>CM026428.1:5683470-6883470 GCA_014871385.1 Ceratodon purpureus | reverse complement strand
GCAATGTTTTGAAGGCCATTGAGCTCACTAATCAGCTTGCTGTGGATCTTCTGACCTCCAATCCGGATGTTCATTTCGATCTCCTGACCCTTCACTTTGTCGAACTTGTTCGAGCCAAGGATTGGTATGAACTCAAATCATTTGGGAGTGCTGTCAGATTATTTGTCTTTTGTGAAGCTATTTTTAGAAATATTTATGTTTAAGTTTGTTCACCAGGTTATCTCATATTGGTTCGGATAGGCCTACTGGATAGTGTAGGTGTTTGCGATATGACAAGAAAATGATTTCTACTCGAATGTATATGCTTCTTTGCGGTATTACATTAGTAATAAGAGGGTATTTAGAAGCAATATCTGATAGGTTTTTTCCAATGCAGTGCGAGTGCATTGGAGTTCGCGCAGAGAGAGCTCCGACCCTTTGGCAATCAACAAGGTCGATATCTTGAGAAGCTCCAGGTCAGTTCTTGACCATGGACTTCATACTTGCGATGAGTTAGCATTTAAATATTGTACTATATGCTCTGATATATTATTGTAAATTTAATAACGTTTGTTTTGATTTTGTGCAATGATGTCCGACATCAATTCTGGAGGTCATATTTCAATTGGCTCATCATCAGGCTTCAGGCTGTCCAGCGTCAATCTAAGCGCATCAGTTGCGGATGTGGTCTGTGTGGGACTCCCTCACAGTGATCAGATCCTGATCTAATTCCAAGTTATTTTTTTATTTCTTTTTCAGGATTGCATGGCGTTGCTAGCGTATGAAGAGCCTGAGAAGTCACCTTTGTTCGATTATCTGACTACTGATTATCGCCAGCGTATTGCAGATGCGTTGAATTCTGCTGTTCTAGGTATGTGTCCAGTCAGTTCAGTCGAAGTATGTCAAAGGCAGTTGCAGTGAATTATCTCCTCAATGGCATTTGTATCTGTGCGACAGCCTAGTTTTTGAGGCTGCCAATCCTCGCTGGTAGTTTTCAGTGTTTTACATTACACTATTATCTCATGGTTCAGCACACGCCCTATGCGTGAGTGTTTCCTAAGAGGCAACTTTGATAACCCTGTTGAGCTACTTGTCCTGGAGATCTGGTGCATACGGTACATGTCTGTATTAAAGTAATGCTGAACTCGTAAATTATAATCGCAGTGTTCTTGATGTTGGACAGCCTTGTGCTGGGCATCTATGCATTATGATCTTTGTAGGTTGGTTTGTGTAAAAATGACTTTCTTGGTTCTCTAGAACTGCACATCTCACATGTTTGATGTTGACTTGGATACAGCTCATGCCAATCTGCCAAGCTATACATCAATGGAGAGATTGCTGCAACACACAACTGTCGTAAGGCAAAGGCTTCATCAAGAACTTGGCAAGGTAGTACTTGACTCGTGAGCTAGGGATTTCATGAGATTCTTTCCCCTTCTGCACTTTCGTTCACCTGGAGAACGTCTTTAAATCTTTACACGACTTCAATAACATCTGGGGACTTGTTCAGTCTCGTGTATAACGTTGTCCATATCAATGAGCTTCCAGTGTGTTTGTAACTCTATTATACTAAACCGTGTGCTTCTTTCGCAGGATGGACCTCCAACGTTTACACTGAAGGCGTTTTTGAAAAGCTAGTTAGCTTATACAGGTTTTTTTGAGCATGTTGGATCAAAGCCGTATCAATGATCATGAGATGTAACTCTATGTAAAGAACCATGTATACAGATCGGGAACATGAATGTGCGAAGGACCAACCCTGCATGCACTGCTTCCGGATTGTTACTATGTTCATCGTGTATAGTGAAGGCATGTAATCAGGTATTCATTTTGTAGTATCTTTTTATTTTTTTCTTTGCATGGAAATTCGTATCGTTCAGCTTGCCTTCTCACGTTGTTATGTGAATGTTTTGAGATGCTGTCTTGGTGTATTCAAATCCTGAATGTCCTTTTCACTTCTTTCTGTGCAGACAAGTTGTTGAATTACATGTGATGGCGTCAATAATTGGAGAAAGGGTTCGTCTACATGCACATGTTTAGATGGTCAAGGTCTCAAGTTTGTTAAGTTCAATTTACCTGGACATGCATGCTCATAGTTATACTAAAAACATAGTTCTACGATACTAACAATTGTAAACAGTTAATTCAATTTAATAGCAGGCTTCCTATGTAGTTCTACTTAGCTGACTTGTACTAAGTTGCACTTCGCACCTGCTCTCAATCTCATCTTTGTCCTCCAATTCAGCATTTCTTGGATTTGTTGGTTCAGGGAGGGCCCATTGCATCATGATAAAAAATTGACACTACCAAAATTACATCGCCCGTTTCACATTGGAACATTGTTGTTGGCCATTTCAATACTGGATTGCTGTGGGCTTGGGTCCTCTGATCTCTTGTTACTCGTTCTTTTTCTGATTCCATATAACAACATTGAAAGATTACGTTGTCGTTGATATGCTCCTACTCAATGAACCGAATCAATTTCAATCCAGCTTCAGCTCCTCGCAATTCACCGCCTCATCTAACTGCGCCACCTCTTTCAATCCTAAAACCCCCAACTACCAATTCTCGGTGCACAAAACGTCTTCCTGTAACAGACGACCTCATCCGTGTCGAGCCTGTCAAGTTCACTTGACCTTAAATATGAACTTTCACTTCCAAGATTGAGCATGTTTCAGAAACAACATGGATTTGGTTATCTCCATAAATCTGAAAATGGCGGTCGTTCAAAGCCGACACACGCGTGAATCTGTCCTTGCTGCAATCTCTGTCACGGAATCGACATACTGTTGGCTATTGGATGCATATGAATTCTATAAGGTTAGAGACTAAGTAATGGTGCAGACGTGGATTGGACGTGGAATGGTGACATTAAAATCACGCAAAGTAAAGATTGACACAGCAAATTGGTTGACATCCGACACGACCAACAACTCTAAAAAACTAGTCATTCCAACGACGATTCACTGATTGGTTCTTTGAGAAAAAAATCACAATCTATGGCGAGTGAATGTTTAAGTGGTGTAGCACATAAGTTTATTATTGAACAGCATATATCCGCAAAACTGTCTGGAGGCGCTCAAATGCCCCAGACAACAAAATCTCGTGAGAACAATGTGTTCTCACACCATCAATACCCTTCACGTATCGATGCTCAACTCCTCTTGAGCAATAATACTAAATTTTACTTATCAACCTGCTTTTCGTCACCGTCTGTCCACCTTAGCCCTCGAGGACCTTCTTGATCTGTTCCAACGACAGGAACAGAACGATGGCGAACGGGCCTTGACGAGTCACCGTCGGAATGAACCCCTTGTACAGAGCCATCGGCCCCTCAGCTCGCACCGTCTTCACCGCGCAGTCCAGAGCGCCTCGGTACGCTGGAGCTTCGCCGGCCGCGGCCTTCATGTTCATCACCCTCGTCTTCACCACATCGATCGGGTTCGAAGCCACTGAAGCCAACACTCCAGCGCCGCAGCTCGCCACCACCTGCGTCGCAAGCCCTTCGGGCACCAGGCGATTCTCCGTGATGGTGTCCTTGATCTGGTCGTACGTCGCCAGCTGCGCGGCCGTCACCAGCATGGCTCGCGTCACGGTGGGAGCCGAACCTGTCCACAATGACAACACACCGTCCTGCTTCACCATCCGGGACAGTGCGTTTCCGACTCCTGTGTAGTTCCGCCGCTCCGCCATGGGCAGCCTGCCATCCGCCTGCATCCTGACCATGGCCAGGTCGGCGGGGTTGCCCACAATGGCCCCCGCAGCGCCGGCGACCAACGCCGCGGTGACTTTCTTGTGCAGGGGGAGCCCGGAGGCTCCGTGCACTGTGTCGTCCCGCCACTGCTGCTTCAGATACTCGTACAGCCCCATGCGAGTCGATGAGTACAGGCACTGCCTCAGCAGCGTGGCGGAGACGCCGGAGTAGAGCGCCTGCACGCCCTCAGATCGCGCGACATTCAATCCCACGCCCAACGGACCCGGCCGAGCCACAGCTGCCACAGGAGCATGTCGGCCGTCGAGTGCGAAGGCAAGAGCTGGCGCGGCGACAGCCTCGCCTTGCAACTGCATGCGCACCTTGATCAAGTCGAGCGGGTGCGTGGCGAAGCCGGCGATCATCGACGCCAGACCACCCTCGGCAAACCCCTTCCACTCCATAGCTGATAACAGATTCTCTCCAAGCTGCTAGATAACTTCACTGAACACTCCAAGTCGATCTTCCTGATCAGCTGATTGCACAGCCTTAAGCTCGTCAGCTGGCTCTCAATCCACGGTAAACTCCAGACTACAGGCACTACAGTCGTGCAGCAAACGCACTCCGGACACCAGCAGCAAGTCCACCTTGCACCCCTCTGTGTTCACGGGCGCAGGAAGGCAGAGTGTCCAACGATGTCGGTCTCTGTGAACCATGAAAGGCAAGACGTTCTTCACCACCAAGCTTGATCAAGTCAGGAGCCGAACTGAATTGTAACTCCGAATGCCGTAGAGCTGCTCCAACACTAGATAGTTCTGGAGTAGTGGGCACTATATGTGTGCTCGAATTTTGCAAGTATGCATGGAACACTGATGAGAGGGGAATGTGATGCTGGCGTGTTTTATAGGAGCTGCAATGGCGATCTGCTGGAGGAAAGCGTGCATGGCAGCCGATGGAACGCGGGCTGCAGGAACTCACGGTGACTCCAAGTCTCCTCGGAGTGAGTCCGTCCATGGCGGTTCAACGTCGTTGGGGTACAACCGCCGTGTGTTGGAACACGGAAGCGTGAGAAAGTCATAAGAAAAGTTTGAATGGCGGGGGAAGTCGTGGGAAAGTGAAAGTGTTGACAGGTTCGCGGTAGTGACGGACGAGGTTGTTTGTCCAGTCAACTCGTTCTAGTGTCAGATTAGAACACCTGAGGTACATTAAACCGGTAAGGTAGACAGTGCTAAATCCGTGCGTCTTCTTAATCCGTGCATGTGGTTTGAGCAGAAAAACCATGCACTGCAAGACTCAGAACCAACCTAGTAGTGTTTGCAAGTTGGATACACTCGCAATTGCATGTAGGAAACAAACTGGGTGGATTTGGATGCAACATTGCAAAGTGGGTGGATTTGGATGCTAAGTGGGTGGATTTGGATACAAAGTGGGTGGATTTGTATTCCACGATGGCCAGTTCTCACCTTAGTCTTGACTGTCAATAGTGGCGTTAGGGCATGTCTATGGGGGATTTTGTTGTTTCACTTTGAACATTTTTCATTAATTGAGATGGTTTGATATGCTCATGTAAACACTGCCTAACGAATCGTCTTTTTCTTGCAAGTATGTGAATTTTTTGCAATTATTTATGCTTGATTCAAGTTGTTCAAATCTCTTAAGTGCACGGTTTAAGCACCATCTACCTTAGTCCCCGTACTCAATGCCGAGGTTACCTCAGCGATTCTGTATTCGGAGTCAAATAAAGTTGACTACTCCTCTGATTCGTAGAGAGCTCCGAGAGAGTTGAAGAGACCTCGTAGGATTAGGGTTCCAAATGGTGCAGAGTGTGTTCCAATTTTGTATACCCGGACTTCTGGTTTCAAGAATAGATGTGAAGTTCCTAAGAGAATCCGGAGTGTAGCCTAACAAAACATTCCAACTTGCAATACATTAGTCCCACGTTGTGTGGAAGGAGCTCTCTAGACTAAATTTGGATTGTAGAATCCAAATTTGATAAGAAAAAAATCTAAAGAAAGATTGTAGAACCTTGACATTGTGATTTCAGGGTTCTACAGTGTTATATATTCGATAAAAGAGTTTTTTTAAGAGTTCGATGGATATACATTGTGTGCTCCGTCACTTTACACTAGGACCAATGCTCGAGAAGCTATTTGTATCCATTTATTATAGTGCAAGTCTAGGAAGTCTAAAGTCTGGATTCTCAGCCTTTACACTTAACCCCTAAAGGACAATGTGGCAAAATGGGGCTATTTTGGAGTTTGGGCATGTACCTGCGGATGCAATTTGAATTCAAAATTTATGAAAATTTTAATGAAAGTAGGCCTTGGTAAGAGCTTCGTGTCGGTATTTTTTATTCTCAATTCCGATGTCGGAGTGAAAAGTTATTCACCTCTGAACCGCAAAAGCTCCTCCAAGGGCAGTCAGTTAGCCAATGAGAATGACAGTGAATGCAGCAAATTCTGCCCAAAACTGCCCAAAACTGCCCAAAATTGCCAAAATCTGCCCAAAGACAAAACTTTGAAATTCCAATAAAAATTGAGATTTTGATATTTTTCAAAAATAAAAATTTCAATGTATAGAGAAGGCAGTAGAGCATGTTCCCACCGTTTGGATTTTCAATCCAGTTTTTTTTGGTATGCAATTTTTATTGTCAAAAAACAGCCTTTGTTTGTGAATTTCAGTTTACCCCTTAGCGGAAATGATTTTTTTGGCAATCTTCCACAACTTTTTTGAATATATATATTTTTTTTCCAATTAGCTTATTTACTCTTCTTTGATGTGCACCAAAAATCCATAATGCAAAAAAATGGTTTTTTGGGCCCTCAAAACTCTGTTGTTCCCTTTTTGCGCAGGAAAAAAAAACTTTATTTTCAACTTTGAACGTTATGATCTTGCAATTGGTGAGGAATGAGTGTCTAAGATTTGGTGGACATATAGACATAGAAGTTACCTACAAGATCTTACGGTTAGATGTACTAATTAAGACCCCAAATTAGCAAAATCTACCTTGATTTGAAGAGGGGCTGTTTTCAGGCAGTTTTGATGAAAAATACCCTCAGAACTTTAGGGGTTAAGAGGCACGTGACATTGTGGTAAAGTCAAGAGGCCAATTGTCAAAAACCGAGACCAAACAAAGTTGAGAGTATAATCTTTTGGGCGGGAAAATATATATCAAAAAGTCTTCTTCAAAGCTTTAGGCGGTCGAAGTGTGGAACCTCAAAGCCCAAATCCAAAGGCCAAGACATATAATCCTAATATTTGAAATTTATACAAAATTGGAAACATATTGAATTTTTTTGAAAAAAGTAGGAAAAGGTTGAGAAACTAATGAAGAATATGCGCAATAAAATTCATGAAGAGGTTTATTGTTCTGACTAGGTTATGAGTAATTGAAATTGAGCTTATTTTTTATCAGAATAGGTGTAGTAGTAATGATTATCAAAGGTTTAATGAATAGAACATGACAAGGCTTGTGGAACACAAATAACCTTCAATAGTCCAAGAGCCTTGTCTTCTTGTGCATATTTTATTAAAAAAATTGACAACTTCTTGATAAAAGTTTTGGTTGAGTATTTGCTTGATCCAAGTTTTGATTGAGAGGTCGTTGTCTGAGTGACAAAATTTCCAAAAAGTGCTACTATGCAAATAGGCTTTGAAGGCAACAACATCTTGACCTTTGGGTTAGTGCAAAGGCCGAGAGGCCGAACTTTGGGCATTTTAGCGATTCCATTGGTGCAAGTCTACGGCCTCTTGACCTTCGGTCATAGTATGAAGCACCCCTACGACCAAAGTCCAAAGTTTGTGGCTTCCTATCAACTTCTCATAAAGTTTACATTGCGACATCTTTAAGAAAGTTTTGGTATCAAGGCATTGGCTTTTCGAGCAATACTTGAGAACCAATTTCTAAAACATCCAAAATTTCTTTGAGACGCTATCAATTATCTTTTGATGAAATGTACATTAAAAGCAAGATTATGTGATTTTCAAGGGTTGGTTATGTTGCAAAAGCTATGTTGTAGTTTCTTGAATATAGATTTAATAATCATTGTCACTAGACTTATGATTGTCTAAATAAGTTGCAAATTAATCCTTAAATTTCTTTGAGACCACATTATTATTATAACACATTTAGGCAAGTTATTTAGGCTCTAAGGTTTTTAGAGTTTTTAAATTTTTTTACTATACCGTATACCTTTCACCAATAGCTTTCTAACGGCACAGCTTTTGAAGCACTTGCAAAATGATCGATCCAATATTATCTCATCAATACACGTTGATGACATTTTTCATGTAGTAGATAGTTTTCATCTAACAAACAATTTTCATCTAGAGGATTTTTTTCATTTTATACACAATTTTTGTTCAACTGACAATTACCAAACAAAATACATTTTAAATCTTGTGTGTGGTTAATAGCTACAAGGTCATTTTCATCCAATGCACAATTTTCATCCACATAAAAATTACATCAAACCTTCAGTTTTCATCTAATGCTTCTGTATATCATCCTATGTTTGTGATGTAGGAATAGGTCCATTCACGGATCCTATGACTAGAAAGTTACCTTTTAGTAATCATTGAAAATTATATCATTTGTATTTCAAAAATTTGCATAAATTGTGAGCTTTATTCTGATTTTCTTGAAGCTTTTTGTAATTATTTCCTTTGTGGTAATAAAGATATTTATCATTCAAATTTCAAATTGGACATGTTTTGATTGCTCTTTTGGATGTTTCGAATTTGGAGAGTGTGAGGGAATTTCAGCACATCTCCAATGATCAAAACAAAGATTTCTCATCGTTCCAAAGCATATACAGGGCTCAAACTTGGTGATTGTAAACTTGACTTTTATGCCTACAAGAACTGAAGACCCACTATAGATCAAACACATTTACAAAGTATACCTTTGAGGCATATACTCCTTGAGCAGTGTCAATTTTTTTTTTTAATAATGACTGTAAACCTTATAATTTCACAATTTGTATTGGGGAATGTATTACAATTTTGTACACACCTTTTCATACTAAGTAGGTACAAGATTCTACGGTTGTGAATTCCCTAAGTTGTCTAATTTCAAAAATGATATACCATATTATTATTAATAGAAATTTGTTTTTGATAGTTTTGGCTCCAAAAATACGAAAAAACATTATGAATGAATCTATTAAAAGTCTATTCCAATAATTAATCTATTACTGATATTGATTCCACATGTTCTTCATTAGTATATTTGCCTTTCTCCATTTTTTCACAATTTTTTAATTTTGGTTAAATTTTCTATAAATTTTCAATGTTCAGCTTATGGCTCTTTGTTTTAAGACTTGGTTTGTAGGGCTTGACATTACGATCGGCCAAAGGCTTGTATTTATATATTTAATTATATTTTATAAGTCCAAGATTGTAAACTCTCACCTTTATTTGATCTATAATTTTGATGAAAAAGATGTTAAGATTGCAATGCATTTTATATGTAGAAAGTTTGCCTTCACAAAATGATGGCCAAATTATTTTTGTTGAGATTTACAGATCACCTTTGAACTATCACACACTTCATACAGAGACCACCAAATTTTCTATAAACTCAAATTATTTGGAGTAGGAAACAATAATATAATGGTGTCTCATGGAGACTTTTTCTGAATTAAAGGTGATGTGAAGATAACACTACTAGCGATGAATAATTGGCAATTTTTTTGTACATTTTTGGAAGAGTGACGACAATTATGAAGATTCTGAAGGTACAACAACTGAAGGTACAACAACTCTAAAGACTCTGAATGTACAGTCACTCTAAAGACTTTGAAGGTACTCTATATTTTCCAATGCATGGGGAAAATTAATATTCAACAGGTAGAATTTTAATGTCATAGGATATTTTCGAGCTAAAAAAAATAAAAATCATGCATATATCATATGAGTATCACCCAAACATTGTCAAATTACCATCCACATATCATCTATTTCTACCGAATGTTAGTTTAGAGAAGAGAGTATATTAGCTGGATTGAGTACAAAATCTCCCCAAAAGCTGGTATCTTCGAAGAACTTCTGCAGATGGAGATACAGGTGGTCCCCCTCATCCAAACAGAGAAGGACCGATTGCAGAGCTCGCATTTCAATATATTTCAATGTCCTGGCAATTGCTACGCTCCGCCATCAGCAGCCTAGACCCTGGATCCTAAATGTTTATTTCACAAGTTTAATGGAATTCACGTTGATATCCAACTTTTGAATCTAAACCTACATAATCTGCAGGAACTTGAGCAGAATTCAATTATTATCAGGAAACAAAACGTTGTCTGTCGTTCTTCACAAAATCGAAGATTCAAAATCTATAAAGAAGCTGCTCACAGTGGAGCGCCGGTAACACTACAATTTTAACATAGAGTTTTTGAAAATGTATTTCGAATCTAGGCTACTTTGGCTGAACCTCAAAAAGCAAGATTGCATGCCAGTTTCTGCAGCCTCCTATGTACGTACCACTGCATCCAGATGAAGCATCAATAGATGCAGACAAAGAAGTAAAGCTACGCACTGGCTCCGGTTTGGAACTCGGTATTGTCGAGCTCTGGCTTACTGTTGTACAACTCTTGAACCACTTCACCAATGCCCTCTGTACGCACCAACTTCTCCTGTAATTGCCTAACCTGAGCTTCTTCCACTGTCTCGTCTATTTTCTCACCCACTTCCTGCAGAATCTCTTTGGCCTTCTCCTTGATCTCTTCTTCAGTGTCGACATCAGGTATCTCGTCCACGTCTACGGCAGTTGTACCCACTGCAAATCGTTTCGCTGCAGTTGTCTGGTGTGTGCCAAATTCCAGGACCTCCACATTACCTTGAGGTGCATCATCTTTCTGGATGCTTGAATCTGCGTACCCTCTGCTCCATCCTTGCCAAGCGGGTTGCGTCTTACCAACAGTTGAGTCACTGCGATATACCACGGATGCGAACAATGAACACCAAATAATACCACGATGAACATATACTGTAGGATTAAGGATTAGAAGGAGCCCTAATTTAGCATTACAATATTCCTCGAATATTCCTTTAAAAAGTTCAGAATTATTGCACCATGTCGGATGTCCCCACTTATGAAACGTTCAGGCTCGGCTAGGACAAAGCGCGAGAAATGAACCAAGTACGTTACAAAGGTCCTTTGAGAAAGGGTCAATACACGACATTCTAAAGCATCAAAGACTGGTCTAGACCTTTACCCTCATGTTTCCTGATTTTAAGGATATGTTAAATATCAGAATATTCCTGAAATATTCCGAGAAAAGTCAACCTACAAGGTAGCTGTGGTACAAAATGGGATATCCCTAATTTGATTTCCGGAAACTCGAAATCAAAATTTCTCTGGTGTCCATTGACTCCATTCATCAGGTTACAATACGTTACATATTTCAAGTTCTTACAGTAGAAGTCTGTGACCCTCACACATGCTGTAAAGGACTCTTAGAGAAGTTGCATACCTCAACACCGAGCGTGAAAAACCCTCTGCAATACAAAAGCACATCGACATATTATAAGCACCAGTACTAAGAATGTAACCCACAGTAATCGGCACAAGGCACACAAATTAAACTCTATAAAAGGCTACCCTTGTGCAGATGCATGCCTAAATGACGTATTACACATCAGATGTAGGTTTATGCTGAAACTTTGTAACAAATAGAGCGTTGTTCCCACATTGAAAAGCACTCAAATTATCGCAAAGACAAACACAGAAATAGTCTAAAAACACGTCTATAAGTTGGAAGAACGCAAGAACAGGCAGCAAACAGCAGCTTCATGCTTCATACGACCCTAAGAGACCCTAACTGACTTCTGTGTATCCTTCACCACTGCCACCCAACCTACCTCCTCCCCCTCAAACCCCAATGCCAAACCACATTTGTCAAAAGTAAGATCACCTGAAGGGGACGATGTCGATGACACATACTCCCGCACCTGCTGCGATGACAATGCAACCGCCCCTCTCTGCCCACCACAGAACGACAAATCAACCCCAACTCAGAACCAACCCAACCTCTCCAACAAACTCAAAAACCGCCTCCCACCATCACAAACACATGTCAAACTACACTCCTTCCTAACCTGACCCGTCACCATAACCCACCTGAGAGGACGACGACGACGCCCGCCACGCTTGACCTTGTGACCGCATCAAGCGCATCAGAGCACGCTCCATCCCCATCGACGAGTAAATGTGATCGACTGAACTACTGTCCTCACTGTCCTCTGCCCTTACAGAACTACCTCGTAGATCCCAAAACCACCACCTTGGGCTACAACACTACCACCTTAAGAAAAAAAGAGACCCTGGCACTGAATCTTACTGAAAGCTGCACCAGACTTGCTAATACGAGGTTACACGGATGACAAGCAATAAGCCTAAAACTTATTCGATGGTACGATGGCAGGACAAGACTGGAAACACACCACTGACTGGCAATCTCACTGCTTCACAGGAATGACTCCGGCTATGAGTGAGTACAAAGGGTAAGGTTGAAGGGATGGATAGCATGCAACTGACAGATAGACACACACAGGTTTGATGATACGATGTCAATAAGTAGACGAGACTCTGGAAACGAACAATGTACGCAAGCAGTGATGAGTGACTGGAAAAACGTAGTGGTGAGCCTGAGAAGCTGTGAGTCTGTGACGGTGATCTAGAAGAGGAGATGATGAGAACAGACGTGGTACCCATGGGGTATTATAGGCTGCCGGTCGAGGAGCCGCCGCAACGTGACCATGTCCAGATCGTACCGTACTTGGCGAGATCGGGGCTTGTGCCACGGTGCCAGCTCTTGGGGTTGCAGGGGGCCTGGATTGCGGAATGAGGCCCATGTGGTGGCTCCGGGTTGTTCCACTCCCACCCCCTGCAAAGTGACTTGGCACCTCCTTGGTTGTCGTTCCCTTGGGCCTTTAGGCTTTGCTTGCCCCCTTGCTTGCTTCCATCCGGGAGCCCTAGAGTTGAAAGTAGTTTCCGAAGAAGTTACAATGGTGGCAGTGGCAGGGGAATGGGCTTTCATACCAGCAAAGAGTGGTGAAGTCCACACCTGGTTGGCAGCACACATGGCATGTGATGTGTTATGGTGTATCAACGCTGGGAGTGTGTTCATGGTGGGAAGGTGGTGGGTGGAGTGGTTTGGAGCTTGTTACTAGGAGTGGAAAAATTGGGGTAGTGACTACGAGCATAGCATGACCATAAGTTCCCTTCAATGGAGGCGGCGAATAAGGGCTATGGAGTGCCTTCGGCTGATGCCATACGAAGGCCATACTGGAAATTCGAGTAGCTCCAATAGCCAAAAATACCATCCTTGAGTATTTTCCAAAAATACAACTTCAATCACTTAAAATTCCAGCCCTGTATTTTCGGAGAATCTATAGGGCTGGTATTTTTGGCTGTTGTAGTCGTTGGGATTTCCAGTGTGGCCCTAGTATGACCACCGGGAGCACTCACTAGAAAAAATCCAATGGGTCTAAGTCTCCTCCCTCCAATAGAACATATGGCGAGCAAGAGATGGACCTTCCACCTTCTCCCTCTTTCTTCCTACCTTTTCCCTCCTTCCTCCCACCTTCTCCCCCATGTTTTTTCCTTCTCTCCTCCTTCTTCCCACCTTCTCCCTTCCACTTCTCCTCTTTAACAATTTGGAATGTTGGGTCAGACATGTAAAAGTCAAATTTAGCGTCCTAAAATGGTTTGCTGCAAGTTACCGTCCAAGGCAACACATTTGGAGTGACTTGTACCATTTTTGGCGTTGATAGGACCCCGATGGCAACTTTCCACAGACATGCCATGCCAACCGCGACAATCTTTGGCGATACCAGTGGCCATAGTCTAAGATTTGGAGTTTGTCATGATGACAACTCTTAACTTTCGAAACTAAATGGAGTTCAATGTGGAGCATTGGAAAACTTGTAGCACATCAATAGTTGTCTATCCACTTGCCTAGAGTACCAAGGATGAACCTCTCTGTTTATGTAAACCTCGTTATTTACACAAAACTTGTACTTGTACTATTTTATAACCATCTTCACAAATTTAGTTTACAACTCCTACATGGAGGAATTTATATGTATTGACTTTCTTTTAAAGTATTGTAGTTCTTTTTGAAGAATTTTTTTCAAAAGAATTGGGTAGTTTTTAATTATTGTTTGATGTAGAAGAATAAAACTTGCATACGGTTGAGTTTTGATATTTGGGCTCTTTTTCCTAGACCATTGCTTATGCTTCCTCTTTGAAATTCATCAATTCTTTACTCTTGTGTGTCCTTTTTCTTTTTCACTCACTCAACATTCCTTTAATGTTGAGATCAATATTGTCCTTTAGAACAATATTAAAAGGAAATAATATACATGTATGTCTTAATTCACATTTTGCAATAATATATAAAGTGTTGAGTCTAGACGTACAGGTGTGAGAGCTTTAAGAAAGGCCAAAGCTATAGAAGACAAGGCCAACCTTCATGCAAGAAAAGAAAAAGATCCAAGTTGGTCTAAGTTAGATATTATAACTATTATTAGAGCTAAGCGCTAGAAATACATACTAAATGACATAATTGAAGAAGATGCTATGGAGCTCATGTGCCTTAAGTTGGGCAAATGGGGTAAGATAGCAATGATTATTAATGCTTTAAAGGAAGAAGGAAATGAAGAGATAGACTTAGATGCCCAAAATTACAAGTAGAGCGTAATTTTGTCAAATTTTTAAAAGATATGGGATTTCGATGAAAGATTTGGTAAAATCTTTGAGGGATAATTCAAGGAGATGACACTAGCTTAGAAGAAACTACAAAAAGCTTCCAATAACATTATGTTCATGTATGAGAATTGTCAAGTTACATACTAGGTTGTAATAGAAGGATATGCTTTCTTTTCAAAGAAGAATTGTTTATGAACATGATTTCAAAATGTACCACATTTGATAATGCATATTTTTTGTTTGTTGTTAATTATGATGTTGTTCCAAAATTTGTTCAATAGTTTGTCATCAATTTTTGCATTACTTGTATACTTGTTGATGGTAAAGAATATGACAACAAGGACTTCCAAGGTACTTTTTCTATAGTATTTTATGACTCATATTTAAAGATATATCATAGGGGCTTTGTATGGTGTATTTATCATAGAGTGCCATTAGTCTTTTTGGTAGTAATGTGGTGTGGTATGTCAATGTTCATTTTTATATATAGCATTTTTGTTTCCATTTTCTCTATTAATTTTTTCTATTCAATGACATCTACTTTTTCATATCGAGCAATGTTCACGAAGGCTATAACTTTATAGAATGTGGCAACTTGAGTTTCATTATGAAGCATTTGTATCATAAAGCAAGTGTTATTTGATCTTAGTAGCAAAGTATCAAATGTAGGATGTTTTATTTGTGAGGTGAATAGTTACAAAATATTTCGACACTTTGTATACATGTGTTAAAACCATTTAGAAATTGAGTAGTATCTATAGTGAGAGTTTTGATGATAACATTATTTTAGCTCAAATGATGTTATGAAGTTTATATAATAGTCTTTTAGCAAGACCAAATATTTAATAGGATTGTAAATACCAAATCCATTTGATACTATTCTCTAAATATTGAGGTTGTTTTTTTATTTTGCCTCGATGTAAGCTAAGTAATAGATATAAAAAAATTCACTTGTCTCTCTGTATTTGGTGTATAAGAGCTAGGTGGCCTTTAAAAATAATTTTCAGAGATGAATTGATAATAATACAACTAGTTTTTTTTATTGACTTTAGAGACCACCACACCAAATATAATAAAACCACCATACCGTACCAATGTCAACAAACTATTTGGAATAAAAAAAACTGTAAAATAAAATTAAACTTATGATTTAAAAAAAATAAATCCAAGGTAATCTTAAGAATAACTTTAGTAAGGAAGTAACACCAATAATCCTACACCAACATTTCCAGCAAATATCAATGTTTATGTAACTAGTCCACCTACTATTCTATAATTCTTGTTATTAACAACCTCTTCCTTTTAATTCTCAAAACTACCTTCAATTGGTTACCAAAAAGGTAATTTGTAGACCTTCATAAATTCACAAAAAAAATCAATATAATTTCAAAAATGTTAATTTTTTGTGGTCTATCTATTATACAATTGAGCATGGTTGTCTCACTTGACGGTTCCGTGGTGGAATCCGTCGAGGAGACAACTCACACCTTTAGCATGTGCCTTGGGCAGTTGCGAACGGTTTGAAGGAGAAAGAAGGCGACACATTCTTGCAGTGACTCCACGCTACGACTTTCCATGCACATGCAGCCTGCTTTGGGGCAATTTCGATGAGCTCTAAGGAACGAGTTGTAGTGATCTCCGATTGCCGTCTCCGATAGTCTTCGCATTGGCAGCTCCCAATTCAAGCTTAGTTTGCATCCTTCCTGGGCGGACTGAACGAGAGACAGTAGCCGAGAAGGAGAAGAAGGAGAAGGAGAGGCAGAGTGGGGAGAAGGAGAGACAGAGTGACGAGAGGGTGAAGGAGAAAGAGGAGACGGGAAGGAGACGTAGAAGTGATAGTGTGAGGAGCGGGGGAGGAGAAGGAGAAGGAGGAGTGGTAGATTGAAGAGAATTAGACTGACAGAGGAAGGAGAGAGTGACAGAGGGAGACGAGGACGAGAAGGAGAGACGGCGCAAGACGAGGTAGTTGCAGTGGGGTCTGTTTTGGAGGAGAGAGAAGGAATTAGGGGAAGCAGAAGCGAAGGGGAAGGGAGAGAGAGAGGCTGGAGGCTCGGAAGGGAGGGGAAGGGGAGGGGTGGAGACGGGAGACAACGAGGTGGAGGAAGTGGTGGAGGTGTCGAGCGGGGGTTGAGGCGGCTGAGGAGGGCAATTGTGAGTTTCTCTGCCATTGATGTGGTGTGGTTTCTTTCAGTGGCTTGATGGTCTGTTGTGATCACTAGCTGAGATGTTTCACTTGAAACTTTGTGGTTTGTTGGGTTTAGAGTGTGGGTTTAGGATCGTTGCATTTGTAGCTGTTTTCGGTTGAGATTTAGGTGTCTGAGTGTGTAATGTGTGTTTGATGGCGTTGTGGAGTAATCGGACATGTCTAGCTCTCAATCCCTCGGTTGCTTGTGTTGATCCAATTCTGGAGGATGTTCTCTGGGAGCTTGCCTAAGTTCAAAAGTCATGCTAAGCGTAAAACGTGAATTTCATGTTCAACATTTTGCTTCATACATTTGAACAGGTCATTACACCAGACAAGTTGGAATTGGGTTATCTTCCGAGGCAGTTCGCATCACATTTCTCTGTCATCCTTGACAAGGAATTAGGGGACCTCAAGGTATGCTTGTTCATAACCAGCACATATTTTCTCACTTGAGAGAAGTGGTTTTACTCTGTATGAATCCATTACAGGATTTGTTCACTTTTCCTAAGTTCCTTATTTGCTTACATTCAGGGCGTTATATTAGCTGTTCCGGAAGACGTGTTTGAGATAGTGCCAATAAAAGTTACTTTGGAGAAGAAAAACTTGGAGTCTGAACACGAAGAAATCATTAGCAAGTGCTGGCAGGGGGCCCTGTCCGCAAGTCTTATCCCTCCAAAACAATTTAAGTACGAGGCCAATTTCCTGTGTTTGCTGCAAACTGTCTTGGAGCGTGACAGTCACTTGTTCAACTCCGATGAGTAGGTTTTTCTGTGTAAGTCCCTTCCTCTTTCTGCGAGGTTTATTATTTTTCAGTTTTCAGTTTGTTACGAAGGATTTTTCTTATCAATTTGACTTCGTTCCTTTTCAATCACTGGTAGAGCATGAGCAGTGAGCTTAATGCATTAGCTGTGAGGAGGCTTTCTGTTTAATGAATGATCCAACTTACTGAGACTTGAATGGCTGCAGGCTCTTTCCAACTTTTATCTGGTGATGCTCAAAGACTCTTCATTCACTTGTATCAACGCATCTGTTCAGGTATTGTTGTTCAGGTATTGACCCATCTGGATTCTTACCTTTTCCGACCCTCTCAATTAGCGATCTCATTCTCATTTTCAATCACCATGTCTGCAGGCAAGACTCGGTAACCGCAATTCCTCTATCGAAGCTGCAGAATCTTGTAAGGATGTTCTTCACTTTCTTTACATCTCATTACTTTTCCAGATTTTAGGTCACACATCTACACTAGCCTCTTTCGGTAGTCTGCGATTCTCGCCGGCGCCTGAGTTGCCGTTTTGTCTTTAACAACATCGTTACATCTGACGAGTTATGAAGCGAATCGTATCGTTTGAAGGTGTAGAGATGTGTACGGTACATCTGTGCTGTTTGACTCCGGCATAATTATTGAAGTATCTTAGGAAAGGTTTGTCAGAGAAGGGCATTATAAGACTCGGGCTTTTCACCCAGAATTTAATTTCAACGTTAAGCAAGATAAGTTAAATTTCTAATGCTCTGGGCTTTGAATCTGTAGGTGGAAGAGTACAATCATTCAAACGTGAATTCACTGCAAAAATACGATGATGGGGCTGACCTCAGCGACTTCAAATTTGATGACATCTTGAAGGCACCGTTGAATGCTGATAATTTACGAAACATAAGATACTTGCATCGGTACATCAGTCAACTCTATGAGCAGGTTAGCATACTTCACTTATCTCCGATCGTCCCCAAGAATGTTGCCCCAAACACTCTGAGCAACGATCTCTCGAAAACGGGTTCAAGATTATGATCTCCTGAAAGCTTGCTCTGAAGTATTCTTGCAATTACCCGAAGTAGGTCTCTGCAATGCAGTCCATGAAAATTGGTTGCGTTATAAACTGCTATTTAAATCTTCTGTATGTATGTGGGTTGCAATTTTAAAGGGCCTGGACACTCTTCTGACTCCCGAACAAGACAAGGAATGGCATGATCTTTACGAAGTAACAGATTCGTTTACTGATGGCTGGCTCTCTGCAGGTAATCTTCACTAACGGTCTTGTTAAAATGTGTTCAGACAGCTGATTAATTGATAGAAAGTGCTGAAATATTTTGGATGTTGGATACTAGGAAGGGAGAAACTGGAGGAATTACAGAAGGTAAATGAGCAGAAGTTGCAAGAAATCAAAATCTCGAGTGATGGAAGCGTCAAAAGCTCTTCAGCCTCCAACTCATACAATTTCCTTGTCACCTCTGGTACTCTGATTCCAAGTCTGGTCAAGTGTATGCTCTTCAAGCTAAGGCCTTACTTCAACGCCTCAAACAGTGAGACTACATCTCTTAAACTCATTCTCAACCCAGTATTGCTTATTTACTTAACAAGAGATTTTACGGAATCAATTAATGTCTGGCAATCAATATGGTTTCTGATTGACTCTTTGACGATTACCGCGTTTTAATGCATTGAATTGGTGGTGCAGTATACAACTCCAGAGAGGTAGGAAAACTACAATGCTGTCGATGGATTCGTGACCGTTTCTCGCACAGCGAAAAGCTTCCAAATTTTTGCTCCATAGGCGATGGGCCTGATGAGAGAGAGGCTGCTCGAGTGCTGGCTTGGCCTTTCGTGAATATCAGCATTGATCCAGATGCTCCTGGTCAGTTACCTTTGCTGTCGTACAAGACCGTCAAAGTGCACATAAAAGCCGTGTACAGGGATACCACAGACATCTCCAAGGAACAACAACAAATCCGAATTTGAGTTTTACAATAATTGTAGTACATATACATAAGTTTTTTGTGTCGACCCTTACCTGAACACGTCAGTTGTAAATCTCCGAGAAAGCCTGTAAATATTACATGAGGACTCCTGAGGTTTACACAGTTTTGAATACTCTTCACAAATTAGGCAGCTTGTAAATTCAAGTTGTTTCATTCTAGCCAAGCTTCACTAAGCTGGGCTACCATTGAAAGGTCGCTGTGCACTCTATCGCCGGCATACCACGACGAAATTATACATAATTACTTTGAGTTGAGCTCGGCGCTATTCGAGTCACACATTTTGTGCCAAGTTTTCAGTGCCTCCCCTGTGATGAAGTGAAACAAATCCCTCCTTCTGGTAAACACAGTTGGTTTTGGTTTAGATTACCACTGTACTACAGCTCAATCGCCACCCACTGAACACATATTTATTGTTTTGATTTTTTTAACATTTCAAAAAATGGATTTTGAAATTTTATTTCTAGCAATGTTTCTGAGAAATCAACTATGATACTACAGTATCTAGAATATAGACTATATGTTTTACTTGAGGTTTATGAATTCAGAGTTATGTTTGGTCAATTTCCTCTTCAGGAACATAGTTTTTGATTTTGTGGCAAAGGCAAGTGCAACTCTTTAATTCTGCACACTTTCCATAAATCCAATTATTGATTGTTAATCGTTGATTATTGTTATTTTGCAGGGCATTGCAGACCTTTGTGGAGTTCTACGAATTGGTGTGAAGTTGGGACCATTTTATTTATTTCTTACTATAATCCACTCCTGGTTAGTCTTTAGGACTCGTGCATATTGCATTTGAGTTCTTGGATGGTACCGGGAGTGGGTTGTACGGACGTTGTTGGATAGACCGAAGGTATTTAAACCTTTGGACGATTGCGAACGACCGCTTTACAAACTTTTACTTCATTTTAATATAATATTGTAAAACATTTATTGGAGATTTGATTTTGAATATTTTATTTGAGATTGATAATTTTATCTGATTTCATTTTCAATTACAGAATATTTAGAAGACATTTTTTCATATCATTTACCAATATGAATCGATTTCGTCGTGAAGCTATGAGTGTGCGTGCTCTACGTTCTATGGTTAGAGATCGAGTACAACGACAACAACCATCTCAAATGTCCGTGATTATGTCACCTCAAGGGTCATTGTTAGCTTCAGAGTTCCTGGAGATTCCAAACTCTATTCCTTCATCTACAGCCTTAGATGTTGGCAGAGGAGTTGAACCCTCCCAAAATCATGTAGATCTTTCCGCCATTGGGCCATTTCTTGCACCGTTGGATCAAGGAATTCCCTCGAGTGATGTGGTGACCATTCCAAATTTTGCTTTGTTACGGTCGGAAATGAACAGACAAGAGGCTTTGGTTCGACGTGCAAACTCTCAACGTCAACGGATGATTCGAAACAGAGATGCGGCATTGGCAATTCGTGCAACAAGGGAGAGAATCAGAATTGAGCAACAAGCTCGATCAGAACGAAATAGGGCTATTGCTCTTAATATTCGTAGACAAAGGCTTGAAGATGAACAACGTGCTAGGTCGTTGCAGAATAGAAATATACCATTGGATCGCCGTGCTGTACGAGAAGCTATAGCTTTGTTGCCGCAATCGCTAGATCGTGTTCCAGAATCAGATGAAGAAGATATTACTGTTTGACGTTGTAGTTTGAAAAGACTTTTACATGTTTATTTCCTTCTGTTTATTATATAGTATAGCGTTTGTTTTAAATAAAATATTGTTGTTTTTTGCTATAAATTATTAGACTATCAACTCAATATTCTATTGCAAGGTTTTTTGGAATTTGTGTCTTTTCAATCCCAATGATGAAAATCATTTTTGAAATTGTTGTTTTGAATGTTAGAAGTGAAAATTATGCATGCCTTTAATTTTATTGTTTTTGAGCTCAATGTATACATATTATAAGCATCACATTTTCTTTGAACTTCAAATAACCTTGAAGAATTAATGATAATAAAGATTTTGATATTCAATAACATTTATCCAAATATCTTGAAAAGTATCTGTATGTCACATTCCTCATTTTTTTTCTAATGTTTAGATGTATTTTAAGAATTTTTATTATAAATAAATATTAAAAAAATATATTTGATACCTTTAGCTCATATTATTTATTATTACATTTGACATGATGCAGGTGATTATGTGATATATATATATATATATTTTGTCCATGAAAAATGGACAATTCATTGGTAGAAGAAGATACTTTGCCTTACAGCCATAGAGCTGGAGGTGTTGCCGAGGTGCAAAGTCAAAGTATGTATGAGCAGTTATTGAGGCGACGTGCAGCACGAAGAACTAGCAGAGCCAGAGAAGATGGCGGTGCACATGAAGTACGTTTGGAGAGGTTACGATTAGGAAGACGCGGGCGGATGGATTTGACTCCTCATTATTTGGGTCGCATGGATCGAGTTTGTACTTACTGTCGTGGACTACATTGGAGTGATGAAAGATTGACAACCTCAAGTACTCTAAATCCACAATTTGGATCTTGTTGTCTAAAAGGCAAGGTGAGCCTTCCTTTATTGCGATATCCTCCACAACGGTTGCACCAGTTATTTGAAGGTGACAACGAACAAGCTAAAGAATTTCGTACAAATATCCGGAGATACAATGCTGCCTTTGCGTTTACTTCTGTTGGGACTTCAACTTCCAATACATACGTTGCAGGAAATGGTCCCTATGTTTTTAAATTCCAAGGAGAATTAAGACATCTGAGTGGATCGTTGTTGCCTACTGTTGGTGAAACACCCAAATATGCTCAACTTTATTTTATTGATACTACTGAGGCAACTAACATTCGAATGGAGCGTAATCCAGAGTGTACTCAACTACTATGCTGGAGATTCAATCATTATTACAAACTCATCATGCGTTTCATAGACACTACAAACAAGCATATGAAATCATGATGGAGTTCGAACAACAACAAGAACAACAACAACAAGAACAACAACAAGAACAACAACAATGTGGTAGAAGAATTCCAAATGTTGTTGCGCATTTGCATTTTGAAGGTGAAATGGATCGAAGACGCTACAATCTTCCGGCAGGCAGTGAGATAGCTGTTTTAATACCTGGAGAGGAAGATCGACCACAAGGAACACGAGATATTGTGCTTCGACTAAGAGGGGAAGGTCATTTCTTGGAACGTATTAATGAGTGTCATCCTGCTTACTTGCCATTGCACTATGTGCTGTTATTTCCATTTGGGGAGCTTGGATGGCATGAAGGTCTAACCCATTCTAATGGTGAAGGTCGGCTGACCCAAAGAGAATACTTTGCTTTTCGGTTATTCCCACGGAATTCAGAGTTTTCTACCATTCTTTGTGGTGGGAAGTTATTTCAGCAATTCATTGTCGATGCTTGGGCTGCGACCGAACAAAATAGATTGAACTATATCCGAATGAATCAATCGGATTTGCGTGCCGATCTGTATCAAGGCCTTGCTGATGCACTACAAGATGATGGAGAAAGAAACATGAATCTTGAAAACTTGGGGCGTCGTATTATTCTTCCATCAAGTCACATTGGTAGTGCTCGGAACATGTTTGAATTGTTTCAGGATTCCATGGCCATAACCAAATTTTTTCAACATCCAGATGTTTTTGGAACCATGACGGCAAATCCCAATTGGCGTGAGATACAAGAAGCACTTTTGCCTGGACAAACTGCAGCAGATCGGCCTGATATCGTAGCGCGCGTATTTGAACTCAAGCGCAATGCACTCATGGCTGATATCAGAAAGATGCATTTTTTTGGAAAATCTGTTGCCCACGTTTTTGTCATTGAGTTCCAAAAGCGGACTTTGCCTCATATGCACTTTCTGATCTTTCTTGCTAATGAAGACAAGATAAGAGAACCTTGCCAAGTTGATAGAATAGTATGTGCAGAGTTCCCTAATGAACAAGAGGACCCTGAACTTTTTGGTATGGTCCTAAAGCACATGGTCCATGGACCATGTACTCGTGATCGGTGTCTTGACGAGACTGGACAATGCACAAAACGCTTTCCTAAATCTTTCCAAGATCAAACTGCAATGGACCAAGATGGTTACCCTCTTTATCGTCGACGCAATGATGGACGCAATTTTGAAAAACACGGATTTTTCTTCAACAACAGCCATGTTGTTCCCTATAACCCTGATTTGACACGAAAGTATGACTGCCATATTAACATTGAAGTTTGTGCATCTGTTCATGCAGTTAAATATATCCATAAATACATCTATAAAGGTCATGATAGGGCTACTTTGAGGATTGGGGAGGAACAAGATGAGATCAAGCAATACCTAGATGCACGTTACATTGGAGCATCGGAGGCTGTGCGACGTTTACTCAAAATGACGATGCACGATGAAGATCCCAATGTTGTTAGGCTACATTTACATTTGCCAGGGATGCATCGTGTGATTTTTAATACTCGCGAAGACCCTCTCACTGTCTTGAATCGTGGCCAAGTTCAAAGAACCAGATTGACAGAGTTCTTTAGGATGTGTGCTACAGATGAAAATGCCCGTCGGTTGACATATCAAGAGTTTCCCCAACATTATGTTTGGAAACAACAGGAGAGTACATGGAAGATTCGTGAAAGAGGCTTTGCTATCGGTAGGTTGTATTTTGCAAGACCAGCTGAAGGCGAACGTTTCTATCTGCGACTTCTACTAACGACTATTGCTGGGCCTCGCTCATTTGAAGATCTACGAACGGTGAATGGAGTTGTACATGGAACCTTCAAAGATGCTTGTAATGCTCTAGGCTTATTACAAGATGATGGAGAGTGGATTCATTGCTTAGAAGAAGCATCTATTATGCATACCGGTGCATCATTGCGCAATTTGTTTGTGGTTATACTCTCCGAATGCAACCCTTCTCATCCTGAGTTATTATGGCAGCGATTTCGTCCTCATCTGTGTGATGACTTACGTCATCGTCTTCGCCAACACTATGGATTATCTGAACCGAGTGAAGAAGAAGTATACGATTTTGGCCTTTTTCTCATTGATGAAATATTACGTGAGCAGTCAAACAGAAACCTTTCTTTGTTTCCCCCAATGCCAATACCAACTCTAAATTGGTCCCATCATCGTGGTAATCGATTCATCAATGAACAACTACAATGGAATCGTGAGGACCTCGAACTTTATGTTCAGGAGCATGAACCACAACTCAATGGAGAGCAACGGTATTGTTATGATGCCATACTCAGTTCCATTGAAGACCGGTCTGGTGTGGTTTTTTTTGTTAATGGTCCTGCTGGTACAGGGAAGACATTCCTCTACAACATCGTGACTGCAAATGTACGAAGCAGAGGAAAAATTGTTTTATGTGTTGCTTCTTCTGGAATTGCTGCTCTCCTTCTTCATGGAGGCCGCACTGCTCATTCAACTTTCAAAATTCCTTTTGAAGTTGATGAATTTTCCATGTGCACTATTAACAAAAACTCTGAATATGCGGATGTGTTTCGTGAGGCTTCTTTGATTATTTGGGATGAAGTTCCTATGCAACACCGACATTGTGCAGAAGCAGTGGATCGATCACTGCGAGACATTCGTGATTCAAATTCTCCTTTTGGGGGTGTTACCGTTGTGTTTGGAGGTGACTTTCGACAGATCCTGCCGGTTATTCCAAGAGGTTCCAGACCTCAAATTGTTGGAGCGTGTCTTCGCCGATCTACAATATGGCAACATGTTAGAATCATGAACCTTTCCATCAATATGCGTTTGCAAAACGCATCTCTTGCAAATAGGGAATTTGCTCAATGGCTATTACAAGTAGGCGATGGCTCTAATTTTGATGACGCAAATTGCAATATGATTCAATTGCATAATTGGATTAACATTGTTTCCTCTATTCGATGTCTTATCGACAACATCTACAACAACATTGACGACATGTCTTTACATGAAGATCAGTATTTTCGAGATCGAACAATATTAAGTGCTCGCAATACAGATGTTGATTTAATCAACAAGGAGATTTTGCAATCTTTTCCTGGCAATCTCGAAACTTTTAGGAGCGCTGATTCGAATACTGTTGAAGCTGGTGCAGACAATCATGCTGCATATCCATCTGAGTATTTGAACTCATTGGATTTGTCTGGCATTCCATTGTCAAAACTTGATTTGAAAATTGGATGTCCTATCATTTTATTGCGAAACCTTGCTCCAAAACAAGGACTTTGCAATGGAGCTAGAATGGTTCTCACACGGTTTTCGCACCGTGTTTTAGAAGCACGTTTACTTTTCGGTCCGCATGCAGGCGAGCATGTTTTTATACCACGGATTTCTTTGACTCCTTCTTCTACTGCATTGCCATTCCATTTCAGTAGGCGGCAGTTTCCAGTGCGATTGGCATTTGCCATGACAATTAACAAGTCCCAAGGCCAATCTGTAAAGTATGTAGGATTAGATATTAGAATCCCAGTTTTTAGTCATGGACAGTTATATGTTGCGCTTTCAAGAGCAACTTCTCCAAATCATATTTCAGCATTGCTTCCACAAAACAGTACGGTGTCCAACACTGTTAATGTTGTTTACCCAGAAGTTCTGTTGCAATGAAAATTTCATCTTTTTTTTTTTTTTCAAAATTTCAATTTACGATTTTTTTCTTTTTTTCCATTTACGATTCCAAAAATATATACTATTCAATTTAATTTTAATTTTTTTTTAATAAACTTTTTTGGAGTTTCTAAAAGTCCTTAATATTAATCTAATGACAACGTGCTCAACGGCACGGGTCCCACTAGTCTATATTACAATACAGCTCAATTTGTCTCACTCGACCGTTCAGCATTGGAATCCGTCAAGGAGACAAACCGAGTAATATATATATATATATATATATATATATATATATATATATATATATATATATATATATATATATATGTATATGTATATACGCATATTTTTATTATTTTTACTATATATATTTATTATATTTCTCTTTATTTTTTATTAGAAAAATGTGCTCAACGGCACGGGTCCCACTAATACCATATTTGTGTATTTTGTTATTCACACCAATAGTGTCATAACTTATGACCAGTAGAGAGGCTCGGAGTGAGGCGGTTTCCGGAGCTGCAGCCTGACGATGAATGATTGCGTGGAGGTTAAGTTGTCTGTGCATTGCATTGCATTGCTGTCGCTCTTCTGCACTTTCGATCCATAACTTTTGTCAACCTAACTTCGAGGCTCCTTGTTGCACTTGCCGCGCTCCGCTCCACTGCGCATGCCATTCTGGACCATCTGGCTCAAACGGGAGGGAAAACGGTGCAGAGATGAGGTTGCTGTGAGCGTTTCAAGCCTGGTGGAGACAATTGGGATTCGCGTCCGGGGTTCGGGGTTTGGTGGCTGGCTCGGTTGCGCCGGTGTGATGTAGAGTTTCTCCATAGGGCAGGCGCAAGCGTTGTTTGTGTGGATTGAGTGAGAGGTTTGTTGGCTGGCCGGAAGCGGAGTTTCTGGAACTAATCGTATTTTTCCGTCGCGGACGTGGTAAGAGTTTCTTCGTTGTGGTGGTGTGATGGTTGCCGGGGTTTAGGTTGTGTTGTTTTCGTTTGTTTTCAGGGGTTAATGGTGCGTTCGCATTTTTGGCAAAATCTTGCTGAAGTGGGGGATCAGCTGTTGTTGTATTACTGTGTCCGTTCGATTGGAGAGCTTGGTGCATGTATTGGGGGTTCCTAACTGTTTTGGATGTTGTAGTGAGGTTTTTCTTGCTGCTGTGTTCTGGGGTTTTAATTTGAGAGTCTTGGTTTTGGATTTTCTTAGTTTTCTAGGGTTAGGGTTTCGGAGGGTTTTGTTGGAGATCGGGTTTTAATGTTGTTTCTGGACACGCTCTGGAGTTCTAGGAGAGTGAGGCTTTTTCGGAGTTAAATTGCTCTGTTCTTGAAGTTGTGTAGGATTGAGGTCTTTGCGCGGACGTGCGGTTTGTGTGATTTGAGTTGTTTGTAGACGATGAGCAGGTTTTAGATATATTGGTGTTAGGTGAGGTTTTAAACGGTGGTTCAGCCTTCAGTTGATGCTGAGGGGTGATTCCCTGGGTTGAGGTTGTGATGTGACTGAAGGATGTCTCGTTTTGTTTGAATTGCAGGACTTGCTTTAGTTTTTGAGCTAGTTCGGAGTCGGTGCGCACAGAGAACATGGAGGCCTCATTTAGGTCCCGGATAGATCGGACATTTGGTTTTCTTAACGATGCTAAAAGCGACGGTGAAACTCATTTGTGGAATGTGGAAGAAAGAGCTGCGTCTCAGAAGAATATGGGGCTGTCGCGTAGAGCACGAGAGGGCGACTGTGATGATGATGAAGCGTCTGCCGATGCAGACTTTCTGAAATCTGGAAGTGGAAAGCGTCGCGAAGGTAAAGGAGAGAGATTAGATGCAAGGTTTTTTGGAGCGGAAGCTCTAAAGGAGTTGGACAGTGGCGGTGAGGATGATGATGATGATGATGACGACGAGGACGACGTGGAAGAACAAATGAGGGTTGGGAAGAAGAAGAAGGGAGCTGGAGAACAAAGTGGAATAGAATTAGTCAATAGGGCAAGTGACGAGGGAGGGGGAGCAGGTTCATCAGAGCCTCCTAAACGAGAAGAGGACGACGACGATGATGAAGAAGTACGGGAAGTGCGTGAAATGGTGGGCATGGACGATACGCTTGATTTTGAGGAAGAGGAAGATGAGTTCGATAAAGTAGCCGTAGGAGCAGATGGAACTGATGATCGACTGTTTCTGAGTCGAGTCAGAAATTTTGGGGCCAATCGCCAGCAGTTGAATCCTCTTCCAACCACTTTTATTGAAATGCGTCAAGCAAGCCGTGATAGGCGTGCCAATCATAAGGCGGCACTGGCACGTCTAGAGGAGGATGATCGTGAAGCTGCAACCAGGGCTGCCAAAAAATTATTACAAGCCACTGAAGAATCTAAAGTAGGAAAGTTGGAAACTGTAGAGGAGCCTAAGATGGTTGAAAATCTGCCGGTCAGACAGGGCAATGGAGAAGAAGCCATGGACATCGATGGTGATGGACCTAAGGATGAGCCCATCGCAGAATCCAGAAATGAAACACAAAAATCTGTAGCTGGGAACTTAGACCGTGAGGGCAAACCACGTAAACCTGGTAAAAGAGTGCGATTTTCAATGGATGAGATCGCAGGAGCTGAGCCCGATGCTGGAAGATCTGATCAAACGCCAAAGATGGCCGCGCCGTTATTGCACGGAGGTACGGATGAGATGCCATCAACTGCGATTACTAGAACTGCCCTTCATTCCACACCAAATAGATACAGTAGGGTTCCAGATTATGTAAAGAATCCATCCAAGTATATTCACTACACTTTAGATTGGTCAGACGAGGATGAGGAGAAGGCAAATGTGGCGGCGTTCCACGCTGCCAGGGCAGTATCATCATCATCATCATCATCATCATCATCATCATCATCATCACAGGATATGGTTACAGAAGAGGCGCCTTTAGAATCTCATGGCCCTTCTGGGTCTACCAAAATTAGTTTCAACCCTCTAGTGAGCTTATCGAAGAGAAGCTCCAAGGAGTCAGGCAGAGGAGTGGGTACACATGCGTCGACAGGAGTTCTTAGTAACGGGGTTGTCAATATTGCAGCCAATTTTGATATGGATAGTATCATAGGAGGCACAATCACCATGGAGGATGATCAGGACCTCAGGGCACCAAGTGATTTGAGTGGGCAAGGGAAGTCTGGTCGGGTTATGAGACGCTATCGAAATAGAATGACTGGTGACATGGAATCAGAATGATTGATGATATCGAAACAGACTAGAATGTTTTTGACTGTATAGCCTTCAAATGATTCTCAGAAGCATGTAAAGTGTGAATACTATTTAATTTGAGCTGGAGCCATGAAGCCCGAAAATTACTGACATTTACAACTTGTTCAAGGTATGGTTCAAGATCTATTTTGTTTGGAATTCTGTTAATTTTTGAAGTATACTCATCATAAAATTCGGCTGAAAATGGGTGCGATGAGTGGGTGTTGAACGAAAAGCATCACATCTCACTGTAAGGTTTCGCAGAATTTCTTTGAGTGTTTTCGCAAGAGCATGAAAATGATTCCAGCGCTGTAGGTGCAGTCCAAACCCTTCTTTGCCAACAATTTTTCCAAATTTCGTCGGTTTCAAATAATTCAGTGCCTGATCTTGAATAGATAAGAACGTAACCGAATCCCATAATTATGTGGATCTCAGACTTGTTTTCAATTATACAGATGTTTCAGCCAATTCTCCACCTCGCGTGTTAGTTAACTCTTTCCATTGCAAACCTACAGGAAAATAGGTGCAGGATCCCACCTTCTAGATCTACAATACTGTCAACATAAGCTTCATAGAAGCATTCACACACCAAACCACATGATCATTGTGAGCAGAAAGAAGAAAAAGAACTCCAACCTTGCGGCTGGTATGAATATAGTGTTTGTTTATTCTATTCACTAATCTGATGGCCACTAGACAAAAAATAATGAATCTAGAGCACTTCTACCTTTCGAAGGTAAACACTTTTTTACACTAAGCGCCTTAAAGACAACCGACATGTAATCCCCAAAGGTTTTTTTGGGTACCCATACAACAAGGTCTTAAGACACCCACCATAGGTGGGTAGACTCCTTGTGAGTAGAGACTGGAAAAATCCGCACTTGCATGAATGAATATACTTCCAAACTTCTTTCCATTTCTAAAACAAACTTTCACACACACCTCCAACCGTATAGTAAGAGACCTCGCCTCTAAGACCTCAAGGATCTGAGATCCGTGACAAAGAAGGCCACGACATTAGCTGACCTCGTTGTATTGGCTTCATAATGGAAATAAAATACCCATTTGCCTAAAAATGTGAAAAAAATCTTGTGGCCAAGGAAGGAAACTCCAGAGATATCTAAAGATTTTATGCATTTTCTTCTTTAATGAAGATCTTATTTTACTTTGAATGAAAAATAGTCAATGAATGATGATGTGTAATTCTTTTTCCTTTTCAATTACTTCATGTGCACACAAACATCTTGACATATGGAGTAGTACTGGTACTCTAAAAATATTCTAGTTAAAATTTTGAAAATAAAACTAACAATTTTTCAAAGAATCATTCAATATGTAGCAAATTCTTTTTTTCCTAAAGTGACTTTCACATATGATTTTTGAAGATGGAAATTAAATGAAAATGTGATAGAAAATAATTAAATTTAGTGATCACATATCAATAAGCATTTAGATTAATTTATTGGTAAGGTGACTCAATTTGTCTCTTTAAAAGAGGGAAAAACCCTCATACTCTTTAAAAAATAAAGTTATAGGAAGTATATAATATATAGAGAATCAAATATAAATTGAGAAAATATCTGTTGCTCTAATACATTGTTTACATGAATCAAGTATTAACTCAATTGATCCACGAGAGGGGCAGATACAACATACTAAAATTTTGGAAAACTCCCTATTTTCCTCGTTCAGGCATTATAAATGATAACTCTAGTTGTAGAGGAGGGATACAAGTTCAACTAGCATGCCCATTCCTCTGATTGCACAAAATTTTATCCCCTCCTCATAGCGCAATGGGTAACGCCAGCTCTAACACCCGTAATAATCAAAGACTTCTTAAGGACGATGGATATTTCTATGACTTGGGAAACAAACAGTGTCTACATTTTGGTTTGTAGGCTCAGGGCCCCTTTACACTAGAGGCGAGAGGCCGTCATAAAAGAAATTTTAGCCAATCACATGCGTAGGAATTGAGAGGAGGAAGAAATGCCACTTTACACCTAAAATTTCAGCCCAAGGGATAAGGAGAGGAAAAAATGACATGGACAGCACTTTTGTCCTTGGTGGCAACAAAAAGGCACATTTTTGAAGACCCCCGGATTTTGGCCAAAATTCTTATAGCCAATCATTTCCGTTTTTAAAATATTTTTTCATAACCCTACATTAGAAAATGTATTAAAAATTTCAGCACATGTTTGTAGGCCCCTTCTCACTTTACACTATATCCAAAGGACATCAAATTTAGAGTTGGTCTTTTCAAGAATGGGCTGTGGCCCTTGGCTAATTTTCTCATGGTCTTCTCGTTTCTAGTGTAAAGAGGGCCTCAGTGACGGATTGCATTTTCATAGAAAGGAGATTAACTGATGCCGACGTGGACTGGATTGGATTGCGGTGATAGTGGAAGTGGAATCACGTGAGGAACAGTTTGACATAGAAACTTGGTTGGAACATGTCACGACCGACAACGTACTCTGCTGTACTACCCCTTCACTGCTCTTCAGTCCGGTGACATTAGACAGATGCTTGGTAAGGTATATGACTCTGCAGTGGGTCTCTTCCGTTCACCTCCTTGGTTCAATTGTACCTCCACCTGCAATTCTCGAGTGAATGTAGGATCCGAATTTCAAACCATACCATGACCTTCAGTTGGAGATACGGGACCACCGGGATAACAAGCATGATATGACAAATGAACGGGAGATGCAGTTACTATATAGAAGTTAAGAGGATACACTTGCAGGCGAAGTCCAAACATACTTGGGTGACTGACTTGTTTGCAGATGGGTGAACAGTCTCGAATTGACCATTCCTACAGGAGATGAATATCGTGATGAGCAGCAAGCCCACAAGAGTACGAGCATGTACAACAATAGGAGTGACAAATCGGAATTCCATGCTTCAAATCACCACAATCTGTGGCAAGTGTACAGTACATTAAAATGGTCTAGCACAGTGTACTACTCAACACTAAATATCTGAAAAACTGTCTCGAGGTGCCCAAAGGTCCAAGTCATCCAAATCTCGTAAGAACAATGTGTTCTCACACCATCAATACCCTTCACGTATCGATGCTCAGCTCTTTCTCACTAATACTCAAATTCATATTACTGGACCTCCCTTCCATCACACCTTAGCCCTCGAGGACCTTCTTGATCTGTTCCAACGACAGGAACAGAACGATGGCGAACGGGCCTTGACGAGTCACCGTCGGAATGAACCCCTTGTACAGAGCCATCGGCCCCTCAGCTCGCACCGTCTTCACCGCGCAGTCCAGAGCGCCTCGGTACGCTGGAGCTTCGCCGGCCGCGGCCTTCATGTTCATCACCCTCGTCTTCACCACATCGATCGGGTTCGAAGCCACTGAAGCCAACACTCCAGCACCGCAGCTCGCCACCACCTGCGTCGCAAGCCCCTCGGGCACCAGGCGATTCTCCGTGATGGTGTCCTTGATCTGGTCGTACGTCGCCAGCTGCGCGGCCGTCACCAGCATGGCTCGCGTTACGGTGGGAGCCGATCCTGTCCACAATGACAACACACCGTCCTGCTTCACCATCCGGGACAGTGCGTTTCCGACTCCTGTGTAGTTCCGCCGCTCCGCCATGGGCAGCCTGCCGTCCGCCTGCATCCTGACCATGGCCAGGTCGGCGGGGTTGCCCACAATGGCGCCTGCAGCGCCGGCGACCAACGCCGCGGTGACTTTCTTGTGCAGGGGGAGCCCGGAGGCTCCGTGCACTGTGTCGTCCCGCCACTGCTGCTTCAGATACTCGTACAGCCCCATGCGAGTCGATGAGTACAGGCACTGCCTCAGCAGCGTGGCAGAGACACCGGAGTAGAGCGCCTGCACGCCCTCAGATCGTGCGACATTCAATCCCACGCCCAACGGGCCCGGCCGAGCCACAGCTGCCACAGGAGCATGTCGGCCGTCGAGTGCGAAGGCAAGAGCGGGCGCGGCGACAGCCTCGCCTTGCAACTGCATGCGCACCTTGATCAAGTCGAGTGGGTGCGTGGCGAAGCCGGCGATCATCGACGCCAGACCGCCCTCGGCAAACCCCTTCCACTCCATAGCTGATAACAGATTCTCTCCAAGCTGCTAGATAACTCCACTGAACACTGCAAGTCGATCTTCTTTAGCTGATTACACAGCCTAAAGCTCGTCAGCGCGCTCTTAATCCACGGCAAACTCCAGACTACAGGCACTACAGTCGTGCAGCAAACGCACTCCAGACAGCAGCAGCAAGTCCACCTTGCAACCCTCTATGTTCACTGGTGCAGGAAGGCAGAGTGTCCAACGATGCAGATCTGTTTGAACCATGAAAGGCAAGACGTTCTTCACCACCAAGCTTCAAGTCAGGAGCCGAACTGAATTGTAACTCTGAATGCCGCAGCGCTAATCCAACACTAGTAGTGGGCACTATAAGTGTGCTCAAATGCAAGTATGCTTGAAACACTGATGAGAGGAGAATGTGACACTGTCGTCTTTTATAGGAGCTGCAATGGCGACCTGCTGGAGGAAAGCGTGCATGGCGGCGGAACGCGGGCTGCTTGAACTCACACAGAGAACTAGTCTCCAGTCTCTTTGAGGCTTGGAGTGAGTCCGTCCATGGCGGTTCAACGTCGTCAGGGTTCAACGGCCGTGTGTTGGAACACGGAAGCGTGAGAAAGTCATCAGAAAAGTTTGAATAGCAGGAAGTCGTGGGAAAGTAAAAGTGTTGACGGGTTCGCGGTAGTGACGGAAGAGGTTGTTTGTACAGCGAAACAATAGAAACTGGAATAGTGAAGTCTTGGTTCCGTAGCGTATGACGCCATGCGCAGCTCATTGGTTGAAAAATGAACCAAGTAGAATGCCAATCCTTGGGACACTGGATAAATGGGCATTATTCTATTATCTCTGGACTTAAATTGGTGACTTTGTCAACTTGCGAACAAAGCCGGCTGAATAGAGAGCAGCACGTTTATTGAAATTTGCATAACCCCGAATCGAGATTGCACAGCCGGAAAAATCTGCGGGGCTCATATACCCAGAGCCAACTTGGAGCTGAACCAGGATGCTTAACTAACATGAGGACCTTGAGACGGTGGCTTATTCCATGGATTTTGACCCTCGGCATGGTTCCTCTTCTAATCATGCTTGCAGACTCTTTTCACTTCTTTTGCTGATGGGTTTGAGAGCGTAGAAGTTTGGTTCTGGATCTTACTTTCATGAAGCTTTATGAAATGCTTTGAGATGGTCGACACTCGATTCCCAATCCCACCTTTTTTTGAGATGGTCAATAGCTCGACTGTGCTATGGCTCCAATTTGCTTACTTGGTGTGGCAATTCGTGAGAGTTAACAAGTATTGTCGGATACCGTATGCTATCCTTGTGCACACATTCATGTGGGTCACCGGTGAGTGGTGCCCTCCCTTTTCGTTGCGCTCCTACCTTGTGCTTGAGACAGGGAGGGCGAAGTTTTATGTGGGCCGGGAAGGTGCGAATCAAGTTTTGAAAGAATGTCTCGATCGCACTGATGAGTTCAAAGTGGAATCGAGGCGTCCGGACAAATAGTCAGGCTCCGATCTTGCTGTGATATCCATCCCTTCTGTAAATTACGAGCTTTGTCTCCGAGAGTCTAGAATAAATGAGTCATTTGTGTGGAATTATCTGAGGGATAAACCGCAATGCTTTGCACGGGACGCAGAGTTGCTTCTGCCTAGTTTGGCAATTTTGGACCGAGTTAGCGACTTGGAAGGGCTGAAGATGACATGTCAGGGTGATTTCATTCCGCACAAGAGAAAGGAGAGGGTCTTGGCACTGGTGGACAGGGAGCGCGAGCTGAACCAGAATTTCATGAGGTTGTTGTCAACCATCCCTTTGATGGCGCATGCGCTGGGATACGAAAAAGATTCGGTATGGATAAGCGTTGCTGTTATTGTGATTGACCAATTCTCTCAGTTTTTCAGTTGGGTATGGGAATCGGTCGTCAGCTCCCTCGTCTATCTGTTCACGGTGCCCATGACGAGCACCTACTTTCGGCCTCAGACAAGAGAATTGCTGTCCACCTTATCCTCGATCGTCAGCAAGCGGATGAAGTACAGTGACCAAGTGAGGAAGAGCTTGATTCTAGTTAGGAAGGGGGACGTGGTCTACACCACGGCACCGTTCAATCTTGCTGACTTCGAGCAGATAATCGATCGTCGCTTCAAAAGAGAGAGGAAAACACCCGAACCATACAGTGAGGAGAAATTCGGGAAGTTCACATTCTGCGGAGAGGAAATGGAATTTGAGGAAGGAGCTTCAGTGCTAACGCACTACATCGCCGGTTCAAGAATCGACTCGATATTCAAGGACGATGGAAGCTTTTATAACTTCAGGAACAACGAGCATCTACACTTCGGAATATGGAAGAGGGCCAAAGACGACACTGAAGACGATGAAGATGCTGATGACTCGAAGGGCGTCCCTGAAGACACTAATTTAGTATCTGAAGAGTCGAGAGAGACTGAAGACTCTGAAGAGACCGAGGTGACCAAGTCCTCGGAACAATCGGAAGGGAAGAAACTTGACTCCGACGACACAGACGATGATCCTGAAGTCAACTTCAACAACTTCCAAGACCTGCTGCAGATTATGGAGGAGATGCAGATGCTTCCCTTCATCCAAACAGAAGATGCAGACTGTAAGCATAGATTTCGAAGCTTGGATTTCAATGAATTCGTGCTTCCTGGCAGGAGTCTGAAGGATCTCACCTTCTTGGTTGCGAAGAAGTCTGCCATTATTGGAGGATGAGGTGTAGCATGTGTTAGAGTTGTATTGAAACTACTACCGTTGTTTAGTACTTAGAGCATCCCCAGTAGTATTGTAAACCTGTAAGCCTGTAATCGTGAGAACATCGTTCTCCCAAACCTGAGTGACTTTCCGAAGCAAAACATTCCAAAACCGTTTACACGTTTACAGGTTTGCCCCTAAAAAACCTTCCAAAACCAGGTTTCAACCGGAGGGAAGCATAATAAAGTGTACCAAAAAAGTGGTTAACTATTTGACAATTTCAGCCCTATGTGTAAACGGTAGAGAAAGTGGCATGTAGGACTTCTTGATTGAAAATTAAGTTTGGGATACGGAATTTAGACTTGATGTTCTACAACTTCCCAAATTTGCGGAAGAAGATGTTGAGTTTACACACCTCTACGAACACCATAAAGTCAGACAAAGTGAAAGCTGTCATTTGGAAAAGTGATCATTTTACATTGTATTTACGACAAAAATCACTTTTGACTTTGCGGGGACCTCCGTTTGTACACTACGCTTGTAGAAATGATCTGGATAGCTGTGGTTGGAATTCTAGATTGGCCAAAAGTGTCTAAAACACGTTTTTAAGACGCTATTTTCCGTGAAACTTTTGAGGAGTTTTTTTTCACCGAACATTGTTTTTTAAATTGAAAAAAACATCCTCTAAAGACAATAGAGGTCTCCAAATGAAGAAATTAAGACTTTGAAAAAGTTCATTTTTATGAAATAGAACTAGGGGTCAAAATAAGTTTCAATTGAAGATGTTTTTTTTATGAAGATGTATATAAGACACTTTGTGACACCCTAAAAAGTGACTAAAATGTTCAAAAACTACACCAAAATGCTCAAAATCAGCTTTGAGCTTTAAAAAACAGCAGACTTCATATTCACTTCCTAGTGATCACATGTTGCACTTCGTGGTCCACTTTATTGTGCTCTCACCCAACCTGTAAATTACAGGCTTACAGGCTTGAATCCCCTGCTGGCCTAAACCGCAATTCACGACTTTCCACATCTTTCCGCTTTTTGCTTTCAGGTTTACAGTACTACTGGGGATGCTCTAAGTAGTAGGTTTGTTCATAATTAATCCTAGACTGGTATGGAAATAAATAAAATCATAAAAATGTAAACATACATCTTATTAAATGTGACAATATCTTGTAGTTGCAAGTTGACCTAATAAAAGTGCTTCACTTGAATTTGGTTTGCCTTTGCATTAAAAATGGCAGTGAAGAGGTGTTTTGAGAAACATAGTAGAAGAATTTTAGAGATTAGTCTCGGAAATTTTTTCTCGTTAAGTTCATAAAGAAGTTGAAAATTGTCTTGAATTCTTAATGCCACTTTTAGTTTTGGCCGATTTTTTTCAGATGGATGGTTTTTTGTATATTACAACTGTGTGTCTTGTTAAATGCTCCCTTTATTAATTTTCATGGAAATGACTTCGAAGGGTGGATTTTCCAAACATGGGATCTATTGATTCTTGGTATTATCCAATGCTTCTTGGTTGTATGGTTCCCTAAAGCTAACATAGTGGCAATCAAGTTGGTCCCGCCTTGTCTAATTCTTAGCTCATTTAGATTGTCTTTACTCTTCCAACAAGTGTTATTATCCCTGATAGTTAGTGGCGCCCTTACCTCAATATAGAAAAACGAGATGCTCACAGGGGGCAGCGGGTGGAAATTTGGGGGCCGGGCAGGTGGGGCGTCGGCGCCCCACCGTGGAGCCGATAGTCCCGCCCTGGTTCCGGTGGCGAGGTTTATCGCCGGGTTCTCGTTCTTGCTTGCTCCGAGTTAGCGACACACACGCTCTCTGTTGCTACCTTGGATTTCGGAGGTTCCTTGCTGAGGTACATGCTCGGTACATGCTCAGCTGCTTGCTGGTCTGTTATGGCGCTGTTGACGACATTGCTTGAGGATGCAGTCAGAGCGTCAAATGGGTTGGGATAGTGGAGGGTACATGGCATTGTAGCAAGTTGCGTCGTCGACGTACAACGGGCGTGACCTCTTCGTGTATTTGTACTTGTGGATGTGCAGACCAGCTGGGATTTGGAAGACCCCTGAGCGCTCTTCTTCGCTACACCAGGTTTATCAAGCTCTAGATCAAGCGCGTGACAGAGTCAAGACAAGGACGACGAGCACATTAGTGGCCGTCTAAGCTAGAATGGCAATGCATCCCCTGGATTTTCGCCATTGAACTGCTATGGCGGTTGCAGGAGTGGTTTTGTGGTTCCAGTTTGCATATGCGATATGGCAGTTTGTGAGGGTGGCGAAGTTCTGTCGGTTGCCATATGCAACCCTGGTGCACACTTTCATGTGGATTATCGGCAGATGGGGTCGCCCTTTCACGGTGAGAAACTATATTGTTCTTGATCCAGCACGTCAAAGGTATTTCGTAAATCCTGACGTCTTAGTAGGGGATTTAATAAAGGGTTGGTCCGAGAATGAAAATAAGCCCGGTCGAAAGTGTATCTTAGACATAGTTGTCCCAGATGGTGACCTTGAAGCAGCCGCAACTGGGACCCTGATCCCTATTGATTTGCGTCCACTGATGTACGAACTTCATCGCTTGACTCTGAAAGATGAAGGTTTAGATTACCAGTTCTGCAGTAGGATGCTCCGAGACTCATTCGTGTGGAATTATCTGAGAGATGATCCAGATTGTTTCGCCAGGTCTGCAGATTTGATCGTCCCTACATTTGAAATTCTGGATCGAGTCAGTCATTTGGACGGACTCAAGAAAATTTGCCAAGGGGATTACATTCCGGTTGCTAGGAAGGGACGGTTCTTAGCGGTGCCAGACAGAGAGAGGGAGCTGAACCAGAACTTCATGCGAATGTTGGCCAGCATTCCTTTGATGGCGCAAGCCAAAGGATTCAATGACGAATCTGTGTGGATAAGTCTTGCTATCATTGCCATCGACCAGGCTTCCCTGCCGTTTAATTGGCTGTGGCAACGCTTCAAGGAGTACATGTTTTACCTGTTCCATATGTTCATGATTAAGAGTCGGTTCCAACCACAGACAAGAAAGACAATTTGCACATTCTTCTCGACCATTGGTGACAGAATGATGTTCAGCGACGAAGTGTGCTTGAACTTCATACGACTGAAAAAGGGCGATATAGTGTACACGATGTCACCGTTCAATGGCGCCGATTTTGAGATTGTCAAGAATCCATTTGAGAGGAAGCACAGAAAGAAGGAGGAACCATCCACTGCAGAAATGGTTGGTACATACGAAAATGCCAACGGAGAAATACTGAAGGATTTTCCTGCAGAAGGTACGCATATTATTACTCACGAAGTCCGGGGCTCAAAGATTGAAACAATGTTTATTGAAGGTGGTGGCTTCTACAATTTCATAAACAAGCAGCATTTGCATTTTGGAACGTGGTACATACCAACCGAAGTAGCAGATGAGTATTACAGTTGCGAAGAGGACTTTCTAGACTTGCTTCAGGTCATGGAGGATATGCAAATGCTCCCTGTGCACCAAACGGATGGTGAGCTTTTGAAAAGTTTGAAATTCAATGACTTCCTAAAACCAGGCGGCACTCTTCAGGATATCACCTTCTTAAAGGTGAAAAGAGATCTCATGACTGGAGGGAAACCCTGATCGTATGCCACAGCGCGAAGGAAGACAAAAACTATTTGAAATGCTCTTTTCTTGTGATTTTCATGTCAATGCATTCTTATTTTATATTGATTAATCACTTCATCGTCTTAACTTGTTTGCACGGGACAAGTTTTGACTGCTCGGTTGTTTCTAATTCGTGTTTTCTTTTGGTATCCTCGAGCACAGAGGAACGTAAGCCTTTGACCCTGGTGTCAATAAGCATGTCGACTCCAATTTCACTTTCTGCTCTATCACTAGCAAACATCACGTTTGCAAAATCAAGTTAGAATTCAACCAGGATTTAGTTAGGAGTAACTCATAATTTCAAACAAATATGTAGATTCCCAATTTACATTGTGTAGTGGGAAAAGGTGCCATGATACACAAGAGACAGCACGTTAGACTCTAGATTCACATGTCACTAGTGACTAATCTGCACTATCATGGTAGTGGAACACAGTAGTCAAGCATAGATTAAAGAACCAGTGCTCAACAAATCGATAAATAAAAGGGACTCCGATCATGCAACGCTGCGCATAAAAGAGATAAACTTCCCCTAAACTTGAAAGTTAAGTAAAACTTGTCTGCAACATGAAATTTCTACAAATTTTAAAATACAAGAAGTGATCTTCTGAGAAAGACTTGAGTAATTAGGGATCAATTAAACGCTAATCTGCAAAGCAACAAATTCCCAGACAAAAAGTGGTAGTGCCAATTTCCATCACTCCAGCATTTTAGTCCAGTCATGAGGTTCCCACATCTTAGCGAAATCCTTAGCAAACTTTTCTTGGTCCTTCCTTGACAAAGTCTGCATGTGGAAGTCCTCTTCTTCAATTTGTAACATCCCTTCCAGTACAGCCCTCCCAAACTCCGGCTTGAATTTACTCTCGTCATCAATGACGTGGGCATATCCTCCATTCATGCCAAACTCCACGTGAAAATAGGGGAAATTTTTGGGAACAGAGGAACGCAAGCCTTTAATCCTGGTGTCGATAAGCCTCTTCGCATTATGTTGACTCCATTCACTCTCTGCTTCATCAATAGCCTGCATCACGTTTGCAACATCAAATTGGAATTTAAACAGGATATAGTTAAAACAGGGCCTAACTTTCAAAATGATATGCTTCCCGAGAGCGACAACATCAAACAGACTATTATAAAGTAAAGGCTGACCTTTTTGAAGTAAAGAGGTGCATCCTTTGCGAAGGAGCTTGGAATGGGTATACATTCCACCACACAATGGCGCTTTTGACGTGTAAGGTGCATGGCTGTCTCCAAAAATATAGCTTCCTTGTTCTGCTCATCAAACATACGCACCAGACACTTCTTGAAATTACGAAGCTCCTCCCAGGTGTCATCATCAACATTACAAGTAGCTCCCTCGTGTTGCATAGGTACTATGTAGCAATGGCCGTTCACGAGAGGTCTTCTTGGAGGTAAAGTTAAATACGTGAAGTTAGCAATAGCCATCGTGAGGTGCTTGGGCCTATTTACGTTGTCAAAGCATAATTGACACCGCTCCGCTTGTGTTTGAATACGGTTGTAATTTTGTACTGTAGGGCGTTGATTTGCACCCTGTGCAGGTTTCTTCTTCTTCTTCTCTGCATGAGGACCTAAGTCATCATACTCGTCATCTGCTTTATACATCTTGTTTTGACCTATCATCCCTGCCATTGCTTTGTCTGCGCTCTCTCTCCGTAATTCTAAAGTCTTCTTCCCCAAAGCCTCAAGCCTAGCTAGAACTTGCAATGGTCCAGGTGCGGACTGCTTTTCTTCTTCAGGAGGTCGCTCCATCGCCACATTTGCAGCAGCTTCGCCTTGCTTCTGTCAGATCATAAATATTTGCAAAATAAGTGTTTCAACGAAAAATTATAGCATTTCAAAAGCGCAGACATCCAACTGAAATGAGAATTATTCTTCCAAACACTTCCAAATGGTTCACTCATGATTCCAAAAATGTATTCAATGTGAGGTCTTGCTACCATACAACATAAAACATAATCTTCTATTCCAGAACTACATTGTATTCATCCATACACCTAAAATGCCTTGCAAACAAACCGATTTCGTACCTGGAGCTCGTCTGCTTCTTTATGTTTGCCCCGTAGACGCAACTGCATCACTTTCGCTGCAATTTGATTACTACTCAGGTTATGTACCTGTACGCCACTGCCTTCGGCCTTTCGTTCAGTATCAACGACCCTCGAAGATGATGGTTCCATGTCACTGTTCTTACCCGCCTGATGGGCATCCACTCTTGCAGTAGGCTCAGTACTTGCAACACTTTTGACATCATGTGAAGGTTTTACATTGCTTGCGCTAGCATCCTTGGCCACGCTGAGAGTTTCCACTCTTGTGACTGACTTAGAAACAGTAGCCACATGAGCACCAGTGTCGGCTTTGACATCACGAGATCCGATTTCCTTCACAGTCCTAATGCTCTCTACCCTAGTAGTACTCGTCACAGTAGAGACACGAGTTGATGTTTTCGGCTCCTCCTGAGGCTTAGAGGATCCAAAACTCTTCAAGAAATCTCCATCGTCACTAAACTTGTTGTACGTTTGAGCGGCAGCCCTTAACACAGCAGCATCTTCAGGTCTGATGCTCCCTTTGTTTCTCCATGATAGTTTTCGATCTACCTGAGGTTGTCTCATGCGATTATCTTTTGCTTTAACGTCTTTCAAATAATCCCTACTCCCCGTTCTTATTCTCCTATCATCTTCGTCCTCTGGTACGTTGGCTTCCTCTCCTTTCTTGCCTTCCACGGCTTGAGGAGCATCAGAGACTCGATCGTCTGCTTTTCTCGTTCTGTCTCTTTTGGCATGCATATGTGCATTTGCATGTGCTGCCCTTTGGACTGCAACGCTGTTGGTCAGTGAGGCTAACGACCCCCATCGCTCCTCAACAACCTGAACAATACAACATTTCTCAATTCATTCCAGAAAATGTCAAAAACAATCAGGCTGCCACAGCAACGATAAACAAGTAGTACTTGTCGGATCCAAACTTCATTTCAACACCCCATCATCATCACAAAACTCCAGAATACATACCTCATCCAACTGCTTGCCTTCTCGTGCAGCTTGCTCTTGTGCCCTTTTCAATGCTTTCATCCGCCAACTTGCGCCTCCGTCACCAACACCTGGAGGAGGTGGCAATCTCCCACGACCCCCTCCACTCAAACCCCCTTTCTCTGCTTCTGTGGGCAGTCCTATACCATCGTTTTTCCAGTATGGATTGAGTTCCTTAACATTGCTAACCGGTTTCTGAAGAAAATAGAAACAGTAGAGACATTTCAGCAACTACGCCACAGTAAAACTCACGTCGATAATCTATACCTCAAAACCTCAAACTAGTACAGCGGACACCATTATTCAGCTTGAAAGTGGACACCATACCTCAGGTTCAAGACGTAGCGCATCATCTTGTTTAGGAGCGGGTGGCCGTTCTGGTGCAAGATTCATCCATTCTAAACCCGCTTCTTTTCTCTTACTCTCTTGCAATCCACGGTTTATCTTCCTACTGGCAAGACCCTCTGCATTACAATGTTAAAAAATATCAATACCAAACCACTAAATTCACTACTACAAGTCACAACTGCTAATCACCTCGAAATCATCAACCACAAGCTAATTCCATGTAAACTCGAAGATAAAAACTACGCAAAAACCTCGAAATCCAAGCACGCAACCCCAACACAAATTCAAATTCCACTAAATTCCATCACAAGAATCCAGAGCACGCTACATACAGCCAGGGTTTTAAGCCATTAACCACAAACAACTCAACCCTACCAAATTACCTGAATCCTCAGACGCCTCGTCACTACTATACTCCTTCCCTACCTCCTCCTCATCACTACGCTTATGCTTCGATCGCCTCTCCTTGCCTCCATGCTTCCGCTTCTCGTCTCTATGCTTCGACTTCCCCTTCCGATCAGCCCTCTCCTCCTTCGACCCGTGCTTCCGCTTCTTCCCACTCTTCCGCTCCCCATCGCTCCCCTGCACAACCACTCAAACGTTCAAAACCCTAATTCCACAAAAAGGCACAAAATCTCATAAACCTACAATCAAAAATTCACGCAGCGGGGAGAGAGCGTCGACATACCTCGACGTCGGCAGCAGGTAACTCCTCCCGCGGGACGAAGCGCACTGCGCCTAACATGATGGCCCCGGGTGCGCCCTGCGAAGAAGAGCGACAAGCTCGGTGGGTAGGGTTTCAGCCAGAGAGAGCTCTGTTTGCGCCCCGTGCTTGGAATTTCTCGGTGGCGAGCTCCACCTGCAATGAAATGATCCCCGAAGAAATGAAATGGTTTCCGAAGAGATGAAATCGAGTCCAATCTGCACACAATCTGAGCTCGGAAGAAGCTCGGATCGATTGTCGCGACAGTCGGCTTCGATGTCCAGGACTTGTTGGGACGTGTATCGGCCGAAGCTCTTCTTCGTGTCATATCAGCCGTCGATCACATGGACATACATGTTCTTAAAAATGAAATAGATTTTAATATTGATAGAAATAAATTACCAATAAAATAACAACACATAGAAATGGTTTTAGGTGAAATAATATCATTTCCAAATTGTTGTTGGACTTTTTGTTTAATGATGTGGTTTATTTTTAGAATATATTCTGTTGCATTCTACAATAATTAATAATTGAGAATTTTATACATTATGAATTAATTATTTAGACATTGTAATTTATTTTTTAAAGACCGTAGATGTTAACGTATTAAATTGCGGATCAAGATTTGATCTTTTGATCTCTTTTTACAAAATTTGGCATCAAGAGGTGTGGAAGATATGAAATAGTTTTTTGAGACCAAATTCTACTTTGAGATTTAAATTTTTAATAGTGACTTTGAATCTTATAATTTTACAATCTATATGAGGAGTACTCTCAAAATTAGTACACACCTTTGTATTTAAGGTAAAAAGAAAATTGTGCGGTTACAAATTTCATACTCACTAATTTTAGAAATTAATAGCATACTATAACAAAGGGTTTCTTTTTGGCAGTTTTAATTCTAAAAACACTTTAGGGATTAAAGAATCCATAATTATTAGTTTCACAAAAATATGGTTTAAAGCATAATTAATTTGTTGAGAATGCATTGGCTAAAGGATAAATATTGATTCAAGATATTCAAATAAAAAGCTTACAACTTAAAAATAATCATGTATTTGAATTTTAGGCATGTTGTAAAATGACTACAATGACAAGAAATTATGTCTTACTTCATGATGCACCATTGACAAACCTTTAGTAGCAATGTAAAAATTTGTGGATTTTATCATGGAAAGAAAATGTAACTTGAATTTCATAATCCTAAAACTTTGTGCTTAAAAAAATAATATTATTGATATCCATTTTATAATAATTTGTAAATATTGATTGACTTGGCAACATATCGTGTTTGAATAGTTTTTTTTTTTTCCAAAAACATTGTGTGGTTAAGCCGTTATGGAGATAATTAAAATGCTTTCAGATAATTCTTTTGTATTATTTCAAATTTTTATCCACTTCAAATTTTTATCCACTAACTTACTTTCAAATGTATTCTAGTATCAGTCATTGAACCTATGCCACCTGAACCATTCTTCACAAAGTTTAAAGATATAGTAAAATATGACGATATGTGGTATGACGATCCAATTGAAGTGAGCTTTTGGTCCTTAATCCTTGCACTTTATTGTGATTTTATAGTCAAAAAATTTATTCAAAAATATTTAAATCCTCATATAAAAGACAACAAAGTTTTATTAAGTCAAAATATTTGTAATAATGATATTCTCTTTGCAACTGCTGGAATATAGGGAGAAGAAGCAATTGCAGCTGCTCAAGCGCTCCAACATAAAATTGAAGAAAAATCAATACCAATTCGATCATGGTTGGTAAGATAATTGAATATTTATAACACCATTGAAAAACACGGTTATATTTATTAGATTACAAAACCAATGTTGAAGCATATGAACAATCCTACTTTGCATTATGAGTTTTACATCTAAAGATTATATTTGAAATTTATTTGCTTACTTTTAAAAATTTCAAAACTAAAGAATTGAAAACTTCCACAGTACTTGATTTAGAAGATTCTACTTTCACCACACAAAAGACTTCATTATCTATAAGACTATTTGAAAACCTAAAACTAGCCATTATTCAACATTACTTTACCCAAACCTTGAAATGTGCTAAATTGTCAAATTTGCTAATATATATATTTTCTAATCTCTTGTCCATGGTGTTTTACATACTCATGACATGCAGGAAAAGAATATTGTGCCGCTTCTAATGCAAGCATTAAATGCCCTTGTAGCAAAGAGGTGTGTAAGCTATGAACAGTAAGTGAGAGTTACCAATGGAAAATAATCTTGTCATGTGTAACCTGTAAAAGCTACAGATCTCCAGAGTTTGTGCAAAACTAGAACCTTCATTCAGTGATATTGTTGCGCAGGTAACCACTCTGCTTTCTTAGAGCTATTCACAAAATCTTTGCAGTTTAGGAGTATCCAAGTGATCACGAAATATGTGTGGAATCTGAAATCGGATACGGGTATATAAAGCGGTAATGGGCTTGTGTCATTTGTAGCCCTAATTTTGTGAGGCTTCTCCACCTCTCTCAGAGCTCTCTTTCAATCACAAGAGTTGTCAAGTTTTTTTTGACCTCCGATTAGAGTAACTCAAAGTAACTCCTTATCTGCAGTCTGGACTTCCGCTTTAAACATACTATCGTGCAGGCCAAGCACCATTAAGGCACAATGTGAATTTATCTCGGACCATCTGCTGAAGTACAATCCCCTCAAAGACACTTATCCAGATGAATATGCACCGAAACCTAAAGGGTAAGCATGAATTCAGGCTACTGTCAAGCACTTCCAAGTTGGTCCTCAGCATTGGATAGCTCTCATGCTAGTGAAAGGAAATCACAAATAACAGAAGAAAGGAGCAAGTGCATTTAGTGCAATCTTTAGTCCCAACTCCACACTTCATGATGCCATCTTCAGTGTCAAAATCCTAATGAGGAGTGTGCAAAATTCAACCCCTGATGAGCGGTCCTATCATAACAAAGTCGCTGATGTGATGAGCATCATTTTCTTGTGCTTTTGATGAGAATTTGCCATCAATTGGGTGCAGGCCTGAGCCTCCATGCGGCTTCACCATACCAGAAGAAATCTTTGATGAAGAAGGACAGTCTTTATCGGTTGATTACAATCCTTGTGGTTGTGACAAAGGGGTGCCCATAAAAGAGGAACCTGTGAAGGAGGCTGCTGCACCGCCTGCTACAGCTGCTCAAACGGCCAAGAAAGATGCCATTGCAGCAGATGCCATGAAGAACCCAGCTGCCCACGATGCGGTCAGAGCTTCTGTTCTTGCTCGAGCGAAATCGGGGAGTATCAAGAAGTAATCTTCCTGTTTTGATGGGCTAGCTGATTTGAACACGGAAAACTGTGAAATGTGTTCAATAGATTGGGACACTGGAGCATTCCCTGGAAATTGGTGGAGTTGATTGACAGAGGTTGCATGTGTGATATTGCAGTAATTAGAATTTAGGGACTCTGCTCTAAAAAATAAAAGCAAGTTCATTGTTGTATATATTGCTGACATTGCAATTCCTTGATAAAATGATGAAGGCATATTTTCAACTAAGATTGAGATGTGCAAAAGGGGGTGACAGTTGGTGTTAGCAACTGTGTTATGGGGTGTGTTACGGGAGAGGGTGGAAAATTTAGCCCAATCCCTGGAGAGAGCATGTTAACTCACCTTGTAACTCTTCGTCACAAGTAAAGTTATGCTAGTATATAGAGGATTTTGACCACCCCTAATGTGTGTTGTAACTCACTTTGAGGTTTGCGTATGAATCCGACTCAAAAATGTTGCCTATGAATCCGACTCAAAAATGTTGCCTATGAATCCGACTCAAAAATGTTGCCTATGAATCCGACTCAAAAATGTTGCCTATGAATCCGACTCAAAAATGTTGCCTATGAATCCGACTCAAAAATATTTCGTAACATTGACACCTAAGGTGATATTGCCTGAATAGTCATCCGACAAGCACAATTCAGCTCATCTGAAGTCATTTGCCAATTGAAGGTGGAACATCGAAGAGTCTATGTACACGGAAGATAAATTCTCTATGAGTAGTCTGTGAGGAGGATAATGCATCGAGCACGAGAGATATCGTAATTTTGATGCCCTAGAAGGTTAGATGATTTGTGGTCTGTCAGGCCCGTTTAAGCGTTGTTTGTGTAAAATTGCCTGGATGCGGTTCAGAAAGTGAACACACAATCATTAGCATTAGACCAAAAGACCATTGGCACGAATCACATGGTAAACAGTGATCAGAAATGGAGAAACATCAGGCATTGACAATATTCCAAGAGAATTCACAGGACTAGGATTCAAAACTAGTCAGTGAATAAAGGGCGTGTATATTACAGTAAAATGCTTAAAAAGCTCGTCAAAATCTATTGCCTCACATAATGTACAGTAAGTCTACACACTTCAGTCCAAATATGTAGTGTATATCACAAGCGGATATAAAAGTCTCAAACCTACTTGGCACTAGCCTCTAATTTGGAACAGTGAGCATATCCGCTGGTTCAAACCATGCCGCCCTATTCAGAGGCTAGAATGTGATTCTTGTTTATCACAATTCCGTCCACCAGTAAAAAAAACAATTCAGATTTTGCAAAAATATATCCTAGATTTGCAGATATAAAAATAAAACCCAACTTAGATCTCTACACCACTGTTAAGCTGGACAGTGAAAGAGGTGCGCCTGATATTAGATACTGGGGACTCCACTTGCACTGTCAACCCGCAGCTGCCAACATGTTCTCCATTTCGTTTCGACCGGCCCACTGAAACAGAAGCAAAAGCTTTCGAATCCACTGACTGCACACAACCACATCCCCAACTGAACTTCTCCATCGGCGAGTGTAATAACTCCACCTTGGTACCTGGATGCCTGCCACCAATGCTGGGGGTAACACTAAGTTCTACTGTTGGCCGAACCAGGACACCAAGGGGTTGCCATGCCAGCGGCTGTACCACCTCAAATGAGGCTGATTTTTCAGGCAATAGTACCGCTGGAGTGAATCGCGTCCCCCACTTGTTCTTATATGAATAACTAATCTTTGTATCTCCAGGAAATCTCCCTTGCACCTGAAGAAGCCCACCCATTGTTGTGGTGAAGGCGCTGCCAGTTAGGCCATCACCAGCCACGTAGGTCATCTGACCATTTGGAAACTGCAGATCTAAAAAGGAGCAGGAAACGGGGTTGAGTGAGAGCATAGCCATGGCCAACCATCGCCGATGCTTTGACCACACTGCTGGACAAAGGGAGTGTAGTCCCTCCTTTCGATCAAACCCATACCACAAGCAATGTCGTTTAGACAGGTGGATTGGTAACAAAAGAGTTGAAGCTCGGACGAAGAGGATTGGTCCCAATTGCAAAAGAAAGAGTGGTGTCGATGATCCACCCTGTGTAGCTTCCACCCGCCAAAGGTCACCACGAGCAACAACAGAAGTTTCAATGTCTTGTGTACGGCTTGAGAAGGTAGTGCTCACAAAGGCACTGCTACGGTTGCCAGAAGGACCAGCATTCTTGGCAAGCATTGACATAACCTCCTTGTCGGCAATCTCTTCCAAGTCCTGATCTTTCTGAAATGTCAACAAATCGTCATAAAAACCGTCTTCAGTTTCACCATTGCTTTCCTTTCTGCATGTAGCTCTTGCGCCAATGCCTTCCTCCGTCCGTGGACGAACATCCTGTTGCTTGCCCTCAGGAAACACACGTGTAGAACCAGTATGTGCATTTAATGGTGGCATCAAAGTCGATGCCCCAAAAGAATGCAGCAGGGAGTTTTCTGCCTTCTCAGAGGGGCCAGGAAATCGTTGCATTAAACCTCCCGCCAGATCAGACAAATAGGCTCCTATAGAAGCTCCGGCTTGTCCAACATGGGTGCTCACATCTTGACCCAAATGATGAATCGACAAGGATTCAGGAAACCCTGCACCAATGCTCAATGGTTGTGCAAGTTTCATATCTGAACCGAATCCAGAGCCAGCCAGGTGAGTAAGATTGTCGATTGAAGAGGACCATGGCCATTGACTTGGAAAAGATGAAAGTTGTATCTGAGGGGAGGGTATGGGAATCGATGGGAAAGACAAATCAGATGGGAAAGGAAACGCAGGTAGGGGGGGAATATGCTGAGGTATATGACTTTGAAGAATGCCTCCCAGACCTTGGGCTACTGATGAGAAGCATTCCAAAACACCTTGTCCTTGCCTCTGCACACCATCCCATGCTCCGAGGTAATGCCGCTCAATCTCCATTATTGCTGCTGTTACATACTCGAGCTCTAGCAGTTCAATTTACCACTTCTAAATAACTGGAGAGTGTCGGCTCTTTCCACTCGTTACCAAAACTTCTTTCACACTTCAAATGCCAAAAAAACACATCATCTCATTAGTGCTTTTACACACTGAAATCCATCCCGCCACATCTAGACACAAAGACCTTCCAGATCAATATGCGAAGATGCTCTAAACACTCCTCAGCCCGGTAACCCCATCACACCGACCCATCTTGGCGCAGCAACAAACGATTGGTAGGATTTGCAGCTGAGATCAACGTTGTAGCAATACGAGTTTTGGTGCCTGCAACAGAAGTTGATGAGCCATATAAGACACACTGGAAAACACGACAAGAAAGATAATCACAAAGAACCAAATACAAACGAGATAACCGGACTGGGCAATTACACTGCAAATCATTCGTACACTAGAAGGATAATATGCACACGTAATTTTCAGCAAGCGATCAAGAAACATACGTGAAGTAATCCTGCATGTACACAGTTTCTCCCAAGAGTACACTATTTCACCGAGGATGATGTAACAGAAAACCCACATAAAGCCCGCATGATAAAGTCCACCGGAATACGTCAACAACCCTACCAAACCACAACAAATTGAACCGCCTAACCAGGTCTTTGCCACAACATCCCCATGACACACTGCCATAATGTCTACATCCAGACAGCACAATTTACAAGACACTATGCTACTATCATCAAATCTTATCATGAAGTAACCCATTCTAGTCGCTCCGAATCGCCAATTCCCACCTCACACCATCCTGAAACTCCAACCTAATCGGGCAGAAGGAAACCTAGGGAAAAAAGCGAAAATATCCAAATCGTGATTCCAGAGGCCACCCCGCTCCACTAATCTCTCTACCACCACGAAATCAATCCTCACATGCGTTAATTTCACGCCACCCTCACACGTCCACGAACCCGCAACTCAATCATAGGAGGAACAAAACCAAACAAGAAACCGGGCAATTTCCAAACAATGAATTCAGAAGCGCCTCCATCCCACTAACCCCCTGCCGCCACGGACTAACCCCTCCAACCTCACACCGTCCCGAATCCGCAACTCAATCAGAGCAACAAACCCGACAGCAAAACTGCCCGAGCTCTAAACGAGAAATTCAGAACCATCTCTTCTCCACTAATGCCCCTAGCACCGGCAATTAACCCCTCCCATGCACCAATTTCACGCCAACCTCGAACCCCCTCCTCGCAACATCCCGAAACCGAGGCTCAATCACAGAGCAACAAACCAAGGAGAAAAACGCCCGAGCTGCAAATCACGAATTCAAAATCACCTCCATTCCACCTAATCCCCTACCACCATAACTTAGCCCTCACACCATCCCTCCCACCATGCAACTCCATCACAGCAAAAAAACAGAGCAACATACCTGAAAACCAAACCGCCCGAGGTCCAAACAACGAATTGAGAAGCGCCTCCAGTTTAGCAATCCAGCGCCACCACAAAGTACTCCTAGTCCACCATCGCCACGAGGGTTATAGCACGCCAGTAAGCTCCCCGCAACACACCATCCCCTCCTCAGCAGCACCACAAACCCTAGAAGCCAGCCCAAGGCGGTCCAACGCGCTTCTCTCCGTTTTTCCTCCCCTCTGCCTCCCTCCTCCGCAACTGGCACCAACACTCACTCCAATCAAACCCCCAACGCCCCATCCTAAAAACCGTCACAGGATCCCAAAACAGGTAAAATCTACAGAAAACGTGGATATTGGTTTTGGATGTGAAGTTTTTCGTAGATGATGGTGGTTTTGGGATATGGTGACGGTTATGGGTCCTGTGAGGGTTTGGAGAGGTGCTGCTTTGGGCGTGTGACGGGGCTTTGTTCTGGAGGTGTGGGTTCAAGGGCAATGGTGGCTTCGATAAGGGCGCTGACGTGGGCGGGGCCGGGGGCGGTGAGGTGGTTGCACACGCTTCTCGGGCCCTGGAGGTCTCTGTCGCCGTGGGATGTTCGATGGGGGCTACATGGCTGTCGGATGGGTGAGTTGTGATTTCAATGCGTTGGAGCTTGCGACCAAAGATCTGTGGGATCATTTCTGATGTTGCCTGGGTGAGTGTGATTTTTGGCTTTCAATCTGTTTGCTTTTCATCGGGATGTTGTTTTGAAATAACGGAAACTGAGCATTCAGTTTTGAAATTTAAATGTTTAATTGAAAGCATTTGACTCTTGTTCGAATCTGTAGGCGTATGACCTGGATTCTTAAATTTTGATATCAGGTTTCAGTTTTTTTTTTTTTTTTTTTTTTTTTATCTTTGCCCTTAGAACATTTCGATTGTGTCAAATTTATACTTTCACTGTAGAAACATTATCATTCATTCTTATTACTAATTTAAAATATTTTTAACTGGTTTGAAATGATTTTAAACTACCAGATGATGGAATTGGTAGGACCTTGGGGGTATCCTTTGGTTGTTGTTGGGGTTCCCAAGGGTTTGTGGTTTGATTCCGATTGGCTGTAAATCTCACTTGTCAGATGGAAAACCTCGGCAATGGGTTGCAAAAGCCACCCATCCACTTTGCCGCGTGTTTCAACAAATAAGTAAACAGAAAATAAAAAATTTTGAATCCAAACTATAAATGCATGGTTTCATTGTAAATAATTATCCAAGTATAAAAACTATTCTTCCAGTTTCTACATTCCATACGTTGGTTGATTTATGCAAATAATCAAATATCCATTTGATAGCATTGAAACCACTCCACATTTCATCAATTGTTACAAAACATTGACATGTGTTTTGATTATTCTATTACATTCAAAACTTTATCCTTATAAAAATTAATCAACATTGCTTTTAAAAATATGATATTCAATCAAATAAAATCCCAACAATATGTTTGGAAGCAATTAAACTCATTAAAGATTGTCTTCTTTAAATATCTCATCTTTTATTTCCACTAATTTCATGTTGATTTATTATTCATAATAAAATAAAATTTTATGTATATAATAGAACATCATACAATACAATGTTGTATATTAAACTTCTACAATACACACTTAAAATAACAATGATGGCAATTAAAGAAAAATGACAAAGGTTAAAAAGAATGTGATTAAAAACCCATATATTCAATTGAAAAATATCTCTCATACCAAAACTACATAAATTTGATATATTTACTTTTTACATTGCTTATGTCCAGAAACAACTTCAAACTCATTTATCTAAACCAAGGTATGGATATATAAAGCAAAAATGAACATGTGCTCATTTCTAACTAATCTTGTGAGGACACTCCACCTCTCTTGAAGCTCTATTCCAATCCTAGAAGTAATCAAGCTTCTTTTCACCTCCAAATAGAGTAACACCCATACTACTCTGGTTTTATACAGTCTTTGGCCCCGGACTTCAATTGTAGGAGTTTAGTGTCAAACTAGGAAAAGCAAAAAACAAAAAGAGAATAAATCATCCTCTATACAGTAATAGAATACCATCTATAGGCCATTTGAAGTTATCATTGGTTCAATTCTACTAAAACAACAAAAAACCAAGATATTCATTTTCTAAGAATCAACCATTTATTTTTCCAAAAATAATTTTTCATGAAGCAGCCGTTAAACCTTCTATGATCTTCTTGTATAAGTCCTTGTCATGACTGGATACATTTCTTCACCACCTTCTCCCACTCTTAGAGACCAGTTGCTTCAGGGAGAATGTTAGCCCCTAAAATTGAAATGAGCCATAACAAGGTCAATTTGACTCTGGTTAGGCTCTCAATTACTAAAAATAGATAGTATGAAGTGAATTCTTTTTTCATATCGTGGAGTTTTTCCATACCTTTTCAACAAGACCATTCATGCTTCAAAATTCCTCATGCGTTGGGAGATATTCACAATCAAAATTTGAAAACACTATAAAGGCATGCTCAATCTGCCAAAACAATATATATGCTCATTTATCCTCAAAATCTGCCCAAAATTAATAAGACCTCAAAAATTTCAAAAATTCACCAAAAATCAAGATTTTTTTTAATTTTTTTTTAATTTTTTTTAAATTTTTTTTTGTATTTTGCACATGTGAATAAAATTTTGAGGCATGATATCACCGCATGGATTTTCAATCCAATATTGCTCCATAAGCCCTTTCTTACTATCAAAGACCAGCCTTTGGAGTTGACTTTCACCATTGAAGTGTTTTGTGTGCCAAAATAAACCAATTTCAAAATGAATTTTGGCTTAAGGCTCTCCAAATTCTTGTTCTTAGTTGGGTTAAGAATATGTCCTTGAACTTTTTACCCTCATACGCCCTATAAAACCTAAAGAAATGCTTCATCTGTGACAATTGTGATCTAAGAGGGAGGATAGTGAGCATTGTTGGTTGGGTTTGTCACTAAAGAGTCAAAAACGGGGTCAATAACCACAGGTTATCTTCCAGTGAGGGGTTAAATTACTGTCTAAAAAACCAGCTCGTCCATTTGATCCCTTTGGTTCAATTACTTCACAAGTGATCTAGTCCAAGTTCCTTGCTCTGAGTCCAAGTCGATGTGCCCACCATGTGACTCGTCGTCCGTTGGACTGTTGCAGATAGATGAGGGCGAGAAGAGACACCAGATTGCGTGGCATTACAAGATCCCGTATCCACGCGTCTTCAACCTTCCGTTGAGGACCTTTGCAGAGAAGCCTGAAGCCGAGTACCAGGTGGGTATAAACAATCTCCTCTTACGAAAAGAAATTGTGATCTCTGACTCGAAGAAAGCTGTTCTCATAGCTACTTGCTCCATTCCCTACTGATTAACAATAGGGTCATGCAAGCAAATCTGCACGGGAGCCATGTGTTGGACAACGTCGCTTCCTTGTGACCGTAACCTCACACTTTGCTGCAGATTCCGTCCCAAGAGATGGGCAGCTTGGATGACGACTTAGACGACCTTCCAGGACTAAGCAAATCGAGGATATGAGCATTCCGAGCCGTGTAGGTGCGGATTCCTGATTTCCATGGGCCCGGCTCCACAAATTCTCTCATCGACTCTGGCGGCCAGTTTCATCTTAGCCTCAGAGGTCAACCCGGGTTCCATATCCAATGAGCTACTAGAAGTTGTGAGATTTGTCGATGCAGGGGACATTACAGTTTTCTCTGCCGCCTTGAAGGCTCTGTTGCAGACACTGCCCTTGCTGTGGATACTCAGAAAGTGAAGTCTAGGTTGAATAAAATCGTTTGAGGCGACGTAGATGTTCATGAGTTCTTGGGGACACTTGAGCTAATAATTCTCAGGGTTAATTGCAGATGCAGTCAGTTGTGAATGGATCCCTCTACCCCTTGTGTACCATGATCTAAGTTATTGAAAGCAGCTGGGATGGTTTGTTCGGATCATAGACCGTGGAGAACATCCGTCGTCCAGCACAGTTTTCTTCCAAGTTCATTTCATACCTCAATCTTGCTGCACGATTGGGTGCTCCCGCACCGAAATGAAACCTCGGAGTTTGTGCTCCGTCGCACCACCGATCAAAAATGGGAGAAATGTATCGACGTTTCTGATTCTCGCAGGACCCACCGAGATTCGAACTCGGGTTTTTGGATTCAAAGTCCAAAGTCGTAACCACTAGACTATGGGGCCGCAGCTAATGTCACCTTGCGCATGGTCGGCATCGGCAAAGATCAGCGCCCTCCCTTGTGTTGATGTGGCGTTAGAGCAGAAACACATCCTATTCGTTGTGATTATTAATAGCTCATCTGCACATGGGATTATGTTTTAGGGTTCCTAGGGGTCAGTGCACTCTAACAACAAAACGAACGCGAACATGAATATCATGAGGTTCAACAATACATTAACCAGAACACAACCAACAAAAACATGACCTTGGCATGCTCATCAAGAGGATGAAATGGACCCATATGACTGGGAAAATCAAACAAATTGAGCACTTATACACGCTAAAGAAATTCAAACAAAAAAACTAGTGTCACATAGAGGGTTTCAACAAACCTATGTCGTCCACATCCAGCTCGTGGTTGTCTTCGATCTCGTTCTGACTTGTTCTTGAGCTACCATGATCATGGTCCGAACACGCTTTCCCTGCTTTAACATTCGAGCATTCTCCCCTGAACCTTTGTTTTCAAGCCACTGACTTCCCCTTTGATGACATTCTAACCTAAAACTTGTCGCGTGCTTTGGTGAGAAGAGTGTGAATCACTACAACCTGTAAATCTCTGAACAGATTCCGAAGCTAACTTTCAAATTCTTATTTCCTTACGGCTTGTGTGGTCAATTGGTTGCGTAAGTCACTTAATCATTTGTGAGGAGCAGAGAAAGTGTAAAAGAAGGCAGATAAAATTCTACATCACAAAGGTTATCGAATGAAACCTCGCATCTGTAGCGCATGCCAACGATGACTATCAACCATTCACCTCAACTCGCGCATAACTTTGGCTCACAAGAAAATCGGTTGTGCATTCTTCATGATCACGACTCCTCCACTTGCCTGGTTACCACGTAGTCCGACAATCTCCTCGCACTAAACTCTACAATCTGCTACGCAACCAAAAGCTTCTGCAATTCAGCCAACAACAATGGGGAGCCCGGATGCAATCATAGCAAGCCTGATTTCAAGAGTGCAATGTAAACAATGCGAAGTGCCGTGAAGATGGAAACACAGCTGTTGTTAATGAGTCCGATTAGGGTAAAGTTGCAACTAGGGTTCAATCAACCAGTGTCTTCATGAAACTACTGCAAATCTCCACAGTTATGTCGGTGCTCTTCTACAAGACTCGCTCTTAATTCAATGACTGGCACCCAAACTGACATAATACGAGCATCAACTTTCACGATTGATATATGGATATGAATTTTGACCATCAACTTGTACATCCAATTTACTACCTGAGCTTGAAATGTAACTTTCAAGTTAGTTGCCCAAGTCTGCTCATGAGTGGAATGATAGTGTTTATACGAAGTATTTGCATGTTGCAGACATCTGAAACTCACATGGTAACAATGTTCCCTGAACATCGAACATTGGGCATCATCAAATTACTCATAGCTGGAACTTAGCTTACCATCTGCAAGCATCGTCTCCTCATTCAAACAAATACACCTTGTTTCACATGCCGTTCCTTCTCAGCTGATCTGAAGGCAATAGAATGTAGGCAGCGACAGCACATGGAAGATGAGTTCAATTAGAACGAAACAAATCAGAGCACTCGAAATTGGTGAGAGATATATGAGTAACCTCGAGCTCTCATCCAAAACCCTGACCTTACTCTGCATTTGCATTCTCTCCACATCAAAGATCACGGCCACCAATTGTGACAGCATCATTCGAAGGTACTTACAAAGATGCAAATCGGAAACGACGGGGTTAGCCATTGCGAAGTTGAATTTAGAAATTCTTCTACACAAAGACACCAACACTGTAGTGTATCTACAACACCATTCTAACTCAGTAGTTGCAGGAGGTTTAGGACCTTGGCATTTACAATCAGTCCTGGTTTACTCATCTCTTACTCCTCTTTTTCAGGAACTGTCCACTAGATTTTTACAAATAGAATTGGGCACTGATGGTCCAAATCCTAATATCCATCTTCCCCCAACAAAATTAGAAGCACGATTCTCGACTACAGGTTGATAGCAACTGAGCAAGTGATAATTGACAAGGAATGCACATCTGTATGACACTTGGTAGGAAGTGTGTCTCTGACATTTGACAAGAATGGTATGATCATCATTTTACGAGCTGAGTCTTGTATGTGATCTTAGTTGATCCTTCTAATAATTGTAGACAAAAACTACCAGTAAGGTTTACTGCACACACACAACAATTGTGGAGTGTGTATTCTCTGTGTATCTTGGAGTGCAACCATGAATTTGTCTACTCAACTACGGCTGGAAACATGTGCAGTGCAGCTTACAAGTGCAAAGCTGGGAGTGCAGTGAAGCCTAGACATCGTAAAGCTGGCCAGGAGTGTACTGTTTGACATGCAGAAGAGGTTACCGGGGCAAGTTTCTGCACATTGCACCCCAACTTCCAAAATTCAACATTTACTTTCGAGGCACCGCACATTCATAACATTCTTCAAAAGTGGCCAGCACACCTTTGAATCTTCGTCCTTAATTCCCTCCAATTCCTTCCATATTGGATTCCCTTCAACAATAATTGATGATGAACTCCAAAGTATCCTAGGTGACTAGGAATTGGCTGTGAATTTAAGCAATGCCAATGGTAATCATAGTTTCTTCACCTAAATGTAGAAATACAATATTGTCTTTGTTGACAATTCATAGCTTGTGCAAACTTGGTTCGCCGAGATTCGTGGCACCCGAGTAATGTATAATAACATGACAAAATACATTCTAGATGTTATGGCTTTTAAAATAATTTTGGAGAATTTTTTAAGAGTATTGATAAATAGGCCAACAAAACCAAGTATTTAAGTGGCTTCACTTTGAGATTTATTTACTTGTAAACCGCACTTGCTCTATGCTCTCTATTTTGATAGGATTGTGTAGTACCTCCTACACTACAACTTTCATATTTTTACTTCAACATTGTATCCATTCATGCTCATGGTATACATGTTTGAATACAATTGTTTTCAAACTTGTACTCAGTTATGGCAGTCACTGTATATTTGGCACTTCAGTTTCTCTACATTTGTGTTCTTAAATGCAACAGCCTAACAAACCATGTTTCCACGATTTCGCATATTACCGAACTGTAGCTCTGATCCATTGCCTACATATGAGAAATACACAGGAAGAATTACCATCCTAGCTGCTGTAGGTTAGTAAGATCAGCATCTACTGGAACATGCATTGTATATGACCAAGTGAAGAAATCCTGCTTACACACCAAAGTTGAAAGCTCTTCCTGTATTTACAATAAACATCTATCACAGTTCCATAGTACCACAGAGTTGCCGAAAGCACGCATCCACAACACCTTGATCCGATAAAAGACACTTCAAGATACAGAGACCAAGGAATCTTCAATAAAATTATGCAGAGATTTTTTGCTAGAAGTCAAAAATCACTTAGGATATTATAAAGGAAAGTCTCAGTCACGCACACATTCATTAACCAGTAGCTCATGTCCTGGCTAAGCGATACAACTAAAGCTGCGCCAGGCAGACATCAAATGTCTTGTGAACTTTTCTTTCAGCCAGGTACAGAGATGGCACATTATGACTGCTCTCCCACATCTAAGATGTTAATTTTTTTCCTTCACGTAGTGACTTCCCTGCCAGGACGCCACCAGTCCTCCATGTTTCATGCCGGGTGCAAACCCGCTACGTCACTATGCCTTAACCTTGGGCTCTGCCACCACATAGTGGTAGGCTACCAGTAAAACAAATATCGTAATGCCCAAAAAGTTGGCGAAGAAGCCCAAATCCGTGTCATCGATCATTTGCACATGAACCCAGATCACCTTTCTAACTCCATTCCAAAGCAAAGAGTAATTTAATTCCAATTCATATCAAGGCGTGACCATAGCAAGCCAATACATCACAAGTCCAAGTTCAGCCTCGAAAACGCACTAGTGAACAAGCGCCATACACAGACACATGATCTTACGAAAAAACCTAGCTCCTGTTCGCCGACAAAGTCCAGTACATAAGCGATCGGCTCTCAGCATCGTAAAGCATTACAATGCCCAACGAAGACAACAATTACAAATAAACCAGAAGAGAAGTTCGCCACAGCAACGGCAGGCACATAAAAAACCCAATCAAGTGACCCTCACAGGAAGCTGTAAAGTCTAAGCAATACAAAAGATCAAACCCCACACCAATGCAAACCCCAACCTCCACATCAGTCCCGACATACCAAAACGTAAATGAGGTCCCAACTCCACGGTCCTAGGAGACCAGTCAATGCACACCCAAAACCGTCACTGTACTCCAAAACCGTCATTGTATCCAAAAACCGACACATGATAGCGTCACTAGGAGTTGCTTAGTAGTTTGTTGAGATTTTAGAAGTTGGTTACAATCTGGACATTCAACATTACCAACTCAATTAGTACCATGTTTCTTTTTATATAGACGTTTTTTCCTTTTTTTAATTTATTCTTTCTTTCTGGAAACACATGAAAGTATCATTGCAAAGATGATTACAACCAAGCCTGCAAACCCAGAAGAAAACTACTCTTTTTATAGGTGGTAGAAGGTACTACGGAGAGATGAAGATACTATTATTATACAATAGACGTTCTTTCTCAAGGGAGACAATGAATGCCACTACTTATGCTTGATTAACCTCCAAAATCCCTCACTTCAAACTTATCCTCTGGGTAGTATTTAGCAACAACCAAATTTCCATCGAATCTTTGCCCATGAAGCAAAGCCTTGGCATTTGCAGCACCAACAATATCAGAATACTGAAGAAAGACCTTGCCTAAGCCAAAAACTTCTTCACCACCTCTAGGTCTTGGAATAACAACATTCACCAAGTTTCCATACTTTTCGCACTCAAACTTCATGTCTTCAAGGATCTCTTGGTACTCTTTGTTATTTTTCAAGTGGTTGGGTGTTACAACCTTAGTCAAAGCAACAACTTTGGTAGGATTTTCTAATGAAAGGTCATTTCTCATTCCGGCCATCATTGGAAACATTGACATGGCATCCAAAGTGAATGCACCGGCCTCACTAGCTTGCAATCCAAGTTTTTGCATGGCGATATGTTGTTGTGCATGTGCCAAAACATTTTCTTGATCAGACTTTAGTTTTCCACTTGCAGATGCCCGACGCATGCTTAGAGTCCTATTGCCTATTTTCAAACCATTAAGATTTTCAATGGCAAGGTCTGTACTAAAAGACGGGTCCTGATAAACACAGAAGCCGTAACCTTTGGAATTCCCCGTATCATGGTCCTTAACAAGATCAAACCCTTGCAAGGGTCCAAATGACTCAAGCAATTCTTTGATTTGAAGCTCTCTTAGGTGGTAAGGTAAACCTCCAATAAAAATGCGGTCAAGTCCATTAGCCCCTCCGACAACACTTCCAAGCGTTAATCCGACTGCACCCAAGTTGAGGTGCGGACTAGGTTGACTTGGACCTAGTGGTGCAGCCATTAATGGATTATAATCACTTGGTCTTTTCACTTTCACAGAGACTCCTTCAAAAATTATGCCATTCAGAGCCATAGCATTGCTAGCTTCTTCAACAGTACGCATCTCAACAAACGCAGATTTTTTTTCTTGGTTAATGTACACATTTATAACAGCGTCACCTGGTCCAGCAGTGTTCCCTCCCATAGATGCCATCATTTGACTAAAGTATGTTGCAATTCTTTGTTCATTAGCCATTGGAGGGAGACCACCAACATAAACACGACGGGCATGCCTAGTTGCTTGTTGAGTCATAGCTTGTGTTGGCATTCCAAGAAGACCTCCAAACTGTGTACCACCAAATGGGAACATGGCTGGAGGCATTCCAGGAATTTGATTCAATATTGTAGCATTTGGGGGAGCCACATCAAATCCACTAGTTTTCTTTCTATGGCTACGCGAAGGAGACTTTGAGCGGGATCTCCTTTGTGTGCGAGAAGGGGATCTTGAAAGAGATGTGGAATAAGATCGATGTTTGCGCCTTTTATTTTGGCCACCATATTCACGGCTTCTTCGCTCAACCCACTTTTGTTTTCTGCAGTCCCCTTCGTCTATTTTGTCACCTTTGTCTCTATCACAATCTCGATCATCCATATGGCATTGATCTTTTTCTCTATCTTTATCTTTCATCCAACTTCTTCCTCTATCTCTGCTAGATTTGTGAGAACAACTCTTGCGCTTCCTCCCTTGATTGCCATTTTTGTGACGGTCATCAAAGTCATAATTAAGGTCTCTATTGACGTGCAAATGCAAGTGCAAACGGGGTGGAGGAGAATTATAGTCCTCGTACAACTCCTTCACGTTTGTCATAATCTCTAACTTTTATTCAGTTCCAACACTACACTTCTTCAAAGATTTGATTGTGCTACAATATAAAGAAGCCAAATCATGAATTAAACTAAATATAATAATGAAAGATTAACTACAAGGCTCTAACATAAGAGTTGTAACTTGTTCCTTTCAACGAATAGAAGAAAGTAGAATAAGGTACAAGATAGTCTTCCATCATCTGAAGCTCAGTTTATATAATAGTATGGTGATTGTGTGCTTTTACTTTAATGTGAAAGTGATATTTTACTTTAATGTAAAAAATGATTTTTTACTTTAATATAAAAGTGATATTTTAATTGAAATAGATTATCACATTAATATACCACCAATGATTTTTACTTCATCCAAAGTGCCACCAATGTACATCAAAGTGTCATCTATCTATCTATACTTTAAATTGGTGTTTTGTTTTGTTATGTTTGTTTGTTTGTTTGTTTATAACCATTCTCTCGCCCTGCCTCCTTCCCAGCTTACCCGATAAATTTTAATCAACAACTTCCAATACCCAGGAAGTAGCAGCACGTGGATAGATGCGCCTAAATGCGTCACTGCACTCGTATATGACACAATAATTCCCAATGCGTACATTTCAGTGCTTCACATCCAAAACGTTGTAGATATTTATCCCCTTGCGTACAGTGACAGTTTTATGTATGCATTTGAGTTGTGATCAGTTGACAACCGGATATGAGAGAGCAGATACACAAAAGCAATGTTGTACGTAAAAGAAACACTATCTACATGGGGTGATATTTAAGATTGTGAAAAGTAAGAGATTAGTAGATAATGTTATTTTAGGGTTTGGTAACTTGTTTAAGTGCCTCCTTCCAAAGGAAGCGGAAGCTCGTCATCGTCGTTGCGAGAGTGTCCAGTTCTGGAACGTCCGGGAGGCTTCGGCGAGGATGCACGGGAGGCCTTCAGCAGACTCCCTCACCACGCCATTCTCATCTCGCATCTTGCATCGCGCATCAGCTCTCATCAGCTCTCGCCATTCTCCACGACGATGACATGGAGTTCCGTTCTTTAGGGTACAGTGAGAGCTCCGTAACCCCCTTTTGGGATTTTTTCTATGGGAAATAAACGAACCTCTTGCGTCACTACACCCGCGACGTTTCGCCTCCCGGGTTTGTGGGCACGGAAAGCCCGCGGGGCCCGGGCAAGTGAATTTTTTTTTTCGAGGTTTTTTTTTTTTTTTTTTTTTTTTTTTTTTATTTTTTTTAATTTTGAAATTTCCGTTATACGAACTTGAAGTACGAAAATTTCTATTCAGGGATTTTTAGATTGAATATTGAAGAACATATACTTCATTTTATCAAATAGTTAAGTCTCGAATTTACTGTATAAAGAGAGCAGTTAAAAACTGATAAAAAATTACTTAGACATGTTCTTAGAAATGCAAGCTTCTAACAAAAATATACAAAAAACCATACAATTATCAAACTGTATACAAACATCATTTACATACAATTCACACACATCATTTACATACAATTCACACATATCATAGACAGAGATTTACAATTGTTCAAATTTGCACGTCAAAGCGTCCTTCTCGAAAATTACATTGCAGAAGTTTCCTTTTTAACATCTTGTGTTAAAAGGCTTCACAAAAATCCACAACACTCTACCAATTCCTGAACTATTTACAAAACTATAAACCTATATACATCAGTTTGCTAAGCCTATACAGATCCCTTCAAGTTCATTTGAAAAACTACAGAGAACTAACGGGGGCTCCGGCTTGAGATTCACCTTCAAACCAAGAAGACAGAAACTATTTAAACCAAGTCAGATATTTCAAATAATCAAGCCAATTCAGATAAACGAAAAAATAATAGATCAACAATTTCGAATAAGAATATGAATTACCTTAGGAAGCTTGGTCATAAAACTTGTCATGAAGCTTGGATCAAACGGACAGTTAAAGTTGAAAAAGTTGCATCCAGAAGCAGACCCGAACACAAATCCTCCAGGTGACGATCCCTGCTTCACAAAACACTAAAAAGAAGCGAAATCATATCATTAGAAAAAAGATATGAAAAAACAAACGACAGAAAAAACTAACATCACATGATTGATTATCAACTTACCTCTTCACAAACATAGGGACTGATCTTCATAACATTCTTACATCTTTAGTAGGATCTTGTAGAAAAATAACCAAACACAGATATGTTAAAATCAGAGTGAAAACGAATTAAAAACACAAGTCAGAAACAACAAGCTAGAGCAAATTAAAACTGTTATCAGAATAACAGATACCTTAGAGTCTTGAACAGGTTGTTCAACCTTCAAGGCAGCGGCATCGCTGTTGATAGAAACCTTGCGCGAAACCGATACTGTTCCATTAAATTTCGCATTATTCATTATTTCAGTCGCTTTTCTCTCTTCCTCAACCTAGCAATTAAAAATTGTTAGTATCAGAATATACAAAGATCAGAATATCAAACCAAACAGAAACTAAAGAATTTCAAAATTAAAAAGAACAAGTGATTAGAAATGTTACCTTAACAGAATTTGCCTTCTTTACTTCTTGTGATAAAACCTCCAAGTATTTCTTTCCTTCTCCAGAGATTATGCGCTAACAAGTATCAATATTCAGCTTCATCGGATTGTTGTTGTACTCATTGAAAGATTTTACATCACGATGACCAGTGATCAGCATTGCCTTGTCGGTAGGGATATTTGCCTCCGCCATTCCAAGATTCCCATTCTTCTCGGAGTTTTATTTGTGAATTTTCTGTCGCCAATTACAACATCTACATAAACATAAACTCACATAATCAAAATTTAGCATAAAAATAGAAACAGAAAAAAACAAAGCAAAATCAAAACATATATAATCAAACTCCAAGTTAAACTCCAAATTCAATTGCCATACTTAGACAAGTAATGCCACCAATCTGTTGGTAGAAAGAGCCATGATATTCAGTTCAATAGAATATGGTACAACAGATAGCTCAGGTTCTAAACTATCCTGCGAGACGATGGACGCTGGCGCCACGGTACTTTCTCAGGGGCATTCTTTCGGTGTTCTGCTGGTATTTTAAGATAGTTCCGGGGTTTGGCTGATTAGAATTGTGGATTTCGTCGCGCTATAGATGGGTTGTGGTGTAATTGAGAGAGCAGGGAGTGATTCTGTGGTTGGATTTTTGCAAGTGCGTGTTCAGTTTGATGGAGGAGGCGTGTCTGTGAAAGATGGTGAGAATCGCTCCCGAATGTGATCACAGAATAAACCATATTAGTAAAACCATTTCGTTAAATCTAGTGCGGCCATCAGCCGCTAATATAAACTTACCAGCATCTACATAGCCTGACCCTCCTTCCCTTAAAATACCAGGACCATCGGACCCCGCAACAACATCTGCCGCTCCCAGAAAACCTGCAAAGGGATTAACACAAGGAGAGTGAGAAACTATCAGATAAAATAAAAATACGACAGGATTGAAACTCACAAAAAAATAACAATATATTTAAATACAAAATCCAAATAAATACCTGATTGCATATTTTCAAACTCGGTATCGTTTTCAGCCAGCGGCTCGTACATTGATGGATCGTTAATATCAAACCCAACATCCAAACCTACAAAACATGATTTATACTAAGACAAACTTAAAAAAATTTAAGAAAAAGAAAATCAAAAGAACAACAGAATTAAAACACATAAAATATATAACCAAAAACAGTAACAAAAAACACACCGCTCAGGGAAGCCTCCTGAATAGGACGAGTGATTGATCGCAACACCAATCCATCATCAACGAGAGACTTACCAGGGGCAGAATTATCCAACGCAACTCCTGAACCGAGAAAATAAATAAAAAACGAAACAGTTAAAAAACTAGAACAACAACAAATGCGCTGCCGCGCTGCCGCGCGGCTTCGGCGGCCTTCGGCCGGGCATGGCCCCTACATCTTCGATTAACTTCTAATCTTCAAAAACTAAACTAACAGAGTGAAGACAGAAATCCTAACAACCCAACAGAAAAAAAAGACTCAAGATAAGAAAAACAAAATAATGAAATCTACATACTAACATCGCCGCACTGATTCTTCAACATGACTGATGTCTGTAATCGTATCCTCTGGATCTCAATCTGCAAAATAAAGGAAAAACAAATATGATATTCCAAAACTTCAGCTGACTCCCTCACCACGCCATTCTCATCTCGCATCTCGCATCGCGCATCAGCTCTCATCGGCTCTCGCCATTCTCTACGACGATGACATGGAGTTCCGTTCTTTAGGGTACAGTGAGAGCTCCGTAAGCCCAGCAGAGTGGGCTCGTATTTTCCGTGACCATCAAGTGATTATTCGAGATATTAGCTCAGCAGTGACGTTTTTTGAGAGGTATCAGGGTCTTAGTTTAGAAGCTAGCAGGCTCACACGGGCTTATGCGTATGTTTTAGATCACGTCTATGAGCTTTCTGGTTTGGAGACTAATCTATTGGCTGTTGTGTTACAGATTGCACTGGTCTATTCTGTTTTCTGCAGGCGTCACCGTGTGCCGCTCATCGTGAGGTTTATATTGAGGGGTTTTGTTTTGAATCAACTGGTAATCCAGATGCCTCAGCATGAGGTCGTGAACAGGTTCTAAACTATCCTGCGAGACAATGGACGCTGGCGCCACGGTACTTTCTCAGGGGCATTCTTTCGGTGTTCTGCTGGTATTTTAAGATAGTTCCGGGGTTTGGCTGATTAGAATTGTGGATTTCGTCGCGCTATAGATGGGTTGTGGTGTAATTGAGAGAGCAGGGAGTGATTCTGTGGTTGGATTTTTGCAAGTGCGTGTTCAGTTTGATGGAGGAGGCGTGTCTGTGAAAGATGGTGAGAATCGCTCCCGAATGTGATCACAGGATAAACCATATTAATACATAATAAAAAGTAAAATAGAAATATACAGTACATACAAGTCATAAAATTTACCTCTTTTATCTCAAATAGTTCTTGAATTTCATTCTTGTCTCAAATATATTTTGGAAATATTTTTGAATGCCTCCTCCTGCACAAGCCGTTGACCAAGTTCGTGTAATTGGTCGTGCATAGTAAGTTTGTCTTTGATGGTACTAAACCATCTACTTGTAGAAAATTTAGACTTAAAAAAGACTTTTCTGTGAACAATTTTTTTGTTGATCACTTTGATAAGAGAGACATCTATGGAAGTTTGTATAGCATCGAAGCAGCCACAAATCCAAGCAATGGTGTTCTTGTTTGTATCTTCCAAATTATTCAAAATGTAAGCAAAGTCCAGAGATAATTCCTGCTTCCGCTTATTTAAGCCGTCATAACTGATTCTTAATTGAGACCAAAGCTTCTCATCATTGTTTTGGCAACCTTCTAGAGCTTTAGCTGCCTTTAGCCTCTTCAGTGCACCTATCCACATTTCTATCCGCTCTTCTCTACAAAGATGGTTTTGTCTTTGCAAATGCTAGCCAATAATCTCCAAACTTAATGGTAGTCTCCTACAAGCCGTGACAATTTTCAAAGCTTGATCATCAAATTCACTTCTCTCTTCTTCACCATTAAAATCTTGGAAGGCATAGTTAGAGAATAATTTCATAGCCTCATCCTCGTTCTACCCAACCACCTCTTGGATTCCTTTGTTAGGCATAGCTTCTCTCAAAATGTCCCATTCACAAGAAGTAATAATCGCTTTACTGCCATTGCTTTCCTCCTTAAATGCACATAGCACTCCGAGCAATTCTTCAAGGTTCTTCCTTGTGCCAATGTCATCAATTACAACCAAAACCTTCTTCTTTCGAATTTGCTCTTGAATCTTCCCTAGATGATACTTCAAGCCCTTCATGTCATCCCATATTCCGTTGCAAAGATCTCGAAATAATTGCTTGTGGAACCTAATCAAATTTCCATCATGCTCTTTCACATTGTCCAAATAAGATGACCCATCATAATGCTTCAATTCTGAATTGAATATGACTTTACTCAAGGTGGTCTTTCCAATCCCTCCCATTCCAACCAAACCAACTATAGAGTTCTCCAACTTCTTGCTAAGTGATGACAAAGTGTCATCAACCTTTGCCAAACCAAGAGGAAGAATGAGAATTTTGTTTTGTGTCTCAAGTTCATGAACATCCTCAGAAATAAACTAAACTGGGTCAAAAACAAGAAACTTGAACTCCTTGTGCTCTCTGGCCTACAAACATCAAAGTGATCAGCACTTACATGGAGGACATTGTCATATCCAACATATCTTCCTGAATGCTCCTCAACAATCTTTGAACCAAATAGAGTCCAATTCTGAAGAAAATAAATCACCAAATAAGAGTATAAAAAACAATCAATTCAAAATCAAATTGTTCAATTCTAACAAGCCCCTACTAACAACCAAAATAAAAAAAAACAACAATGGAACACAACTTACATGTGCTGTAGCATGAGCTTCTGCAACAACCATAAACTTCCATCTGTTGTGGAATACCTCCCGTTGGATACGTTCAAACCGACTATTCAGTCGTCCAATCTCAGAATCCATCGTCACAAATTTTGAACCCCCATGAGGTGTTGCATAAAAGAAAAACCCTTTTATACTATAAGATAATTTCTGAATCTCCATGTTTATCTTGAATTTGTCATGGGCCATAACCACAATCTGCTTGGCAATCAGACCTCCAACATCATGACACACGAACACCACCGGGCATCCATTTTGGCCAATATCAACTCCAGGGAAAACCATTTCTTGCACTAGAGTCTCTCCCACAGGGTAGAGATCCATAGTCCCTGATTCGGACGATTTCAATGCAAGGTTAACATCATATGAAACTGAGAGAATCCTTGCCCTCGGAAACTCCTCCGCTAACCATGTCTTAGGCCAACAGTTATCAGAAGACCCATCTCTTGCCAACCAAGTCGTCCAGTAAGCTTTTTCATACGGAGTGCTAATTCCCTGTTTACTCTGTCCGTTAATAAAGATGATCTCCACTTCTGGTTTTCCTTCAGGTTCATGGAGTGAATATACCCCATCACACAACTGCAGCAACGTCTGTAATGATCAGCAAAGACAAGAATGCACAGTGACAACAATTTTCAAAATATGAGCTGGAAGAAAAGTAAAATAAAATAAAATATGAGTACCATTTTTCCTTCTGCACTGGAAGAACTCGCTGCATCATCCAGAGTTCTTTTAGTGCCACGTCGGTCCATGATATTCGCTCCTGCAGGTCATGAAACTACACACCATCACTGCTCCGATCATATTGGTACAGATAAAATGGATCCCACCTATCAACTTCCATCGTCACAATTAGTATACAGGAAGCATACCAACCAATACTCGAACCATATTAGGATTTTCACCACTATCCTTCCATACTATACTGTCACATGAAACCTCTTAGCTCAACGGGATTCTAGTAAGTGGAAGTATAAGTTCACAATGTTCCTTGTTAGATTGAAACATTGAAACATGGATCAACTCCGAAGAACGAATTTCAGATGACCGCGCGGGCACACAACGGCTAAGTGCAAAGAGATGAAAATCTACAATCGTAAGTGCACGAAGGGGAGTAAAGCTTCAAAGGAGTTAAGATGTTCGCACCCAGATTTAAGGCCATTATTGGGCCAGGCAACAACTCATAAGCACATGCGCAGCCACGCTTGACGAACAGATAAGATGCTTAGTTGCAGACCCTTCACGACCCGGCAGGTGCTCTCAACTCTGCCACGGATTCTTCCCCACCAGCCCAACTGAGCTGCTTCCACTCACCACCGCAATCAAGCAACGCCGAACAAACTCAGAAATCCGGCAGCCGCAGCGCCTATTCTAAACGATCACCGCAGCATCAGACATCATTGTATAAGTTACACTACATTAAATTCAAGTTGTGTACCCTGTAGCATTGGCGCTGCTCAACAAGTTCTGCCCCGGCGGGCATCTTCCCTAGATTCTGGAGCTGCACGAGCTACAGGAACGGAAAATGAAATGAGTGTTCACGTTTACTAAAATACGAAACTGTAGGTTGGACAATTCTAGGTTGAGGGTTTCGATGTATTTTGACGGGTTGAGGATTTGAAGGAGTGGCAGTTCTGGGGGTTCCTGCTGTTGAAGCGGGGCAGTTTGAATGGAGCCGCGGAGAAGATCATTGCACGGCCGGCGAGTTGCGGGTGTGGTGCTCTGGGTTGTGCTTTTGGTTGAAATTGAATCGTCCTCGGCGGGTCGGAGTCGATTTGATTCAGGAAGCGGAGATGTTGAGAGCGTTCTGCGTCCTTGTGACTACGTTGAAAATGGCGAGCGGCTGGGGCAGAGTTTAAGAAGTAGCAGGAGGCTATTCGAGGTCCAGATTCCGGGTGAGTTACACAGGAATTCGAAAGTTGGAGCTTCTCAATTTCTGCATCTGGTATCTGTTGTGGTCCTCGCGTCAAGTCTGCCCTTTTTTAATGGCATGCCTGCAGATGTAGCCAATCAATTGTCGGTTGAAGTTTTTCTTCTTGGATGGACTGCTCGGTCAGTTGCTCTTCACCATTTTACACGTTTTTGGCAATTGTATTAGGTTAAACCCTCGTTGAGAGACCTCAAATTTCCATATGCTGATCTCTCTTCCTTTGCTTCTTGCGTTGCAGGTTTTAATAGTTCCAACCTGGAATCTCTGGGGGTTTTAGACTTCAATGGGGGATTTCTGTGTGACATTGTTGCAGTCGGAGATGAAGCTGATAATGACTTGGATCTGGTAATTCATTCTCGTCCTACAATAGAGTTTGTTAGTGTCGTGAAAAGAATTCTAGTGCCAAGACACCTTCAAGGTTCGTTACGATTGTTTGTCAACCTTGAATAGTCTCTCTGTAAGATTGATAACGCTGTGCTTTTGGAACAGGGGTTTACAGTGATTTGAAGATAATTTTATATTAGGTTAGAAGACAGCTCATGAATTTCGTAGTCCTGTGTGAGTCACGCAGCCACTTTCTTGTTAATTAGGGTTTGTAGTTTAACTAGAGCATTCGGAAGGAGAGTGTTGAAGGAATTAGATGCTGCCAGGCAGTTTAGATTTTTTTATGTGTCTGATTGTCTTTTGCAGGACGTTAGAGATGTGTCAGACTATTATTCATCTTGGAGCTCAGGAGCTAACGAGACCTTAAAGAAATACAATATTGAAGTGTGCGCTCCTAGGTGGAAGGATCATATTCCTTGTCTTGATAACGCTGGTGCACTTGCCAAGCTAAGAGCAAGTACTCGGGGAGAAATCTGGGAACGGCATTGTCCTCGAAGAGGGACCATGTGCTGTTTGATTGCTGCGCCGCGTAATTATAAACTCCCAATCAGGTGGCCGAAAAGCCGTGATGAGGTCAGCCTTCCTTATTCTATAACTATCGTATTCATTTCCGTTGGTTTGGTAGTTTTTAGCTTTTGAGTTCACAATGTCGATACCTTTTGGTGCAGATTCATTACAGCAATGTCCCGTACATACAATTTTTGGCAGACAAGGGCGGAGAGAATTGGATCAAGCAAGTGGGAAACACGCTGAAATTTCCTTGCGGCGACATTCAATCAACTCTTGGTGTTCATCGATACCTTGACCGTATTGGTGAAGTAAGAACTAGACGATTGTCAAATTTTTATTCACATGAATCAGTGTTTTTCTTCTCTCCTTTTTTGTTTTGGTATCTTGAGCGAAAATGGTCATTGTGCTGCAGATGCTACCCGGCATTGGCTATGGAAGTCGTACACGCGTTGCACTTGATATTGGCTGTGGTGTAGCAAGTTTTGGAGCCTACTTGTTCGATCGAGATGTCATCACCCTTTCTATAGCTCCAAAGGATGGCCATGAAAGTCAATTTGCACTGGAGCGAGGTGTTCCAGCTCTTGTTGCTGTTCTGGCAACTCGCCGACTTCTGTTTCCCAGCCAAGCTTTTGATCTGATCCATTGCTCTCGCTGCCAGGTTGCCTGGACTCGCGATGGTATGGCATTCTTTACTCATGTCATGTTTCTTAGAGTAAGAGGGGCTGATAGTGAGAAAGCATTTCCTTTTCAGTTATAATCGCCACCGTGGATTCTGATTTCTCCGCAGAGTGAGTTTTAGAGGCAACCGTACCAAGTTACTGTACAAGAGTTTCCTGCTTTTCTTGCATGTTATTTCAGAGCTTGAGGAGCCTGTATAAGTTCAAAGGTTTTGCTGTTTATTCTGAAGTTGTTTGTGCTGGTGCAACCAGATGGAATTTTGCTGGTAGAGGTGGATCGTGTACTCAGAGCTGGTGCATACTTCGTGTGGTCGCCCCAAGACGATCAGGATATCGTTCGTACAGGTACCCGGCCTTTGACAATTTGCTCGCTGTTTTTTACATAAGTTTTCAATCTTGTGCCATGCCCCTTGTGTTTAAAAGATAATTTACAGGAATATCTTCATAATCTGCAGATATGGAGGAGCTGGCAAAACGTCTTTGTTGGGAACAGGTTGGGAATGATGGACATCTTGCTATCTGGCGTAAGTCTGTAAATAATGTGTGCTTAAAGAGTCGACCTTCGGACATAGGCCCTCCACTATGTGATACAACCGTTGATCCTGATAAAACCTGGTAAGTTTGTTTTTCTGGCGTTTTTTTACTGTATGCGATAGATTTTTTACGTTTTTTAAAGCAGAGTAGCGATTATCTGCAATGTTGTGAGGAGTTCTTAGGTGTTCATGCTCAAAATTAACGCCTAGTCCTGATCATGCTAAAACTCTATAGGTATGTTCCACTGCAACCATGTATAACACTGCTCCCTGAGAATGGCCTTGGTGGATACCTTCTGGAATGGCCCACAAGATTGTCGACTCCCCCTCGAAGGCTGGAGACTGTTGTCATGGATGCTGGAATAGCAAAGCCACAGGTGTTCAAATCAGATCATAGATATTGGCATGCTATAGTGGAGAGCTACCTTCGAGGTCTAGGCCTTCACCAAGAAGAGTTCCGAAATATCATGGACATGCGCGCTATGTATGGAGGGTAAGGATCCCACTTACTCAAAGAAATGACTCACACAGTTATTGTTTTCTTAGAATCATTTCAAATAAAGCATTCGTGATCTCTGTGATCTAAGATTTTTTCCTGTAACCGCTTCTGCAGTTTCGCAGCAGCGTTGGTGAGCCAGAAAGTAGACTGGTGGGTCATGAACGTTGTTCCGCTCAGTGGACCGAATACTCTACCTGCTATTTACGACCGGGGACTCCTTGGCGTCTCACACGATTGGTGAGACTGTCTAGTATTCGTTGTTCAAAATATTCAAAATTTTGTCCGCTTCTCATTTTATTTGGTTATTTGTGTATTTTGAATACTCCTTCCAGAAGTTTGCAAGATAACTAATTCTTTCCCTGAGCTTTGGTTGCTTCGTGTTCAGGTGTGAACCTTTTGACACTTACCCGAGAACGTATGATTTACTGCATGCTGTTGGGCTCTTCACTCACGAGCAACCAAGGTCCTCTTGTTTTCATCAATTCCAGTCTTTCATTGAACTTTTTCCAGATGGGTTCGCTGCTGGAGTGCACACATAGTGCTATCAAAGGAAAGATGGTTGGAAGCAATTGCTGAGAGGCTCACGTAGCGCATTGATTTTCTTGATATCCAGGTGCAACATCGCACATATTGTGTTGGAGATGGACCGCATTCTGCGACCAGGCGGCTGGGTGCTGATCCGGGAGTCGAACGAAATGGCCGATCGCGTGCAAGCGTTGGCCAAGTCCATGCGATGGAAGACGCGCATTCTAGAAACAGAGAGTGGTCCTTTTGGCAAGGACAAGCTCCTCTCATGCCAAAAACCCCTCTGGCATAACTAGGGTACAATCACTCATCCCTCCCAAGCCACATGGTAAACTTTGTCGAAAGCCGGTCCTAAACAGATCAGACTCAGCTCTAGCAAGATCAGATTCAAGCGATATAGTAGCTCTAGGAAATACTAACCAACCCTGCATTGCTTGTTGTCTAAATCAACCACCCCTTCGGCGGCTATCCAACCCAGTATTACCGACCCTGCCGTTTCAACCTTATGTAAGGTTATTTTATCCTACCAAGCCCCCACCAAGTCGTTTCACGCTCACTTCAAGGAAAGCCGTACTACACTCAAAATACAAAGTAGGTGTTTCCAAATACCACTGTTGCGAATTTAAGTCTGCTATTCCGCTTATTGGTGAATCTCGACCTTTTGTACAACTGGAGTTATTGGGTAGTTCCTTAACCAAAAAAGAATCTAATTGATTTGCTTACTAGCGGAGGATTCATTTGGAAAACTTTCTCCATAATGATTTTGCAGCATTCAAACGATAGTACCATGTCATCAAAACTATTTACCAAACGGACGTCCAATTTTGTACTGTAGTACAATAATTCAACAAACAGTAGATGATCAAGCCAAATGATGACGGTATTTGGCAGAAGATCTCACGGTGCCATCTTCACAACATATTTATGTTGAGTACCATCGGCGCATGGTTACTTGAGTATCTTCAAGTTGCTACCGTCAGTCTCGACAAACAAACTTCCTCCACCGTCGTCTCCACCTACATCACAAAGGAAGAACCACCAAGACCAGTTCGTAGGAGTGCGCTGGCCCCTAGGAACCCTAAAACATAATCCCATGTGCATGTGACCTAATAGTAATCACGACGAATAGGATGTATTTCTGCTCTACCGCCACGTCAGCACGAGGCAGGGCGCTGATCTTCACCGATGTCGACCACTCTCAAGGTGACATTCGCTGCGGCCCCATAGTCCAGTGGTTACGACTTTGGACTTTGAATCCAAAAACCCGAGTTCGAATCTCGGTGGGGCCTGCGAGAATCAGAAACGCCAACGCAGTTTTCCCGTTTTTGATCGGTGGTGCGACGGAGCACAAATTTCGAGGTTCAATTTCGATGCGGGAGCACCCAATCGTGCAGCAAGATTGAGGTATGAAACCAACTTGGAAGAAAACTGTGCTGGTCGACGGATGTTCTCCACGGTCTATGATCCGAACAAACCATCCCAGCTGATTTCAATAACTTAGATCATGGTACACAAGGGGTAGAGGGATCCATTCACAACTGACTGCGTCTGCAATTAACCCTGAGAATTATTAGCTCAAGTGTCCCCAAGAACTCATGAACATCTACGTCGCCTCAAACGATTTTATTCAACCTAGACTTCACTTTCTGAGTATCCACAGCAAGGGCACTGTCTGCAACAGAGCCTTCAGGAAGGCAGAAAAAACTGTAATGTCCAACCTACGGACAGAATAAGTCCCCTGCATTGACAAACCTCACAACTCCTAGTAGCTCATTGGATATGGAACCCGGGTTGACCTCTGGGCTAAGATGGAACTAGCCACCGGAGTCAATGGGAGAATTCGTGGAGCCGGGCCCATGAAAATCAGGAATCCGCACCTACACGGCTCGCAATGATCATCTCCTCGATTTGCTTAGTCCTGGAAGATCGTCTAAGTCGTCATCCAAGCTGCCCATCTCTTGGGACGGAATCTGCAGCAAAGTGTAAGGTTACGGCCACAGGGAAGCGTTGTGCAACACATGACTTCCGTGCAGATTTACTTGCATGACCCTATTGTTCTTCTTAATCAGTAGGGAATGGAGCAAGCAGCTGTGGGTACATCTCTCCGAGTCACAGATGGTTGGAGATTGATACCCACCTGGTACTCGGCTTCAGGCTTCTCTGCGAAGGTCCCCAACGGAAGGTTGAAGACGCGTGGATACGGGATCTTGTAATGCCACGCAATCTGGTATCTCTTCTCGCCCTCATCTATCTGCAAAAGTCGGCCAGCACAAGACGAGTCACATGGTGGGCACATCGACTTGGACTCGGAGCAGGGGGCTTGCCTGGATCACTTGTGAAGTAAATGTCTAAGAGATCAAATGGACGAGCCGATTTTTGCGACAATAATCTAACGTCCTCCCGGGAGCAACTGGTCTCTGACGGTGGGAGAAGGGGGTAAACTTAAAGGATATAGTCATCAGAAGGAGATTCACTTAGAAGAGGGTGCTTTCGATGGCTGATTACCTTCTTAGCAATTTCTTCAGGATCGCTGAGATGGCGGTCTTGCCTAAATAGAACCGTTGCCTCCTCCTGCTAGTTATAACGATTTCAGTATTAGTAGAACTCTGAGAGATTTTACTAGGATCGACCGTCAAGAATACTTCCACTGGACTTGGTTCAGACGCTTATTTCAAGAGGTGTAAATCAAGTGGCATAACCGCTAAAAACAAGTTCATCAAATTAGAGATCGTCCATGGATCCTCAATAACAAGATGTGAAAGTTCGCCCTCCACCGTACACGGAAATATAGCACTCTCATTCAAGTATGGCACCTAAGAATTGAATGAACTCACGTAGATATACTGCTTTTCTTTAGGTGGACCAGGCCATGTTCGACATGATCTCATGAGCGACCGGTATAATGACAGAGCTCTCATCCTTAATGCTGGATCCGCCATCAGGCTTGCTTCGGTCGTACCTGCTTTTTGCCAGCAAACAGAAGATTGATACATTGAATAAATTGAAATACAGACAATGACCAAGCTACCAAACCCCTCTAGAACAAAATTAATAACTTGCACGTAAAACATCAAAAGCACGATGCAAAATTGAAAGAAGGGTAATGAAATTAATAAACTCAAAAAGATGGCACCACACAAACCTATGATATTCGGCTGCTTAAGTAGACACAAAAATAGCAGGAGTCCGAATGCACACCAGAATTATCAGGCAGGTCTGTTGAGAATAGACTAACAAGAATTACGACAACTCAGAACTCCCTTTAAATTCAAGCAAATGCGTGACACGAATAGGCTTTCCATCACAGAATTCGCCAATAACGTAGATTACAAGTTGAATAAAGAGATTAGACCACAAGTGAGTTCCTGACAAGCTTAAATACAATAGACACCTCTGGATAGATATCAAAAGTAGCATTCCTGGTATGTAACCTAATCGCTTTGAGTTGTAGACAAGCTACATCATCGTGTTCTCATCAGGAGGGAGTCCAAAGTATCTCAAAACCTTGGAGAAGCTACCAAAGACTGCTCAATCCGAATGAGAGGTCGGCACCCGAAACCTTCGTCACGGACTATCGTACCAGATACAAAGTTTTGGACAATTTCAAAATTTTCTCACAGAACTGGAACTGGGTTACACAAATTTGAACCAAACCACCGCAGCACTCACCCCAATTTACCCGTGCACATCGCATAACTAAAACTCAATGTTCACCAGCACAGATAATTATCAACGCTCCTCTCACATTCTTCGACCTCGTTTCTGCCCTATCAACCTAGCACTCTCTTTTGAACTTCTTGTCATCAGCCTTAAACTCCTCCCAACCCAACAGATTCCACAGGAGCGCTTCAGCCGTGCGCCCGCTACCACGACAGACTAAACAGAGTTTCTGAAACAAACGACCTAATTACCCACATTCCCAAACCCAATCACTCAACAAAATCGCTAACGAATGTCGTAATATTAAAACAGAAACAACATAACAATGATCGATGTGAAAGAAGAAACTCAAGTACACGCGGTCTAGAGAACGATAATTTGCCAACATATGAGACATTCCGAACACGAGGAAAGGAAAATGAAGTGCCTTCACAGACCAAATTCAAACGAAATAAGAGGAACCCAATCTGAAATCACATGAATGATCCGGTTAAAACACTTACAATCTCGCTACGACGGAGTAATTGCTGGCGCTACGACCTCCAAAGTTGCGAATGCGAAACCCATAAACCCTGAACCCCTGATCATGAGCCCTCCGACGACAATGTTCCTGGGCGCGTTCACGGCGTTCTCGTTGTGAGAGCTTTGTCAGATGTGCGAAATGGAAATGACGATGGGTTGCACACAAGGTTGAAACAGTTGTCTTGCAAAAGAATGTCTGCGAGGTTGTTTGATGTCGTGGAAGGTAGTTCTCATTTGAGAGACAAGGGTTGAAAGAGAAAGACTACTGGTGCTTGGCTGCAGACATGGGTTGATGGGCCATGGCGGCAGGGTGGGCGCTAAGCTTACACGAACCGTCCAGGCTTTCATCGGTTTCCTTTGGAAGTGGAAGAAGTTCCTCTCAAGGGCTTTTCTATATGAGGTTACAAATTGCCAAAGGCTGCGTCCCTTCGTCCTCTCTCGTGTTTTTTTCTTTCTGGAGTGTCAGAGATTAGTGCTGGGTTTGAGAGAGAGGAATCGAAATTCCGAAGGTGGGCGATATTCTGAGTTCGGGTTGTGGACTGAACACGAATGGCGAGTTTGGAATCCATGTTTCCGGGATGTGCACCTGGGGTTGGATGGGTTTATGCAAGCAGGGTTGAGGCTTGCAACTACAGTACACAGTCAATTGTGCCTGCAGATTCGAAATGCCATCGCAGGATTAACCAGAAAATGTTCACGTGTCGGACTACTTAAACTGCTGCAAGAGCGTGTGATGATCATCAAAATGAAGTGAATTTCTTTCAGCGCCCATGATGGTAGAACGAACGAACACACATCACAGCTACTAGAGCACCGAAAGATGACATTGATTGTAGCCTGCAAGGCTCACCACAGCAGCTGCAATGGATAATTCCGAGAGGTTCGAGGCAGGAGAGGGTGGTTCAAGCTACGAGTTGGACACCACTTCACCTCTCCCCCCTGATGAATACGACGACTTGGATGCCGATCGGTGGAGCAGCCTCCCGCCGCACTTGATCGAAAAGGTATGTACAGAATGAGCACTCGTAACCGCAAATGCCGCCGTCATTCATAAAAAAACATCCAAACTACTGAGGCGTAAAACCCTGACCGGTACAAAACATCACCGAGGAATTTATCACAGTCCAATACTGTTGCTAAACGGCTGGGTCCTTCAACTCTTATCATGTTTCTGGCCATTGCATCACATATACATTCTGCAAATTACTGAATTGGATTCATGTGTGCTTGAAATAATGCGTTTAGGTTAAATAATTAAGTTCATGTTTCATATATAAAACCTGAGTTTCATTTGACGTCTGCTTCGACAAGCTCTGATATCGAACTGAAGATGTTGATCACCCACGTACCCAGACTGAAAACAGTGGACAATTGAATGCGCAGATCCTGGCATGGCTGCCGATCCCAAGCTTCCTGCGCTTCCGCACGGTCTGCAAAACCTGGAACAAATTACTGCAATCCCCGGGGTTCCTCCGCGAATGCTACGACGTACCCTCGCAAGGCCCATGGTTCCTCATGTTCAAGAACGACCACTACCGGGAGGCCGCCACATACAACCCATCCCTGGACTGCTGGCACCCGATCCCGCTCCTGATCGCCTCCGCCCCGGGCCAAATCAGCTTCCACGTCGCAGCAGCCGGGGGGCTCCTGTGCTACTACGCCGCCGAGTGCGACAGCGTCGTGGTGTGCAACCCGCTCACCCGCTGCTGGCGCAAGCTCCCTCCCACGCTCCGCATCCAGTTCTTCCAACCAGTCGGCATGGTGATCGACCGCGCCACCCAACAGTACAAAGTCGTGGTCGCCGGCATCTGGGCCACCTACGGCGCCTGCTACCCGACCGCCGAAGTCTTCGACTCCTCCACCAACACCTGGACCATCACGTCCAACACGCCCCCCAACTTCCCCCTCCACCCGCCCGGCATCCTCTGCAACGACACCCTCTACTGGCGCTGCCACGAGCCCCACGGCCTCACCACCTACGACCTCCGCTCCCACTCCTGGTCTCAGCTCCACGCCCCGCTCCCCTCCTCCTTCGAAAGCTACGGCCTGGTGCAGTCGCGCGGCACCATCTTCGTCATCGGCCGCCTGGAGGATCCCACCGCCGCCAAGAGCATCAGCATCCTGAAGCTCCACCAGCCCAGACTGGTCTGGGAGGAAGTCGATCGCATGCCGCCCGGCCTACTGGAGGAGTTCCTGAAAGACGCCGCCAACGACGCCTACTTCCGGTGCATCGGTCACAGCGATCTGGTGCTGATCAGCATGTGCGGGCGCAACATGCCGCAGCTGCTGTATGATCTGGCGCGGCGCGTGTGGCGTCGCCTGCCGCGCTGCCCCATGGCCGAGCACCGCATGGTCGACGGCTTCTCCTTCGAGCCCCGCCTCGACGCCTCCGTCTAGACGAAGCAACCTTCTTCTACTTCTCCAGTTTTGGCATCTGAGTCGCCTTCTCTCGCTCCGGACCTGATCAGATTCCAGGAAATCTTTCCTTTAAGGTTTAAGAGTTTAATCAGATCAGATTCAATCTAATTTGATCAGGGATTTTTTTTAATTTACTTCAACATTAAATGATAAATCAGAGATTTAATCTAATTTAATCAGAGGTTTTGATTCATTTACTCAAACCTTAAGTACTAAATTGGAGATTTAAGATAATATAATCAAACTCGAACCTTAAATATTAAATTGGCTCATTTAATCAGAGGTTTTGATTCATTTACTCGAACCTTAAATATTAAATTGGAGATTTAAGATAATTTGCATTGGATTGTATTTAATTGATCGGATTGTGGAACTCATTTGGGAAGTTTGGGAGAATTTTGTTTCATGGAGAATTTCCGATGGGCTACTTGTAAATTTGCCGCTTCTTACTTATTATATTGGGAAGAAAGGGATATGATGGGTTCAATGGTGACAACGTAGAAGAAGTTCACTTTCTATGTTTTCAAGTTGTAAAAAGTGATAGGTTTTGATTAAAAAGCCACAAGGTTGATAGTAGTGATTGGATGTAGCGGATTCTTGGAATTTATATTTTTGATGATAAGTTATTTGAAGAAGAGTATTATGAATGTCTGGCATTAAGCGTGAATGTTGACATTAGCCTATAGTCATCAATACTATTTTTTTATTTTTTTATTTTTTGATAGAAATTCTACTATTTTCTATAATTTTGTGCAATATTTTATTTGATTTGGGTTTGCTGCCCATTCGAGCATTTCAACCTACATAGACGTTGATTACAATGATAAGAAATTGCACCGCAAGAAACTTTGGGTTTCATATACAAGCTGAATTATAAATTAAGTTTTTCACAATGTAAAATTTGATTAAAAAATTTCATACATGCATAGACCAATGTTGATGTTAGTAAGTGTACCAATTAGATAAAGAGTTTTCATGCTTCACACAATTATCACAGCGGCATGCTGCCCTGCAATAAAGAATTCTAAAAGGAGTGATTCTTGCAATGATTCTTATGAGAATTCTTTATGTTGGAGTGATTCTTGCACCTCAAATAGCGATTTGCATCGAGAGTGGAGGAGTGGAGATAGGGGGGCCAGACCGCATTGGATGGTGTGCACTATCCTTGGGGTTGGCGTCCATAAGGATCGGGATCTACTGCGGCTTTGGATGTGTAGCCACTGCATCAAAATCCATGTCCACTATTAAGTATCTATGAGTTTTTATTTTGAATGGAAAAAATCTTAATTATATCTTCAACTTTATCCTGATTCCAATAATTAGATTATAAAAAATAAATGTCAAAGCTTTATTTTTAAACTGAAAAATAATATAAAGTTGAAAAACAAGTTTTTTACAAAATATTTATAAAATAGATTGAAAGGTGAGAAGATTCTTTTAGCAATGGATGAGATAAATGTATTGAATTGTAGTTTCTAATCAATTATGATATGATTGAATGGAAAGTGATGGATTAGAGTAGCTAAAAATTTAAAACAAATATTTTCATAAATTTGGCATATATGTCATATTGAAAGGAAATAAGAAGGTAACATAGAATAATCTCCTTTCAAAAGATGTTTGTAGCATGATTAAATTGGCCTATTGATTCACACTCAATTATGTTTTTTATTTTTGTTTACAAATCTCTAATAAACTTATGTTAAACCTTGCATTGAGAACTTTTAGAAACGATGTTTTGTGTTGCAAAGAAAGCATAAACAATTAAAGCTGACAAACTTCACGTTCAACAAAATAAAACATATGTAAAATTTCGAAGATGTAATCTTCAAAAAAATTACATAAACATTTCATATTTTGCAGTCTTTTTTTTTAATATTATACAAATGTGTCAATCTAGAAGTTTGTACATAGTAATTTCAAAGTATATCAGAAAATTGCAATATTAAATTTATATATAAGGCTTTGATTTGCACATGTCCAAAATTATATTCTCATCGTGGAAGTAATCTATTGTGGTGAAGAAGCAGTAGAATTTGAAGTTGGATTTAGGGAGATCTACAATTTGATAGGTGGTGACTTTGTTTACTTCCTATTGATCATGAAGGTTTAAGAGGTTGTGTGCTTTGGACCAGGCTCTCATCGTTCATTGCCTATTGAATTGAGTTGTCGAGAAGAATGGATGACGGTGGAAGGTACCAACACTTCATGGAGAGGAGAAATAGAATAGAAGATGAGCTAATTAGAATAAATGACGAGAGAGAAAGAAAGAAAGAAAGAACATATTAGACAAGTAAGAGTGATGATAGGAAGAGTGGAAGAGGAGATCATCATATCTTCTAGTGATGAAGAGAATAAACTACTCTTTGAAGAGAAACATCGGCTTCAAGCTAAGGAATTGCAACTCATGAAAAAGGCAGTTCAACTTTATTTGGGACGAGGGTCATCAACTTTGGTAGAAGCAAAATCAACTTCGAGACGAGCACCATCAACTTTCGGACGAACAATGTCAACTCCACCGCGAGGCATTATAGAGATCTTGAATGAACATGAGCCCCTGGAAGAGCTTGAAAACGTAGAGAATGAATCCATAGAAGACATTGTTCAATTCCTTTTGAATTGAACAACATAGGTCCATCGTGCTTCTCATATTTACTTGGAAGACCTATTGAGGTATGACACATGACGGTGCATGCTCCAAATTGCTCGGGCAATGAAAGACTTGCAGTTTTGAAAAGTAGTAACTGAATGTGATTCTAACTTAGAATGTGTTGAATGTTGCCCTCGACTGTTGTTACTATTCTTCTACTGTTCCTTCAATCTTGTGTTCATCAACTTGGAGTCTTTGTATATATTCTCTTAACTTCGATCAGTAAAGCTTATGCTTGCAGCATCATTTTATGTGTGATGGCCACAAGATTAACCCTCCATTTCCCTATAGACACAAGAGGCACTAGAGATATTCCCTGCTGACAAGAGTCAACAACTAGATTGGAGTTTCTCACCTTAGTTTGACAACAAAGCATCATAATTGTATAGTTACGGGATGACTTGCTATGAAATCTTTATAGGATCAATTCCACGTGAAGTGAAAGAATTTTGACTCAATGAACAAGTCAGACTCCACAGTGAATCAAGGCCTTGGATGAACAGATGTTGGCATCAGAATCCCTCTAAGCGCCCTACATTTCAAGAAATAGAGAGCCCATATAAACTTCTTTGCTGAGGGGAGAGCACCGCTCCCATTCTTTACTAAGAGCGCTTACTTCGCAAATGTCCATTGTAGCAGATTCCCTTGCATTGCCATATTGCAGAACTCAACATGATCCAAATAGATGCCTACTCCGGACAAAACTCGCAGTTTGCATGCTCGAGGATTCCTAATGTATGTAATGTTGAGTGAAATGTGCCAAATGTTAAAGAATGTGAGCTACGTTTCGAAGTGCACGACATTCCATTCAGTTCCTTCAATAAAATCAATCATCAAAATCCCAAATAATTTAATCGAGACACACATTGTGCTTAATGACCCGACAAAAGCAAATTACATATCGTTAGATGGAAAATTTCTCTAGTTCTAAGACAATATTGTTTGGCTCGCAGTCCATGCATAGTGGAAGCGTTGAGTCACAGAATGCGAGTACACAGACTATCTCCACCAGTCTACTTCGACTTCGGGGTTAGTGTGACAAAGGGATAAAAACTTCAGAGATCTCCTGTAAAAAAGGCAGGCATAAGTTTCAGACTATAGTTTGTTGGTGCTCAAAGCGATGCCTTACTTTTTGTCTTAATCGATAATAGTTAATTTAAATAATAGCGTCGCATGCCAACAATAATGTATTTCGGTATTTTCACTCGCTCAAATTTGAAATGAGAGTCTGCATTACTCATCTGTAAAAAAGGTAGAATAAAATCAATTTCGGCATATTTATATTCTATTTGCTTAAGAAAATATAGATGATGAAAATATAATATTACTCAAATTCCATTCATTATTTGTTTTTAGCGATCTAGAAAGAAACTATGAAATTCGACAATATTTTCATGCAATATTTGGAAAGTTTTTCAAAGAAACTAGTAATCATTTTATAAATTCATATATATATATATATATTATATATATGTATATATATATACATATTTAAAAAAAAATTATACTATAATAAATATTTCATTTATTTTTTATGTTCATAAACATCTATATTGCAAAACTTTTCAAATCATATGATTTTTAAAAGTAATATTTTTATAATGTAGTATCAAAACTATAACAAAAGTTAACATGTAGGACCATACTCGCTTGATATGTGATTATTCGGTATTAAAAAATATATATGTTGAACTTTAATTTAATATTATACATTATCAAATCTATATTGATGTAGAAATTTGTAATTGGTTGTCTTCTACAATTCAAGTCTTGGAAAAATCTTGAATTAAAACTAATTTGTATGTTTATTGAAAACATTTAAAACTTTTTCTACTTAATAGTTGTTTTCTTGTTTTAAAAGTTTTTAAGCTATACATAATTAAGTTAAAATAAAAGTCACAAATTTTTAGATGGTCAAATTTTGTTGATTTTATGTTGAAACTCAATTTATGATTTATATGTAAGTGAATTTTGAGGTGATTTTATAGAAAATAATCAATTGGTTGCTTGCTTGATATAATACAAGTCAAATTTGTGATTTCAAATTTTGACCAAAAAATAGATTTAAAGCAATAAACTTCTTTTGGATGATTAAATTGACCTCTTTAGTCATAGCGGATGTTCATAGGCTAAATTTTACCAATTGAGTATTTTTAACTACAAGTAATTGAAAAACAATTCACATACTAAAAGGAATTTGAATTGTGCAATTTAAAGTATATTCTATGGTGTTCGAGACATATGTGAGGTATGCACACATTTGTATTTGTAAACACATTGATCCAAGAATTTTGAAAATTAAATCACTATTTTTCTATTGTTTCAGTTTTTACTAAAAATCATTTAAAACTGAAAGTGATTCATTTTGTCTTTACTTTAGCTTCAATGAAATTGACATTGTCTACAAAAAGTAATTGAAAATCATTTACACATATTTGTTTGGATTCTTGCGTATAATAAGGAATATATCTATTTTTATGCTTATTATTTCAAAACAAATTTTTTATCCTAAATTACATGATGGTCTATTGGCCATCGCAAGTCAATGGTGCCAATATGTATATATTTCTATAAGCAATTATAGATTTATTTTATTAAAATCATACTTAAACATCTATTTTTTAAAGATATGTTTGCAATAAAAAGGACTAATGGTTTCTTAGTAATTACATCATAAAAAAATATTTTAATTTAATTTTAATTTTAATTTAATGTTTTTAATTTTTAATCTAACCATTTTATAATTAAAAAAAACAACATAAACGCATGATAAACTCCACCAATCATTAAAATATACCAAAAATATTTTACAATGTACCAAAGTTATTTAAAGAAATTAGTGGCCACTGCACATTATTGGCCCAAATTCATTTCTATAAGTCATTGTAGTTATATCCCAAATATTCACATTATAATAGAATTAAAAAGTCTAAAGTGTTATTTTATTTGATATCTAAATTATTATAATAAAGGAAAAACATGGTCTTATATCATATTGTACATAATTTCCATGATGTGTTAAAACATTTTACTTTGATCATTAAATTTATGTCTATTTTAAAAATAAAAATAGTACTCTAGGTAATTTTTTGAATTTTTTTTTTTAAGATTGGATGACCAATGTCTTGGACAAATCAACAATATAAACTTTATTTATGATTGTATCAAAATGACAGTAAGAAATTATGATAAAACGTTCATATACATGTTTGTTTCAACTTTTGTAGCTTTTTCATATGCAAGGAGTGTTAAATTGTTATTTTTAATCCTATAGTTTGCATAAATCACATCATATAACTTGCAATAAAGCAAGATGTTAATTCCAACTTTTGTGACTTTTTAAGAATATTATTTGATATAAACTCTGGTGATCCAAAACACATTAGGCAAACTTCTCTGATTGGATCGCATAGTACTTATGTAAATCTTTTTTTCTATTTGGGATGTTAAACCATTTTTTTATATGGTAATTTGTATGAATTACGTCATATAAATTACAATACAAAGATCATTGTACATTAAGATTTCAATTAGAACTTTTGTGATTTTTTACAGAGTTGATTCAAACAATGTAGCTCTTTTTATATGCCAGGGAAGCTAAACTATTGTGCTTGATCTTAGGGTTTACATAAAGTACATCAAGATGTCAGTTCCAACTTCTCTGGCTCTTTAAAAATGTCAATTCAGACTTCTGTAGCTGTATATAAATGTCAATTCAGACTTCTGGAGCTGTATGTAAATGTCAATTCAAACTTCTCTAGCTTTATATAAATGTCAATTCAAAGGTATGAAGCTTTCTATAAATGTCAATTCCAACTTTTGTAGTTCTTTATATATATTTGAGATGTTAACTTGTCACTGTTATTGATTTTACAATTTGCCCAAATGACATTATACAAGGGTATCATAATGTCATCATCTTTCCAATCAATCAAGAAGCAATATGATTAGGCATTTGAGTATGCCATCAAATCTTCAATCACCATAATTTCAATCAGTTTTAATCTTCAATAATTTCTCAGATGAAAATCAAAACTCCCTTCAAAAGATTCATTTTCCTATAGTAGTAAAAAATCATTCCCTTAGCATGGCACTCCTTAAACGGGGGCTACAAATATATAAAGCGGGGACACAATCTGCACCATTTGTAACCTTAATCCTATGAGGACTCTCCACCTCTCTCGGAGCTCTTTTTCAATAACTATAGTAATCAAGTTCTTTTGACCTCCAAATACAACGACTTGGAGGTAACCTCGGTAGTGCATGCGGATAGGCTCCGGACTTCCATTTTAATTATACTGATGTCTAAGGTAAATGACTAGTAACCGACCACGACCAGTAACCGATCGTTGGGCACAATCTTCATTTTCTACTATAAAGCCTTTGCTTTCGTGAACATTTTGGGTGGAAATCTTCAATGATCAATTACTAGAACACTACACTTTTTCCTCCTTAAAATTCACAGTATTTTCAGTTTTGGAGGAAAAATTATGTAAATTTCTGTACACTCAAATACCTTATCTTCCTACATGGAAAAAATTTCTGCAACATCGTACTTTCAAAAATTACCTCCAAAATTGCTCAAATGGTCGGTTACTGGTCATTTACCTTACTTCCCAATATCTAGTGGCCCCAATCCAAAACAAAATTACCAAAAAGCCCCTGAAAAAAAACTTACCGAAAGGGACCCTCCAAACAACAAACACAAAGCATCCCCAACAGATCTTCCGGACCAGAACAAAAGCTCAAGTTAGGTCACCTTTTTCACGATGACTTGGCAGGCCACATCACCCCCAGAACGGGAGGAGGAAACGCTCTGCCCCCAAACCCCTAACCCCATTGGCCCCCCTCCCCCTCCCCTTCCTACCTACCACCCCCCCACTCAACCCTCCAACCCCTCCACATACCGACCCCGAACATCGCCCCCCCGAGCCGGATATTACCCAAGTAACACCACAACAATACAGCAAACCCCTCAAACACCCCCGCGTATCACCTCCACCGGTTATCAATCCCAAGAACATTCTAAAAGAATTTTCAGATGATATCTCACAAGCGAGTGAAGCACACCACAAGCTGGTATATTAGTCTAGCCAATATGGATGAAGAAACTCACAAAACAGATGAATAGAGGAGAAGTGAATGAATTCGGGTGATGTGGATGAACAACTGTGAAATGGATGGATGAGCTTTTGGTTGCCCCTGGAATTGCGACCACTGGGGGAGCAACCTACCAGGCGGGGGAGTAGCGACCTGGCGACCGGCGCGAGAGGGGGGTGGGGGGGAGCCAAGGGAGGCGAAAGACGCCGCCGCCAAGAGGTTTAGAGAGAGAGCAGGCCCAGGTTTGGCAGGCGCCCCTCCTGCACAAGCTGCCGTTCCCCATCTCCATCTCCGCTGCTCTGCTCTCTTCTCTGCTCTGCTCTGCTCCACAGCTGCCTGCGCATGCCTCCGACGCGAGGGCCGACACTCGCTCCCCGCGCTCGCCGCACTGCGCCCGCCATTCGGGATTCGCTGGTCCAAACGGGAGCCCAAACGGTGCAGAGATGAGGTCGCTGTGAGCGTTTCAAGCCTGGTGGAGACAATTGGGATTCGCGTCCGGGGTTCGGGGTTTGGTGGCTGGCTCGGTTGCGCCGGTGTGATGTAGGGTTTCGTCTCCAGTGTTCGGGGTAGGGCAGGCGCAAGCGTTTTTGTTTTGTGCGGATTGAGTGGGAGGTTGGCTGGAGGTGGAGGTTTTCTGGAATTTGCCGTCGCGGACGAGGTAAGGGTTTCTTCGTTGAGTGTGGTGTGATGGTTGTCGGGGTTTAGGTTGTGTTTGTTTGTTGTTTGTTTTGTTTTGTTTTAGGGGTTAATGTAGGGCTGGTTTTTGTGACCTCGGGGTTGGTGTGTAGGTTAGGGTTTTGCGCGGTGGCGTGTGTTGTGGGTGTGGTTTGGGCGGCTGGGTGTTTGGTAGGAGTAGAGGTCAGGGTGGTGGTGAGGTGGTGTCTGCAGGATTGTTCCTGTGCATGTTGGTTTTGGCTGCTAGGGTTTGTCTGTATGTTGAGAGTAATTTTGGCGCTTTGAGTGTCGGGTGGTTTCGTGGTTCGGAGCCTGTTGGTGGGGTTTCTAGTATGAGGATAGGTTTGCGAGTGGTCGCTTGAAGCGTGAGCTTGTGGGGGCGTTTCTGGTGCTCGAGGAGGCTAGGGTTTTGAGGGTTTCATTTGTCTGCAGTGTCGGTTTTGAGGCTGAGCTCTTACTGAGCATTTTTGAGTCGAGGGCAGTCCGTTTCGCAGTACGAGGGACTTGCTAAAGTCTTGTCAGAACTACTGTTGGTGTGAATTGGAGTTAAGTTATGGTTTGCAGTCACAAGCTTTGTACATTTTTGAGTATTGAGTGGCGTTGACAAGTTATGTGACCCTCCCGAACTCCTTCGTCTCTTTTTCTTGGAGCGGTTTGATTTTGAAGTGACTCGTACCGCCTGCACCCTTCCGCGTGACACGATTTTCCTTTGTTATCGTTGCTGTCATATATTCGAATGGATAGAAGTGCATTTTTTAGCAAGTTTATGTCCATTTCGTGCGTTTGTGGGCTGAATTGTCTTTCTAGTCCAAGAAGGACGACTTACACACTTATTGTTTGTCACGAATTTCTGTCGTAACGGATATGATAATTTGACTTTTAAGATGCTCTGTTTTAGGGTTAGATGCTCATCACAAGTTCGTCTGCTTCTGAAATTATTTCCTCGGTAAAGTGGTTGCGTATATTATCATGCTTTCTTGTTAAGTGACTCAGCATTCTTGCGATTTTTGTGAGAGAATTCTTCATGTGTGTAACTGTGCACGGTTTATCTCCCCGTTTTCTCACAGCACTAAGGTGCTTTTGCCTCGGATGTGCTACAGATTCACGGATTGATATTTACTTTTCTCAGAGGCGACTGATACACTCAAGAACTAGTTTATTTTCAACAAAAGGGTACATTCAGTTAAGATGCCGGGCGTAGAGGACCGGCTTTATCTCACTTATTTTGCAGCTGATATTCCAGAGAAGTTGCCACAGCATGTAGCTTCAAATAATCAGTGCAACCCCCGCCTTGGTCAGGAGCCTGCAGGTATATGTTTCCATGAGGCAGCCAAGCGTCAAAGGGGTGTCGACAAAGAGCCAGAGGAAGTTGAAGAAGCGGTCCCAGACAAGAAGGATAAGAGCACGGAGTCTCCCTCCGTTGATTCCTATCAATTTAAGGGTAAAAAGAAGTCGGGAGATGGACCGGAGACTCAGGATCATTATGCCCTCTTAGGCCTCAGCCATTTAAGGTTTCTGGCTACCGAGGACCAGATTAGGAAGAGCTACAGAGATGCTGCCCTAAAACATCATCCTGACAAGCAGGCTTCTCTCCTTCTTTTAGAGGATACAGAGGAGAAGAAGGAAGCCAAGAAAGAGGAGATTGACCGGCACTTTAAATCTATTCAGTTAGCATATGAAGTTCTGATAGACCCTGTCAAGCGACGAGCTTATGATTCGATTGACGAATTTGATGATGAAATTCCCAGTGACTGCGCCCCCGGAGATTTCTTCAAAGTATTTGGACCTGTTTTTGCCCGAAATGGTCGCTGGTCAACTGTTCAGCCGGTTCCATCACTTGGTGAAAATGAGACCGACATTGCTACTGTTGATGAATTTTATGATTTCTGGTGGACCTTCAAAAGTTGGAGAGAATTTCCTCACGCTGATGACTTTGATCTTGAACAAGCTGAAAGTCGTGAGCACAAGCGGTGGATGGAGAGGCAGAACGCGAAGTTGCGAGAGAAGGCCAAGAAGGAAGAGAATGCCCGCATAAGGTTGATGACTGAAAATGCTTACAAGAAAGACCCCAGGATTGCGCGCAGGAAGGAGGAAGAGAAAGCGGAGAAGTTGCGGAAGAAGCAGGCCAAGTCTCAGGCAAGGCGAGACAAGGAAGAGGAGGCTGCACGAGCTGTCGAGGAGGAGAGGTTACGGAAGGAGGAGGAAGATAAAAGGGCTGCTGAGGAGGCTTCTGCTCAGAAGAAACAGAAGGAGAAAGAGAAGAAGCTTTTGAGGAAGGAGAAGGCAAGGTTACGCGCAGTGGCAGCTGGTGTAGTTGCTCAGAAGGACAGTGGGATTTCTGATGACGACATTGAGAACTTTTGTACCACCCTAGAGATAGCTTTCTTGCGAGGCTTGTGTGAGAAGTTGGAGGGTATCGTGGAGGTCGACGAACAGACTGAGTATCTGAAGAAGGTTATCAGTGGAGCTGAGACTATTGTTTCTTCCGATTCAGCTGCTGCATCAACGCCTAGTCGAGTAAATTCCAGCGCATCCCTTAACACTGACTTTACTCCTACGAAGACAGAGGTGGAGAAACAGGCTGATAACAAGAAGGGAACTGCAGAGAAGGGCAAGAAATCTACAACCCCTGTTGTCGAGAAGAAGGAGAGGCCTTGGACCAAGCAAGAGGTGGATCTGTTAAGGAAAGCAGTGGCGAAGTACCCTAAGGGAACCTCTCAGCGTTGGGAAGTCGTTTCTAATTACATAGGAACGAATCGTACCGTGGAAGAAATTCTGAAAGGTGTCAAGACTGTGCTTTTACAGAAACCAGACTCTTCAAAAGCTTTCGATTCATTCCTCCAGAAGAGGAAGCCAGGAGCAGAGATTAATTCACCTCTTTCAACGAGGGAAGACGGTGAGGAAACAGCTAGTCCCAAGGCGGCTGGTAATGGCACAGTAGGTGGTTCGAAGCAGACAAGGGCAGGAGCCGAGTCGGTGAATGCTAAGAAGGTCGAGAACGGAACGGTCGAGGAGTCTCAGAGTAACGGAGCAGCTGCAAATGGTGCTGTAGAAGCCGAAGGATGGTCTGAAGCTCAGGAAGTGGCGTTAGTTAAAGCAATCAAGGCTTTTCCCAAGGACACGGCTAATAGGTGGGAAAGAATTGCATCAGCCGTTCCCGGCAAGAGCAAAGCCCAATGTTTCAAGAAGTTCGCTGAGTTGAGAGAGAATTTCAGGAGCACCAAGAAGGCTGAATGATGCCGTCACGGGGATTTTGTGCATTGCATGCACCGCATATCTACGACTGAGAAAGAGCTTCTCGCAGTTACATTTTTGAGTGTTTGACAGGAGCAGCCGTTGGAGTTAGATTAATGAAGAATGCCGAATGGACGAATGGAAGGACGACAGCTCACTGTGCGACCATTCTTTTTAGGTTCGATTATATGATGGAAACAGTTATATTCCCCATCTTGAAAGGAAGATGATGATATAGGTGCCACTCCTAGTACTTACTGGGTGGACAAGATAACTGTACTTGATGTTGTTGTCAACAAATGCTGTAGGAAGTTCATCTGCTAATTTTGTTAGGTGGTCGATTATTTTACACTTCTCTAGAATCGAAGTGCAGATTGCATGCCAAAACATTCGTCATGTGATGCACATTGTTCTCACAATGAGTTATCACTACCTGGATCTGGGTAATGGGTTCATGGGTCACTGTCCTTGGGCCCGTTCCTGGACTCTTTTTTGCTGCTTTCAAATGCATCAGTACAAAGGTGATAACTGGTTCATTGGTAGAGTCACTGAAAAAATGCAAGGATTTAGGATAGGGATCAAGCCTTAAGCTTTGAGGATGTGCGGGAAGAAGTTGCATGTACTATTATTCTCTGTGTGCCTCCAATTTCTTGTAGTCAGTATTGGATAGGAGTTGGCCTATTATGGCCTATGCAATTATAACTTTGAGTTCTCGTCGTTTTGAAATATTTTCTTGTTGAGTGAGACTGTTTACTGCTGTTAGCCTTCTTGACTGGTTCCATCTTCTTGGATACATGCCCTTCACCTCAGTGTCCACCAGATCTGTTCTCTGGCAATAAAATCTTCGGTAACGCGCACAAAGGTAACTTCTTCACCAAGGGAACTATCGGTAACTTCTTCACCAAGGTAAATAGATATTTCACTTTAACGCAAAAGTCCTAAAATGAAAAAGTAGAAACAGTGTATAAGCGAGGTAAATGGAGACGCCCGAAAATGTAAAAGTAAGAAAAATGTGAAAGGTCGGCACATGCTGGTGTATATATATAAGGGTCACGTAGTGATCCTTTAGTTTTACATATATTTCTCTTCTAAGGCTTACAGTCGAAAGTTGCAAGGATGGGTATTTTACAAAGATCGAGAAAGGTAGTTTTTACTGCAATTTGTATTGCTGTGATACTTTCTCAACAATTCGTCACTGCTGAGGAGATCCCATCAGTTGTGAGGTCAAGTTTTCCGAATGGCTTCATATTTGGGACAGCGTCTGCTGCCTATCAATATGAAGGTGCTGCTCACGAGGATGGAAGGGGCCCAAGCATTTGGGATACTTTCTCTCATGAGACGGGAAAAATTAAAGGAAATGGAACTGGGGACGTTGCTGTAGATCAGTATCACCGATATAAAGAAGATGTTTGGTTGATGAAAGATTTGAACATGGATGCGTACCGCTTTTCTATCTCATGGTCCCGTATTTTCCCAAATGGCGTTGGGGAAGTGAACTGGAAAGGAGTGAAGTACTATGACCACCTCGTTAAGGAGCTTTTGGAGCATGGCATCGAACCATATGTTACTTTATACCACTGGGATATGCCTCAAGCACTCGAAGATTCAATGGGCGGATGGTTAAACCCTGCTATTGTAGATGCATTCTCGAAATATGCACGATTCTGCTTTGAAAGGTGGGGATCCAAAGTAAAACATTGGATTACTTTCAATGAAATCTACACATTCTCAACTGGAGGTTATCAAACGGGAGGGAAAGCACCAGGGCGTTGCTCACCACCTTACGGCAATTGCGCAGCTGGAAATTCCAGTACAGAACCTTATCTCGTTAGCCACCATGCATTACTATCACATGCTCACGCAGTTGATATTTACAGGAAAGAATTTAAGGATTTTCAAAAAGGTGAAATCGGCATCACAACAGACTCAGGGTGGTTTTTGCCTCTGAATTCAAATTCTACACTGGACAAACAAGCTGCTGAAGAAGCCATGGACGAGAACTTGGGAAGGTACTTAGACCCAATATTTTTTGGAGAATACCCTGCTTCGATGCGTGCAAGACTGGGCTCCAATCTGCCTAGTTTTACAAAAGAAGAGTCTGCACTCATCAAAGGATCGCAAGACTTCGTTGGAATTAATCATTATACTTCATATTATGTAACATACAACAACTCCAATGGTGAACTGGTGAGGACAGCATACAAAGACGGTGTGCCAATTGGAGAACAAACATCGTCTGACTGGCTGTATGTGTATCCAAGTGGAATGAGAAGTCTGTTGGGTTGGGTTCGGGAAAGATACAACAACCCTGTTGTGTATATTACTGAGAATGGTAGAGATGAAGCCAACAAAGATGATTCACTGCCACTTGCAGATCAGTTGAAGGATCCTGAGCGAATTCAATACTACCATGATTATATGCAAAATGTGCTCTTAGCAATCAGAGATGGCTCTGATGTGCGTGGTTATTTTGCATGGTCTCTTATGGACAACTTCGAATGGGCAGTTGGCTACACGGTTAGATTTGGAATCTACTACGTAGATTATCTAAATGGCCTAGCCAGGTATCCTAAGAGCTCAGTGTATTGGTTTCAACAAATCCTGAAGAAGACATCTCATTGATTTTCTCTAGAGTCCTGAAATATATATGGACTTACCCGAATACTCAGTCAATTTGAAGGCCTACGGAGGATTGTCCATGGACCCGAGTTTGATCCATCGTCATCGGCGTCGTGAAAGGAGTCTGCTGAGACCACAGTACTGGTGCAAAGATAGGCTTCGAGTTAGCATGTATACTTCGTGTAGGTCGATATTATAGTTTTAAATTGTCCCCACTGCCCTTAGTTTAGATCCCTACAGTGATCTTCAACAAATGGACTGATGAACATTGTAATAAGAAATATGTAAATTTTCACATATAAATGAAGAAGTTCTATTAACGAGATTTTTGCACTAAGAAGTAAACAAACATTCAGATCCATGTTGCTCTTTTCAAAAACCCAATGTTCTCATTCACCAACAAACTGAATCAAAACCGACAACTCTGCAATTACATTGAAGTCAGGCTAGTTTCTGGTGCCATGGTAAACTCTGCAATTTACACTTAGGTCACGTTCTAGAGAGCCGAATCTCTACTATGATTCTCAAAAACACGTTTAATGTTCACCGTTTAAAAGAGTACTATAACTTGACAAAATTGTAATATAATGTCTTAGCATGGGGAAATATGCATCTGACATAATTCCCTTGCATTATAACGCTTACGTAACACAGTTTCGCGACTCTTCATAGCTAATTCATCCTGCACATAAAGCAACGATCGGTTGAAGTCAGAAAACCTAAATGACAACCAAACACAAATGTCTTCAAAGAGGATTTTATCAGCTGGGTTGGGATAAAACTGCTGGCAAATACAGAATCGAATTGAGAAATTCCATGCACTAACAAACCAGCACCCATGTTTGGAAAGAGTTACAGCCAGAAGAACATGAACTTTCGAGCCCAAAATCAATCGCAGTATATTACAGCACACCTTGAACACAGCTTGGGAGGATTTATGATGAATGTACCTGTCTAAAATAGTCTAACTCAGTCTTGTAGACCTTGTGAAAAATGAGATGTAAAACGCTTGTGTGCCAACTGCATCACATCCATGAAACAAGAGAACAACATGCCATTTGCAATTGAAAAAGGACAGGCTGCACCATGATAATAGTATTAACTACATTGAACAATAAAAAGAAGTCACATAAAATCCTCTTCCAACTCAGCCAGGGATTTTCCCTTGGCAGCGATATCCTTGTTCGATGTCATTTTCTCCTGAACCATGAGCCTTGTATAGCTCCGTATTTCTGCCTGTCTCTCTTTCTCCAGTCGCTCTAATTCTTCTCTTCGTTTCTGCATATTAAATAGACATTGTCCACGCTCATAACTTAGTATGCCCTATAAATAACAATCACCTGCACTAATTAATCAGAGGGTATCATCTTCAATATATGAAGTGTGCCTGACAAGTTGAGAGAGTAGTACCTTCTCTTTGGTGTGTTGCTTTCGTTCATTTCTCTCTGCAGCATTGTAGGCTTCTCTTTCAGCTGCATCAGATAGGTTAATCAAGCATCAGAATCCAAACAGAGTAATAATTTCGAACAGCTGAATCCATAACAAATTCAGGGAAAACCCCACCTTTCAGATCTGGAGTCTGTTCAGTTTTGGTCTTGTTCAGGCGATTCACAACTTCATTCTTGCGTGTTTCAACCCGAACCGTCCGCACCTGCAAGTACCCAATCACCTTTTAGCACACTCCCTAAAAATATAACATCGATAAAAAAAAACAAGGAAATAGGTCCACAAACTCTTACAAGCTTAGAATTGTGAAAGCCAACTTGACCAACGTCCATGCTTGGAGTCTTCCTCAAGTTAAACCAAGGCGTGTACACAACATCCAAGTTGTTGAGCTTGTTTCCTGCAAAACAATACCACCTAAAAATCGATTAGGCTCAAATTCAACGACGAAATTGCATCCACTCCATCACAAGCAGTGTCTGCTATATTATTAACAAAGACGACGCCCTTCGCATTATGTAGAAGGTAACTCCGTAACTGGGAGCTAACCACAGACCTTGAATAGAGTTTGCTTTCACAAGCTGAGCGCAATCCTCAAGAAGTTCAGGGGTGATCATCTCCATAGTCTGACCCTTGTGCATTCTGAGGTACACATGAGCAGATGACAGCTTATCCACATGAAACCTGTAACAGCAAAGCACATTTCGATTATTATCATAATTGCGCTTCCTCTTCGGTACTAAGCTCTAAGCCCCTAGTAAGAGCCCCACACATCCAGTCTAGCTTAGAATGTGGACTACTTTCATCTTCTTAAACATGTACGACAGCCTAAACAAACACTATCCCATTGCCTCATTAAAAACAACGCCTAGAAGCTAAGTGCAGCCTCTCTTCTAAAATTCTAAAATCTAGGCCATACTTCATGATTCTCAAACACACAATCATCAAACCAAATCGTACGGCATTACGATGAAACAAGCTCCATACAAACCGTTGAAACTAAAGACATTATAGACGATTAATATTCAGCTTTCATCAAGAGCAGTAAGTAAGTTCAAAGACCTGTTCTCATAGAAACTATGACAAGTATTTCGTCGTCATTCAGTCGGTATTAACAAAATCTAACCCGGAACCTCTGTAAACCCACAGAATCCCAATTCTACACTCCCTCGCAACACGCGCAATACCATTTCGTCATCATCCTTCCCATTAAACAAAAAACTCATTCCCACAACTAAACGACCAAACCTCCAAAATCCGAATCAAACCGACTAAACAGGACCAGAAAACAAAAAACGAGTATCCAATTCCAAATACAAAAGACAAAAAAAATAAAAAAAATCAACAAAAACACGAAAACGAAAAAATAAAATCCCCTGCAAAGAATACAAAGAACGCAAACCCTAAGTGAACAGAGTCACGAAGAGAACGAGAAGTGAGAAAACTGACCAGATATCTTCCGGGAGGCCATACTTGATGAGGTCCTCATTCTCGTGCTTGTCGAGGCCCATGTAGATGACATAGTCGCCGACCTCAGGGCGTGCCTTGAAGTAGTACACCATGGTGACGGTGAAGCGCCCGGCGTGAAGGCCCTGGGCGTGAAGAGCGAGGGGAGGGGAGTGGAGTGGCGACGGAGCGTCAGAAGGCGAAGGCGAAGGTGGTGCGCGCTCTCCCCTGGTCGCCCCGAGCGGACATGGCGATGGCAGCGCACTCGCGACCCCGAAACCACAACGACGACGACGAAGGACCTCGAGCAAATTGATGCCACAGCGCCTCCCAGGCTTCAGGGCCGGCACCTCTCCTCCCTCCCTGTTCATAACATCGCGAAGCCCCCCTTCGCCCCCTCCCCTGCCGCACCAGGCCCCGCCCCCCTTGACCCGTCACCCCACCCCAAAGCCATCGATATCATCCATATGCGTACATTGAAAATGTGAAATCAACAAACAAACTACATAGCATTGGTTTTTGGTGCAGTGACGGAATCGGAAAAAGCGTCCACCAACAGGCGCACACCACCAAGAGAGCCCGATCCCCCAGACCCGCCACCGCACCCTAAAAACCAACACTATCAGCCACCACTGCACATTACAAATCCAAAATCAACTACTTGGATACATAATGCCGGCTTTGGGCACTGTGACGGAATCAAAGACGCATCCCTTGCAAGCAAGGGACGCGTACCAAAATCCGTCATAGTGCTCAAACCCGGCATTATGTATCCATGTAGTTGATTTTGGATTTGTAATGTGCAGTGGTGGCTGATAGTGTTGGTTTTTAGGGTGCGGTGACGGGTCTGGGGGATTGGGCTCGCGTGGTGGTGTGAGCCTGTGGGGCACACGCTTGTGAAGGCGCCGAGAAGGAACAGAAGCAGTGGGTCGCGTCTGGGTTCTTTTCCCTGGTACCAGCCCTAATTTCCAAGTTACATTAGTAATGTTTCTGGAGGATGTTCACCCGTCAGGGCTTTCCGACCCTTGGATTAATATTTTTAGTGGTGGATGCCAAGAAATAGTTTTCTACAAGGAGTAGCGATTAGTTTCACACCATTTTTTCATTATTATTATTTTTATTATTATTTTGTAATTTGATTTTTGTTCATTGAATTGAGTTGAAGTTTTTAGATATGTGCATGTTACATTCTTGAGCTGATTGTGAAGAAGGATGTAATAAGCGTACAATGGTCAAGTTATAAGGTGCGTACAAAGGTCAAGATGTAAGGTGCGTACAAATGTTGGGCTATCAAATGTGTACAAAGGTCATAATATAAGATGCATACATATGTCAAGATGTAAGCTCCCTAAAGAGGTCAAGGCGTAATGTGATTTCAAAGGTCAGGATGTCAGATGTGTACAAAGGTCATAATATAAGATGCATTAAGAGGTCATAATGTAAGGTGCGTACAGAGGTCATAATGTAAGGTGCGTACAAAGGTTATAATGTAAAGTGCGTACAAAGGTCATAATGTAAGGTGCGTACAAAGGTCATAATGTAAGGTGCGTACAGAGGTCATAATGTAAGGTGCGCACAGAGGTCAAGATGTAGTGTGCTTTCAAAGGTCGGAATGTCAGATGTGTACAAAGGTCATTATATAAGATGCTCATAAGATGCATACAAAGGTCAAGATGTAAGATGCTTATAAAGATTGGGATGCCAGATGATTACAAAGGTCATAATTTAAGATAAAGACAAAGATCAAGAGGTGAGACGTGTCCAGAGGTTGCTATGTCATAGCTTGTAGAGATGAGGATGTAATAAATATATATTTAGAAGAAGCCTGCAATTTGTAAGATGTGAAAAGCCTATATAGATTATGATGTAGTAGCTATATAGAGGTTTAGTGTAATAATTGTGTATGTCATGGATTTATAATTATATACATGTCAGTGTGATAAGTATACAAATATCATAATATAATAATCATGTAAAGATAAAAAATAACATCTAAAATAAAATTATAATGTAAAAGAAATTTAAAGGTAGATGTTTATGTTTGATATTTATATAGTTTGCATTTCGTAATAAAAAATATCTCTAGAATTTGTAACTAATGTACATATGATATATTTTATAATCAATTTAAAGAAACAATAATAGACTCTACATATATACTCATATTAATGCTATATGGCTAATTTAGGACATGAAAATTATCACAACAAACTTAGCCATAGAAACTCTTGCAAATGTACATCTAAAGAAGAGGATCCAATTTTTTTCCTACCCCATATCAACTAAATATTCCAATAAAAAATTTTACTTTCCACCAACAACATACTATTTCGTCAAGCCCTTACCTAATTCGCCTCCTCAAATCTCATCAAAATGTTTGAGGTCTTGAAGATATAGCTCATTAAAAGTCGTGGCATAGAATGCAAACCTCATTTAATCTAGCATCGTCATCTACCAACAGTATCTTCAATTTTTAATTTCAAAATGTAAATTCTTCTACAAGTAGACTCTCATTAAGATTTGCAAGAGAGTAATACCAACATCTCACACTGATAGAAAATGTGGCACTCTCAAGGGAGATGTTTAGGCAAATGGTGCCCGATTCCACCCATGCATAGTGGAATTGGGCACCATTTACCTGGACATCTCCCTGGAGAACGCCACCTTTTCTACTAGTGTCAACTTCTAAGGTAGCAACACCTATTTTCGGACACTTAAGGAATTCACTATACTTGTAGAGGTGGAATGAGTGGCTTATTATTTTTCAGTGATTAACAATAAGGAAAAACAAAGTTCCCCATTTTTAGGATATTTATATGCACTTACAATAATAACTACAAATTTTAGAAGTGACCAATATAGGTTGACCTATAGCCGGACACCCTTCTGCATGTACGCATGGGATACATTATAGGTAATTATAGGGTGATCAAATCTCCACTGCAGCAAGAATCTGGGGTGTCCGCCTTTAGGGGGGGTCTTGGGATAGGTGCTTACACCATAATGACAAGCTCTAAATTTGGAAGTACTCAAAAACCAATGACAAAATTCATCCAAAACAACAATATTTCATTTAAAAACGTGAAACAAGTTGTAGATTGGGAAACAGTCATCCAATTCATCAAGTTGATGCATAGTTCAAGTCCAAGGACAGAGCCAATAAATTTGAATTTTAATAAGTAATGCAACTACAAATTTTGGATGATCTTTAGTACCCAACCATAGATTAAAAAGTTGTTATCAGATTTGAGTGATTAACAAATAAGTTAACTACAAGTGTGAGATAGCCGAACCCCCATTCCATCACACTATACATCAGACCATCATGTCAATCACAAAGACATAAGCCCACATCCAAAATGAAAGCAGACCATCATGTCAATCACAAAGACATAAGCCCACATCCAAAATGAAAGCAGTCCCTTCAAACAATTGATAAGGTCCCTAGGTAAGGTTGAGGCACCCATAGTCGACCACGTCCCCATAACCAATCAGTAGACTTCTCCAATTCCAACAAGTTTTCAGATTTAAGATCTTGGGAGATCTAGAAGAAAGTATTAAGCATGATCGGTAGAAAATGAATCATATATAAATATTCTGGTAGTAGTAGAGTGATTAAGTTTTGGTGTCATGGTGCTCAATTTTAGGTGAGCCTACATATTGGTTATATGTATTACACAAAAAATGGCTTTAAAAATTCATAGTAAATTAAATATTGATGTAAACATGAAATTTAAAGTTGCATTCCTCCTTAAACCTATTTCTCTTTCAAGTAAAAATCTCCCTCAACTTATACACCTCCAATATCAGTGGGAGATCTCTTAACTGGTCGGTTTTAGGTGTCTTTACCTTACTAGCTTTGTTTAATAAAAATCTTTTATCTATCAGTTTGTAGGCACGGTTCTAGAGTATATCAGTCGTCTACTGTAGCTTGCTAGCAACTTAAGCACTATTTTGCCTAATAATTAATTAAAGTGTAAAAAGTGGTTGGGCATTTCAAAAATAATATCTCAAAGTTGGGCTGTTTTAACTTACATTCTTCAAAACCATCACATTCTACTACTAGCACCATAATATTATTTATTTATTTTGGGCAAACAAAGTCAAGAATTATAGAAAATTTAGGGAGACTTGTGAATAATTATTGTCTGCCTAAGTAACTTACGATAGCAAGGAGCCCTGACCCGACGGAATTTTGCATAAGAAAACCCTGAGGCTAGGGGCGGGAGCCCGAGGTCGAGTAGGGTTTTCCTTGCACCGTAATTCCTTTGCGTTTGTTTTCTTTGAAGTGTAAACCCCTTTTTGGATTCTCCCGCAATGGATGTTTACAATAGGCTTGTGGAGATGTGACTTTGAACCCTAGTGCCTTGCACTTAATTTCTTGGACTCTTCCTCAAATTCCCCCACGCCGCAGGATTCTCTTTGGTGGGGGAATTCCACGTCATAATAGGCTAAACTACGTTAAGGGAGAATCCCAACAAGGGCTTACACATGTGAAACAATTAACCAAGTTGCTGTTAAGGTACGAGGCTCAAAACCTGTCCATCTAAGCAGAAGGAAGCATCTGTAGGTGTTACCAGGCAACATCCACGGCAATCAAGGGAACAAGGAGCGGCACCGAACTACTAGAACAGTCACAGTTACCGCTAGGAAAGTAGCAGTTAGACCAGGAAAGAAGGAAGAGACCACAAGTATAAACAGGGTAGCTAGGGCCAGGGCTTACACTTCTTGATATTTTGTAGTTGAAGTCGTCTCGCAACCTAGACAGTCAGGGTACTTTGCTCTTCTTTCACTGTTGATACTGTGTAAACACTCTCGCACTCCCTTGGTAATGCACAGCCTCCTTTCAGCTTACTTCTTGCTTGCCTTACAATCTGTTTCTGTATCTGTTATTGCTGCAACCCTAAAGCTACACCTTCCCTCCCGTTTCCTCTTATCTGCTTGCATGAAGTGAATCGTTACTCTCCCACACAGCCTCACCATCTCCCTCGGTTCCCACGAGTTCCTTGGACACGGATTCATCCACGGAACAGTAGACTAGTAGACTGACATTGTCGTGCTCCCTGACTACTTACTATTCAGTAACGGTCCGAGTCCCACCCATGGGACAGCTGCCCTCCGGTGACCATGACCCCGTGACCTAAGACCGTGGCTACCATAAGACCTCCCTTACAACCCTGCTCTTCCCCGCCCAGTATCTCCATGTCTGACCCCAGCTAACATTTTGGCGACCATGCTGGGGATGGAATATTGAGGTGCCCTGAAACCCCTAAACTAATACCATGCCTCCACGAAAACTCCCCTTGGTAGTGGCAAATGAAGCAAAGGAAGCTGCCAACCCAGATGACCAGGAAACCACCAAGGAATTTTTGGTATGGATGAGACAGCAAATGACCGACCTAGTGGCCAAGAATGAGGCTACTAATGCGAGACTGGAAACGCTCTGTGCCCAGTATCAAACTCTACAAGAAAACAGAAACCAGGAGACTATCAACACCACACCACAAGCTTCCCAAGCTCTCCCTGAGGCACTCAGATCAGCTACTATCCCTCAGGAAAATCACACTGTTGCCACGCCACCTAGTCAGAATGATACACACAAACATTCCAAGCTCCCCAAGATATCCTACCCAGTGTTTGATGAATCTGGCGATCCAGATTGGCATGTCAGAAGATTCAAGGTTATCGCTCGCACAAATGGCGTCACCAATACTGCCGATTTACAAAATATCTTTGGTACAACTCTCCAAGGCAACCACATCAATTGGTATATTGACTTTGAGACTGAACATTCCAATGCCACTTGGGACGAAATGGAGCAAAGTTTTCTACACAAATTCAGAAAACTCAAGACCAGCTCGTAAGTATTGAGAGCCCTGGGAAGTATTGCACAAGAGAAAAGCAAACCAGTGGACAAATTTTATGACAGATTCAAACAATTGGCAGACAAATTAAACCAACGCCCCGAGGAGGATTATCTGTGTGAGTGGTTCAAAAAAGGATTATTACCCTGGATACAACAAGGAATAGTAATTCGTGGAGTCAAGACCTTGCAGGATATCGTTACTGCTGCTAATGACATTAGTAGGGAACTAGGGGCCTTAAACAAAATCCAAGCTCCTTTGCTGCCCTTACCCAATGTTTGCCCAGAGATCAGACCCGCCTTGGTACCATGCACTAATTGTGGGAAAATTCATGGTGGCCGATGCTGGTATGCCAACAATCCAATTCGTACTGAGGATAATCGGCGCTCTCGTCCTACCACGGCAGCCGTGTATCCCGAGGAAGTTAACGTCGACGCTTTTCAACCGGGCAGGAACGATGCCTGCTGGGAGTGTGGATCCACAACCCACAGACGCAGGGACTGCCCTCAACTGCATCAGAGATCGGCACAGTATCGTTCCGGGAACCAAGGTAACCAAGATAACTCCAAAACTCCAGGGAATCCCAGGCGAGGAGGTGTCACACTGACAGAAGTACATGGAACGGAAACCTCTGTGTCTACCATAAGCACTGCAGTAGTAACCACGCGATCTAAGGGAACACCGGATGACCATGTGGTAGAACCAAGGAAACCATTCCCAGAAAATCACTGGGATCGCCTCCATAGAATCCGTCAAGACTTACAAGCAGGATTGGAAAGCACCAGCCAGGATACTCCTATCAAACAAATTTTAGAAGATACTAACGTAACCATCACCCTTTCGAAATTATTACAGTTGAGTCCAGAACTTCAAAAATACTTACAACAAGCCTCGCTACCTACGGGAACAGAAGATCCTGAAGTCATTGAAGTCAACGCCACAACATTAGACCCTGATGCCGCGGTCATTCACTTACAACTTGGAAACCATGAATTAACTAACGTCTTAGTCGATGGAGGATCAGGTGTTAATGTCATGAGCAACCATCTTAGAAAACATTTAGGCTTACCTTCTCCCAAGCTCGCAAAGTTTATACTCAGGATGGCAAATGATGCCCCGGTTACACCCCTGGGAATACTCTCCACGGTTGCTATTACCACCCATGGAATTTCCACACCAGCTACATTTGTGGTTATTGATATGCCTGATAGTAGTAACTTCCCGGTAATCCTTGGCCGACCTTGGTTACGGGACATGAATGCGATCCATGATTGGTCACGAAATCAGATCCGCATCCAGCGTCAAGGAAAAACAGTTATCATTCCCGTGGATAGCTGTATAACCAGAGCTAAGGCTAACCAGATCCGCCATAAAGCTGGGACCAATTGGGTACAAGGGCTCTCCCCGCAACAGGAAGCCATGGTATTTCAGGCCAACCCAGATCTAATTCCCTTAGCAGAAATTCATCTAGCTAGCATGGTAACCGACCAGGATAAACTAGACATACCCTTGCATTTTTCCCAAGAAATCCAAGAAACCGTAACCATACAAGCTATGCCAGCTACTCAAGCCTTGCAGCAAGAGGTCATCACAGGGTGGACCCATGGAGCCAAGGATAGAATAGAACTAGTAAATCTCGGCACTTCAGAAAAGCCTAAGTTCATCAAGATCAACGCGGATGCACCAAATCATATGAAAAAAGCAGCAATCGAACTATTTCATGAATACCAGGACATTTTTGCATGGGGACATGAGGATCTGAAAGGAATCCCAAGCACACTAGCAGAACACACTATCGACCTTGTACCTAACGCCACCCCTGTACAACAACGTAGATATCGCATGAATCCAAATTACGCAGTAAGGGTCAAGGCGGAACTTGATAAATTACTCCAAGCCAAATTTATCTCACCTGTAGATGCTGCTCCCTGGTTATCTCCCATGGTTATCATCCCTAAGAAAAACGGCACACTTCGAATCTGTGTTGATTTCCGAAAGTTAAACGCGGCCACCAAGAAAGATCATTACCCCTTGCCTTACATGGAAGAAATCATTGATGAAGTAGCCGGCCATGAAATGTATTCTTTTTTGGATTGTTTTTCCGGATATTACCAAGTAGCCATGGCAGAACAAGACAAAAGTAAAACAGCTTTCTCAACTGAATGGGGGCCTTATCAGTTTGAAAGAATGCCATTTGGGGCCAAAAATGCTCCTATGACTTTTCAACGAGTCATGGAGTTAATCTTTAGACCCTACTTAAAAAGATTCTTCAGAATCGATTTAGATGATGGTACCGTGTATGGACAAATGAAGGACCATATTACTCACCTTCGACAAATTTTCCAGGCTTGCAGAACTAATGGGGTAAGTTTAAATGCCGAGAAGTGCATGTTTTTATTTTTCGCAGGGATAATCTTGGGTTACATAGTCTGCAAGTATAGAAAACTCCTTGACCCTGAGAAGATCAAGGACATCATGGAAATCACGCCACCCACGGATCAGAAAGGCGTCCAGAGGCTTTTAGGGCTGTCACAGTTCAATAGGATATATATTGAGAAACTGGCCCATATCACTGCCCCCATAACCGCACTTAATCATACCAAGTACAAGTACCCCCAAGACTGGACCCCTGCGGCCCAGGCCGCCTTGGAAAAAATTAAAATTGCGTATTCTAATGCGCCAATTTTGATCGCCCCTGACTGGACCAAGCCTTTCCATGTGCACACGGATGCATCTAATATTGCCGTAGGCGTCATGCTAGCCCAGAATCTGAACGGCAAATATGATCAGCCCGTTGCCTATGCTAGTCGGCTGTTAAATCAAGCAGAAAGGAATTATTCCACAACGGAAAGAGAAGCTTTAGCTATGATCTACGCTGTTAAGAAGTTCCGGCACTACTTGTTGGGCAACAAGTTCCGTTTCATGGTAGATCATCACAGCTTATCGTACCTGGTAAATCAGCCTTTGGTCACTGGCCGGGTAGCAAGGTGGATCATGATACTCCTAGAATACGATTTTGAAGTAGTATATGTGCCAGGAAAGAGACACATAGTTGCAGACTATTTATCCAGGGATTCCAAGGCTACCGAAGAAGGCATTGACGACTCCTTTAACGAGCCATACCTTCAAGCTGCCAGTCTGGACGTGGAAATTCCCACAGACTGGCGAGGTGACATTATCCGATACTTGACCACAGGAGCAACCCCCATCAATTTATCAGGAACACGACGAGTTAGTTTCGTTAGAAATACATTACCTTACACCTTGGTCCAGGGACAATTGTACCGCCGAGGCATTGATCAAGAAACCAGGCTGTGCGTGCCCACAGGGCAAGAACAAACTCTCATGGCCATTCTCCATGACGGCCCAGCGGGTGGCCACCAAGGACCCGAGACAACGATTAAAAAAATCTTGGCTGCCCGTTATTGGTGGCCCACACTGCACAAGGACGTCCATGAGTATGTTAAAAACTGCCATGCTTGCCAGGTTTCCACAACCAATTTCCAATACCAAGGCCGAGTACCCCTGAAATCCATCCCACCCCTTGGTCCTTTTCAACGATGGGGCCTAGACTTTGTTGGTCCAATTAAACCAGCTACAAGACAGGGTTACAAGTATATTCTCGTTGCCACGGATTATACCACCAAATGGGCTGAAGCCAAACCATTACGTACTAACACTGCCATGGTAACCGCAACCTTTATCTATGAAAACATTATCACTCGATTTGGTTGTCCCTTGGAAATCATATCAGACCAAGGCTCCCATTTTGTTAATGCAGTCATAGATGACTTAATGGAAAATCATGTCATAAAACATAGAACGAGTACAGTATATTATCCCCAAGGAAATGGCCAAGCAGAGTCTACTAATAAAACCTTGATCAACATGTTACGCAGGTTCATCCAGGCAAATCAATCCGATTGGGGGGACTATCTCCCAGCAGCCTTGTGGGCATATAGGGTAGCAATAAAAACTGCCACTCAGGTCAGCCCCTTTGAAATGGTGTATGGCACTCAGCCTCTTTTGCCCACGGAATATATCGCACCCACTTTTCAAACTCTGCAGCCCAAGGATTACAGCCCTCATCGAGTCCTTGCTGCCGGATCCAAGATATTCATGCCCTGGAAGAAGTCCGGGCATCCGCCATCAAAAATATAGTTCACAAACAAGAAAGAAGTGCACGGTATTTTCAAGCTTCTCAGCCCCCACGCATATTTCAGAAAGGTGACCAGGTATTATGGTGCCCTAGAGACCCCAAGATCCGCAAGACTAAATTCGAATCTATATGGTACGGGCCGTATAGGGTTCAATTAGTATTACCTAATAATACTGTTCTCTTGGTAAATCAGGAAAACTTTGACAGCCATGCAACCATTGTTAACTCCACAAAATTAAAACATTATCATGCTAACAATCCTACAAACACACCTCAACTCAGCTTAGGAGACATTTACAAAACCTTGGCAACCGAGGCGCAAAATTTGGCAGATTCAGAAGATCAACCTGAACAAGACCCCAAGGAACCCATGGACACCCTGGCAGTCCATGTCAGCCTGGTCCAGATCAGTTTCTTGGACACCCAGGACTCCATGGAACATCCCATCGACGGGACAGCCCCAACACCCCCTAGCCCCCGCATCATAAGGCCTCAGCCGCCACAAACTACGCTAGCTGCTAATCATCGCCAAGGATACCCAGCTATCAGCTTCAACTGTCCATGGAAATCGCTCCTTGTCCCATCCTGGCCGCCAAGGCAAATCCCCCCTCACATTCCCCTGGCACAGTGGGCTTCCTTCATCTCCACGCTCATACAGTCCGTCACCACCTCTGCTGGGCCACATACCCCCCCCCCTTGCAACCAGTCTTCCAGCGCGCCTCTCCTTCTTCCTCTTCTTTCCCTGCACCCCGCCCCTCTCATTCCCCAGTTAGTACCCATGGAGCGCAAGAAGAAGATCACCCCTCCATTCCATGTACCGAGAATGATCTCGGAATGGAAACGCCAGCCGGATTTGATCTGGGCAACCGGGGTAGGACTAGCACGCTACTGCACACTGTGCGAGCCCAAGGTTAACACCAAGCATTGCATGGAGTTTGTTACCTCACTGCGGACCCGGAGCGAGACCGAGCAGTTCCCTACAGGCGTGGTCGAAGGCATCGAGGTACAATTCTCCAGTCGATATCTGCATAAATTCTTTGGCTGGGATGGCACGGGGATCACAGCTTGGAGCGAGGAGTGTGGACATCCAAGGCCGGACATCGCAGCTCGCGTAGGTACGCTCCAGCTCAAGGATGATGGCAGGTATGACGTTTTTGCATTGGGAAATCACATGAAGGACCCTTGGTTTTCTCGTATGCGTGGGGAACTGAGTCAGGTTTACTTCCAAAACAATTGCAACGGCATCCTGCCAGAGCAATTGGGCTTACTACTCCTGGCCGACCAAGGCGCCAAGGTCAACTGGGGCTTGCTGGTTGAAGAAAACTTCCGCATCCAGCTACGAGGACATCGGCAGCGCGTGGATTATAGCAGCCCCATCGGCCCCTTCCTCACCTCCTACATCGCCAACTACTTGACATTCTATCGACGTCATAACCGGGGCCCGCTCATGGGAACTTTTCTGGATGTCCAACGTGACCTCGCAGCAGCTGTAGCACGGGACCCAGCACTCCCGGGCCCAAGCAAACGCCCACGGAGCGAAGGACCAATCCAAGCAGCAGGGACGTCATCCGCCATGGGACCATGTGCCACGAAATTTGCAGCTCAGAGTGCTGCTTTAGCCAACTGCGTGGGGGAGATGCTCCAATGGATTACTACCACCGAGCATGAGCAGGGGGCTCTCTTGCAGGAACACAAGGATATCGAGGACAGGTACAAGCGAAAGCTCGCCACAGCTATCCAAGGAGTCCGGGAGCAGGCACAGCGCACCTTGTCACACAACAATACGGAGTATCGTCAGCAGCTGGAGGAGAAGGAACAGACACTAACAAACCTACGACATCAGGTGGCAAACCTCGAAATGGAACTCCGCGCCACACAAGATCATGTCAACGTCTTGACCAAGGAGAAAACAAACGCCGTGGAACGTGCCCAGAGATTGGACCAGCAAAGCCAAGAGTATCTCGCCAGATGCAAAGCCCTAACAGCACACAACGACACGCTAAAACAGGGACAGCATTCACAGGAGGCCGAGGATAACACGCACCTTCAGGAGGAGCGGATCGATATCGAACAATCCATGCAGGATTTTGAGGCCAACAAGGTGGGCTGGGTTCATAACGCTGCCAACTTAATTGCAACCAACGCATATAAATAGCTGCTGGAGCATCCTTCCACATCGACGGACCCGCCCAAGGATTTCCTTGATCACTGCATTGACAATGCATTAGCAACTCTGGAGTTGGAGCAGTCAGAGAACGCTTGGGAAAACATGGATTTAGAAAGCATGGACCTAGATAACGAGGACATAGAGGCCCTGTCCCTGCTTCCACAGCCGCCATTGGAACCAGCACCATCTAGCCCGGAGCGTGCCCAGCGGGAGGATCCACAGTCATCCAGTCTGCCCCTTGTCAACCTTGGTGATCAAGCAGAACGTGTGGATATCCCAGAAAACTTCACCGATCCGGAGGATACTCCACAACCGTCACCACGTCTGCAAGCTCCGCCACAAGCTGCACCAAGCCAAGTTAGTCCCACGGTACCCTCGAGACCCAAGTCTTTTAGAACTCACAAAGATGCATTAAGAAAAATAGAAGAGGAATTTGAATTGGAGGAACAAAACAGTGATGAGGAAGAGGCTGAGGAGGAGCTAGCAACTGCCATTCAGGAAGTCACGCAATACTTTGCTGCTAACCCTGATCTTGTCTCACTCTATAGTAATCCCGAGGCTAGTCAGGTGCAATGCCCAGCATGCAATAAAATTTTAGGGAAAACAGTTTATGATGTCTATAAACATGCGATGACCTCCAAGACCAACCATAACCTAATTCATCGAGGTGTTGGTGCAGCCATAGCTGCCATCTATGGACATCAGGCACCTCCACGACGCCGCGCCCAGGTACCCAGGGAACTTGGAAGAAACAAGGCCGGACAGAAGACCCGCTCACCGACGCTCGCGTGGCTGACCTACAATCCGGGACGGATTGCAAGCTTTGAAGGAAGGCTAAATGTTACCAGGCAACATCCACGGCAATCAAGGGAACAACGAGCGGCACCGAACTACTAGAACAGTCACAGTTACCGCTAGGAAAGTAGCAGTTAGACCAGGAAAGAAGGAAGAGACCACAAGTATAAACAGGGTAGCTAGGGCCAGGGCTTACACTTCTTGATATTTTGTAGTTGAAGTCGTCTCGCAACCTAGACAGTCAGGGTACTTTGCTCTTCTTTCACTGTTGATACTGTGTAAACACTCTCGCACTCCCTTGGTAATGCACAGCCTCCTTTCAGCTTACTTCTTGCTTGCCTTACAATCTGTTTCTGTATCTGTTATTGCTGCAACCCTAAAGCTACACCTTCCCTCCCGTTTCCTCTTATCTGCTTGCATGAAGTGAATCGTTACTCTCCCACACAGCCTCACCATCTCCCTCGGTTCCCACGAGTTCCTTGGACACGGATTCATCCACGGAACAGTAGACTAGTAGACTGACATTGTCGTGCTCCCTGACTACTTACTATTCAGTAACGGTCCGAGTCCCACCCATGGGACAGCTGCCCTCCGGTGACCATGACCCCGTGACCTAAGACCGTGGCTACCATAAGACCTCCCTTACAACCCTGCTCTTCCCCGCCCAGTATCTCCATGTCTGACCCCAGCTAACAGTAGGGTTGTAGGGTTGTGGGTGCAGCCAAACGTGTTTGAAATTTTTTGAGCGAAGGCACAGAGAAGAAAGCAAGCTCTATCTATTTTTTCAGAATTTTCCGAGTCAAATCACTTGAGATAATCAATTTCAAAGGGAAAAGGTCGTAGGTCATCAATTGCACTCATGGGCACAGTTAAAACAAAGTTCATCATGCCTTGGAATTAAACACAACACTTCAAAACTTAAATGAATATGATCCTTTTAATGTGCACCAATTATGTTCTAATTATGTTCCGTTGATGCCGGAGTAAGTGCTTATTCAGAATGTGCACCTTAGATTGGTGCCGGAGTAAGTTCTAATTATGTTCACAGTAAGTTCTAATTATGTTCATAGTAAGTCCTAACTATGTTCATCCTAGTACGTATTATGAACACTTCCATTTCCTGAAAAGAAGCTCAAATACTCACATTGGCTGCCTACAAAAATGATTACTAATTTGCAATTCAGAAGGTACAATTTATGGCCCTCTTATAGGCTCAATTCTAAATGGCCCTACAGCATTCGAGCCTCCTACCTTACAGCGTTGTGATTTCCAAAAGCTACAGCATTCTGACACAGCCGTGTGTCATCCAAAGCATTTCGAAGAATTTCCGAAGAGCTTCATCACAAGGTCCACCGCACTCCACCCAGAACGCCATCCAAATTGGCTTGAGACGCATCAGCTAATTTACGGTACTGTAATAGGAACCCCAGATCATGGCTCACTAACTGAACATATCCTAGCATCTTCAACTTGATCATAGAGATGTGGCTCTCAAGTTTTGCCATCACATCTCCTAACCTATGGTTCCCCAAATTTTTGATTCAGACATGATGTAGCACGTGAAATGAGGGAGACGGATCGAAATGTGCAAACCTAGTTGCCCGTGCCCCGAAACGTGTGTGAACCTTTTTGTAGCGAGCCGATGAGATCTGTGGATCGTACCTTATCTGCATTCACTTTCTCACATCTACTGGGCAATGGTGGAGGGACCCTACTTCATTAAGTCAAAATTTGTGAACTCTTGTGAGGAATTTGTGGTGAACATGCGTTTCCAAAAGAACCTCGGAAGCAATTGTCCGTCTGTATTGAAAGTAGGCACAAACCATGAGAGCCATTGCGTGTATATAGCAACGATAACAAGGTAACATGGAGACACTGGACATTGCAATGATTGAAGTAAACAAAATAACAGATATAAATATCCTGGATTCTGATAGGGTGGAAAAAGGACTTACAATGATTCCAGAATTCGGATTCGTTTTTATTATCAGATGAGATATATTACAACTGAGGTGATCTGCAAAAATATTCGTTCATGTTATTGGTCGACAGAATGGCAACTAAACCTGTCTTTTCTCCGTAGGGTCTGTAAATAGTGCACAACAGCCTGCGATGTGACTGGAAAAAAAGTCGGATCAGATGGCTCTGATATGGATTGATTATGCCAATTTCAAGGCCAAAAATACCAAGTGGATGGTGGTGTACAGCTCTCAAACTCAAATCTGCTATTCTATCTCTAAGAAGATCAAACCCTTTTCTAGGCCTTAAGCCTGAAGGTAGTGGATCGGATAATATCATCGTCCGAGTTGAATCTCTTCTGTAGAGCTGTTTGGCTCTCTGGCTTTGTCACATATGTAAACAACAGATAGATTCCGTCCAAGTATCTGTTCGCAAAACCAGCCATGTTCTTAGTCTTGATGTTGTAAGCCAAGGGCTGCATACCCCTGTTGAACATCTCCACGTCCAGTCCTCCTCCGGCGATGATAGCCTACACAACCACAAGGATTTAATCAACAAACAGGGCCGAAAGAACGATGTTCCGAGATGCTTCGGTCGAGAGACACAGCATAACAGAGACGAACAGTAACCACTGCTAAAGATGACAATTCAATGGACGTAAACGAAACTAACAATGTGAACACTGTGCACGACCAGGCTTTTGCCGGCAAGATTTAAGCAAGTCCAGTACGATTTTAGGTGAGAGAAGATTCAGAGAAGCAGAAATCCTCCCGGTATCTCGTTCTCGTAAAGAACAAACTCATGTGCCTTAAAACGCAAAAACAAAACGCATGTACCTATGAGTTCCAATGTAAATGTTAGACTCTGCATCTATTCGACGTGTGTAGCGCTCAGTGACATTTGCGAACATCTGATGAGTTGGAAAATTCCTTCAAAGCACAAATAACGAGATACATTGGAATTTAAACCTTGACTTCTAGAAGGCGAGGGGCCATTAAATCTACTAAAACTGTCCCTTAGTATTGATTAGAAGATAACCCCTGAGATTGAACGGCAACTAAATCGGCAGAATAGATTTCGTGATGCAGAACATTTTTTACATTACGAACTGCAGCACAATATATTATACATTATTGAACGTCAATGCCGAGTGCCCTACTACCTCTCAAGGCCCGCCTCAAATCTACATGGGACCATTCTATTCCCAGTCTATGTGCATAATGTCTGGACAATGGATTTATGTTCGATTTCAGGTACCACTTCCAAGATACATACGAAATTCTAATCATTGATGCTAGTACTCAAAATGTGAACATATGAGGAGCATGATATTAATCATTCCTAATTAAAAACCTAGATCTTCCAGCACATGACCCTAGAACATATCATTATGTTTGAGTGTAGCGGGTTAGAAATCCCAAATTGACCCACAGATACAGAATTTCGAATCCAATTCCACTAATACAACACGGCAACGAATTATACCTCCTCATATCGCTGCGTGAGAGCCAGGCGCTGGTCCTCGGTGATGTCAGGGCGCAACACAGTCATGGTCTCATAGCGCTGCAAGCCAGGAGGGTACTGCCTAATTTCCCTCTGCCCTAGCTCCATCCCTAAATCGCCAAACCCGTCGTTCTCCTCGCCCATCCCTGTCAACGAGTCCTGCATGGCAACCGCCTTCACGGACACCGCCACCACCCTCCGGAAGCAGCTCTTGCAGCTCGACTTCGCCTTCAACGCCGGAATGCTTCCGAACACCGCCGACGCCGACGACGCAGTCGACACCACTGCGGCATTGCCGCTGCTCGCCACGTTCAGCCCAGCCACCGCCACGGAACCAGCCATCGCAAGCGCCATCTCTCCTGCCTTCTACACTACCCCAAACCCCAACCTCCTCTCCCAATCCGTCACCCGAGAGAATTCCACTCCCGCCACCAAAACTGACGCTGCTTACACCCCTGCGAAGACAACTGCGTAGAGGATTCTCAGCTCGCAACCAAATTGCAAGCCGCGAAGCTCCTCCGGTATCGGAAGGTATGAGGAAGAGGCCCTGCAGATGAGGTCGCGCTCAAGGTGACTGCCTGCTGCAATGGTGTCTCTGCAAAAGAGAACGAAGCTCGCAGGATGAGATAAGGGAGACGGGACGGGAGATCCGTTAGGGTGCGTAAACCGGTTGGAATCTAGTGCGTGGTTAGATTTTGGGTTAGGGAATGTCGAAAATGTGGATAGTGGTGGTTTTTGGGGTGGGGTGGTGGGTTTAGGTGTGCAGGTGGTCTGGGATAAGGAAGGGAAATGGGAGGTCATGAGTTGGGTGACGGAGACTGAGTTCGATCGTTCTGGTTTCGTTGCTCGAGGTTGTCGGATCTGGATGAAGGTCGAACGAGTTTCGTTGCTCGTCGGTTCGGGTGATCTCTTTGTCAAGGGTGTTTTTGAATCAGAGAATTTAAAAATAAATTGTAACAATTTACTTTGAGGAGTATTTTAGAGATGATGTATTGATGAAATTTGCAGATTTTTTATTATGAATTCTATTCATACAGTTCATCATCTCTAAAATATTTTGAGAGCTTAGACTACCAATATTTTAAACTGATATTCTAGAAATTTTCATATAATGAGATTCATAATTTGTGCACATTTAATGAGCTCAGGGGTTTTTAGATGTATAATGTATACAACATATAAGCACATGATTACAAACTTAATATGTTTACTTGAATCTTCCTCCAGCACGTCACACATTTCACTCATTTCCTTCTCCTCCTAGATGCACACAAGAATCCAATCAAATGACACTGCAAACCAAACTTACATCAACTGGATAAATAGAAACACAAACACTATCTCACCTGAGCGTATCATGCAATTTCCCCAAGTTGAATACCAGTCAAGTACAGAATCTTCCAAGTTCCAACTGGAGGAGAATAGAAAATTTTTGAGTGCATGCATACATCGAAACTAAAATAATACAAAAAAGAGAGCTGTACAGCTTGCATAAATCTAAGTTGTGTACTGTTTTTCAAAGCCTCCGATTACTGCCTCTGAAACAGTTACAGGAGAGAGAACTGATCAGTCTTGTAGAAGCCTGGAGATTGCTAGACAGATTGGGGTAGATTAGAAGGGAGCTCCTGGGACAGACTACGTGATTGCATGCAACCAGGAATCCAGCGGACAAAAATTGACTCAAAACTGTGTTTGATCGATGAGCTAGTATTGTTGTGATTAGAACTTAGCTGCAGTAGTGTGCTTTGTTCGGGCTAAATATTGATCATGTATGATGTTCACCGCTGGACACTCCTGTGAAGTTAGCGAAGAGGTTCTTTGCAGTAGTGCCGAATGCATCTTCAGATGTTTGCATGAGATCCCCGGTGCTTTCCTCCGAGTAGAAGATAGTTTTGATCTCCACTTTGCGTTCGATGCTGACTGCAGCGTCTGGGTCCAGAACATACTCCGACTTCACCTGAACCTTGTCATTGTCATTCATGATCAGCTTCTCAGTGTCCTCTTGATGATGGTGGAGGTGCTGCACTTCTTTGTCTTTGTTGCAATGGAAGTGTGGGAGGTTGGAACCAGCTGCTTGTGCCTGCATTGTGGTGTTATTCTCATGGTTGTTCTTCTGGCTATCATTTGGTGGATTGGCGGCGTTCTTCAGAAGCTCAGCCTTTGCTGCCTGATCCTCAGCTCGTTTCCTTCTGATCTCTGCTGCCTGTTGACGCTTCTCTTGCCACTGCAATGCACGTCTCAAGTCACACATGTGTCAGATAATGGCAACTGGGTGGCATAGAGATAGTCAGTAATCGATCAGCATTTAAGGGAACTCATAGTTGTTCGATCTCCTCTCAACATTGAACAGAGGCAAACCTGATGAGGTCGGATGTATATTTTTGCTGGAGGTACAGAAGGAGTAGGAATTTTTTGAATCATTTCCGCGATAGTTAGATTCGATTTTGATGATTGCCGGCTTACTGCAGTTGGATGGCGGACTCTCGCACGTCCAGTTTGCTTGGGAATCGAGGTAATGTTTGGGGAGGTGCCGGTCTTTTTCCTGCTGCCAGAGACCCTAGGAGCCCCTGAAGGCTTCCGGCCAGGCGTCCTTTTGGGTTTCATCCACTCTCCTGGGTTTTGTCTTCGCCGCTCCTGCCATAACATTCAGTGTTTCAAAGTCTCTAGAGGCCTTTGCGAGTCCTGGCATTATTCATGTACTAGGTTCATGCATTTAACTGACTGTCATTGCTTGTATATGAGATGGGCGCAAGCTGTATTGAAAGGAGAAAATTATGTGATAACTACTAACCTCTTCTTGAGCCAACAACTCCGCAATAGTTGCACCTTCGTCATAGCCCTTCCGCAGATCAGAATTAGTTGCATTCCTGCACATGATAAACAAGATTCTGGCATTGAGGTTTTAGAGCAGACGCATAATGACCTGAGCGGTAGCTATTCCGTACCACTGACCGGGCAATCTATCACATAAATAGCTCTTTGAGTATTTTCAATGTGATGCCGTTGATCATACAGGGGGGTTTTGCATACTTCAAACTCCATTTCTGTTTCCGAGCATCTATCCGTTTCAACACATTTTGAAAGTCAAGGAATCAGACATCTTTTGAAGGAATTGATTTGTACTTCATCGTTACAGTCTTTCACTCTATGCACTGGTATCATACCTGGTATTACGTGAAGAACCACCTCTTCGCCAGACTGGGAAACTGTCGCCAGAGGGTGTCGATGCTTGGAACTTTTTGAATTCGTTGACATGAGCACGGAGTAACTCTGGGTTGCAATTGAAACAGCTCCAATGTGCGCTATGGACAATCTCATTGAGGACCTTGGGGCCGAAGTTACGCACTATGCAGAGCTTGCAGAATACTTTATCGCAATCGTCGCACATAACAATATCCCCACCTTCACCGCACCACCGGCATTGTTCTTCGTACCCATCGACTTTGCTCTATACAAGTTCAAGTGCCAGATTCACAGGTCATACTTTCAGGAAATTGATAGGTGTACCCTACTGACAAGAGTGAACATCTAGCTACCTGGCAAGTGCATCAAATCATCTGCAGCAAGTTTCTCCGTTGTCGCAGAAATCTGAAAGAGCAAAATTCTAGAACTTTCTACCTTAACTTCAAACATGTAATGAAGTAAACTAAAACTTGCGTCAAATGGCAATTGAAAGAGTTATGGAAGTAATGTTTTGACTTATGACAACAATCTACTGATCAATGATAGTTGATTTTTATGAGGGGTTAGACGAGAGGCAGAAGCAGACCTTGGTATATGGGCTGCTGAAGAGAAAATTCCAGCATTTTCTGCAAATGCCAACTCCAAGATTTGGGTGCCCCTTAATGTCCGACGTCGAGTGGAATTTATTCCCGCAGGTAGTACAATCGAAGCCTTGTGCTTCCGCAGCTGAATCACTGGCCCTTTTACCATCTGTGAAATTAATATCTTTGGGAGCAGGAGCAGATTCCACTTGCCCATCATCGGGGCATTGTACCGAACCAGTATTTGTGGCTTTGGCCGAAAGATACTCTGTTTTAGAACCATCCTGCGATTCACGCCAAGAATGTATTTAGGTCTGATTTGAGCGCCCTTCTGAGGCCTGGGTGCTGCTAATACGTGGTAATGTCGGAAACTAGCGAAATTGTAAAGATCACAGTAGAATGAGCTATGGTGATTCTAAGGCCTCCCAGTGCAGAACAAGAAAAGACACTAGGTTAAAAATTGTGGAAGAAAGAATGCTGATATGCTAATTGCTTACCACAGTTGATTGCAAAACCACACAGTCTTCCTCTTGTTGAGGAATTGGTTGCATCGTTTCTGCATTCAAATCCTTGTTAACCTCCTCACCATTCAGCATTGCGTCTTTCGACCATGTATCTGCAGGAAGTCCACCAGATTGAGATGTTTCAGCCGAAGGTTCGTCTCCAAAGGCTTCATGGCTGCTTGTACGAGTATTGTCAGGCTCACCGCTCCCGGTTTTCACCCTTTTGATTGATCTTGATTCTTTGTCAACTCCTATTCTCTGCTTTGGTCTCTGCGGCACACGAAGTAATAGATAATGAGTCATACAATTTCACATGTTATGGATCATAGACTTCACAAACTCAGACACTACTTCGAATAACCACGTTGACAACTCCCGTGTCTCTCGCATCATTGTGTAAATAGGTAATGAAACCATCGAAACACATCGGAAGCAGTTCATTACTGTGCAACGAATAATTGCCCATGGATCCTTGACTCAAAGTACAAACCAGTTCACAAATCCTACCAGACGACGATCTGCCCTGAAAGTAAAAACTTAGTTCGCTGGCCCTCTGGGAAATGAAATTCGCAAATGTGTCAACAAAACTTGCAGTTTTTCTACACAGTACAAAGAGTTACTTAATGGAGAGCGCTTACAGCCATGGATCTACTTCGCGTTGCGCGCGGTTGAGTAAGTCTTGGTAAAACACAGCACAACAACGAGACGTCGCAGGTAGGCACACACAATCAATGTCGAAACAGGGTTGCGAGCTTGCAAAGCTAGTTGCTCAAAAGTTGTAGGAACTTCACGTAAGCAAACATTGCGGGCCCAGGAAAGTACAAGTAAGCCACTAGAAGAGCCGGCCTGCAATTGAAGCAGAGGTTTTAGTCTCAGAGAGTGGGCACTGGGCATTACACAAGCTGCCTAACACATTTAATGGCAGACATCATTAATCAGCCTCTGGGGCAAAGAGAGACTAACCTGGAGCAGATGATGAGACTACATGGACTAACTTGCCATAATATGTAATCGAGTTCAACTATGAACCAATCATTGGAGAAGCGACATTGCAAGTACGCTCAAGGATGATCTCCATCGGATGCCTCTGCCCAATACGCAAAACAATCTGCACAAGATTTCTAATAAGAAAACTAGCCTGGAAACTTTCAGTCGAAGTGTACTTGAAGCCTACTGCTACAATTTTAGACCTGAACGCTCATCTGTGCGTCTAGATTGTGCTCAATACATGTCAAGTTTTGCCTAATTTTGTTGTACGTTGCCGCTGAATATAGGTGTCTTGAGATCATAGGGTTTCATTGGATTCAAAACCCACCTGGCTTGGTTCAAGTGGAGAAATGATCATAACATGGGAATTGACGTCTTGAGTTGGAAATATAATTAGAAAATGTTGCCTCAAACTGCGCATTTAATTAATGATCTCTGCTGGTTCAGTACCCAAGTACGTTATTGCGGAGATGATATGCAAACAATCTATCATGTATTTATTGTGTGATAATCGTTCTGAGAATCTGATGTCTATAGCAAAAGCAGGGCTAGAAATTCCAGGTAACAACAACTTATGACAAGTATTAATAAATAACTTGCCGTATGTAGAGTGTATCTGCAGTCAGTACAAATTTCTCTGAACTAGGCACACAGCAAATGGTAGACTAATTGATCCTTGAAGTCGTTGGTGAACAATGGCCTTGAGCTCCTACGGTTGCCATGGCCAGTCCAATTTGGCAATCTCAACGTGCACATCCACAAGAATTCCGTATATTACTGTCTGTGTTGCTCTACGAAGAATTGAAGTCTTCGCTGTAAATTAGGCCCTCCTTGTCAACACGGCGAGTCCCAGTGTGGCACGATTCCAATGCACTGTAGACTGTGCAGCCCAAACTGTCCAGTACAGTACTAGCTTGAAAGTGCGACGTTCCAGTGACCTATGATCACATTGCTCCAAACCACAAAACCCAAGTGTGAGAATGGTTCTGACCACAAGCATGGACAAGTAAGTACTAACTTATGCGAACTGGCGACACTGCCGTAAATTAGCCCTAGATTTCAGACAGGACGTACACATTGCGGGATGACATTTGGCTAAACTTGCTCTGGTTGCGAAGATTAATACTCTGGATCACTCTATCACAATTTTCAAGGCTTCGAAAATAGTGACTAAGAATGAAAGAAGTCCTAATTAATCAGATGCGCTTGGTCCTACCTCTTGAATGTTTCATTAGTTTCAGGATATTTTGTCAAGTTGGAATTCAGAGGGATTTGCAAATTCTGACAGATTTTGAGGTTAATGGCTGCCTTCTAGCATCAGTTAGTTTAACATCGGTTACAAGATCGGTGAAAACACTCTTGTTACGTTTAATCGGCCAGGTTACAAAGTAGATGACAAAGGTGGAGGAAGTTTTCACCGAATTCTTTGCCGATCATGACCGACGGAAAGTCATGCGGCAGCTGAGACCCATGCAGCAACATGGAGAGCACAACATTGCTTTCTTGTTAGGTTGATGAGATTCACCGATCTTCTTCTGTTGCATAAGATTTGTTTATCCTCATCAATGACCACTTAGCTTTGATTTTGCTGAGTAATATTTGGCCTATTTTGAGCTTTGTAAAATCAACATAGCAAACATAGATTCAACAAATTTCCAGGCATTCTCAATCCTACACAGTTGGAGGTTTATAATAAATTTCACATTTTCTTTTTGATATTTGCAGATTCTGAGTATTTTGGTGATCCTGAATGTACAGAGTGGTGAACTTACAAAATCTACAATTTCATTTAGAATTGGACCTTTGGAAAAAACATGTGATTTCAACCATTTGGGTTGAAACAACACTTCTTTGCTATTTAAGCTATTGTGGTTCCAAGGCTCTCAAAATGTAGTTTTAACTTGATTGGATGAAACAACATAGTTTCAACCACATTTTCAACCACATTGAAATGTGGTTTGAACCACCCCTCCTGGAGGTTTTAAAACCAGTCTAATTAGATTAAAAATGTGGTTTCAACCAGTGTTTTGCACTAGTTAGTGAGCTTCCACAACTCATCTTAGTCGTGATCAGACGCCGTCACTGCGTTGAAAATTATGTGACCAGCTTCAGCAAGTTGCTTGCACACAAACTTGGCTCTAAGAGTACAATGCTATTGCAGCTGCTACTCAAATTGCCGTACCGAGACGTGGATGCAACGCACGAGAAACACACAAGTGTCTTGTAAACAGAAAACTCGAGAATCATGTTCGAACCAACTCCAACTTGCCTCGCATCTGCTCTGCTTGTTCACACAGATCACCGCTTGAACTCCAACACAAATCACTGTATTCGCCAGCTTGCAGACCACTGTTGCAAAGTACTGTACTGTACAGATCTAAATATAATTCATTCAACATAAGTGCTACCAGAATCTGAGCAAATGTCTTGGGCTAACTTACTAATGCCGACTGACCTTGCAAAGTCGTGCAGAAAAATAATGTTCTGTAACGCTTCCGACATGCCAGGAACGTGTTGAAAATTTGCCCACTTTTATCTGCTGCTCTTGTGGTTGTTTCCATCGACTTGCAAGACTTGCTTGCTACGTTACAGCCACCTCGAAGTGACATATAAGCACCCCAATTATTTGATGTCTGCAATCTTCATTTTTCAAGCTCTCCTGTGCTCTTTACCGGCTATGTATTTGTTTCAATTGTAGAAAGGGTCTAAACGAGATCTATGAATGGAGTTTTTTTGGTTTGTGAGTCGTCCATTCTCTTTCATCTGAAGAATTGAGGGAGCTGGAGTTTCCAGCGATTGTTACGATGTCAGCAAGTTTAGACAGATTTGTAAACTCAGCTGAGTTTTTGTGGTTGCAAGTAGGTCTCGCTATCTGGCTCTACATTCGTTGGATACCTCTCTTGCGCCTTCCTTGGATCCTCATCCGCAGAAGCTTCAAGTGGGAGCCGATCTACGCCAGGGCGAAGTTCATGTCATGCTACCTCGACGTTTCTTACGACATCACACCTCTCTCAGGCGAGCCAACCACATACGGAGACCCCGACGTGGTAGTCAAGGACCAAACCGGCATGTTCTCAACACGATACACACGAAGCGGCAACGGCTATGCAGCCATTTGCAACTGCGGAAACCAGGAGCGCATCTTCCTTCTCGACAGAGGCGTCTCGATCCAAAATTTCTTCCAAGCTGTGAATCTCATAAACGAGGGCTACGTCGTGTGCTCTTCCATGAGGTCATTATTCCCAGGCGTTTACCTGGGCTCGCACACGGATGTTTTCACCTTCTTAGAGGTAATGTGTGCTTCTGGATACTTCTGTTACTACAAGGCTGAAGTGCGCATGATCATCGACCGGGAGCCGCTGTCCATGGAAACTCCGACTTATGCCAAAGTGTTCGACACTCTCCCTTTCATCGCCCAAGCAAAAGGTTACCAAGTGTTATCAGCAATCTTCTCCGCTCTCAGCTTACTAGGTTCCTTCTTCACTCCACTGCCATGGATTGCCCTGAACTTAATAACTAGAGTGTTAAAGAATGGCTTCCAGTGGAGCATGGGGTTAACAGGTTGCACGAACAGAATTCTTCACTTCTTAAGTAAGTTAATCCCTATTTTGAGGCCACTCAACACCGTAACTGACAAGGTTTCATACATCAAATTCGGAGTGACATACATTAAAGGCGGTCAAGCTCTTCCTCGAGGATACTCTCTGATCCCATCTGAATTTGATACTGGGTTCATAGCAGCAGAGCAAAGATTGGTGTATATTTTCGACAATATTAGATTAGATTTCAGAGTAACCAAAATTGTATCTAAGAACTCTGTAGCAGTGGTAGACTTGATGTTCATGAGAGATAAAGAGGTTCATCGGTATGATGGACTGTGTTTCAGTCTTGAGGATTTAGCCATGATGGATGCCGTGTTTAGCAACTGGATGAGGTGTTACGAAATTCCGCCTCTTCTCAGTCATGAGCACATCGGGAGTTTGTACGAGTGCACACAACCGACCACTCTGTTTCAGATTTTGGGAGACGCTATAAGACGGAAGAGTTACCACTTGATTCACATGCATAATTCAATTGTTGAGTGATGATGTTCATTGCCACTCCTGGTGTCTTATTTTCCAAGGAAAAATGTAGCAGATGTTCAGTGATTGATATTTTTGTAAGCCTCTCGAGTTTAGGCAACCTCTTCAACTTGCCACAGTTTAAGATCCTCTAAAGCCGTCAAATTGCTCAAACCTGACAAGTCCTTAAACTCACAGGAAAAAAAGTTCACCGACTTGAATCTCTTCAAATTCTGGAGATTGGGCACCATGCATATCTTCACTGTTGCAGTCAAATAGTTCAAGCTCCTCCAACATCAGCACGTCACTTGTGCTTGCCCATATTGGTCCATCTCCAAAATCAGGAGGGCCTGCAAGCACTTGCACTTTGCTATGACCAGAAATCTTAAATCGGCCAACCCTGAACTAAAGCCTCTTACTGTGATAAAGTCTGGAAACTTTGTAAATGAAGCAAGTGCCAATGATTCAATTCAGTGATATCCAACAGCTAGACATCCTAGCATTTCTCGATTTTCAGACTGTGGAGAGTCAAACATGGTGAAAATCCAGTTTAGAAATCCAAGTCTATGCGAGAGCTCAATCCATGAGCTTGTACAACCCAGGGATCCACACATCCAGGCTCTTGTTGTGTTTCGACCCGCTCAAATCCAAGTCCAACATCTGATCCTTCATACAGGTTCTAATTGCCAACTCGAACGCTGTAACGTTCAAAAAGTGTAGGCCATCAGAACCCTTCCAACTCCGATTTAAGAAGTGCACATCCTCTGATCCACATTTTCCCGATCCCGACCGGCTCTCCCAATGCATTCATTTCCTCAACCTGATAACCACACCGTAACTGATCCCTATTATCTTGGGCCTTAATTTCAACAACAGCAAACTCGCGACAGAGATCTTCAAGTTCAATGTGGAGAAGGTGCGTTCGTCCTCGCAGGAGCCCGGCGGTTGTTATAACAGCTGTGTTCACGAGCTTCATATACATTGAAAATTTATTCATGAGAAGGGCGCGACACCCGAGACGCTGGCAGAGCTTAGTGATCTGGTTAACATCAAGGGGAAGCTCCAGCAATTTTTTTGCGTTCCTTATCATGGTTTCATGGTTAGTTCAAACTAGAATTGCTGCTTGGTCAAACGGTGCCAATCTGGGGGAGCAATTACAACTTGTCTCAGCGTCCCGTCGCCAATATATGGGCCCCATCGACCTTACGGTTCAGAACCAATACATTATAATTACAGCCTGGATCCTCTTAGCAGGATGGAAACATGAGTAAAATATTTATCCAGATTCCAGAATGATAAAACGAAAGAGTATAGATTCCAATCCTTTTAGACTTTGGCCAAGTTATGTGGTACCGATTGGATCCACTGTTTCATTTTATATTCTTTCTTCAAGAACCCACAGCTCTGGCATATGGGCTAAGTCTAATATGAATATTTCATTGTCTGTACGAATGTCTGTACAAATGTCTGTACAAATGCTCTTTATTATATGCCAGCACAAGTGGATATCATTGTGTCATTTTTCACAGCGAGAGTGCGATTCTTGCATTGATCCTCTGCGCTGGAGCTTGTTGATGCTGAGAGGTGCTTGGGGTTGCATGTTTGGGATCAAGCCGAGGACTAGGCCACTGGCTAGTATTTGAAGGGGTGTCTTGCAGGTGCGTTGTGTTGTGTTGTGTGTTGCTGTTGCGGGATGATCGGGACGAGTTCTATCAGAGGTTAAGATGTGTTTCGGAAGGTTGGATATGAGTTAGGTCTTCCTCTGGCTATGCCATTATCATATTATTACTTTGGCAATACGGTAACTCTTTGCGATTGAAAATTCAGTGTTGGCCTGCATTGTCGTACGTACTCTTCTGTAGATGCATGCAAAGTGGATCGGTCGCCATCTGCTAATTGTGCAAGGCGCCATATCTGAACTTCGTGTACAACAGAATCACAAGTACTTGATCGTTCCTTCATGAATCCACCAGATCCAAATCCCAACTTAGGCGCAGTTGATGTGGAGACACTTATCAATGGTGTTGACAGACTAGAGCTAGATTCATACGCAGGACGTCGACATGAACTCCACTTAAAGCAGCGTCAAGCTGAAGAGCATGCTCATGCCCAGAAGGGGCGGTCGCTGACCACGAAGGAAAAGGAAGACATCGAGGAGGACATTGTCGCAATCGAAAAAGGCGAACGAGTGAAACCAGTAACGACAAATATTACCCTCGACGACGCCTCTGGGGCAACCGAAACGGTAACGCTAGCTCACTCGTACACGCTGATTCGGAATTTGGTGAAGATTGACCAGCATCCCATATACAAGAAGGCTCTGGCTGAGTGGGAGAGAGAAGTGGCTTTGTTTGAATCTCGGGTTGAGCGAAAGACCAAACGGAGTGAAGGTTTGAAGGAGGAGATTTACAGTGTGATTGGCTTCTACAGCGTCTTTCAGGGCGTGCTCTTAACGGCCACGTCTCAGTCAAACTATTTGCATTGCCAAAACGTTGGGATTCCTATTGCGTTATCTGCGTTTGCTTCGGTGTTTACCCTTGTGCATATACGCCAGAAGTTTCAGGTCATAAGGGGTCTTCAGAAGAACATCGACTTGGAAGGGATAAGCCTCAAGGTACAGTCCGATGTTTTACTACTCTTGTCACGATCATATCCCACTCTACTCCTCATTCTGTAAGTGGGCCGTTACTCCTCCGGCCGTCCACCGGTTATGTAGTTCATAGACATCTATTTGTGCTCTTCTAAAGGGAATTAAAGAATTCTCAGAAACTGTGTGGATTTGTGTACTCAGGAAGTCAAAGCAAGAGTGCTGGCACTGAAAGAGAGAGGTCCCGAGGGATTTAGGTTCTACGACTTCCTCGAGGACAAGGAGAAGAAAACTAGCTTTCACCCTACGCTCTGTGGGCTCCGCGGGAGCTCGTTCCTCGTGCCTGTGGCAATACTTTTGTTCTCGGTGGTGTTTCTCATAGCGCATCCGTTGATATTGTGCCGTCCAGGGCCGAAGTAAACAGCTTTCTGAACCTTGCAGGAAAAGCGTAGAATCATCCCATCGTCATTGGTTGATGAACCAAATCAGACTCATTGTCGTTAGATAGTTTCAAAATGGGATTGAAGACGAAGTTCATCAATTGCAGTAGCAGCGAAGTTAGAATTTCGGAAGCTAATAGTGGAGTAAGAAATCCCTTATTCACGCTTGGAAAGAAGGATGGGGCCAACAGCTCCAAGGAGGTGAAGGTGGATACAAATGCTACATACAAAGAGTACCATGTATTTCAGATACCTTCAGATGGTGGGGCTATCACTGTGTCTTCTGATGATCTTCAGGAGAACAAGGAAGTTAGAATAATTGAGGTATCGGGGAAGCCTGGGGTGTTTAAATGGATAGGAACTCTCAGAAAACCACTTAAGGACAACAAATCAGCAGAAGCAGAATCCAGCAAACAAGACGATCAGGGAACTAAAGGTTCATTCAAATGGTTAACCTCGTACTGGTCTCGGAAGCCTGCAATCGATGAAGGCTCTTCATCGTAATTCAGCTCCTCTCTAGCCTGGTTATGAACTAGGTAACCTGGGGGAAGAGGATGGTTACGGGATGTAGCCGAGTCCGCCAGGACGAGGCGAAATCCCCCGTAACCATCCGATTCCCCCAGGTTACCGTTCGTAACCCACGGTTGGTGGACTGATTCGCTGCACTTTTTGCACTTTCGGGAGTATGCGGAGCACTTTACAGGTTACGGGTTATAACCTACGGTCTCTGGGCAAATCGGAAGCTTACACGTCAACCAACCGTGGGTTACGTCCGTGTAGCGAATATGCAGCTTATGTGCATTTGCAGTTTGTTGTAATATTCAGTTTTCAGCCACGTACGGATACTAGACAATTGTATGCTCGAAGCTTTTTGTTTTAACAATTTTGAATATTTATCGTAGCATGAGAGATGTTTATCTCTTTGTGTGCATAGATCAATCAGCCGCGGCCGCCTTCCATAGCTTGATTCACCCTTACACCTGCCAATGAACTAATCAATAGGCACGCAACCTGATTGCTAAGGGCATTTACCTTCATGACTTGACAAGCCATAGAGGTCCCATTTTTATCAATAACAGTGGATATTACACAGATGAGAACTTAGGGTAAATGTAAGTGGACGAATATAAGTATAGACTCTCTTGTTATCTTGCAATGAATTCTATGAATTTCTATTTCATAGAATTCATATTAATATAAATTTATTTGTTGCACACTTCAAGGCAAAGAACATGACATTGTAAGTTCAAATGGTCTAAATGATAAGGGATGCGAAGAACAAACTCTTAAAATAGAGAAGTGAGGAAAATTTAATTTTGTTTGTGCTTAGAGGTGATGTATTGATGACGTACACTTTAAACTTTCACATTAGAGTAATCCAACAAAATTGGATGAGGTTTAAAATGATAAATCTTTATTTTGTTATTTGTTTTGATTCCAAATAGTTGAGAGACATAGAAAAGCTTAGTGGTCTCACCATTTCTAATGTGTAAAAGATTGGTTGTCTCTAAAATCAAGGAATATTGGTTTTGCTATCATTCCATCAATGAAAATTAGTTTTCTTGAATTTAGAGACTGCAAAGCTTGTACATACCAAATATAGAAGACAACAAAGTTCTTCTACATCTATAAAAAAATTAGAGTAAATAAATAAGATTTTGCTTAAAACATAATGTCCAAATACATAATGTAAAGGGAGATTTTCATTTGATAACATAATTCAGTGACTGCCTCCATCTATTCCCTCTTTCAACCTCTTTCTTTTATTAAACCATAAGTCAAACTATATTTATTTATTATATGCCAATTTCTTTCCTACTATATGAAGTTACTTCCCTTGTCCACGGTATTCCTTTCATACTCCGTGGCGTTAGAATTTAGAACTTCAAATTCTATCAAAATCCATGATATATAAGCCAAATTCCTTATGACTTTACAAAAAATTATAGTCTTATAATAGTCCCTTTTTGGAACATAAGTTGGCCCCTTCCTTGGACGGAAAGGAAGGAGTGGTGAATGTTCATCCAATCTTTCTATAGAGCTGGTCAATAATGCATCCTCTCAGACTAGAGAGCAAGCACAATCCAAAGGGAACTTAGATCTACTTTATTCACAATCCAGTGTTGGCCAAAAGATGAGCCGGATTGAACATTTTTTTAGTTCTACATAAACAATGTTCTATATTTTAATATAGGATTCTACAAAGAATTCAATGGCTAAATTTCATGTTGTCTTAGAGTGGTCGGAAAGTAAGTGGGATTGCTTGTTAATTTAGCCTTCAATCAAAGCCTCAATTCTAGCCCAAATTCAATGTTTAGGCCAAGCAAAGCCTTGTCCCAATTACATCAAACGAGCCCAAACATTTTGCGCAAAAAGAGTGCTACGTAAAATGCCACACATGATAAATTGAAGTTCCAATACAACCCTAATATAAAACCCTTGGACCCGATTTGAAAAAAACCGAGCAAGATATTAGTGGTTGAAATTTGAAGAGTTTGAACCAGCCCTCAATCCGGCCCCAAGTATAAACTGGCCTTTAGGAAATTAGGAAGCAGTGGGAAGTGGGGAAGTGGATTAGGAAGGGAATTGGGGACAAGGCTATCCACTCCACTCAGGGCATGCCCAACCAAAACACCCACCTCTCTCGAGGAGAGGGCACACTCCATCTCTCTCTCTCTCTCTCTCTCTCTCTCACAATCGCCATCGCCATCGCCAAGTAATCATCAAGTGCAGCTGCACTAAGTTAGCTCAGGATCACCAGAAGAGAAGAGAGCTTGAGCACAGCAGGGAGGGGCGATGGCCATGGCACTGCAGTCGCCGGCTCTGCACCTCAGTCACGACTCCCTCTCCAATGGCTTCCTCGGCATCACCCTCAATGCGCCTCAACGCCCCAACTCTCAGGTACACTCTCTCTCTCTCTCTCTGCTCACATTTGCATTGTGGAGCTTGAAGGAGAAGACATGAATCGTGAGCATGCTGGCTAGTGCTACTGAATAGGCCACTCGGACTTTGATAGTGTGTGAGGGAGGCTCTGGATGGTTTGGAGAGGAGGTAGAGTGGAGGTTGAACGAGGGTAGATTTGGGTTGTGCATTAATATGGCGGAATTGTGCTCGAGAGGATTTTTCTGAGGTTTTGGGTCATGTGTGAATTTTGGGGTGTTTTGGAGGGAGGGTTGGTATTTTCCAGGATTTTGAGATTGTGTTGAGGGAGGTTGGTTTGAGGTTTGGGTTTACAGGCGTTTGACGGGGTTTTGGGTTTGGGGTACAGGCGGCTCCCAAGTTGGGCACCAACATTCGAATGGCTGTAAGTTTCTCTTTTAAACTGTGTCAGGGTTGATGACTTATTTGGGAGGTAACTGCATTAGGGGTATGTTATGGGGCGGCAATTGGTTGTGGAGGGCAATGCGGAACAGTTTGTGAGAGAGGAATTTAACGCTGGGATAAGGATTTTTTTTTAATTTTTCATGTTTTAAGGTTTAGTTTGTGGTTGTGCGTCATAGATTGCGGTGGAATTTTCCACTTCGGTAGGCTTGGACTATGTTAGTACAAGTGAGGTTTGGCGCTGAAACACTTCGTTTCTGACTCGGTGACTTAGAGTTTGATGTATTCTCTGCGTATTTAAGCTTTTGGAGTGTTTCGCGTTTTACTTGTGTCTAAAGGCTGGATTTGTACCATTGTCTCGGTTGTGGGGTATATGAGAGGTGGAATTTAAGCTTCGTCCAAGGTCTTTTAATTGCTTGACGTTATCCTTGAGGCCGCAAAGTGACTTGGTCTACTAGGGAAAGAGCAATTTACTTCCTGGGAAATGAGCGATCATCTTTTTATTTTCTGATCATAAGCCATGGTCTCCAATGATGAAAACAGATTAAGCGATGGGAGAGAAAGGAAGTGAAAGAAAACAGTTTACCCGTAGTGAAGAAATTGCACGTGAAGATTGGAGACACCGTAAAGGTGATTGCAGGCCATGATAAGGGGAAAATCAGCACCGTTACTCAACTCTACACTCACAACAGCAAGATTATGCTCAAGGATGTGAACCTGAAGACAAAGCACGTGAAAGGAAAGGCTGAGGGAGAAACTGGCCAGATTGTTCAGGTTCGTTGTCTCACTTGCCTGAAGTCTCTCTAGGATTGCAGTTTGTGGAATATGCATCTTCCTTTACTGACGGTGATTGCCTCTCAAAGATCTCACCAAGACCGTTGTATAATCCTGAACGGTCACTTTTGAATTCTGGAGATTCGAAAGTAGATGGCCTTGTCTGCACTGAAGTTTTGATATCTTATTCAATTCGTGTTGCAGGTGGAAGCACCCATTCATAGTTCTAATGTTATGCTATACTCTAAAACCGCGAAGGTAGCTAGCAGGGTAGGACACAAGACTCTTGAGGATGGAAGCAGGGTTAGATATTTGCTTAAAACTGGTGAGGTCATTGATAGTGCAGAAGAGTGGAAGAAGGTGCATAAGAAAGAAGAAAAGAAAGAATAGTTTTACGAATTATGATTTTGATTCCGTCCAAGCTCGCAATTTAAAATGTCAATGTAGTTAGGTTTTCTCTCAAAAATGCATTGCTTCGTAACATTCTGTGACCACATTAGAATTGGTTTTCAGATCACAGTGGATTTGCTTCGTAGTTCCACTCGGGCTTAAATTGAGCTCCGTTTATTTGTATTCCTTCTTAAAGTCATAGTTAGCTTACTCTGGGATCCCGATTTTCTAGGCATACCTTGACCATGTCATGTGGTTTTAAGTTATTCAGCGAGAGCATTAGTCGTTACAAAGTTCGCAAAAGATTGATTTTACACTCCTGGTTACAAATAATTACATGTTTTTTCCCGTCTACATTAAAACATTATAGTGAAGTACTCAGTGTACTCTGCGAATCACTGTAAGAACAGTTGATTGAATGGATAAATATAATGCAACTTCCCACTGGAAATAGCTTTCAAGAGTTCATCATCTTCGCCTGATAGAGCCTCCCGTCAGTGGGAAGCTGCAAGAGGTAGGGAACTTAGCATGATTTGAATGAGATGTGCGCAGCAAGCCGAATGGAATGAACGGTATCAATGCACCAAGCTCTATGGTAGGAAATAGGAAGGAGAAGTGAGTACAGGCAGAAAGGAGGAGTGAAAAAAAAGAAAAGGTAGGAAGGTGAACCTCCGAGTTTCAAAGCAGCGCTAAGCGCAAAAACAGTTCAGAGTAAACAAATCTAAGCTGGGCACCACGTCCAAGTGCTAACGTTTGGGTTTGATTTGCTCAAGCCTCCCGAATCTGTCACATTGTGTGCATTTACACATCCTGCCAGCAGAAACAAGAAACCTACTCCAGCATCGGTACACAACATCCACAATAACTGGAAGAAGCAGTGCAACAAACCTTGTACACACAGGTCATAGAAACACAACACCGAGCTCTTTGAGCTCAGTGAAGCAAGATCCAGGTCCCTTCATAAAATAACAGACACTATACAGAACTTCTCTGAGGTGAATAATCCCTGCAATGCGCAGCTGATTCTACATTACCTTTCTTCAGAGTGAGGACTTAAATGTGAGCTATTGTCACCTTCCACTGGTGCTACCACTCATCTTCGCAATCTTGTTAACGTCCTCGTATCCATCAATTGCAACAGAATATGATACAGCGTCTCTCTATCTAATTGTCTTCGACGTGATACTAGAGAAACCTGATCATTCTTGAAATCTCAATGTCACAATCGACACTTTGATTAGAGTACGAAGTTCGAAAAAGAACTTCAACAAGCACGGGGCCCACACAAATTAATCCCAGCCTGGAGACAGTGTGGCTATAGACTGGCCCGGTTGGCAAGCTCCCAAGTGCAAATCGATCGTATCAGCAGTCCAACCTGTCAGTTGGCAACACGATCTTCTCGGTGCCTGCACGTACAACACCATCAAATTAAAAGATCTGATATAACGATTCGTGAGAAATTAAGAATTCCTTCCATCAGGACGCCGCCTGAAACTATTATCTGATGGATTGAAGTAACAACATTACCTGAAACCATACATCCGGAACTGGTTCTTTTGTAACTCGAATTAGTTGGACCGGCTTGAGCGGCTCCATTTCCTTGTCACATGACCTCCACCAAGTCCACTTCTCATTCTCTTTCTTGTACTCACTCTCAAAAAATCGATTCGACTTGCGGACCCAGGTCATGTAGTATATTGTGGGCTTCCCACAAAATCTTCGGGAAAACTCCCTAGTGTTGAACGAAAACTCGGTCTCGTACGTTTTACGAAGAACCGAGTTGAAGGTTCGGACAGGGATTTCCAGTTCACGAGGTGCTAGATACCCCTTGTAGATTTGGACAGCATAACCCCATGATACAGAAATCGACCAAATCTGCTTGTTTCTTTGAAAGTAGCACATGGATTGCTGGAGGAGACTAGCTTGATCGACCTTTGCTGCTTCAACCAAATGGGCCAAGGCTTCTTGACGAGTCCCATTTTCAGGAAAGATGGCATCTACAGCATCCATGTGATGTAGGCTCACGAGCGGGTTTACAGGATGTGCTGCAAGTAAGCCGAACGGATTCCCATGGATGTCCATCTACAGCAATGAGAAAAGAATGATCACCTCCCGAGCATCAAAATGAAGCGCTTTATGCATGTTAACAGGGAACAAAAAAGTAACATGCTATGTAAACAAAATCAAACTAACCTGATGGAAGCCAGGTTCTTTGGTGAGAGCCACACCCAATTCAGACATGCACGCATGAATTCGGTCGTCACTTCCATATGCTTGTGGGTATCTGTGTACATATGCACGGCAACATATTCATGGGCTTAACACTCACGAGCACTAAATTGACAGTGGAATCGAAAGATTTCGCTGTTATAGGCAATTTATCCAGGTTATACATAAAACCAAAGCATTGATTGCAACAGCCACCCCAAAAATTAACTGCAAACAAATCCAATCGCATTTCTTAATCAGGGTAGAATGTGTGTAAACCTTGCCAGGCAGTCGTCTTCCATACTGGACAGCTCCTTGGCGAGCGGATAACTGATGGCAAATCCACCGCCACCAAATGCCATGTTATAGGAGTAGATAAGATTTTGAACATTGCTCTCCGAATTGCTGCCCACATAGAACATCTGATTATGGTCATACTTAGAGAGCACTTTCACAAGGTTTTCAGGAAAGAAAACTGTGTCATCATCTCCCATAACAAGCCAGTCAACATCCGGGAGTCCAAGTCGGAGCGTCTCGGAGATGATCCGGAACATTCGAACTCCTGCCCTGCTTTCACTTTTGAGATTCGATGTGTCAGCAGAAATCCGAAGAGCTGGCAGGCCGGTCTCTACTTCTGGATCGTCCGCAGGTGTATCTAGCCACACAAAGCCTCTCCCTCCCTTGTTCAATCTCCACCACAGCTTGACGTACTGTTTCCTGTGATCCCAGCTCTTTGCTGCTGCGCCAATTCCAAACACAATTCTCGTTATGTCGGTGGTCCTTCTTATCCCCGACGAGAGAACAGCCTCCGCGAGTAGAGCTGGGGGCTCCGTGATGGTCTCCAAAGGGAGTGGCTTTGTCAAACCGGGAGGAAAGGAGACTCTTGAGTCAAAGAAATTCCCATTGGCAGGAGGGGAGGATTTCGGGTCAAAGAATGTTTCACTTCGGGGAAGATATGGAGAAGGCGGCACAGGAACCAAAGGAAGCCCATTCAGCACACCAGAGAGCTCCTTTAGCTCCGTACGCTCTTGCCCATTTGTGATCAAAAACTGCAAAACATAGATAGAGGTGCATATGCAAAAGATAGCCACCGTCGTATTAAACCAAGAACTACCTGCTCCGCGTAGTTTCTCAAACTGGGCTGTGGCCCATTTCTGTGGCTTCCTCGTCAAAGATCCACCCTTAGCCATCAAGATAAATCCTTCTGCTGATTCTCAACTGCGATTCCCCGAAATGCTCTTACTACCTAAACTATATGTCATATCGTGGAAGATCGTCCTATTTATAAAATAAAAACCTATAACCAATAAGGCAATGAAGCGACCACTTTTCTACATTATCAGTATTAATGAAACAGTACCCATCAGTGAACAATGATGGACTGGCTATTTGTGTTGTTGGCTAACTACTCACCCTAATCCTAAAGCTCAAACAATGAGACACAGGTGTACCATAATTTGGGTAATCAGGTATGCAGCCAGACTCGGTCTCGTAGTCTCTGAGGGCCCGCACCATAAAATTCATCCACCTTCTCACCATCGCGGTAGAAGCGGAATGTTGGGGTGTAGCGTACATCTCGTGTGGTTTCATAGCATTTGTCCACGTCCGCGTAGATAAATGACGCTGATTCATAGTCGTTGCTTAAGTTGCAAAACGTAGGAAGCATATGTCGACATGCATGACACCTTCACCAGCACCCAATCAACCAGAATATTAAGCGTTAGCCATTCAAGAGAGATTAAGTTGTCTCGCATGTGTTCAGAATCAAGAGCTACGACCCTGACATCTTGTGAAGCCCACCTTTCCTCCTTACTGATCTGCCCACTGTCAAGGACATTACAAGTTTTCTGAATCCCGTCCATCAAAAGCTTCTAAAACGTGTATTTTCTAGAAGAGAAAAAACTCTCACCATGGGGCACCATAAGTGACTACAGCCTGCAAAAACACCCACATACCACCAAACAATTGTAAGATGAATGCAAGTTACAACACTTGACTGCAAGACCATTACAACACAAACTGATGAGAGAAATTTGAGTGCGCATCATTTCCTTAACACGTCAGCTTGTCAATCCCTCACAGCCAGTCAATGTCCAAATAACAACACAAATCCTCGATTACAATCTGAGAACTCATCAAATGTATTCCCGAAATTAGCACAACAAGCGCGGGTTTAAGGAATCAAAATGAATCCTCCAAACTAGGAGAGATTAAAATCTGAATAAACAAAAGGAAAGGTTGCTAACACCAATCGCACTCCTCACAATCGTATTGTAAACACCTGGACCCTTATAGTGGCTATAACACAGAACCAAATAAACTCGATCGAGTTGCAAAACCAGTTCTAGATATCTCGCGAAATTCAACGTAAAATCTCGCGCAAAGAACAGAACGCTTAGGGTTTTCGGGCCAACAAAATACCAATCATTCTAAAAAATCTCTGCCCACCAGACTAGGACACTCAAAACCACGATCTAGGAAGAAAGAGATAACGGATTGACGCTAACCCTAATCCGAAACGGATCCCAAAAAGCCCTCATCACAAAATTCCGCACAACCCAAAATCTGCAGCTGGGCACTGGAATTTACGTCATAGCCCATGAACCCTAACCCGAAGTGCACCATCAAACCAATCCAACAAACTCACAGAATTCCTACAAAAACAAAAACTCGAGACGAAACCAAATCGAAAGCTCAGACGGGCAGACTCACAGGCCGCTTTGAGGCTTTCGCACGCTGCAGGAGAGACAGAAGCTCCTCGTCGCTCTCCGCGCTGGCCAGATTACCATGAAAGTTGACAGGCAGAGACGAATCCCCCAAGCTCCTGGTCGCAAATCCCTCACCCACACCCAACCCACTCCCCTCCCCGGCTGCCCCTAACCCACTGGTCCTCTGTGCACTGCTCTGTGCGCGCTGCGTCTCAGCCATAGCTGATGGAACTGAATCCTGATGCAATCTGCCCCACCTTCACGTCAACCCCGCCTCATTCTTCTCCCCCGTCCTCCACTACATAACCCCTCCCCCTCAGTCAAAAACTCCCGAATACCTTCCCGCGTTGGGTGAATACTCTCACCCAAACCTCGCCCTACCCTCGCAAATCTCTGAAACTCAGCCCCGGTTTCTCGCATGTAGGCCACACCCACATGAAGAATCCCGGCTGACATGTCGCGGCTCCACTGGCCCCCACCCGCGAACTTCGAGCTGGATCATCAACGTGGAGCCACTTTCCTCCCAAAAAACTATACAAGAATACTAATACCCTTCCGCTTCACTGGTGTCGCAACGGTCGCGACGCCGCTTAGTCGAGTCCCCACAGGATCAACATCATCAGCATCATCGGCAGCATCAGAGAGTAGCCTCAGGGAGCTACAGTTGCTCCAGTTGCTGCACTTTGGCCACTTGCCCGTGACCTGTTGGATGTGGATTCCACACCCCCAGTCAATGGCTTCAAGCTCCGAGTCTCGGCGTCTCGCCATCTCGTTTCTGATATCTCTGGGAGCTCTTCTGGGTTCGGTTCTTCTGCCGTTGGAGCTGGCGGCTGCTGGATTGTTGCAACATGGGTCAACTCATGTGAGGAGATTTGGGTTTCCTTTTGGGAAGTTGCAGTGGAGGAGGCTGGAGTTTTCGTGGTACGGGTTATCTAGAACTGGAGACTGAGAGCTCATGGTTGCAGTGTAGTGGGAGGCGTTTGTTTGAGGATTTGCATGTGAATTGCATGTTGGGGGATTAGATTTTTTGGGTGTGGTTCTGGGCTATGGCGTTGCTTGACATTCTGTGTCGATGGGTTGAGCATTCTTTTAGTGATTTGGAGGTTCCGGTGTTGGGAGGTTGGTTGTTATGTTGTCGAAGGGTGGTGGATAGTTTTCTCTAGTGTTGTATTGTTTCTGTTCTGGTTTTTGTTTTCTGAGAGTTGACAGCACTGGAGAGGTCATCTAGCGAAGATTTTGTCATAATTTGTAGCTAGACTGTGTTAGATGGTATTCAAGTGTTACAGCTGCTGATGGAAGGCTCTGTGGGGTTTTTAGAGGCTAGGCACTATTGTGGTTGTATTGCCGTCGCGGATGGAGGCTTGACCTTCTTTCTTTTTGGTTGTGAAGATTTGTTAACTAAATCTCTACTCAGTTTCAGTCGGCCTTGCAATGAGTCTGAATGTGTGGCAGTCGTGATTTTGAGCGAGTTCAAGTATGCTAGTCTCGAGTTTGGGTGTTATGGCAGGGATGCCTGAGCGGAATCTCGAACGTTTCAGTCTGAGCGTTTCACCTTGTCTAAGTGGCTTTAGTAAGAGTCATGAACCCTAAATCCTGGAACGTATTTATTCTAGGACCACACAGTATGTGTTCTGACAATCCTGCTTGATTCGCTTGGGTATGACGTTTCTCGTGGTTTCTGCTTTGAATGTCTGATGTTGGAGTTCTTGGAATTCAGGCCTTTGGGTGCTGGAATTTTGGAAATTCGGGACACAGAATGTTGAAATTGTATTGATAATTTTCTTTGTTTCTTGACAGCAACGAAACATGCTACAGCTCTAGGTGAGAGGTACACAAGAATCTGAAGGTCAGCAGCCATGTTTACCGAGAACTTGAAGGAGAAACTGCTCAGGGTGGCAGGGAACATGGAGGTAGTTGAGGGGCATCATCACACTACGGATGGTTCCAGCAGCATGTCAGGCCGGAGCCGGAATGGAAGTGTGAAGAGAAGGCGCACTGAAGAAGAAATTCTTAAAAGAATGAAGGCCAAGCCTCCGAAGTTGATCAGTCCTGGGCTACGCCGACGGTTTATTATACGGCTCGCGATGGCTCTGCATTCTTATGGGAGCTCAGCCTCTCGTACTGAATACCTGATTGACAAAGTTGCGGACAAATTGGACATCAATGCGAATATTTCTGTTTTCCCATCCTTGATTCTCCTCTCGTTTCCTGGTACGTTTTTCGCTTTGAACTTCATCTCTAGCTATCTTTAGCATGCTTACAGTTTATTGTGTAGTTTGAAAGTGAAGTTCTAAGTTGTTTATCAGCTAATGACACGCATGACTGATCATGTTGTGTAGGTGTGGATTTGAATGACCCCAATCAGAAGGAGATCCACATGATCAACGTCGAACCAGATCTTGATGTCGACAAGCTCGGCCGGGCGGATGAGCTTGCGAATGGAGTTGGCCAGGAGGGTGCTCCCTTGTTATTGGCCTACTGGAGACTGAAGTCGATTGCAAGTGCTCCACCTGAATTTGGCAAATGGTGGCGCCTCTTTGGATTTGCCCTCTCGGCATCTATGTCCTCGCTGCTCTTCTTTAATGGCAGTCTCTGGGATGCGCTCTTCTCTTTTTTCCTCGGGTTAGTGGTGGGTCTGTTGGACATCGTCTCGTCGAGGTCGGGCCTCTACGCAAGTGTACTAGAGTTTACGTCTGCTCTTGTGGTGTCCTTCCTTGCACGGACTTTCCAGGTCGAGTTCAAGTCGTACGACCTCTGCTACTTTGCAATGGCGATTTCTGCCCTAGTGCAACTCCTCCCTGGGTTGTCTCTCACTCTTGGCGTTAGCGAGATGGTAGCCAAGTCTCACGTCACCGGCACGTCACGCATCATGTACGCGCTCTTCTCAGCTTTGCAGCTTGGATTTGGACTTGCCATGGGGGAGAACCTTGTGGTATGGGCGCCGAAACCGGTCTCTGGTGAATGCATATCCCCATCTCTCCCCATCTACCTAAAGCTCGTCTGGTTCTGTGGATACACATTTGCCTCCAACGTTCTTTTGAATGCAAGACTCGACCAGTGGCCAGGAATGGCCTTTGCTTCCTTCGTGGGCTACGTCGTCTCTGAAGTCACAAGCCTGAGGCTTGCATCAAGTGCCTCCTCTGTCATTTCTGCCTTTGCAGTGGGCATCACTGGAACAGCCTACTCTCGGTTCACTGGAGACCTGCCTCTTGTGATGGTTCTCTCTGGAATCCTGCTCCTTGTACCAGGTGGTATTGGTGTGCAAGGAGTCACTGCTATGCTCGGAGACGATGTCCTCTCAGGTATGGGTTTCGTGTTTGATATGGTTATTGTCGGATTATCCATCACGCTTGGCCTGCTGATTGCAAAGATTGCACTTCCATCAGCACTATTCGGCAGTACCAGTCGGTCCAACAGCTCAAGTAAGAGCACTTTGCCTCGTGATCTGGAGCATGACAAACCGGAGGATGCCATCACTTCTTCAGATTCCGAAAGTGAAGAAGATATGGCCATTTAAGATTCATAGTTAAACCCTGATTTCACCTTTCTTTCATTTTTCTTTTCTTGACACACCCACATAGAATAATTTCACTTAAATTATTGCGATGCCTACAACATGATTTGAAGCAGAAATCTGCTTGAGTTTTAGCCTTTTGTTCTAGTTTCCTAGTTGTAGATTTAGTCCATTTCTTGTTTGAGATATCTAACAATTCAAGAATAGCAGTGGCAGAACAATGTTGCCATTCAAGTTCTCGGAAAAGAATTTGCTTCCAGAACAGAGCAGCAATGATTTTTTATTGTTCTTTGGTTGAAAGCATCGCTGTGTTCTGTAATGAACGTCAGCAAATGCACCGGTCCTACCAGTAGTCGTAAAGTGAACTAAGTTCACAGGTTTTTGTGATATATTTGATTGTAATGTTGGGAGTTTATTTGATTCTGTTCCTGTACTGATCTGGTTTGTGAGAGATACGAAGTTGATCAGGATACAAACTGTGCGATTACGATCTTGCGAGGATCAAAGATTGAGGAATAATCTGGTAATCCGATTGCCGAAATGTAAGGATGATCGATCATCTCCCATTTTTTTTATTTTAAGGATTACAATCAGATTTGGGACAGGTTGTTTCCATGTTCTGACATCCGTGATTACTGCAATAGTTGCAACATAACCAAGAAATCATTCTCTATCAACATGCTAGGCCTTTGCTAATAACACTTTAGTTTAGTTATACAACACAGTAATTGTTTTTCTCATGCTAGGACCATACAGCATTTGTGACACGGACACCTCATTTCAAGTTAGTTTCTTAGTAAAAATCCAGTCCTTTGTACAGTACAGCAATGGTTAACAAAGCATTTATGAAAATTGTATGACTGTACAACTTAGATGAAATACATGCATATGATGAATGGAACAATTTCTATGACTAATCTGTGACGATTGAATGATATGTAATCAATTATCACATACTAGTCATCATGCAGTAATTCATCTGAAGAATGTGTGGTATGACAACTGTATGACGATTGTGTATTGGATTGCTTCTTCAAGACTTCAATAATCCTCTTGCATTGTCATTCTAAATATTTTTGTATTATTTACTTTGAAACCGCCATTACTGTAGTTCATTCTAATTTGAAAACGGAATCTTAAATTTGAAGATAATACAGTACTGTAACATCTAATATTTAAATTAATTCAAATGTAACTTTTCTGGAAGGCATACTAGGGCGGCAGATAATTCAATTGCCTGGAAGATTGAATTATTTGTATCATTCTTCAGCCGCCCCTCTTTCTTCCAACCATGTTGGAATATGCCACAATAGATATTATTTGTGTGTCATTTTTGGATATACACTGTTGAGTTTCGTCATTGAAAGGTGAGAAATATACTTTATATATTGTGATAAGCTAGGGTATTGTACTTTGATGTGTCATAAATGTGTCACAAGATTGTCAAACCTTAAAATATCTCTCTAAACCATGAACTTGTAGCTTTGGTAAATTAAAGCCCCATTCACACTATGCCCAAAGTACTACTAATATTGTTTCAAATTTACTGAAGAATATAAGGCCTTAGGCCCTTTTACACTAGAGGTGAAAGGCCGTGACAGAAGAATCTTCAGCCAATGACATGCTTAGAAATTGAGACGACCAAGGAATGTCATTTTACACCTAAAATTTTAGCCTATAGAACAAAACGAGGAGAAAATGACATGGACAGCAATTTGTCCTTAGGGCCAATAAAAAGGCACATTTTTTAAGATCCACGGATTTTTAGTCACGCTCACCTTTTGAAGTGGGCTAGATTAAAAATCTATGGGCGATTTAGTCAAAATTCTCACATCCAATCATTTTTGTTTTTTTAATAATTCTCTATAACCCTACATTAGAAAATGTATTAAAAATTTCAGCACATACATTTTCTAAAAAATTTAGCACATTGTTTGTAGGCCCCTTCTCACTTTACACTATATCCAAAGGATGTCAAATTCAGATTTGGTCTTCTCAAGAATGGGCCGTGGTCCTCGGCTGATATTCTCCCCGCCTTCTTGTTTTAGTATAAAGAGAGCCTTAGATAGCAGAAATTCATCAAAGTTATATTGGTTGCAACTTTTGGATGGTGATACCATAACACCATAGCAAGTTTGTTTTAAAATAATTCTAAATATAAACAAAAAATATGAAAAATATTAAGACAGAAGAACAAAAATAGAATAAATTAGTTTTAACAATATTTTGTTACTTCTAAACCATTTCAGGTCATTTTTACTACTTTTTTGGTAAAAAAAGAAAAATTAAGAAATTCAATATTTGATGGGTCACAAACCTTGATTTTTCAAATAAAATTAATATTTGTTTGCAGATGACCAAACTTGCTATGGTGTTATGATAGTATAAATATCTAAAACTTTCAAAAAATGTCTACGGATTAATGAATCAAGATTATTTTTTAAATAAAATATAAATATAAATATAAAATTATTCATTGTTATGAAGCACTTAAAATCTTTTTGAATTTGGTTTTCATTTATGAAGATAACATGGATTTCAATGAAGGTCAAAAAATTAAAAAAACATTGTCTGACACTTTTTACGAAAGATGACTAGCTTTAGATTGATCAAAGATCTTGTCTTCTTGCACATATCTTGAATAGATAAATATTCAAACAAATTAAGGCATTTAGCTTTAAATAAGATTTTGATTTTCGACCTCACATTAAACTCCTAGTTGAATCTCAAGTTTTCAAGCAAAAACATACAAAAACGGTTGTTTAGAATTTAATAAAGATGTAAAACATAGGATTATATAAATAGATAATATAAGTACATTTATTTAATAACAAAAAATCATTATTATAAGTAACATATTATTATAGTTGATATTGATAAAGCTTTGTTGCTGCATATTTTTAATGCATATTATTGAATTACCCTACAAAATGAAACAAAGACACTATGGATTTTGCCTCCTTTTCTCAAATCAAAGATAATCAACCCCTGTAGTTCCTTGACTATGCTTCACCAAAAAAACTCTCCAATACTGCCATGTTTAACCCCTAAAATTCTGAGGGTATTTTTCATCAAAACTGCCTCAAAACAGCCCCTCTTCAAAGCAAAGTGGATTTTGAAAACTTGGGGTTTTTTTTAGTACATCTAACCGTAAAATCTTGTAGCTAACTTCTATTTCTAAATGTCCACCAAATCTCACACACTCATTCTTCACCAATTGCAAGATCGTAACGTTCAAAGTAGGAAAACAAGTTTTTTTCCCTGCGAAAAAAGGAGACAACAGAGTTTTGAAGGCCCAAAAAACCATTTTTTTGCATTATGGATTGTGGTGATTTTGATGCACGTCAAAGAAGACTAAGTTAGCTAATTGCATTAAAAAAAATTATATTCAAAAAAGTTGTGGAAGGTTTCTCAAAAAATCATTTTCCGCTAGGGGGTATTCTGAAATTCACAATCAAAGGCCATTTTTGGACAATAAAAATAGCATATGAAAAAAAATTGGATTAAAAATCCGAACGATAGGAACATGCTCTACTGCCTTTTCTATACACAGAAATTTTTATTTTCGAAAAATATCAAAAGCTCAATTTTTGGTGGAATTTCAAAGTTTCTTCTTTGGGCAGATTTTTGCAGATTTTTGCAATTTTGGGCAGTTTTGGGCAGTTTTGGGCAATTTTGGGCAGAATTTTCTGCATTCACAGTGGCTTAGAAAATTTCAGCAGCTGCCCAACAAGCAGCGTTTGACACTTAAACCTTCATAACTTTTGATCCCGATGTCAGAATTGAAAAATAAAAATACCTACACGAGGATCTCCGAACGGCCCACCTTCAATAAAAAAATTCATAAAATCCTGATGTAAATTGCATTCATAGGTACATGCCCAAATTCCAAAAAAGCCTAAATGTGGATGATTGTCCTTTAGGGGTTAATATAAAAAACATGAATGTTTGAAAAATAATTATTTTCCAATTTTAACCCTTAAAATTATCAACTATATTATTGTAATATATAGTTCAAAAAATATCATTATAATCAATTCTAAAGATTAGAAGATTATAGCGATTGAAATTTGAAAATAAACATTTTTGACACGATTTCATACTAGGTCAACACACTATAACTTTTTTAGTCTTTGGACTATTTGCATTATGAATTTCGGTGGTTTTGGTACATGACAAAAATAACTAAGTTAGCTAATTGAATTAAAAAAATTACACACAAAAGACAAGTGTAGCATGATGAGAATAATATAATTATTAAGTTGAAAACATGAAAATGCTATTCGTATTTCTTTCCTGGAAATTAATCGAGAAAAAAAAATCTAACTTTTATGAAGGAAATAAGAAGTTTTATAGTAGATTGCTTGAAACCGTGAGAAAATTTTGATCGTTTTTTAAATAAGCATTTTACACTCAATTTTTTTTGGGGAGAAATCAAAGGTGACAAAATTAAGTATCTATAAGGAAAATTTCAAAGGAACCAGATATATTTAGCATGGCTATCCAAAATGTCTGCCAAAGACCAAATCTGCTTTAAATACTACAATTATATTTTTAAATCTCTAATTGAAATTTTTTATAGATTTCCTCAAAGTTTTTATTATGGCCATGATTCACAAAAGGTTCCAAAGAATATTATTTAAAATTGACATTACAAGTACATGCCCAAACTTTCAAAAAGCCCATTTTAGGACAAGTGTCCTTTAGAGGTTAAAAATTAGTTACAAATAATTTCAGAATGTACGACCATTTCAAAGAAAAAGAAAAATGGTTCTAAATTTGTGATATATTATATAATTCCTTTGTTTTGTATGCAATTCAAATAAATTTCTTCTTGATTTGGAAAACATCCAATTTTTTTCCTTTATTGTCAATCACTAAATAATTTGAATTTTTAAATCATTGTTTCTCTTAAGGTGCTTTATATAAATGGAAGTAAGATATGAAATCTAAACCATATATTTTTGCACTACACTTATTATAGATGATATGGATTGGATTTGGACTTTAAGATCCTTTTAAATTGAACAAATATTAGTATTTTTAATATCACATTTTGGTTCCAAAGTTTAATCATTGTATTGTAGAGTTAAAATCCTCCTTGTGAACCTTTTATAATAAAATAAATTTTAACTAAGAAGTTGTTTAAGATCATCTCGAGCACGCATAGGTACAAAATAAAATATGTAAAATACATCAATTCATTTCAACAATTGGCAATATAACACCAACACTATATAATTCCATTCTAAAACATTATAACACCAATATGTTAAAAAACTATTATAATCTACTATGAACCAACATAATTAATTCCATCAATCAAAATTCGTGGTATCTAAGTCAAACTCCAAGCATCTACCGAAATTGAACTCTCATTTATGGTTGGTTGTCCTAATACCAACCATTGCCCAAGAATCAATATGTAGATTCCCCAAAACTGATTATGCCTAATTTCTAGATTGTGAAAAATAAATGTACCTCATTTGTACATAAGAGCATGTGATTGGTTTTGGGTCACAAATTACTTCACAGTTTGGAAATCTATAGAACATTAATAAATACATATTTCTTGTTGCATTTTTTTCCAATACTTCTGCAATCTTATTTCGAAGCCTCTCATATTATTATTTCTCAGAATTTACCACTGCCCAAAATACCCTAAACTGCTTAAGTGGGTGGTTTTAGGACAATCAACCATACCCACACCCATGTTTTTTTTTTTTTTTTTGAAACTACCCACACCCATGTTCATTAAACATTACTTGTCAACCTAAATTACACCAAATATATGGTGTGAATATGCCGTGATCAATGTGAGTCCTAGGATTCTCTCCCCTTACTAAAGCCTACACTGCACAGTAAATAGCACCGAATGAAATATCGTATGTTATTACTTATTAAATGCTGAAGGAAGTGGTAGCCCAACTACACAATGCACAATGCACTGCTCTCTAGGATCCCCCATTTAAACCAAGCTGTGGTAATTAATTTTAGAGTAAACTTATGAGGGCATGATAAAATCAAATCTCCTTGTATTGCAGGTTTTGGCTCTTTAACCTGAAGCCTGACATCTGCATTCATGCAATAGCTAGTTTTGTTACTTTCTTAAACATTAGCTAATGTTGTTTGTCATTCATTCTGCATCCTGTTGTCTTCAAGCCTCCCCCGTTTTTCATCAACAGAATTTTTATTTTTATTTTTATTTTTTTGAAGCAAATGAAGAGAAATTCATTGCAAGAAGAAACCAGTACAAACCCTCATCAGACGAAACGTCCAGGGTAGGGAGAGAGCCAAAGTCACCAATTCACAACAATCTGAGTGGGCATCGGATGCCCATCTACAGAAATTTGGGTTATTTTGAAAGTCACTTTGAGTTTTTTAGAAGATACCATGAATTTTGTTTTATAGTGTTATTATTATTTACTCTAAATAGTTGGAGAGTGTGGAAGAGTTTGATGGTCTCACTATATTTGGTGTGTAAGAGCTTAGTGGTTTGTAAACCTAAGGATGACTAATTTAGCCGTCATTTCATCTCTTGAAAAGAATTTTCACTTAGTTTAGAGACCATGAAGGTCTTACATTTAGATGTAAAGAGACGAAATTAGTTGGTTAGTCTCTTTAGGTAACCATGAAGGTCTTATAGTTAGTTCAGAGATTATACTATAGAAAGAGATTATAAAATAAACGAGGAAATACCAATTGATTGTACAACGTCTTCAAAATAAATTTACATAAATGCAATTGAAAAACTCTATATTGCATTCATATAGTATGCATTACAAATATTATCCTTAGCATCTAAAATTATAAAATCCCCTCTATTAAAACCATTCCACGATTATCATTTCCCTTTAAAAAAAGGAAATTCAAGCAAAAATTCAATTTCAACTACAAGAGCTTCAACTAAATTAATGAAGCAAAGTGGTGGAATTATTATTATGTTGGTAATTACAAGAATTGAAATATTACAAGATCTAGAATTTGAGAAAAATAAATAAAAAATAATACTTACCCAAATAAATTTATAAAATTTGACTAATTGTTGTGTGAAATATTTACACTAAAAAAGATGAGGGTTTTTTGACACTTGAAAGAAGACCACTTTAAAGACTTGTATACCATAACATGGCCTATAGTAGCAATGTAACATTTTCAAAAGAATCTTGTAATGAAAGAAGGTGTAAAATGCTGTCAAATATACAATATGTTTTTTACACATTTTCTTTAGCAATATACTTTTCCAACACTTGGCAATAGGCAAGGTAAATTTATCACATTTTATATATTTTTTAAAAATCTAGGTAAGGAATTTTGAAAAGTTGAAAATCTAATGAGCATTTTAGAGAATGTCGATTCTTTAAACTCCTAAAAGACAATTTACCACATTTGGGCTTTTTTAGAATTTGGGCATGTACCCGTGAATTCAATTTAAGATAAGGTTTTTTGAAACATTTTCTAAATGTTTGCTATAACAAAGACTTTGAGGATTTATTAATTTATTAATTTGTTTCCAATTAGACGTTTCAAAAAATAGTTATGGTACCCAAAGTTGAATTTTGTGTTCATGGAACAATTTAGATAGTGATGCTAAATATATCATTACCTATAAATACATACTAAGTACATCATTATCCATATTTTTCCTATAAACGAATGATGTTGTCATCTTTGTGATTTCTCAAAAAAAGAACTTCTTTCAATATAAAATGTTTATTCCACTAAAGATCAAAGTTTTTTCATTGTCACGGGCAATTTACAGAAAAAAGCTTCTTCATTCCTTAATAAAAGTTAAAAATTTGTTTTATGTTTTTTTTTTTTTTTTTTTTTTTTTTTTTTTTTTTTTTTTACTTAAAGAATAAACATCAATATTTAATTTGACAATTTTGGATTGGGACTTTGCAAAATAATGGAATTTCTGGGAAAAAAAATATGAATTAGCATTCATGTGCTTTCAACTTAATAATAAAAATGATTCATCATGCGACAGTTGTCTTTTGTGCTTAAATTTTAACACAAAAAATGACTGAATGTACATCGGTAATTTTCGAATTTTTTTTAATTACCTGTATTAGCTATTACCTCAAGGTGCATAATAAGTTTCACCACTTTGAGCAAGTCATTCCAAAGTTCTCAAAAAGCAAAAAGTATAATAACATTACATTGATTGTTACATTGGCCAATATACTTGCATGTTGCATAAATTACGGTAAAAGGAGAATTTCTTTTGGGATCATATTTCCATGCTTGTATCATCAAATCACATTCCAATAACCACAAACCGAACAAACCTGAGCTAACTTCCTAAATTCCCATTGTTTCAAGGCCCTGGAATTCCAGCACCTAACTAAAACAGTCCATTAAAGAGAAGTAGGTGCTTTTCAAAGTTGTTTATTTCAAGAATTCTTTTAGCTACAAAACAAAGTAAAATTAAATGCTAACATGAGTGTACCAATGACATGGGTCCACTTGGTTTGCATTGCATGTAGTAAAGAATTGTTTGCAGTAATGGAAGCCCAGTGCAGTGCTACAGTGATGATGCGTGTGGTAAGTTATTACTCCTGCCTCCTCCTCTGCCTTGATGCACCAATTACTCTTTGTCATGATTCATCAATAACTTAACTTGCTACCCAACCCAATGCCCACTCCCCATGTGGGCCCCACTCCATACCTCGTGCTTTAATGGGTGCTATAATGGAAGCCCCTGCCACAGCCCCCATTTCCTTTTCCACCCTCTTTCTTGGGCCTCGCAATAGGAGCATGTACCAACTGCATTTGATGGTGAATCGGAAATGTTTAAGTTACCATACATCCCTGAACGAAATTATATATATTTTGGAAAAATATGGTTTGTCTTCCATGAATTTATCTTTTTATATTCATCCCTAAAAATAGTCCTAGATTGATTTTAAAAGATACATGCTGAAAAGAATCACATTTTTTTTTTCCTGTCCTGAAAACTTTCTATGTTTTTTGTTTTATTCTTCAAGAATTATTTTGGAACAAACCTGCTATGAACGTACGGTAACTTCATTTGGGGGGACTGGGGGAGTGGTGGAGGTCTCTTGTTTTAGAGGATTTTTTGCTGACATCTTCCTTTGCAAGCGTACTGGTACAAACGTGCTTTTGTGGGCTACTTATACCGCAGCATCCAAACAAAGGAATTGAGGTGCATTCTGGTTCCAAAGTTTCATCACCTGCACCCAGGGCAGGGCCATTTGCCAATGGAAATGGTTGAACCATAAGTCTGTCATATATCATCAATTCGAGTGACCATTCCCACCCAACAGCCCCCATTTTGGCATGATTCTGGACGCTGGCAGGTGGGAGAAACTAGAAAAGGCTCCACCACAGTAGGAGCAGAAAAGTTACCAGACCGGTGATGTAGGGGAATGGATGTGGAGTGAGGTGAATGATCAGGGGTTGCAAATGCTCACGGTAAATAGGAGTGAAGGTACGAATTCCTTCAAATTCCATATTATCTTCAAGGATTATTATTATTTTATTTTATTTTGAAACAACTGGAACCTTTTATTTCCACAGTAAAAAGAGAAATACAAAGCGCCACCGCAAAGCCAAGTAGGCAATTAACCTACTGACAGAAAACTACCAACTAAGAAACCAGCCAAGAGTAACCTCCAGGCCTGGGTCCTGAACGCCAATCACCGAAAAAGACCTATTGCCGGGTGTCTGTAATTCCATTGAATGGAATCGCCCGCTTCCGCACAGAAAACTCCCCCTGGTTCCCAAATTGCCCGAAACTTGTCTCGAGCGCGAGGAATACCTGTGGGATGAGTCCGAAAAGTCCAGGTGACTTGCGCCCAATTGGCGCGTCCCAGATCGAGGATGGCGTCCCAAAGCGTTTGGTGCATATGGGCGTCAGTCCACCTGTGGTCATGAAAGACACAGGCGTTTCTGCAAATCCAGATGATCCAGATCACGGCCCCTCGAATGAGAGACCAGGTCTCGGAGAGGTCCTGAAGAGGAGGAGGGAGATTAGTGCCGAGAAGGCACTGCTCCCACGTAAGCATGGGCCACGGTTGTGTCCTGGCCGGGACCTGGGCTGTAAGGAATATAGCCGATGCTGCCAACCGCTACGCGCAAGAGGCAGATGGACACTCGTAAAAACAATGAACAATGGATTCTTCCACCGCATGAGGGCAGCAGAGACACATGGCTGAGGAAGTCGGAGTGGCCCGATGGCGCCATTGGTTGACCGCAATGGGGTGGTAGAGGAGACTCCACATGAAAGCGGCCTCTTTACGGGGTCGGGAGCCTCGCCAAACATCCACCCAGTCAGGCGTAAAACGAGTAGGGATCAGCCCCCTCCATTTGTCGGCAATCGAAATGCTCAGTGCTTCCCTGGGCCATCGGAGCCCCCGCCCTTGCTTGGCTGAGTAGTGATGAAGGGGTGCCCCGGATCGCCAGCACCAGCGACCCGGGTCGAAAGTCAATCGCACGATCGGAGCGATGTATTGATACCGAAGTGGAGCCCCGGACCGCTTCAAGGATTATTTCAATTTTGAGTTTTGTAGTTTCATTTGTACAAGACATGCGTGGAATTGTACTAGCAACAACCCCTGGATTTGCATTTAAACTTTGGCAACTATCTATTTTTTAAATTTATTTATTTTGAGCAAATGAACGAATTTCATTGCAAAGGATTTAAAGTACAACCCCGTAAAACAAATTTCTATGGCAGTGACAGACTTCTGACTCCTGACACTTCTGAACCATGTAGAAAGAGGAAACATTACAACCACTTAAGAATTATACAACCTAGAGGAATTAGTTTCTTTCTGATTGTAAGAATTATTCTGTGACCAAATATATGTCTATTTAGCCATTTAGAGTCAAATGCTTCAAATGTACTCTAAATCTGTGCTTCTGACTATACTCTATTAAATGCTTTCAGGGTGCGTCTCCAGTCAATCCTTTCATAATCCAACATTGATTCCCAAATGAATTGTCTGACTTGAATAGACCATTTGAACTTTGGCAACTATCTAAGGGCATGACCTTTGGTGGCTTTGGAGTGCTTGGGCTCTTTGCCGGGAGCACTCCCTACAATTCTACTAGAGGACCCGGGTCAACTCCCCTCGACGAGACACTTGGCGGGTGGGAAGAGCCATAAGCCTCCTTCCTTGCACCTTCTTCCCTTGTCCCTCCCACCTTCTTACCTTTTCCGCTATGTTTTCCCATCTTTCCTCCACCTTCTCCCTTCCGCTAATCCTTCATAACAATCTGATTTTTTTATCTCAGCATTGAAAGAGTGAAGTTTAGCCTCAAAAAATGGACCACTCCAAGATGCCGTCCAAATCAACACATTTGCAGTGATTTGATACCATTTTTTGGCGTGAAACATTATAGTATCAAAAAATGCACTACAATCATAATCACAAACAAGGCAAAGAATTAGAATCCATTCAATGTGAGTCCTAGTCAATGAGAAATGAATAAAATTTCAAAATAACGGTCCGGAATGGCCTTCAACTAGAAAATGATGGAGAGGGGTACCCGGTGGGTGTTGCCATGGTACCAAGGGGCAACTAGCGGTTTGATTCCTAACGTAAAATCTCAACTTTATTGGATGGAAATCCCTGCTATGGATTGCCAAAAACAATTTGTCAATTTTGCTACTCATTGCGAAAAGCAATTCACGTGCCTAGTTTTTTAAATTTTTTTTAATTATTATTATTATTTTTTCTTTTCTTCAAAACAACTCTTCTATCAAGAATACACCCCCTCCAAAAATTAAAAACCCTGTTCTGTTCAATTACCGTTGATGAAAACCAAATAACATAACAAAATCATCTCCAGCACTTTCACCAACCCCACCAACACAACAAACAAACAAAAAAGAAAAAGGCCAATCCTCCAAAAAGTAATTAGTAAATAAACAAAAAGGCTAGGAAACAAGTTGCTACCGGCCAAGCGCCCCCGATCCGGGCTGAGCCGGTGCCGGAATTACAGGGCCAAAAAACTGCAACAATTCCTGACTGTCCGAGGCCATCCCCCGATCCATCCCCCGCCCCGCCCCCCTCCGCGACGAATCCGGCCTCGCAACCGCGCAATAAACGCACCTCCCCCCGAGAACGCCAATAAAACAAACACCATCACTCATGGTTAAAACCACGCATCGATCGATAGATCAATCGTAACTTGTTTACTCACCCGCACCCGGACCCGGCGCCATGCCATCCGCCATCTGCCATCTGCCATCTGCCGCATGCCGTGGGGCCGCCTGCATCCTGCATCATCCGGAATGGAATGGAATGCCATCGCGATGAATCATGATCATCGCTAGCTCAAGCTAGGGCCACCAGTGTCGGGATTTCGCGTAGGTTTGTGGAGCCGGTGGTTGAGAGAGAGGGGGAGAGAGCGCCCACCTCGGCGCCTCGTGCTTGTGTACTGTTGTCGTGTATTGTGGTGCTTGCGTGACTGTGTTTCACGTCTGTACCAGTTGGGTTTGGATTGGCGGATTGTCGGATTGGCGGACTTGCAGGTACTAGACAGTTTCTAGTGGATATTCTAGCCGCTTGGGATGTGACTCGAGTGTGGCGTTTGTCGCTCGTGCTAGTTTCGCTCAGGTCGATCAGGTTCGCTCAGGTTCGTTTCTGGTTGGTGAGGTTTGATCAGGTTGGTTGGGGTCGATCACGTTTGTGATTGGGAGGGTGGTGGCGGAGCTGGGGGCCGTTGGGAGGAGGGTGGTTGAGTTTCCGGGAGTTTTCTAGGTGTTTCTTATCTGGGAAGGTGTGCTTTTGGTGTTCGACATTGTGTCTAGAGTTTGGTATTTAGAGAGAGTGAGATTCTTTCGGTGAGATTATCTCGTGTTTTGTTCGACGTAGTTCTGGAGGTGTGGTGATAACGTTGGAAGGGTGGGTGGTTTTGGGAGGAGTTTGTGGTGGAGCAGTTTTAGTTTGAGAGTGTTGGAGTAGTGTGGTTTGGTGAGAGTTGTGTTTGGTTTAGTGTCAATGGGATTTAGATAACAGAGGGCTAGGTTTGGGGGGTGGTGGTGGGCAAGTTTCGTTCATGAATCTGTCCGATTTCTTCTTGCCGTCTTCTTTGGAGCCTCGACTGGTGTGGAACGAGAAGCAGCAACATTGCCCTCCACTTCTGAGAATGCCCCCGCGTTCTGCTGCGAAGGATGTAATATCTGCCTCCGACGAAGCCGCGGACGTTATGGCGACTACGATGATGGATCACATGCACTTGGCACGCACTCACCATGTTACTACGAGTATTCCTCTGGATAGAATTCATGCAGCTCGCGACAAGGATCGGCGAGAGGTTTTGCCTCGGCCCACGGACTTAACTTTCTATGTGGGGCGCACTCGGGTGCCCTACACTCTCTCTGCGGACACTCTGAGGCACTCTACTTATTTCGGTTCGTTGCTGGAGAAGCAGCGTATTCCGGACCCCATCGTGCTCGATTGTGACGAGGTCACATTCCAGAATATGGTTCTGATTCTCAGGTATGGCAGCTTCCAGGCTCTACCGAAGATGTCTGAGAGTGAGATGTTCAGGCTCAAGAGGGAGCTTGAGTGTTACGGAATCGACGTTCCGGAGTCTCAGAAGCCCTCTTCCCCTGTGTCCACTTCATCCTCTCCGCAGAGGCATTCTTCTTCGCAAGTAGCTCAGAGAGTCCATTCGCAGCAGCAGATGACGCCGAAGCATGCACACCACCATCGAAGTGCAGCTCATCTCCCGTCCGCTGCGGGAGACTTTCCCGATCTCCCTGAGGAGCTCAAAGACCCGTCGAAGTTGTTCCTGGTGGCTAGAATGGACGACATTGAGAAAGGGATCAGGTGTGAGTGCACGGGGAAGGATCAACATACGTACTGGGCCCTCAGCTTTCACTACAGACACACCTTCTGCACGGGGTGTGGTAGATGCCCTCCTTCTTTCTGGCCTCGGCACCTAGCGGAGATGTACATGGGGGCGGCGATGTATTACTCCAATGAGAACTTCGCCAATAAGCAGAGATGGTCTGTGGGTTGCGACTCCACATGCTCCCTGAAGCTTCTGAGTGCTAAACCCTCCTGTGTGTGTCCATGTTCGAGAGTCGAGAATCATGGCGACGGCGAGAGCCCGCGGTTACCTCCTTGGGCAGTGAGCACTTATTACTCACACGCTTTCTGCACCCGTTGCGGCCAAGCTGCGGATGAGCGAACTCTGATTTACATTCTCTTAACTCACCGTTACGGAGGCGTTTCCAAACACTCCAAGCCCAGGCGGGATCATGTTACTGCGGTTTCCGAAGGTGCCGTTGCTCAAGACTCCAGGGTTTTGGCCAATAGTCCAAGTCCAGAGATTCGACATTCAAGAGGAAACAGGTCCATGTGATTCAAGTCTCCTTACTTTGACATCTCCGATTCTCCCTCTTGAATCATCACTTTCGGATTCACCTTACAGTTAGTGCTGAGGCTGTGATCACCTTCACACCGGCATGCGAGCATTGCTGGACTCCAACAGGGGCACCATGTTCACCTTCGAAGTTTGTTATGGTAAGCGAGCAGCTTCATTAGTTCTGTATGATCAGTTCCTGATCGTGTACATTAGCATCCTCGTCAATTCACTGGCAGTGGACTCATGACAGATACTGCGAAGCTGATTCTGCCAGAATCAGCTTCTTGTCGGTTACGTGAAAGTGTTCCACATTTTTGTACCTTTAGACCACCATATTGAGTAAATGGCTCAAAAGTGGGGCTGTACCATAAAACTAGTACTCAAGTAAGAGCCTTACAAGCTCAAGGCTGCTAAACTTGTCAACTTTCTTCACTAAAAAGGAAGCCTTCAAAGTGCTTCAATCTTTTTTGAAAAGCTCCTCTTCCTGGTTTTCCAGCTTACCACATGAATCGTGAGTGTTTTGGCATGTATGGTGTTCAATGATTTGTTGTGTGCGAGTTTTGCATCTTTTTTGTTCAGAACGTGGGATCATCTGGTCAGTTGATCGGCATTCGCCGTCACTGCTTTCCTCCTTCCTTTTCCATGACACTACTCTTCAGCTGTTGAATATTCGTGGGCTTGAAAGAAAGAAAAAAGAATCCGGCCCCTTCTGATCTGCTGTCGCAATTTATCTCTGTCCAGTGCCTTGTGTCAATGTTCATGGGCTTGGATTTGGAAGTGGGAAACTTTCTAAGATCATGCATTTGTCAATCCTCTATGAATGTAACTCCTCAAACCAACTGCTCTTGAAATGCTATTGCAGGCCGTTGATGTGGTTGTTTTCATGTCTGAGGAAAACACTATCAGGCCATTGACAAACGACGAGCTCAACCAGATGTGTACGCATTTCCTTCTTTCAAACCACATGACAACAAAGCCCACTTCACCATAAGATTGGAACAACTTCAACCTCACAGAAACGCAATTTGATCACAGAACAGATGCTACAAAACAAGACAATCCCACGAACCAAAACCACCTACTGAGTCTGAAGTACAATTTCAAACCCCACCAATTCTCCAACACTTTCGAAGCAACCCATTGTTAAGACACTCCACAACACATCTCGATTACAGAAAAACTAACACTGAAGCTTAACAACACCGACCCATGAACAAAGTATGGATGGCACAGACAAGCACCTTCCAAATTCGGATTGCAAACCCAAAATCCATCACTGCACCTGAACCAAGACCATCTACCACTAGAGTACACCTGCGTCTCCGAAATCTGCAAAACGCATAGATAACATCAGTTCATCCGGCAGTCTTAGAATAATGACTCCCTGTTTGTTGGGCGGCCGTCCTCGGCAAAGAAGTTAACAGCAAAGAGATCACCGCCATCAGAGCTCACACGGCCCTCGAATCGGTTTGGTGAGGGTTTCGGATCCGAGCGCGAGATCGCTTGAGATTTTTACGCTTGCGAGCCATGGCGAATTCTCCGGCAGTCGAGCTCATCGAGTTCCTCAATGCCGCCCCGACGCCCTTCCATGCCGTCCGTATGTTGCTCTCACCCGCTGGATTGTTTCCATGACTCCGGCCCCACAGATTTTGGATCAATGGATTTCGCTGTTGCAGAATCTGGGTGTCGGTGATTCGGGGTTGTTTCGGGTCACTGATTGATCGGCTGCTTCTTCTTAGGGTTTATGTCAGGTTTTATGGTAAAGTTTGATGGATGTTTTGGATTAGAGAATTTTATCTCGTTCCTGACTGGAGATCATTAGGTTTATGTGACCAGGATTTTTGTGATCAGAGTCTGTTAATGTGTTCATGTGTTTTTGCTGAATTTTTAGGAGCTATGGGGAGTTGGGTAGTGATTGATTTAGTAATTGAGGAGTTTCAGGAAACTGAGGTTGATGTCAATGGTGGATCGCTTTGGACTGGTTATGAATTGGTAATTGTTGTGTGATATTAATGCTCGAAGCTGATTTCACAGATATGTATGTTCTCCTGAGTTTTTAATCGTCCCTCTTTTAATACTCGAGATGATGGTTTCTTAAGTTTGAGATGAAGATACACGAGCAGGTTTTTTCGTTTTGCTTAGGGTAATCTAGTTTGGATTTCTGGATATGGGGGTGGGTGTTACTGGGAGTGAATGATTTTGAGTCTTGTCATCTCATGAGATCAGTGTGGCTGTCTTTCAATACCACTTAGTGCTCTCCTGGACCGCAACAATTACGCGAGGTGCATTCCCCTGTTGACTTGAAATCACTCTTTTAGTTATCTGAATACTGCATTGTTCATGCTTGTACAGAGGAATCAAAACGTAGACTACAGAAAGCAGGCTATCAGCATTTGTCAGAAAAAGCAGAATGGGCTTTGGAAGCTGGAGGGAAATATTTCTTCACACGAAATTTCTCAACCATTGTCGCGTTCGCTGTTGGTAAAAAGTAAGCTCTGTTGTGAAACTCTTTCAATTGAGACATGGATGCTGATGAACCTCAGTTGTATGTTTGATTGTTATTCAAATATATTGCTTATGTGTTGATGTTGTTTATCGACAGATACGTACCTGGCAATGGATTTATGATAATTGGTGCTCATACAGACAGTCCATGCCCAAAGCTGAAGCCTGTCTCTAAGGTTGTCTATTCTCCTTATATACTTGGAAATGGGATGATCATAGACTCATTTTCTTCTCTCGTATATATGTGACATAGCAACAACTCATATTGTATCCTATCCTTTAGATACCACTTGAATTAACATGCGCTTCTTTGCTGGGCAGGTGACCAAGTATGGATTTCTGGAGGTTGGTGTACAAACATATGGAGGCGGTTTATGGCATACGTGGTTTGATAGAGACCTTACGGTTGCAGGACGGGTGGTGCTAAAACGCAAAAGTGGAGAGAAATCCACTTACTCGCATGAGCTTGTAAGAATTGAGCAGCCCATCATGCGGATTCCCACCTTGGCTATTCATTTAGATAGGTACTTCACACTTTGCACTTTGCACTCTGTTTTTTTACCCCCGTCTCCGCTTATTCAACCACGAGTTGTTTTCCACAGAAACTGCCCACATGGTCATTTGCTTGGTCATGACTCCTTTTCAGAGAATCATATTTGCGTACTTGTGCCTTAATGATGATCTGTCTACATAATATATATATTACGTCGACAGGAAGTAGACTGACGACTTCTTTTGTATACAGAGGTGTGAATGATGGGTTCAAAGTTAACACACAGACGCAGCTCGCACCTGTTCTAGCTTCAGTAATCAAAGTGAGATTTGGCTCTTGCTCAAATTTGAAATTTCGCATATCTTCGAATCGTCCTGTGACTCATTGCATTGCTTTGGAGCCGGATAGCTTTGAGCGATTATCAGAGAATGCTTGAAATTCCTCATTCTTGAAACTCCTTTTAGCCCTGGAAATATGATGTCATGGCCTAAAAGGAATCCTGTGAGTTATGGCAGGCAGAAGCGAACAGGCCCGCCGTAACCGATACTGCACGTACTTCGGAGGAGGGAATCTCGCCCCCTGATGTCAAAGAACACGAAGTAGCCAACCACCACCCACTTCTGTTGCAGGTATTTCGACTCTAAATTTCTAGTTCTAGAAGCATCAAGTTTCCTGTCTCGGCGAAGAGTGCTGTCTTTTGAGTTTTCCAATGTAGGATTGATCTTAGTTTGGCTACTTCCACGAGAAGGCACCTCCTTGGTACTGTAAATTGTTGATTGCTGTACTTTTGTATTTTTTTTGGATTTTTTAAAAGTCAGGATTGTATTGGTACTGATTTAAATATCATCATTATATGGACGGGTACAGCATATTCTTTGAAAAGGCTAACTCGGGATGAGATAATTGATGTTGTAGGTATATATGCGTCATTGTATACAGTGGATTCTCCAGCACCCCGTTACCGTCCAAAGAGACGTTTACTTTTGTTTGTTTGATGTGTGACCTCCTATAGTTATAATTAGGGTTTGTGGTGGATCTTAATTATCTTTGTGTTCCCCGAATTTTCTCTGAATTGGCTGATGATGCAGATAATCTCTGATGAGCTCGCATGCAAACCTGAAGAAATTGTCGACTTTGAACTTCAAGTTTGTGACACGCAACCTAGCATCATTGGCGGAGCACTTAAGGAGTTTGTGTTCTCAGGCAGACTGGACAACCTCTGCTCTTCTTTCTGCTCTTTGAAGGTACGTTGGATTAATGATAGCACGTATCCATTGAGTTTTATCAAGAGTGTTTTTGTTGTTTCGTTTATACGAGTTACTCTGAGAGTGTTTTAAGGGAACACTGGTCCTACAGTGCCATTTGTCTGTTACATCTGCTTACTGCAATTAGCTAGAGTTCATCTTTATCGAATCTTTTGATGAATTTTCTTACTTTATGTGTGACTATCAATCCTATGTGATTGCAATCTGATATTTCTCTGTCTTGTGGATGGTTGCCGATCCTTCTATCCTGGATTGAATACCCGAAAATGGTCAGATGTCCAACTTACATCGTTTTAACTATATGTTTTGTTCTTAATTAATTAATTAATTAATTTATATGTGAGGACTGCAGGCACTGATAGATTCATCATCAAATTTGGGTGACGAGGTGGGAATACGTATGGTTGCTTTATTTGACCATGAAGAAGTAGGTTCGAATTCCGCACAGGGCGCTGGGTCTCCTGTTTTGGTTGATGCTTTGAGACGTATCACAAGCCATTTTGGTGAATCAGCAGTCAAAGGAGGAAACACCAATCCTGCCGAGGTATTTTTCATTGTCTTGGTTTTATTCCAGGTTGTAAATATTAACGTTGCGTTTTTGTTTGTTTTAAGAAGCTCCGTTTGTGTCTTTGATTGTAAGGTGTCTCAATGAGAATCTTATGAATTCGCGATCTTGGATCAGATTCATGAGGTAGTTTTTGGTGCAAGGAAGACATAGGGACTGCTAGTATCTCTTTTGCAGATCAACTGAGATCCCTGCTGACCTGTTTCTGTTTTTGCACCCCAGGGGCTTATTGAGAGAGCTATCCAGAAAAGCTTTTTGGTTTCTGCAGACATGGCACATTGTTTGCATCCCAACTACCCGGTGAGTTGGCGTATCCTCTTGCAATTGGGATTGCTGTTGCTTCTTGGGTTAAGTGTATGTGTTTTGAGTGTTTCAGATCATTCATTTGTTTAACCATCCTTCCTCGGACTCTTGATGGTTATGTGTGAATCATGTCAAAACTAGTGTAGCGTCACACTGGTATAGTCTGTGGAATGATTTTTTCTACTTTTAAGTACTTATTTCACGCCTACTAATCGTATGCATATTTAAATAATGCAGGATAAGCATGAGGAGAACCATCAGCCAAAGATGCACAAAGGACTTGTTATAAAAGAGAACGCAAACCAGCGCTACGCCACGAATGCGATAACTTCTTTCATCTTCCGAGAGATAGCAAAGATGCGCAACCTTCCCACACAGGTCAGTGCTACTCACTGTAAGCTATTTTCTGAACAGCACTGGGAGTTTTTACAATTATAGATTTAACATAAATGCATGTTCTAATCTTAGGTAATATGGTAATGCATCATTAACCCTTGTACCTTTCCATTCACACGGCTTCATGTTTGACACAGAGCTTTGTGGTGCGAAACGACATGGCATGTGGGTCCACTATTGGGCCTATTTTGGCAAGTGGCATTGGCATTCGTACCGTTGATGTTGGGGCACCCCAGTTGTCGATGCATAGCATCCGGGAGATGTGTGGAGTTGATGATGTTGGATATTCATATAACCACTTCAAAGCTTTCTTCGAGGACTTCTCAGCTCTGGATGCGCAGCTTGCTGTCGATGAACCATGATTTACATTCCGAGATCGGTCATGCATATGAAGGGCCGGGACTGTCATTAGGAGATGGCAGTTTGTAATGCTCATGTAGCTGGTCTAGATTGAATTACGGAAAGTTTTTGTCTGCCGTAATTATTATTTGCCATCATCATGTATGGCTTATGAATGAATTGTGCAGGCCAATATTTTGAAGACAGAGTTTCTGGAGTAATGCATTTGAGTGTCCACTTGAAAGTCCCAAGCTTGTTGTTCCAGGTTCTAATGTTCAAACCCAACAACATACAGGTCAGGTCAATCTTCTAGTTGCATATTACGTCCAAATAATCTCTACAGCGATCCATTAAATATTCGTACTACTGATTTCAACTAGCTACCATATTAGAAATTGAAGCCTTATTTCTTTCATCGGAACTACAGTTTGAAACTTGTAGTCAAGCTAATGACAGCAAAGCGAAGATTATTACGTGCAGGTCAGGTGTCAATCACATCAAAGTGAGCTGTGTGGTACCAACTTGCAGCAACTTGCAAGGTAAGCTCTGTAAGTTACGGTCGTGCAGTTCCAAAAGTTAAGTTAGCGCAGTCACTTACTGCTTTTCCATACCGAATATCTTTTCATCTAGAATCCTTTTCGAGATGTTTTGTGACCGCCATGTGAGTTACCATGTGAGTCCCCATGTGCAAACTCATTCGTCTGGACTCTGTACTGCCCCGAAACATTCAAACTACATAGTTCCAGAAGAATCTCGGTTATTCTGGAACACTCATCACAAAATCGACTATTCAGATAACCTGATTTGCTATTATTGAGGAATCTAGTCTAGAAGACTGCAGAATGGGCCCCGTACCCTACTTTGGATGTGGTTACCTAACCCCTGGCAGAGGGATGGAGCTTGGGATGAGAACAGTGCTTTCCTCAACAAAAAAAGAGAAAAGGACGGACTTCCAATCAGCTGGATGATAACACTGTTGTCCCCACAGAGAGCGTGAAGCTCCACTGTCGCCTTCGGCCTACAGAGGCCGTAACTTAGCCTCCTCCTCACGGCAACTCAGGCACTCGGCAAAGGGGGTTCTCTGGTTCCCAGAAGGCGCGTCCTCCGTCCTAGTGCAGTAACCTATGGTCTTCCCAGTTCTCAAGGGGGTCCTTGCACAACAACAACAAAAATCTCCCAATTGGGTTGTAGTCTAAGTTGCAGCCTAGTATGCTCACAGATTATTGTGTACTGACAGTGCCACCTTAGCCTTCCCCAGCTCTACGTGCCCCTACTTGAGTCACCCTCGAACTTGCTCCCTTCTTTAGAACTGAATTATCCCACTTCCATGTTCATTCCATCGTCGACATCATCTCAAGGTCGCCTTTTGATCCATCGTTTTCAGGTTTTTGTGGACTTCACTTGGGGCTACTTCCTGATGGTAGACTAACAGGTAGTTTTGTGCTGGGAGCCAGCAGCCGCAGATCTGCCTCGGTATTGTTGAAGTAGGTTAGCATTTTAGCTTGCTGGGCGTCGGGAGTTTTGGATCGTTTTGGCGGTGACGGTGCGTCAAGATGGCGACCATGAATGAGGTATGTTGTAGATGTGACATTGTGTTGCTGTGTTGGATGGCGTTCTGGTGGTATGGTGGTTTGTTTCTTCGGTGTCGTAATGCGCCGCCATTCCGGAGTCTTGGACAGACTGGGAGTTTCTGAGTGGTTGCGAATACGAGTCGTCGCGCTTTCGGTGCTTTAATCAGAATTTTCTCGGGTCCTGAGACGGATGGAATTTTTGCCCAACTCTCTTTTCCTTGGTGGATTGAGATTTTATTATAGCTCGATGGTAGGATGATGGTTTTGTTTTTAAAGGTTGGGTACTCGGAAATCGATTCTTTCAGGTTATGAACAAGAACAAGGATCCCAATTGGATTACTGAGAATGGCAATGATAATCAAGGAGAGAAGGGCAAGAAGGGTAAGGGCGGCGGTGGTGAAGGAGGCGGAGGTGGAGGCGGAGGTGGAGGTGGTGGTGGAGGCGGAGGTGGTGGCGAGAACAAGAACAATAATAACAACCAGCCGGCGAAAGACAACAAGCCTAAGGCGCCTGCAGTGCCTGTAAGTAACGCGGTTCGCATCCATTTGATTCCTAGCATACAGGGCCTTGGCTACGGAACGCGCTTACAGTTCTTACTGAATGTGGTGCTTATTGTGTACATCTTTGTTGGTTGTCTTTTTTTGTTGAATCTGGCTGAAATATCAATGTTCTTCCTGGTTGCAGAAGGCAGAGTACAAAGTGAAGATGTGCTGCCCGAAGTGTGAGGAGAAAGTCCTGGAGGAAGCTCAATATGTTTACGGTAAGTTGCTCTCTTTCGCCACCTTTATTCGAATTTTTAGTGTCTGCTAGTGCAGTTGATATTGAAAACCCATAAAATATTATCACTAAACATAGTATGAACATTCAACAAAACCCGTACATTTTCTGTTGTTCATAGAGTGTTCCTCTTGTTTTCTATTTAAACGTTGTACTGAAGCTCGCCTTGGACCACCTTCCAATAACGCAGGTGTCCAGTCGGTGAACATCGACCGCGGCAATAGCAAAGTTACCGTGTTTGGAAATGTTGACCCATTAATTTTGTTGAAGAAATTTAAGAAGAACGTTGACAAGAAGGCACATATGTGGCCTGCGGAAACAAAGAAAGAATCTGGTGGTGGTGGTGGAGGAGGAGGCGGCGGCAAAGGTGGAAAGGGAGGAGACCAAGGATCAGAGAAAGGACAAAAGCAAGAAAAGGTAGAGAAAGGTGGTGACTCTAATGGCAACAACAATGGAGGTGGTGAGAAGAAAAAAGGTGGCGGGGGAGGGGGTGGAGGTGGTGGTGGTGGTGGCGGTGGTGGTGGTGGCGGTGCCAACAACAACAACAAGGCACAGAGCAATGGCGGGGGAGGTGGAGGTGGAGGGGGAGGTGGAGGTGGTGGAGGAGGTGACAATGCCCCGAAGAAGGCCAAAGACAATAACACCCCGAACAAGGGTGAAGGAGGTGGACAGGGAGGAAACAAGAGTGAAGGAGGAGGTGGACAGGGAGGCAACAAGAGTGGAGGTGATGGACAGGGAGGTAACAAAAGTAAGGGCGAAGGAGGAGGTGGTGGTGGTGGTGGTGGTGGGGGTGGCGATGGAAGTGAAGGTGGAAAGGCCAAGGCCAAAGGTGGAGGCGGTGGACCTCCTGGTGGCGGTGGTGGTGGTGGTGGTGGTGGAGGAGGAGGAGGTGGGGGCGGAGGCGCAGGCGGAGGAGGCAACAACAACCCGCACAGCAATAGGGAAATGGAATACCCACCAATGGCTTTCCGCGAGCAGAACTATGATTACAGAGGTTTCGACCCCAGAGCAATGGACCCCCGGGGTGGATACGGAATGGACCCTCGAGGCCCATACGGTGGTATGGATCCTCGGGCCGCATATGGACCAGATCCTCGCGGCTCGTATGCAGGACCAGATCCCAGGGGCTCATACGCAGGACCAGATCCTCGAGGCTCATATGCAGGGCCAGACCCCCGTCAGTTATACGGTGGAATGGATCCCCGCGTTGCATATGGAGGAGGAGGAGGAGGCGGATACTACCCTGATTACCGCTCTCAGCAGCCCAGCGATTACCAGCCCAAGCCCAACTATTACAGCGATTACAGACCTAGCCAGTCCTACCCTTCCAACTTCCGCAACGTCGACTACAACAACCAGCCCATTACCAACCCCAACTACATGAAGAGCTACCAATACTGAGCGGCAATTGCTGAGTCTAACACTTCCATGATGCCGATTGTCTGTGATTAGAGGGCGTCGACCTCTTCAATAGATGTAGTGGCCCCTGCACGGAGTCGGGTGAGTGTAGTTAGTCAGTTGGTTTCATGTTTCTGCAGGTATACGTGATTGAGAAAGCACCGTGTACATATCGATGATGTAGCTGTTATAACGGAGTCGTAGCTGAATCCGTGGAGCGGGGAGGTTGAAGCTTTGGAAGGTGGAGCTTTGAAGCTTTGTTACAAGTCTAGCAATGTGTCACAAAGTACGATACCGCTGTATGTCATACTGTATGTATGTCGAGGTTAGTGGATTCAATGAAGGTGAGTCTTGCTCTCGAAATCGGACATTGAAGGAACGATGATGACTGATTCCTCCCCTTTATTTGGAAGTGGGATCACAGATGAATGATCAATGATGAGCTGATTTCTGACACACTCTTGATATTTCCCGCTTGCTTGCATCGTTCTGCCTTGTCGTGGAAGTAGAATCATTTTGTGCGCTTCCAAGCTGGAACCGTCTCATTCTAACTTCTAGCCCAGACAACAGACACTATTCCCCTCCCTCGAAACTCCCACCTCTCTGCATCTGCCCTTGTACTTGCCGGTCCAGTGGGGGTCATGAACATGTCAAAGTACTCTGTCAGATTCTGGTCACATAATCATTGCTCCCAAACCGCGTACCCTGAAGTTTTAAAAGACGCGTTATGAGTCCTCTCTGACTAATTCAACACTCTGTACCTCCCTCTGGAGATTACTCCAGTAATCCATCACCATAACTTAGCCTCTGAACAAGCGCCTTCGTCATTCACCTACGCATGAATTACGTGACCTCCAGCCACACACCACACCAAAACTCCATCACTCGGAACCTCCACAGCAACGCACTAATCACATACAAACTCATCACAAACACATTCCTCACTCACCACCACTTCAACCAATCAACCTCCACACGACACAAAGAACTACACAAAAATTCCACAACAATTCCACAAAAATTCCACAACGAGCATGACGAGTCACTGATGAGTCATGACTGGTCACTCAGCAACTCTGTGAACAGTGGAGATGCCAAGCTTATCCTGTTTTCGCGTGATCTCCTCCGGATTCACTGTTCTCACCTGGCAGATCATCTTCAATATATTTTATAAAAAACTGCAAATGAAACTCCGAATAAACAGTCAGATCCGGTTGCCACTTGGGAAACACAAAACACGCCATGTGGGATCCATCAAAAGATTCAAAACTTCTCCGGAGTTCCAGTTCGGCAGCCACGTCGTCCAAACTCTTCCGACATGGACACCAAAAGGGTTGCAAAATGAAGGAAAAGAGCTTGAGGCCGGCCCGCAGATCGCACTCCCACATTTGATTCCGGATGTGTAGCGGATCGCACACATGCAGGACCCATTCGTAGGAGCTTACATCTGGAAGATGAGAAGAAAACCCTTCTTCTCCGAGACTCATTTCAAGTGAGTTTGTGGGAGTTTTCGGGGTTTTGGGGAGTTGGGCTTCATCAACATGGGCGACTCGACGGACTTGTTCGAGGATTTGCGCGAGCGGGGCTATGAGGAGAAGGTGGGGAAGGGGCGAGGGAGCTCTGTGGAGCCTGTAGAAGCTCCTGAGGCATCGGCACCTTCGGCGCCGCCTGCTCATGATCAGGTGGACTTGGAGGCGCCGTTGTTAGAGGAGCAGAGCCAGCAAGGGATTCAAGAGCAGGAGCAGGAGCAGGCCCCGCCCGTGTTGGAGCCTGCGCCCACGCCGTCGGAGAATGACCCATTGCTGTATGTGTTCCGTGTGCTGAGCATCGTGACGGCCGTGGCCGCTTTGCTGTGTCTGGTCGTGAATGCCATCTCGCTCTTTCGATCTTTCGACTATCGTGGCTTCGACTACCGCGTCAGTGTATGTTTTTGTGACCTGTTGATGTTTCCCATTTCTTGTTGCTTTACATGTGTTTATGCCGTCCATTGTTTTTTGGATTATGATGTTGGCTAGGATTTTGTTTGAGCAATTCTGTTCTTAGGGGTTTTTTTAAATTGTACTAGGGTTACGTAGGGTTTATGGTAATTAAGATAATACCTGCGAGGTTTTGATTTTTCAAACTGTGAATGAAATGGTAGTAGTTTTTGATTCACAGAGTGATATTCGTAATTTTTGCTTGTGATGTTTTTGTGTTCACATGTTCGAATTGGCCACTTTTCTCATGCTGCAGGTTTTTGTTGGCATCTTGCGCTGCTACACTGCAATCTTTGCAGTATTAGTTATTCTGGCCGAGACCGAGTGGGAGAGGCTCTTCAGATTCTGGAGGGTGAGTCATTTTAAGTTTATCAGAAGTGGTTATGTTTGCCGCTGTGAGCTGTATGATAGTGCTCAGTTGATTGGCTCTGTAATGATCAAATTTATGTTTGCATTCTTAAATAGCTTCTGTGAATCAAGAGACATTAACAAAAGGTAGAGGTTACTGATTTTGGACTTCTCATTCACAAAATATTTTGGTTTGTAGCTATTGGAATATTGGGTGGGTCGCGGTCTTCTTCAGATACTGTAAGTGTACAAGCTGTTCACATTCTCAGTTTCAATATTTCTTGTTTATGATTGCAATGTGAATTTGTTTACGATTAGTGCTTATAATATACATAAACAGGCATAATTTACAACTGTGTTGATGATCATTATGTTACAATAGTGGAACCTGTGCTCTGAGTCATCATTCAAACCAGTTTGGTTCATAGAGTATCTGACACAGTTGATGGGTTTCAGTGTTGCAGTTCTTACGAGGGTATTGAAAAGAGCGAGTGGAGAGACGAGTGCTGAGGGTTTGCTTCACGAAATCGCCAGCTGGTTGCTCTTTGGCTGTGGGTGTGTGTATGTTGTAGCTGTGAGTACCTCTCAATCTCATTGTTCGTCTTTAATCTTTAACGTGAAATTGCTACTTAGGTGCCGGCTGTCCCTGTTAGATTATTGATAAGATTATGATCCTAAGTGTAATTAATTTTCTTTTTTTCCTTAAAATTTTCTTTTACATGTTCTGTGCCTCGAACAAGAAAAGATGTCTGTGATTATAATGTGCATTGCATGTGTAAATTATCAACTCCTCATGACTACCATTCAATGAATAGTTGGACTTTTAGTAAAAGCTATGGCCGTTGCAGGGATTGCTGTGTTTGGGCAGGATAAAACGTAATCGTTTGAAAAAACAGAACTGGCGTGTGCAAGCCCAGAAGGACCTTGAGGTAAAGCCGATTATTTGTATGATGTTGCGTATTGTGGTAAAGAATTCGTATGTATTCTATGTCTGTGAGGCGTTTTGAATGCTACCAAACTAGGTTCTGATATTATTTACTTTATGCATCAGGTCATTCTTAAATGTTCTTAATATTATCCAAGGATCACAACCATTTAAAAAGAGGAATTTAACTTCGTGTTTTCTTCAATATATTCTATAAATTACTCTGTAAACATACTTTCTTTGGGAGATTGTAGCATCTGTAAGTATTATGATAAATATCTAGCATTCTTTAAAAGGTGCAGTCCTTGTAGAGTATTTCTGAAGAACTCTTCAGCATGGAGGATCATGTTATAGAACATGCAATACTCATTCTATTGTCTTCATGTGCTATTATTGACCTTTTTTCAGGAACTGCACAGACGGAGGGCAGACCTGGAGGGTCAGCTTGCAAAACACTAATTTACTAAATTTGGGGCAGCGTGCCATGTTTGTCATCTCATCACGATTAGTCGCGAACTTGGTGTTGATCATTTGATCTTTCTTTACTCAGCTTACCCAGTTAGAATACAAGTGAGTGGTCACAGTGGTAGCCACCCCCTCAAGGGACATGGGATGTAGATAAATGTTACAAAGTTTACCACAGCATGTATTTTAGATATTCAATAGAAAATAGATGTATAGCGTTGAGGTCAATTTTTTTGGCTCATAATTGTTTGATCAGAAATCAGCCAATTCTTTCAATGTTTTTGTGAATCGAAAGTACTTGTAGAAGTCCTAAATTACTAGAGAATTATGAAGTCTGATGGTGGTGAAGGTCGAGATAACATTTATGTTGATGTCTTGAGTTCGGAATTGTTTTGTGAACAAGAAAAGTGTGCATTGGCCTTTGTTTCCATTTTGTTCTTCCATGTCAGACTACTTGAAGAAGGGACTGTCTGGATCGAGACCTAAACCTCCATTTCAGTGGGAAAGTACAGTTGTCCAGAGTAAGAAACAAAATTGAATATCAGAATCAGGACTCAAATGAAACTGTTATAAGCGGTAGTTGCAAAATTACGTACTTGTTCATGGTAAATGTGTTGGTAAAAACTGACTGTTCATCGCAGCTATCTGCTCAGCGGGTGAGAGGCTGGTGTGACCTGACCCACCGGTGGATCCTAAGCACGGTGATAGGCCTTGTTAGCTCAGTTGGTCAGAGCGTCGTGCTAATAACCGCGGGCTTCGGCCCTTGTTCGGGCTTCGGCCCTTGTTTGGGCTTCGGCCCTTGTTCGGGCTTCGGCCCTTGTTTGGGCTTCGGCCCTTGTTCGGGCTTCGGCCCTTGTTTGGGCTTCGGCCCTTGTTCGGGCTTTGGCCCTTGTTCGGGCTTTGGCCCTTGTTCGGGCTTCGGCCCTTGTTCGGGCTTCGGCCCTTGTTTGGGCTTCGGCCCTTGTTCGGGCTTCGGCCCTTGTTCGGGCTTCGGCCCTTGTTCAGGCTTCGGCCCTTTTTCTCTCTCTAAACCCGGTGGGTACTCTTGGTCAGAGCGTCGTGCTAATAATGCGAAGGCCATAGGTTCGAGACCTGTACACGACACTGTAAATGTTTTTTAGGGGATTTAGAGGATTTAGGGGATTCGTAGTTAGGGTTTGGAGTTTTGTTGGTGGAATCGGAAGTGAAGGTTTCGGTGAGGGTTGGAAGGAGGAGGGGAGGGTTGAAAAGCCTTAAAACTACCAAAAATCCTGAAAACTGGACTCTTTCAATACAAGGTGTTTTTAAATTTTGATGTATTTTAGGGGTAAAAATTGAAGGATATGGTACCTTACTTGTACATGTATATGTACCCCAAATCTTATTGTTTCTGAGATCATAGTGTTCAAAATTTAGAAAAAAGTTTTTTTCCCTTGTTGCAAAATGGGTTTGAAGCCTTTCGTAAGCAAAAAAAACCAATTTCAAAAGTAAATTTGATGTGAGGCTTTTCAAATTCTTCTTCTTAGGTGGATTAGGAATATTTCTATGCAATTTTTCCTTCATACAACCTATAAAACCTAAAGAAATGCTAGATTTTTCACATGGAGGTATGTTGAAATTTAAAAAGAAAGGCTAACCTTTGATAGTAAAAAGGGCATATGAACAAAGAAAATCCGAGTGGTGAGATCCAGCCTTCAAATTTTATTCACATGTACAAAAAACAAAACTTGCAAAAGAAAAGTAAAATCTCATTTTTTAGACTTTTTTTGAGGTTCTGTGATCTAATTAATTTTGAGGATAAATGAGCACATATTGAAGCTTTGGACAAATTTCAGGATGGTTTTCAATTTCAAGATGGACTGCAAATATCTTCAAAAGTATAAAGAATTTTAAAGCATAAATGGACTTATTAGAAAGATATGATAATTGTCTATATTGTGCCACAATTACAAATTCATCATGTAAAACTTGACTTATGGAAAGCCTGACCAGACCATAAATCAACATATTTTTGTTGAGTTGATGCTTTAGTGGTTAAGACATCTATAGAGATCTTCTTTGCCCTTCACTTAAAACTGTTTATTATACATGTTGACTCAATGATGCATGCAAAACCTCAAAATTTTGACTCCTCTTCATTACCTTTAGTAGTCTCGATTATAATCATAGTTTAAGAAACTAGTATGGCATATTTAGGTAATTCTAGACTTTTTAAAGTCCAGAATTAGTAGTCAGCTCATCCGCCGACAAAATGTTTGTAGTAAATAACTTAAAATCATTGAAAATCTCAAAAAAGAAGAAGAATAAATACTATAAAACAATGCATATTTCACAAAATTCACAAAAAATTAGACATAATGATGTCCAAATGTAGAATTTATGGCTGAAATAGAGTCAAAACATTGATTTTTAAGCCAAAAACTGGTTTTTACAGCTTATTTTGAGCGAAAATTGCAATTTTTTTTTTTTTTTCAAACCTGCTATTTTGGTCGGCGGCCCGCCGACGGAATGATAAAAAGTCCAGAATTAGGCGTTTTGTCCAGAATTACTTAAATATCCCTTTAGTGTTCACAATAATGTGGTCAAAATAACGGATAGTCATTTTGAATGTTCTTTGTTGACAGTAATTATAGTCACTTTTGGTTTTTTTTATTTTCAAATATCAAAATATTTTAATCTCCATCAAAGTCTTTATGAAAGCCAATTAACCCCTAAACGGCCATTGTCCTAGAATGGGTGTTTTTGAAATTTGGGCAGGTTCCTAAAAATTCAAATTTACTTGAAAATTTTTGAAATTTTTTGTGGTAAAAGGTCTTTTCAAGAGGTTTATGGGGATATTTTTTTTATTTTTTTTGGATGAAGTGAGGAAAAGTTATGCTCCTCTGAGCATAAAACGCCCTTCCACGGGCAGGCTCTCAGCCACTGTGAATGCAGCAATTTCTGCCCAAAACTGCCCAAAACTGCCCAAATCTGCCCAAATCTGCCTAAAGACGAAACTTTGAAATTCCACCAAAAATTGAGATTTTGATATTTTTTAAAAATAAAAATTTCCATTTGTAGATAAGGTAGTAGAGCATGTTATCGCCGTTCGGATTTTTAATCCAGATTTTTTTCATATGCTATTTTTATTGTCCAAAAACGGCCTTTGTTTGTTAATTTCAGTACACCCCCTAGCGGAAAATGATTGTTTTGGCAACCTTCCACAACTTTTTTGAATACAATTTTTTAACACAATTAGCTAACTCAGTCTTCTTTGACGTGCACCAAAACCCCCAAAATCCATAATGGAAAAAAATGGTTTTTTGGGCCTTCAAAACTCTGCTGATCCCTTTTTGCGCAGGGAAAAAAACTTGTTTTTCAACTTTGAACGTCATGATCTTGCAATTGGTGAGGAATGAGTGTGTAAGATTTGGTGGACATGTAGACATAGAAGTTAGCTACAAGATCTTACGGTTAGATGTACTAATTAAGACCTCAACTTTGCAAAATCCACCTTGCTTTGAAGAGGGGCTGGTTTCAGGCAGTTTTGATGAAAAACACCCTTGGCCGTTTAGGGGTTAAACCCTTCATAGTCATTCTTAGAACAAATGATAATTGAATAAATTAAATTTTGATTGGTGAACCTCACAATTTTGAAATTTTAGTGAAAATTATCCTCATGACTTCCAATTAAAAAAGAATCTCAAATTCAAAGACGCATTGCTTAACACATCCTGGAAGTTAAAAATGGTCTTACAAGAAAAAATAATCATTATAGTGATTTCAAATACTTACTAAAAACACTACATGTATATTTTCACGAACACTATAAATACTGATTAGAACAAATAGACTGGCAAATAAGAGATGTTTCTGTTATTTGACCCAATTAAAAAAAAACCCAGTTGGAATTCAGAAAGGATAAAAACGGAGTCATCATTTCATGCAAGCTTCAAATAGAGACTAACAATACTCCTCTTGGTTGAGAGCTCATAGATTTTAACAAACATTACTCATGCTCTGCAAGCATGTCCACACACCATGGCTGCACTGAACATGAGAAAGAACATGGTCTCTGTGGTGCCAATCAGAAAGGTGAAGGGAAGTCTCAAGAGGCAGGCCTCATTATCAGGTCAAGTGCAATCAAGTGACTTGTTCCCTTTCAGGTGAAGTTGTAACTTCTCAATGATCTCACACAAGGAAAGACAAACTTGGAGATCGGAAAGTTACATGAGGAGGATGTTTGTCCAACTGAAATTGGAGGTCCGGAGCCCAAGACCGTGCACAACTGAGGTAACCTTGGTGTTATTGTATTCGGAGGTCAAAAGAATTTTGACTATTGTTATAATTGGAAGAGAGCTTCAAGAGAGCCGGAGAGCCTTGACACTTAGAGGATTAGGATTACAAATGAGCACAAACCCATTTTCCGCTTTATATACCCCAAGCCCAGTTTTTGCTGCAGAAATTTAATTGTATAGAAATTATAATTACAATACAATCAAGATATCAAAATTAGAAAAATATTATGTTTTGGTTATATAACCAAGTTTGTGTTAGCTGCAAAAAGTTTGTTTTGAAGCGCATAATTATTTTGTGAAGAAAAAGGTAGTTGGAATTCTATATGGAATAACGTAGAATGCATATTACCATAATGATTTATGGGACCCGAATCTGGGATGAAATGACAACAAAAGAAAGAGCAACTAAGGTAGGACAACTATGACTGATCTTTGCACGACACGTGTGCTGGATCTAACGCACGGTTTCAGGAGATTGGACACATGACCGTAATTTTGGTCCACAAAATTTACCCATCTTCCGCCCTCACTCCGTTGTAAAACATGGTCGGTGTTTGCAGGCATGTGTCGGAGACTAATTGACTTTGGCTCCAAACCTCATCATAAACCCCCGGATTGTTTTGAAGTGAATTAGTTGAAATACATTTAGCTGCAACCACTTGCCCTATCTGTAAGTTTCTTATTCAACCGGGAGTCCGGGTATATAAAGCGGGGACACACTCTACACCATTTGGAACCCTAATCCTGTGAGTCTCTCTACCTCTCTAGGAGATCTCTACAAATCAAAGGAGTGGTCAAGTTATTTTGACTCCAAAGTTAGAAAGAGGGAAATAACCTTGGGAGTGAGTGGGGGACTACCGGTTTAATCACATCTCCAATAACCGCCTTAACCCTTAAATGTCGGGCCTATGGCTATGGATTCAAAATGGTCATAGGGACTGTACTTTTTTCTCAATTTTCACTCAAATTAAATGATATTTTTTTTGAAATATTTTTCCTACACAAAACCTTACATTTTCTATGTACAATAATGTTTTTGTTTTTTTTCAAAAAATTTGAAATTACTATGAATTTCTTAAGGAAATTCTTAAGAGTTTTTTTTGAAATTAGAAAATATACTCAAAATTTTCAATTTTTTTCCATGCTCTGATTTCCATTGAAGTATACAATGGTGGATGAAAATCATCTATGTCTCTAAATTTAATAAAAGGTACCTCCATGATAATAAGTGTTGAACTTGCAATTGCTATAATATACTTAATTTTGATAATTTCCAAAAAATTGAAGATGGAGTCAAAAGTGGACTCTATAAAATTCATTTTCTTAATTAAGCTCATGTACAACAAATGCCATATTCATGGTTTAAAGTGATTTTTTGTAGAAAAAATTTAAAGATTCAGTATACATTACATGAAGATCCGCTTTTAGTACTTGTTTTCAATGAAGGCTCTAAATTAAGTCCAAAACCACCCCATGGTGGATATCAACCATGCTTTGTGCTGTGAAGAAGAGTAGCAAAAAAGTGCAGTCATAAATGAATGAAAATCCTCTTTTCCTATTGAGATAGAAGCCTTTTCAGTCATCCAAAGGCCTCATAACGGCTCTGCCAATGTTTAGGGGTTAATCAATTTTTTCCCCAAAATTGTATGTTGCTTCCTTGGTCTTTGACTGTGAGTACAGTGTTTAAGATTTACAAACATTGCCCTGTAGTACTTGAGTTATTTGTAAAGGCATCCAGTCTTTTGTCCTCCTTTTTTCATGGACCAGAGCTAGTACCATTCCTCCTCCTCCTCACGGTCCCACCCTTCTATCCAATTCTTCTCCCTCCCTCCAAATTTTTATGAATAAAGATTTCAATCTATCTAGTATTCTATTTAGGGTCTACAGTAAGATCATGCCGATCTGGTCCTTTCCAAATTACAGGTCAAAAACTCAGGTTTTGAGGGACTTTATAAATAACTCTATTGCCTGCTGGAAGTTCTAAGAAAGTTTAAGAATTCTTGGATATAGAACATGCAACCTTACATTGAGCTTCATGGATTCTCAAAAAAATATTATTTAGCAAGTGACACACACCTATTGAACAGGATGACACCAAAAAAAAATTATAATTTAAATGCTTACTTGAATATGATTATGTTATAGCAGGCGTAGCACTCCATTTCTGTTATGCGCAGGCAAGTATATAAGCATTTATATCACAAGAAATTCAGTCATCATCAAGTTATCTCCTAGTGTCCAAATTAGTACCAGTGCCTCGCAAAAAAACTTCATGTAGAACTCTTCATATTAGCCAGTGTTGTTCTTCGTCAATTGCTGTTCTTTGGTATTGCATTTGAAAGCCTTGGTATTGCATTTGAAAGCCTTGGTATTGCATTTGAAAGCCTTGGTATTGCATTTGAAAGCCTGACTCAACTATGGAACTATTATGTTAATACCTGGTATTAACACTTGTAATGACCATAATTTCTTGAAGCTTGTGTGGCTTCACACTGATGGGCCAAGGATCAATGGGAAGGCCTTGAAAATGTCTACATGGCAGCATTTTTTGAGAGTTTTGGCGTCAAGAGTTTGGCCCCTCGAGGAGAGTTTGGATAAAAATGGAACAGAAATCCAAACTCTTGTCAAAGGGCTTAATTCGATTTTATTAAAAAATTAAAATCGTCAATTGAATATTTTAATATTTTTCTTCAACTCTAAAACTTGGCCCCTTGGCATAATTTGGTCTTTCAACAAAGTTCGGCCCTTAGGTTGTGTGTAAAACGCCCCTTAAACTCTCAGAAGGGTGGCAATCCAAAATTGTGTGTATAAATAAATGTAGATGAAGTGGACTTCCAAGATTAACTATTAATAATTTGAGCCGTTGAACATCCTTGATTTTTTTGAAGTATGTGCATTGGATAAACACCAAGCATAGGAAGAACAAAATACTATAAATGGAAAACAAATTACTAAAAGACAACGAATTATAGCCGGGCTATAATAATCTTAGCCAAAGGGGTGAAGTTATCTTAATCTAGTTATAATCTCATTATTCTCTTTGTTTTTATCCCCCTAAACTTGGTATTCTATCCTTTAATCTTGATATTCTTACATTGTACAATTTTTAGTGAATAAAAAGTGTTCACCTGCATCAATTACTAACAGAGCATTTTAGATATCTATTTACTCTATGTTTATTTAGTAATAATTCTTTTTATAAGTGCCATCATCTTTTTCAAAAACATGTCATATGAAGAGTCAATGTTTGCAGCACATAAGGTATGCCTTTAGAAAATCCTTTAACCCCTAAAGACCATTGTCCTAGAATGGGCTTTTTTAAAATTTGGGCATGTACCTATGACTTCAATTGAAGTCGAGATTTTTTGAAACTTTTTGTGAATGTAGGCCATAACAAGAACTTTGAGGGAATCTATTTTTTTTTTCAATTGGACATTTATAAAAATAGTTATGGTACCCAAAGTGGAAAAAGCTGTTAAATGGGCAATTTGGGCAGCCGTGCTAAATACATCAATTACCTCTCAGAATATTTCTATAAATACTACATGATGTCATCTTTGAGGTTTTCCAAAAAAAAACGACTTTGAGTGCATAATGTTCACTCCACAAAATATCAAAGTTTTCTCATTGTTTCGAGCAGTGTACAAAAAAACTTCTTCTTTCCTTTTATAAAAGTTAAGAAAAAATATTATTTTAGGTTTTTCCTTTTTTTCAGTGAAAATATGGACATCAATCTTTACTTTGACCGTTTGGATTGGGACTTTATTGAATAATGGAATTTCTAGAAAAGAAATAAGATTTAGCACTCTTATGTATTCAACTTAATAAAAATATTGTTTTCAACATGCTACACTTGGCTTTTTGGTGTAATTTTTTTTATGAAATTACCTAACTTACTCTTCTTTGACATGCACCAAAACCGCCAAAATCCATAATGCAAAAAACCTAAGAAAAAAAAAGTTAGAGTGTGTCAACCTAGTCAAAACTCTTGTCATAAAAGTTTGTTTTCAAATTTCAATTGCTATAATATTCTAATCTCTACGGTCGATTATACTGAATTATTTTGAGCTGTCTATTAAAATAATCTAGTTGAAGATCTTACTGTTAGAATTAGAAAATAATGATTTTTTAGTCATTCAAGCTTTTTACATAGGAAATGGTAGTTTTGGAGCGTTTTTTGGTGAAACGTAGTCAAGAAAATCTAGGGATTAATGAACTTACTACAAAAAGAGCAACAACTAAGAGTGATACATTAGTCATACTAAATTGTCCATCTTCACTTGAAACTCTTAAATCAATGTCGCTTATTTCCATCTCTTTACCGTATGTTATTGGACATTGTTTTGCCTAATAATTAATTTAAGTGCACTTAATTTTTGAAAAGTAATATCTCATAGTTGGGCAGTTTAACTTTGTTGTGTACTCTTCAAAACCATCACATTCCGCTACAAGCATCATAATTTTTTTTTGTTTTTTTTTTTTCACACAAACAAAGTTAAAAATTTCTAGAAAATTCAGGCAAACTTGTAATTGATTATTTTGTGCCTAAGCTCCTAGTAACCTACGGTATCGTATTAGGTTCCTAGCAACATTGACGTCCTACTACATGAAGTAAGTTCCTATAAGCAAGGGGATACACTCCGTTCCTTCCGCTTTAAGGTAGTCATAGTAGATGCTTCTACCTTAGTAGTGGTTATAAAGATAAGCACCTAACTTATGTGTCCTAATCTAATCTAATCTGGAGTGTGTTTGAAGTTGAATGAAGCACCCTAAACCCATGTTTGCAATGTGCTGTCCTGTGCTTGGAATCTGCCACCCCCTGTTTGCCACCTGCCCCTGCCAAGTGGAATCTGGAGTTAAATAATATGGCACGGTACTAGGTACTATCATAGGTAGGACCATGGGAATGTCTTATGCATGCTCAAGTGTGATGACTCATCAGCAGAGGAAGCAGGTTTTCATGCACAACGAATGAAATTCAGCAACATTGTAAAATATTCAACTTAGAGCATATGCCCCAGAATCTTGTCATTATGTGTCCCACTTTTGGGTATTATTATTGGAGGTCCCATTGGTGAGTTCTGCCTTCAAATTTCAGGCCTCCTGGTACTGATGACTATTCAAAGTTTGAAACTAACCTACTCAGCCACTGTACATATGATGCTCAAGTGAAAGCACCAGATTCTAGACTCACAAACACAACCAACCAAAAAGAAAAAAAGAAAAAAAAAAAGCACCAGATTTTGACACTCTCGGAGCCTCATGGGTGGGGATTCAATTTTATGTGCAAATTCCTAACATTGAGAACTTTATAATGATAATGAATTTTGACCTCATAGATTTATTTGTAAAGGTATCTGGTATTTGACTTGAATATCGTAAATTTTGATCAAACATTGTTTTATTTATTTACTCTTCATAATTGATAGGCATGAAAGAATTTAGTGGTTTCTCCATATTGGATGTGTAGGGGCTTGGTTGTCTTTGAACTAAAAAAAAAAAAAACTAGTTTTCGAGGATGGAATGAGGGTATGAGTAAAACTCCTAGACTTGAGAGAATAAAAAACATACAAATATTAAAAATTCATGGTATCTTGTAAAAATTAAAGTTGATTGAAAGGACGACTCTTATGTAGTGCAAAAATCTGAATTGAATTTTTTCATATGTTGGACCTTGCCCTTTTAGGAAGTGCATATTGCATTATGATCAAAGATTGATACTACTCTGTACATGGGGTACAACATGCTTATGAATTCCTTTTTGTAAGAAATTTTTATGAAAAGTTTGAAAATTCATTGTCAACTAAAAAAATTCATCGTATCACAATTACTTTATACACCATTTACCATTAAGTACTCCTACTTTTTGCATAAAAATTATAGTTGAAAATGAATTTTAATTATAAATGTATATTTCAATTGCCAATTATAATGTATATTTCAATTGCCAATTATAATGTATAATGTCAACTATAAATTATCATTGGTTTACCAAAATTGTTCTTATAATACTTTAGCGCATGATTGAATGATAAAATTGATACTACTGTTGTTTACATTCCATTGCACATTATGCTAATATTGTTTGGTGTTGCCAGTATTGTCAACCAGGACAATTGTCACATGGGCTTCCCCAACATCCAAATGGTGCAGCTCTATCCCTGTGGACACTCACTAGGAATTACCTAGAATGATTTTCATCTAGAGACCAATCATTGAAAGGTTGTCCACAGAAGGATGTTCAAAAGTTTGAGAAATAATGCCGGAAAGGATTCAAAGAAGGACATAATCCAATGGGAATACTGGGGCAGGCATGGAAAGGACCTCACATGGATGAGACACTGAGGTTGGAGCATTACACTTTTAACTCAAATTAGGGTGGGTTTTTTTTATTACACAAATTGAATTGCTTCATTTATATCTTCCATACAACAATTTGCTTACAAATATCTTAAAAATGTATTTTCAACTTTTAATCCCATGGAATTTATTTTTCCAGTTTCAAAAGATAAAACACTTTCCAACTAAAAATCCATTTTTTACTTAAACTTCAAATAATCTTTTCCTTATTTATTTTTGATATGCAAACACTTTTAAAAAACAATAATATTCTGAAACACAAGATCGTTAAATTAAAATAAAAAATAAAACATAATATTACACTTAAATCGGTGGTATGGGTATATAAAGTAGGAACACACTCTGCACCATTTATAACCCTAATATTGTGAAAGCTGTTCACTTCTCTCAGAGCTCTTTTTTAATCACAATAATAGTCAAGTTCTTTTGACCTCCAAATACAGGTAACCTCGACATTGAGTGCAAATAGGACATTAACTCCGGACTTCCAGTTTAATTCTCAATCCACATTTAGGGAACTTAAAAAAACCAACACCAAGTTCCTTCCAAAAAAGAAAAAGAAAGCGAAGAAAAAGAAGGAAAAAAGGAAAAAGCAAAAGCAAAACAACTGCAGGCAAAGTAGGGAGAAGGAAGAAAACTCGTCGGTAAGAGGAAGTCCCTTCAACAGAAAAGTAAAGCAAAATAAGTGACTAGTAAGTTAGAGTGAACTGAAGTGTCGCCCACCGCCACAGGGCCCCAAGGCCGCGGAGGCCCTCCCGTTGAACTCCCCCGCGGGCACGGGCGCCCGCGCTCTGAGGTTCCAAGAAAAAGCTCGCCTTTGGGCAGGCTATGGCGACGCCCGGGACCAGGGAGACACCACCACACACACAGAGAGAGCGTCCCGGTGCCCTCTCCTCTCACCGCCGCAGCCCCCACTGTCCATCCCAACGGAAAGCCTGCCTCGAGAGCTTTCCAACGGTGTGCGCAGCGTGGTCGCTCGTGCAGTACCGCGATCGTAATCGAATCGACAACCTCCGGGATCGATAGGACCCGGCTGAGGCGTGCACGGCAGCTCCGCGAGACGTGACGTCTCCGCTCGTGTGGGTTCGTGATTGATGAGGTGAGGTGGCGCTAGTTGGCTGGGAGAGAGCAGGGAGCAGAAGAGGACAGTGTTGATGTTGTGTGGGTTTGATGCGAGTTTGATGCCAGTTTGATGTGAGTTTAGACCACTTTGAGTGGGTTGTTTTCATGCTTGGACGTGGACAGGGAGATCGAGAGTTGTTTGCATTGCAGGGAGGATCTCCGACTTGGCATTGTTTCTCTCCCTCCGTGTGTTGTGTACAATTCATGTCAGGGTAGGCGTGAGTTTCAGCTCACGATGGCTCTGTGTTTGGAAGATATGGGAGCTTGGTTTAGTTTTTATATCTGATGTGTTGGTGGCAATGAGATGTGATACATGGCATGATGGTGCTTCAGGGAGGCTAATTCAACGCATGCAGAGACATGCGAGTCACTCTTTTGGGGATCTCTGCTGTGGTTATGTTTTGGTTGAGAATCATTTGTTTTGTTTGCTGTGAGTTTGGGAGTTGTTTTTTACGGTGACTTGAACGCTTGGGTATTCGAGATCAGGAGTATGACAAGGAGTGATAGTTGCGTATGATGCGTGTCTTTTTAGTATTTGTACTTAGTAGCGTTTTTTCATCATTATTTAACGCTAAGTAGTTGAGAGCGTGTCGCACTGAAAAGGCAGAGAACAGGGGATGCTTTTTCTGATTTGACAGGCAATTGATTAGATCTTATTATTTGGGGGTAGTTTTCATTATTTGTGGGCGGTATGACTTCGATGAGCGTTTCAGAACGTGTTGAAAGGACTCTGTACTTCGGCAATTGGACATGATCTGCTCGCCGATAGTGTTAGTGCTCTCACGTTGAGGATTTTGTGCTTTGATGCGAGCGGAGGAATCTACATTTTTTGGTGGTTTTGGAGGTTAAGGTATAGGTCGTTGTTCTGGATGGGTTCGGTGGGCACTGGGTACTATGTGGAGGCGTTGTTGAGGAGTTTAGTAGATGTGTGTTTGTTTCTGGCAATCGAGCTGGGATTAGCGGTGCTTGCATTGTAGCAGATTCGACCAGTTCGGACAGGTGGCGAGTGAAGCCTCGGTTTGCGGACGGAATATGGGTGTTGCAGGGCCTGCAGGGGTCGCCTCCCTACTGGGGATAGTGTAGCATGACAGTCGTTTTTGGGAAAGGAAACTCTTGCAGTTCGTGCAGGACTAACATTTCGCTTATCTGTGAGAGCTCTTGGTTGTTAAGGTTATATATGTTTATAAAAGAAGTAGTTCGTAGTGTCCTGTCCATCTTTGTATAAGCACCTCGGAACCCTTGTCTAGAGAAGGCAACAATTGGTTTTTCTAACTGTGAAGACCCTCCTGTGCTATCAGATTTTCGAGTTGGGTGCCTTGCACGTGGTCATGCTTCATGATCTGTGCCACTGCGCACACAACCAAGTGTCTGGATCTTCCTCCAGCCGAGAAGAAGATATGATGAATGAGATGGCAGGTGACTTGACGCAGTCACAGCAAGATACGCTTTCCAAGTTCCGAGAAATCCTTGCGGAGCAAGGTCTTCTTAGAAAGCGTGACGATGACTATACGCTGTTACGTTTCTTACGTGCTCGCGGCTTTGACATCGCCAAAGCAAAGGCCATGTATGAGGCCATGCTTGACTGGCGGAAAGAAATCGGTGCTGACACCATCAGAGAGGTATGAAATCCTAGCATTTCACTTCCTCGTTAACCCTGAGCTTTGGACTCAAATTCTGAATTCATAACCATGGATTTTCTCCTCTTGACAGACGTTCGAGTTTCCAGAGAGGAAAGCTATTCGAGACCTTTATCCGCATTTTCACCACAAAACAGATAAACTCGGCCGACCTGTGTATATCGAAAGACTAGGCCAACTGCATGTGGATGAGCTGCTCAAGATTACGACCATGGACCGGATGCTGCTATACCACGTGAAGGAATGGGAGGTTTTAATAGACTGGAAGTTTCCGGCGTGCTCTAAGAAAGCGGGCTCACATATTTCACAGTCGCTCACAATTCTGGATCTGAAAGGAGTGGTACGATCCACTTGCGTTTATTTCATGTTTTCCAATTGGTGGTGTTTATGGCTTCTTAGAGTTTGATGAATCACTTCAAATATCTTTGTCTGCTTTGTTATATGCTTCAGGCATAATCATTCTGCTGCTGGTCTTTATTGGAAGTCACAGATGTGGATAGGTTCTAAAGTCTTTCGTGGCCCATTTCTGCCAGCATGCACGGCAGAATTTTTTGACATTCTTAACCCATATCGTTAAGTCAAAGCAATCTAGTCAAGTCAATAATCTTAGTCAGGTCAATGAACTATTTTTATGTCTTTCTCTTTTACTGGTCACGGAGAAGTAGTACATAGTTTCATGTACTTTGTTTGTGATACCGAGCCCCAATTCTTCGCTCGTATTGTTCAAAGAATTTTACGTTTTTGAGTTGCCTGTTCATGCATCTCATATTTACATAGTATCACTTCATGCCTTCTTCTCGAGTCTTTACTTAGTCTGTTATTAGGAGAAGATCCAAATGTGCAATGTTGTGCAATTGCAGACCATGAAGCATATGAGCAAGCAGGTGCGGCATTTCATTCAAAAAATCACCAAGGTCGACCAGGACTACTACCCAGAGTATTTGGGAAAGATGTTTATAGTCAATGCTCCAACCGCGTTCAAGGCAATCTGGGCGATGATCAAACCATGGCTGGACAAGCGGACTCAGAAGAAGATCGAAGTCCATGGTGGGCACTTCTCAGCCAAGCTGCTTGAGCTGGTAGACAGCGAGAATCTCCCGGAGTTTTTAGGAGGCTCATGCAACTGTCTCGGAGGATGCGAAAACTCTGATGCAGGTCCTTGGAATGAAGCTCGTTACAGTTCGGATCCTCTCTATGATGAGCCTGTGAAGGCACCCGTGTAGAGATTTGTGATCTCCCTCAGCTCATTCTCGTCTCAAGTTTGTCTTGAAAACTTCGGTAAACCATTTTTATCTCCAAGTTATGGCAAACTATGGATTTCCTCGATGTGGAGCTGAGGCTTGGTTTTACTTTGATGGAGAGTCTGAATTTGTAGTGATAGTGAAAGACACATGTCTACCAGATCGTCTTCTTTTTCATCAGATTTTTTTAAGAAATTATCTATGCCATTTCTCAATGGCCGCATAAAGTCAGGGTTCGCCTTGTTGCTGAGCCAGTAGATAGGGTGGAGGGTAGTTCCTCATTTTGCAGATAAGACTAGGGTATTGACAGTGGACAGACGGACCTGGAATGTGATCTGCGCAAGTTGACAACCGTTCTTTTGCAAGGACTGTCGAAAGAGATTCAAAATTTTATTATCTGGCTTTGAATTGCAGAGGGCAAGTACAATCTTTCATGATGCTCGACAATATTAGTCTTGGAAGATCACTCTCAAGCTTAGCTGATAATTTTGGTGTATATTTTTATGTCGTGACAGCAAGAACCGAGTTGTTGCTCATCAGCACATTTTCTGTCCCTTATATTTCCCCTTTTGGGGAGGACATGCAAGGAAACGTTTTTGTCTGTCTTCTGTCTGCTGCATTCTTGAGCAGCCTGTGTGATTGTTATCTACGTGTGCACGTAGCATCTGGGTTATGAAAGTTGGTCAAAATGATACATGTGTTCACAGTTCAGAGTGAACACTTTTCTAGGGCTCAGAGGGGCACTACTTATTGGTGTCCTTAGGGTTATGTCGTACCAGAGTTGATATGGTTGTTGGAACACTGAACTACTGGCTTGAAACCTCGTCTTAAACTCAAATATTAACTTGTGTGCTATACTACATTTGCCGAAATACCTCCAAGTGACGGACACCGGATATGAGGGAGAAAAAGCAAAACTCAGCTAAACGCTCGATGAATGACCTTCCAAACTGTCGACCACTGTCTCCTACTCTGCACAATCCTCGATATTTTACATCACCTGCCAGAAAAGTGAGGACTACTCCACAGGGACCATTTGTGTGCTTCCGCACAGCCTGATGTTTGCGTAGTAGCTTCTGATGGTCTGCAACTGACCTTGGTAATGATGATAGTTAATTTTTCATTATAATAGACCGTGTCTTGGGTGAAGTGCACTGGCTGTACACCAGGAGAAGACTTATTTCCTGTATGAAGATTTCTCTTTGAATCAGGCACCTCATTCATCGCATTCGAGTACAGCCGCAGTTCTCTGGTGTCCTGCATGATTAAAGCTCTCGGTAGGTCCGGAGAGCGGACGGGTACATTGCATGCTGGAAGGCGGGCAAGATCTCTTTCCTTCTTTCAGGATGTTTGAATCAAGTGCAATCAGCAAGTGCGTACAATGATAGAAGATTCGGACCTTCTCTGCATTCTGCACAGTAGTGCTCGATTTTCAAAGATGGGACCGTACTCTGATCTCATTGCCGGCTCCCAGCTACGCGACTGGATTCACTGGAAGCTGATGTCAGGGAGCTCTCTTGCTTCAGCCGATGACATTCCTTCTGAAAGCTTGTTGCGACTCAGATTATTCTGATAAATATCAAAAGAAGAGGCCAGATTGAAAGCATAAAATTATAATTAGGAATTATATCGCATTATTGTGTTGACTGCCCTCGATTCTGTTGCCCACTGTTGCATTGTTTCTCATCCCATTACAACATTGTTTCAAATTTCTTGATTGAATACGGTGCTATTTAAATTACCTGCAAAGCTTCAATGTCCCTGGGTGCATCAGCTTGCTTAGAGTCTCTTAGCATTGGCGTGCTTGTCTTCTGTTGATGTGTGCGATCTGCCGATGCAACCAACTCTAAACACTTTCGCTGTAGCTGGGTCCTGTCTTCATCAACCTGAGCATCAAAATCAAATTTGTGGGGCTAAGTCAGGAAAGTCACTAAGAAACTGCAGAGAGATGGAGTTTCGCACTGCTCCATTGAAAATACTCATACCGTACTCCGTAAGCCTAGATTACGGCGTAACACATTCAAGGCATTGCAGTCTAGCGAATAGGAAGAAAAACATAGAGACAGCGGGATTCTCCAGTCAGTGAAGAGAGAAACTGAACTCTTCACACAGCACATCATTCACTGCAAATGACACTAAAGAACGGTGCTCTACAGTGGCAACAATCTCCTCAATGAAAAGAAGCCTTCAAATTGGTTGTTGAAGCCAATCCGTCCTCTCTCGCTGTTCTCTCACGAGCGATGTCGCCCGCTCCAACATCTCAGAGGCTGTAAATTTGGACATTTTCTATCCAGACTCTCAGACTAATACTTTCTAAAATAATTTCTGAAAAAAGACTATCTGTAACTATTACATGCGGGTATAATTAGTAGGTTGTTGCGTAGAAGGTACCTTGGATAGAAGAGAGATAGCATGCTCGTACTCCCTCCTCACCTCCATGTTTCTGTGGTCACAGCGGTGAGATTTTATTTGAAAGACTTACAAAAAGCTTGAATCACTCATCGGAAATTTGAAGATGCAATCAGGTTCGTAAGACAATTCAACTCGGCAAACCAAGAGATCGAACGAATTAGTAACTTTTAAATTCGTTGAGAAGAAAAATCCCTCGTTCATTTCTCGAGCAATCGCATCATAATAAGGTCATCGAATGATTAAATCGTAATTCATGCAAGATGATTTGGCAAAGTAACACTGATTTTATACGACACAATTAAGGATTTCATTGACGATTAGAGTTCTTCTATCAGTTATATGACACCCCTTTTTGTTAACTATGTACCCTGTAGCCCTCCAAAGATACAACAAGAGCCATATATTGCAAATGAGAATGTCCAGCTCAGGTTACAGCAAGAGGATTACTGCGTTTCTGCCTTTTGAAGCTGGGAAAAACACTCCTTGTAGAGGTTTGCTGTCTTTGAAAGGTCTCCTGTGAGCGAATAGTTCCTCATCTCTAGGTCATGGATTTTTGCCTGCATGATTTCAGACCCAGAGCCAGCTTCTTAATTAGCCAAGTGACAATTAAGCTTATTGCTTTAAGGAAAAGTGGAAACCCCAGTCTTCCTCCACGACATCGACTACAGCCTGCACTCATATGCCAACATGCTTCGAGTGACCAGCTTAAAGACTCAGCGAGTTTAATCAACCTTGTCAAATTGAACATGCCCAGCAAGTTTAATGAACCCTGTAACATGTGTTGGGTGCTCAGGTTCTAAAAGAAAATTTCAAGTAGATTTTAATGCATGTTACAAGAGTGTTATTGCAGTTAAAATAAGGGAGGCGAATGTGTTTTCTGGTAAGCCATTGGCGTGATATACCTTTGAACCGGCAATGTCGGCGGCATTGTGATGAAGCTGCATGTCCATAGAATGGTTTGATAGGGACGGGGAAGAAACAACAGGTCGACATCGTAATCTTTCTTCTGTTTCCTGCGAATTCCCTCACCACTTCTTGTCATTCTGGATTAATATACTCTTGTTACAATTATCCAGAATCCAACTACAATTGATAATGTCTGGTTTCAAACACACTGGCTTTGATACCTTTGCATTCAGACAGGCCTGTAGACGCATAATCTCTTGATTTTGCGCATCCCTTGTAATTTGCAATGTTTGGACCTGAAGAAATCACACTGCAAGTCATTACGGTATATCTGATTTCTTTTTGTTAACAGTATTTTGTTCTGAAATAGCTTGCTTTAACAATGAAATTCAAATAAGTACCAAAACTATGTTGTGTTCTTCTAGAACTTGCACATAGTTTCAAGGGTTTGCTCTGACCTGTTCCTCCAGAGAATTAAGACGATCACGCATCATTGCAATCTTTGTACCAGATTCCTGAAAAACTAGAAATGATTAGGACAGCTTGCTGACTTAAAAATATTCACAGAGTTTGTCATTCTAGTATAAGTAATAAAATGGTTAAACGTCAAAATAGTGCAGAGGTTCCAGAGAGAATCAACTATCAACAAACATCAAGACTAAGCTACCTTGCTCTCCAATTCCAGGTGGTGTTCCTGAGTTCGCACACAAGCAAGTAATTGCTCCAACTCCCGCACTCTCTCATGCTCCAGCCTATATCGTGATGTGATAGCTTCCCTCTCCTGCAGTGAGAATGATCTCATCAGAATAAGACTGCGATATTTGTAGCTCGATTGGGATAAGCCCACACATCAAGCTCGTGTGTGCAAATTAGAACGCTTTGCAGCATTCTTGAGCATATTGTAGATGGCTTGAACGCCAAGGAGTGGTATATTGATGCACCCGAGACAAAGTTGTTCATTCTCTTTACACTGGTCTGATATCAACTGCTTATGCATACCTTCTGGCTTTCAGCAAGCATATCATTGACGTACTGCTGCTTTGTCTCCAATGCAGCCAGATCTCTTTGAGCAGCTGCACTTCTTGCCTCCAGATCTGCTGTTGCCTAGCGAATATACGTCACAGCATGGAAACATGTTTTAATGAGTGTTAGGTGTTCACACTCAAGGGAAGGAACATGAATAATTGGTTTAGGGCCCTTTCTAGTGCATAGTAAGGCATGAAGGATGATGGATATACGTCCAAATCAAGCTTCAACAAAGTCAAAGTACACACCCCTTTCATTGCATTTAGTTGTCCCATCAATGCAGCCTTTTCATTCTGATAGTCATTCAGAAGACCAGATTGCTGAGCCAGAGATCGTGACATCAAGTCTCCTTGCCTCTCCATCGCCTGCAAAACGATTAGCAAGTTTGTTCTCTGTCAAATACTTCAGATGACCGAAATACCAAGGACAAATATAAAACCAGAGATTAGCTGAATTATAAGCTTCGGGACTCATTGCAGAGGCGTCCGTCATTGATACAAGAAGTTTCTTATTTCCTCACGGAACAGCCGGTGAGTTATATGAGGATCAATCCTCAGCTGTGCGTGGGGATGATTAACGAATATCTCTTACCCTATATTACCTCTTGCCACTATCAACTACTCACTCTTGAATCCCTGCTCTGGATGAATGCAGTGGTTCTCATGTCCCAACAATTACTTTGATGAAACGTAGATTAAGCGCTGTAGAACGCATACAATCACATGAAAATTCTTATGATGCAGACGCAAAATGATAATGGTCCAAAAGCAGGATAACTGGTGCTCAAACCACTTCAGTTCTAGGGGCAACAGCATCAACAAAAGCAAAGAATCTGTCATTTGACCAACCAGCATATGCCAAATCATACACATAGATAGTAGACTGAGAACGATTCAGCTCGATTACCTTGAGGTCAGAACTTAATCGTTGGTTATCTTCGTCTAATGACTTCACTTGAGATTGCGACCTTTGAAAAGCTTCTTCCAAGCTCTGGTTCTGGTACCGATGGTTTTGCAACTGGTTTTCACAGTCCAAAATCTGCACTCTCAGTTGTTGATTTTCCTCAGACAGATCTCTATACACTTTCATTATTTCTTCTTCTTCTTTCTCCTTAACGCTCAGCATCTGCAGGCAAACGGATAGTGTAAAGCGATGGGAGCTTTCAATGCAAGACCAACCGCATTTAATGTTTGCAAGAACCAAAAGATTTGAAGCACCAAATGTGCTCTGACATCTCAGGAGGAAATTAAAGAGGGCTGCAGATGAGAAACTTCTATTTACTTGTGATCGCAAGAAGTTGATATTATTCATGTCAAACTGAAGGATCTTCAATCAAGGATATCAGCTTGTGACTACTGTGTCGGAGAGATAGGAGGAACATCGAACAAAACCGTTAATTTAGCACTCAGATTCTAAAGAGTCACCTCTAGAATCACGGAGTTGGGACCGATATTCAAAGTTCCTTGGAGGAAGCGATCAAGACCATACATCGTAAAAAAATGGATTGAATCACTTGACTAGTCTCAGACCTGTTCACAATACTGTAGCTTAGAATTCATATTACGCAACTCGTTGACAACATTTTCACGCTCAGCCACAACCTGTAGCATCTCTGTCTTGAGCATCTGCAAACAAGATCCAGAATGTTGTTATCGATCGAGAGTCTACTTTCCCCCTTCTTAAAATTTCCACAAAGGAGTGTGATAGAAAGGCAAACTCTTTCCAAACACAAGTGGGAACAAGAACTTACTTGGATATCTGAATTTGACGCTTGAAGAAGGCCTTCAACCGCACTAATCTCCGACGTCTGCCAATTACAATTAGAAGAATAAAATATCCTTGCAAATTTAGTCGACGTTCCATCACCACTGTTCAGAATCAAGATACGAATTCGCGACAAATCTGGTGATATCATTCTCCGTAGCAGAATATATACTACATGATACATAATGTGGTGTGTCATCGCTGTGGGATCCCTTGTTCAATTTCGATCTGGAGGGGTGTATAGGTTGAAAGACCTGAGATCTAAAGGACAAATTATGATCCTAACACGGTCAAGATGAAATAGCATGTTCTGCGTTAACATTCGAAAGAGTCTTACAATCATTCACGAGTAGTACTGGACACGTTTCAATGTGCAATAATGACGCACAGAAATGTGTAAAGAGTGACTCACCTTGGCGCCTAATCGTTCGTCAAGGTTCTTCCTAGCCTCTTCCTCCATGGACAGTTGGGACTTCAAGGATACAATCTGTAAAAGCAATAATCATATGGTAGCCATATTATCACTACTGTGACATAAAGTCTGAGTATTCAAAATGAATTCATTTGTTCTCTCCACAACTACTGTCTCGGCTTAGGCAGTGAGAATCTAGTAGAATAGAATAGATGTCCTATTTGAGAATGTTGAACTCTTAGCACACTTCTGGAAAATATACACTTGTTTTGTACTCTATCTCTTTACAAGGGCCTTACAAGTAGTCATCCAAGTGTAATGATCTGAGAAATAAAGTCTGCACTAAAGAGGTGGAATAAAGTGTAATTGAATTGTGACAAAGCTATTGGTGAAAGTTACAATAATGAAAGATACAATGACCACACAGCTTTAGCTTCTTCATTAAAGAGTACTGCCACAGGTTGGGCACCTCTGATTCTGCCTGTTGGATCAGATTTTGGCCTGATTGAAGCCTATGCTCAGCTGTTTGCAGGTTACGCTTCAGAAAGTGAATTTCAGACTGGAGTTGCCCATTTTCGTCGCTAATTTGACCAATTCTCTCCCCTTGCACGTTTACCTTTTTAGCAACGCAAGAATTTTAGTGATTCGTGAATACTTTAAATGAGGACTTATGGTATGATGTCATACATTATTTGGGATTTACCCAAAAACCTCACGCATTTTACCAAATTAACACAACTGGTATTCTCGTTCGTAGTGGTTTAAATCTTCAGATATCATCAATGTAACATAGCTGTTTGTAAATCTATTTCTTTCACATGGATAGCATATTATTATTGCTATTCTTTGCTTTGAGACAGTGAGATAACGTGTTTTCACCTACATGAATGTCGAAGGCATCAATCTACAGGTAGTTGCCAAATACCTCCATTTGCAGCTGGTCGCGCTCCTTGCCTAATGCATCCAGCAACCCGCAGAGGTGATTAACCTCCCCTGTCCTTTCTCCGTAATCCTGTGTGATCCTACGAATCTCCATGTCCATAGCTACAACACGTTGTTCAGCCATCTGCTGATCCGCTAATGTGCTTTTCAGTTTACCAACCTTCATAACACAAAGGAGCTCTGGTCATAACCAAAGCACTAAATGCCGATTTAAAAGCTTTAATTGAAGATTATTACTGAGCATCAACTACCACAGGGAACTTCCTGAGCATCATCGTATGGGAAAATTTGCAGATTTTTTCTTGTTTTGATACTCCCCTCATGAAACTTAAGAAACTAGGTTTATGGTGACTTAATAGTCGTTATAAAATTGTCCATAGAGGGGGGGGGGGGGGGGGGGGGGGGGGGGGGGGGAGTTTGCATTTTCAGTAATGAAACGCCACTCTTCAAGGAAACGCAAATCATCCTGGTAAAGCTAGAATAACAAGTGTATCATACAAGACAACTGCCAATCAATATGTTACTCTGTACGACATTAATTAATAATGAATACACAATCACAACGAATTGTACCAGCTCTTCTCTGGTAGAGTCTAGCTGAGTAATAAGGGTTTTTAATTGCTCCACGTCCCTTTCAGCAGTCTCCAATCGTCGCCTGCAGGAATGAAACAAACCTTCTATGAGAGAAAGAACTACCACTATTTCACGGGCAGCAAACGCTATCCCTGGTTTCCTGAAGACCTTAAGCTTCCAGTTGATGAGAAGAAATTCTTACTGAAGATTCTAGCAAATCCGAGCTCAAGAAGTTTTGTCATATTTCTAACCAATAAATCTCGCCAAATATCTGTTTTTTGAGATTGAGATAATATTATACATGCACATCTGTAATTGTGAAGTAGTCTCAGCTACTTTTAAAGAGCTCTCTTCACGACTCCTACTGCACCCTGAATGATCTGCTTGAAGCCGTGAGTATTTGCCCCGAAGTTCCTCCAACTCTCGTCTGCAATAAGAGTTCATCAACGTTGGAAAGCTAAGGCAGAAAGAGAATCCCAACTGCAAAAACTTGTCTCTTCAATTTTAAGATCAAGTTGGGGGAAACAGTATACGAAGAGTCAGATCTCAAAGTCAAAAGTCAGAAAATTACACCAATGAGCTGCATTTCTTGAGAGCCTCTTGCTCAGATGTTATGCGGGCCTCTGTCTCCTGCAAGATCTAGGACGAAAAATCACATTATGTATTGAATCGAAAGACTTACACCAATGCTAATGCAAGGTCTCAATGCAGAGAAATCTGTAAGGTAACTTCTCTAATTGGGAAGAAACTAAGTCGATCATCTATTCTAATCACACTTACTTTAGTCAGTTAATTAGGCAATATTAGTCCAAATTATTTGGAAGGGGTTCTGCAGAGGGTAGACATGGATATGTACCCGATCCCGTTCCACGGTTCGAGCTGCGAGAGCAGAGGTCAATTGAGCCATGCTTCCATCAATTTCCTGCACATCCCAAGATATACTCAATGGTACCATATTCTAATTCCGCCTTCGTATACTTTAATGCGGTGAACAATGTGGCAGTTCTGCAGTTTGAAGTTGAGCAAAGAAAATCTTACTCGAATTAAAGCGGCTAGCTGCTGACATTCTAACTGGCTGGCTGCCAGTGATTCTTCACCCGCCGCCTGCATATTCAATCAGATAATACATTACAATTGAGTGCATAAACTCTCGAAGAAGGGAGTCGCTGTTTCAACTATTGCCTCACAAGTCTAAAATCTCCTCCATTTGCATTCGAAATGTATTGTAAAAAAAAGCTCCAAAAGTTGTTTCACCTTTTCATCGGTTATGAATCCAAGTTGTTCATGTTTTTTATTTAGTTCCGCTCGGAGTACTCCTATGTTTGCTTCCTGCTCCGCCATAGAGGTTTGCAGTTCATCCAACTTCGCTTTCATATTCTCAACCTGCAAGTAAAGATGAAATTCGAAATTCAGACCATATAGAAACCCATTCAGAATTCCTCAGATGAATATATTACAGCACTCTGCTTTATGAGCGGATTTTGACTAACGAAACAACTTCAGAGGTGAAAGTTAAAAAGCTCGTCAGGAGAAGAGTGCACCTTTCTTAAACTCCGCTGCATAGACTCTCTCCCTTTGATGGAGAACATCATCTGCAAAAGCCCAAACTGACGTGAACTTTAGCATTTATGATGGCGTCTAATTTTTTTATTAAATGTGTTCAACAGAAGCAAGACATGTTTCGTCTGCTCAATTCTTCTTCCGGCTTTTGGAGTCAGAAATACTTAAAATAAACTACGAATGATTTCTGAGACACCGAAGTGCTGCATAAACCAAGCAGACATACAGTGGTCATCACACGTAGTAAACAATATGTCATGACGTGACCATAGAGGCATCACTTAAATAAGTGCTTTCACTCCAAGGAGTAGAGTTTGGATTGATTCCCCAACACGAACATTGACACCCTTCTCTTATATAGAGATATTTGAAAGTGTGCACACAGGGGAAGCAGGCGGAAATAACACCTCTAAATTAAAACAACATTTCAACCAAGCACCGCTAACGTGCTATTCTATTATCATTGTATACATATTACGAGTAAGGCACCTTCGTGTATCTTTGTTGATACGCTGCACTGTTCTTGTCCTTTTCCTGTTGCACATGTTCCAAGATTTCCTTAAAAATTGCTTTGATACACATTATGTTGCGATCTATAACCCTTTATTGTAGAGGGAAAACGTCACGAGTTCAAGATACAAAGAATCCACAATTGAATTCATAGCAATCAATAGGTTTGTGGTTACAAGAGTGCTATTATTTGGAGGGAAGAACTGATTAAAGAGATGAAAGAAAGTTTTAAAATAGGCACTTAATCGTATCACATGATCAAAGTATGGGTCTAGTGAAAAACGTATGAGGTTGAGTTAGATGACAAACAAGGAAACTGGAGCGCTCCATATGCTTGCTCCTCAGATCCTCAGAAACAGCTGCCAGAGCCATGATGCCTGCTGGAAGGTCCTGAACAAATTTCCACCTTTCTTTTTAGAAACATACGTTGCCACATTGAGGAAGGTCAGCCATCATTGAATGGTTTATTACAACGAATACACAGCTCATTTAAACGAGAGTATATGTAGTTCTCTGTCCTCCTGTATAGGACTTGACTGTTTTCATTTCATCCAAATCAACTTTTCATAACTCATGTTACTCAGGCATCCTCTAATGATACACCAAATCAACCTCCTAGAGCTGAGAAAAATTTCATGCAATACTAAGTATATGTAATATCAAAAAGTTTACGTAAACTCGACCTTGCGTACGTCATCCAATAAGTTTCGTAGATTCGTCCTTTCAGAATCCACAAGTTCCAGCTGTGAGTCAAGACCATTGATCTCTTTTACCAGTTCTTCCTGCAAGCAAGCACTTGTGCATCCTTACGAGATTCTTGGCATAATTCCTTGGTCAGTAGACATTCCATGCAATTAGGTTACATATGATTGTCACCATACCTCTTTCTGATCCAGATTATAAATGAGGCCTTTTATGCTGTTTGCTTTGTGCTCCATGTCAGGCTCCCGCAAAACATAGTCTATGTGATGCCTGCTTATAATTTCAATTGGCCTGACAATCACGAGACACTGTCTTAGGGATGGAGTTCCACATCTTCATATTCAGATCAGGACTGATGGACTCCGAGTCTCTGTTTCTCTCAGACTCCAGATGATACGTTTGTTTTCAATTATAGAGCCCGAGAGATTACGAAACTGGCATTGTCACGTTAAGCTGAAGCACCCAGAGAAAGAAATTCGGAAAAACCTCCAGGAGACCAAATTTAATAAAACATTGAACTAGAACAAAATTCGACTATCTTAATTGGAGAAGGGAAAGTGGCAGTGGTAGAGGGACATACTTGGTTGGCAACTCTAGTGCGGCTTTGGAGAATGGCAATCTGTGGATTTCTTTTTCTTTCTCGTATATCTGTGGCAATCACATATTGTTTAAGATTCACCTTTCCAGTGATAACTCGAGCAACCATAATCCGATTTTTAAATCGATCAAGTGTACCAAGAGAACATATACTGGGTGTCATAATTGGAAACAATCTCTACACAAACTGGTGTTAAGAAATGTAACCTTAAACCAAAAAATCACATCTAAGTTACTACTGTAGACATTTGAAAAAAGAGAAACAATGTTCCAATAAATTGTATGACAGGCCATCACCTGTTGAAGTGATAGAAGCTCTGAAGCAATGCTTTCAAGGTCCGCCTTCAAATAGGAAACCCCCTTACCAACGAACATGAGTTCCTTGACCTCTGTGCACATCACAGAGCGATTTTGATTACTCTAAGGAAGATAAACACTAGTATCAATTGCTCGCCTGTACAATCCAATAGTCTGGAATCCTTGTTGGCTATTCATCATATGTACATGTAAATCGAGCCTAAGTTACCTCTATCTTGAATTGCAGGCTGAAGGCGTTCGGTTTGTATGAAATACATGAAACCCTCTTGGAATTATCTCTATGGTCATCAGACAAAGAATTCTATGTGTGAATGTAAAGTGGCCATGTATTCATGGATTAGTTCCAATATCTCACCATTAGGCGGAGATTTTCTGTTCGCAGCTTGGAGCTCTTGAATCTCTCTGTCTTTTGAGGTCATTAGAAGCTGCAAACATACGTTTAAGAAATTGTGCGATGTGTCAGGAACTTTTCATAAACAGAAGGACCTCAATCAGATGTGCACACATGGAACATGATATCAAAGAAACAGTCCAAGAGCAACGTTCATATAGCTTTGAAATAACTTGAAATGACTTTCACATAACTGTTTCCAAGAAAGCAGAGTAAGTACCGATAACCTCGAGCTAATTATTTTCATTAAACTCAAAGCTTCGGGATGACGACAATGTGCGGTTGTGGAGTTCGCTAAGGAGTCTATTTACGTTAAGTCTTTTCACTTCATTGAGCAACTGTTACCCAGACGGTCCAAATTTTGCACCTGAGTGGACGCGAGTTGTTCCTGGAGAGCAGCGTGTACTTCTTTCAGTTTCTGCAACTCCTCCTCTACTTTCTTACAGCGGGTCTCTGCCACTCTGTCAGAGAAAGATATTGAGGTGGAGGTTATTTCGTCTGCCACAGAATACTACTGTAGTTTTGAAATAAGCCCTCAGCAAACTCAAAAATTGCTTAAGAATGGAGTCAGAAGCAGCCGAAGTCAGCTTATCTTAACTCAAGGACCATGTTTGGATATGCTTATAGTAAGTATTTTAAAGGTGATCAGGGTTAGTACCGAATTAGCTCCAGCTTTTTCTGGTTTCCAACAGATGTTAATTTCGTCTTTGGAGCAGGAGGAGAGACAGGCTCCGTTGGCGGGTCTTCAAGAAACAGTTTGCATGTAATTAGGGACAGAGATGCATTCCTTTTTGTTTAGTTATAGATTAATGACTTTCTCGTTACGTATCACCTCAGTAATTCACACAAAAACCAAGTACTTTATTAATTCAGAATTTCAAGCTTTTGATGCATACATTGATTGATCTTATATACGGTAGTATGTGATATAAATTTCGACCTCATTGATCACTATCTATTTCGTCCGTCAGGACAGTGATAAATTTTGTTTCACAAGAAAAAGTATCATACCAAGCGGCTTGGAAAGGGTCATCTGTCCTGGAGCCTGCTGATCCACTGCAGTTCCGATTACAAATGCGATCATCAGTACATAAGCTGTAATTCCAATCTGAGTGATAATTTAATCCAAAACAGTGGCACTTGTACTTTGCATATCTCAGGAGGTTTGAATTAGAAAAGATTCAGGACATACCAGTTGGAGGAGCAGCTGTTTGAAGATTGAGAGTTGATCGTAGCGCTTGATTCATAGTTTCTAGCTCCTGAAGCTGGTGCATACTCTGAGCCCTCCATTGTTGGACCTGTTCCTCGCCTAATGTCAAAGACGGGGAAGTTTGGCCATCTGCACTCACTCCTGGAGCACCCCTCTTCTCCACCTAGCACAATGTACACATTACAACCTCGATTTTGTAAGTAAACTGCTGAAGACCCTATTCTAGCGCATATCAGTACAACATGCTTTCCTCCATCAGGTGTTTTCTACTATACAACATGTATGTACCAATGGCAGAACTGTGCCTGCGACTGCTTCAGAGTGGTCTGAATATAGCTGGGCAAAATCTCTGGAAGCCTAATGCTGATTTGTTAACCCAGTTCTGAACAGGGTAACTGGGCATCCATGTCCACATGTATACATGAATTATGTTCCATTAGATTCATCTGTTCGCCCAATTCTTGGTGAACTTCTCAACTCCAGCAAAAGACCAGAAAGGCAGGGAAGCTGTAGAAATATGTGAAACATCCTGTACACGAAATAAGGGCGGTATATCTTACGCACTTGTTCGCGGAGCTCGGAATTATCTCTGAGGAGACGTTGATTTTCGCCTCGCAATCGATCCAGCAATTGCTTCTCATGGTCCAATTCGCCAGTAAGCACGTTAACTTGACTCCTTAAGTCATGAGAGCATTCGTTCAGCTGAGTGAGATCGTGCACCAACCTTTCTATGAGAGACAGAGTTGCTGAATCCAACTTCTCCACTACTTTGGCGACGGGTTTCACCGCATTGTTGTCGTACCCCCATGCTTGAAGCCTTCCAATCAGCGGCGCCAGATGACTTGACCGATTCGATTTCAACATATCTCCACGAGCTTAGTGATATATGGATGCGGAAGGATGGAAAGCGTTTACTCCAGGATTGATATAACTGGTTAGACCAACATAAGCTTCTGTCTCTCAGGGTATGAAGTCTACACTACGCCTTAAAAAAATAGAAACTACATGGGGATACGGCCATTGGAAACCTAAAGACAATTTGGCTGAACAGCACAACATAATGAGAATCACGAGAAGGGAAAGAAATCCCTGAATACAGCGCCGTTCGAAGGAATTTCATCGGGCCAGGAAATTCTCAATTTTCTCACTGCTCAAAGCATACATCGCCTGTGTCCATAAAATCTCTGGCAAAATAATTAAGTCCACTGCGACAAACTTTTTCCAGATCTTCCTCAACTTTCAAAGTATATGCAGACCATAGGTTTATGGTGTTTCGGAACATTCGCATTTTTGTTCATTCGAGTATCAAACACTCTTGTGTCAAGGAGTGAACCTCTTAACCTTAACCACAGGCTTTTAAGGGGCATTAAGAGGCCAAAACACGGTATAGCGGAAATTCAACAGATCCACACACGGAACCATCAAAACAAGTCTGACCGGAACCTCCTTCTCCAGACGCGTTGTGTAACCGCGTCCAGACTCCGGAGAGCAGAAAGCATTGTATACGTATGATTCGGGGTAGGTTTCCGCAAATCGTCACTCACAACCACGAGCTACATCTTCAGCCATGGAACGAGAAACGAAATTTCATCAATCCTAGAAGTTGTTGACAAGCCTCATGGTTTGGTAAGTTGCTAACACCAGTGTTCCCCAACCCTGAGGCTGGCAATACAAAATTCGTCGCATGCGCAATTTCTGGACACCTCTTGCACACTGCACCAGCTTAAAAATAATGTGACGACTCCAATGCCCGAGTAAATCCTTCTCAATACCCTCCACACTGCTGCTTCATGCAAGCCCTAAAAGGAACCAGCGACCAATCCACCAATTCTCCTCTTAAAAACCTAACACAAATGCAGAATAACGCTTCATTAAAGCAACTCCTCCACTTCCATAACTCCTCTTCCAAAACCGTTGGCAAATATCAATATCATAACATAATCTCAGAAACCTAAATTCCTCCAAAATTCTCTCCTCAAAAACCAAGCTCCTTATCTCACACTCATAATTCCTGAGCAATTAACACCAAGTACCCCTTCCAACATGTGCAACTACCCAAAAATCAGAAAACAAGGAAACAGTACCTAAGAACTCATCTGTTCTCATCTCCTCCACATCGGTAGCCCTAATTGCCACCCTCTGGCAAACCTCCACCAGCAAACGAACCGTAGGGAGTCACAAAAAACACCGAATGCCATCAAAAGCCATGGCATTCCCTTCCTCCTCTCTCCCACACACCGAACAAGGAGTCTTCTAGAAAACCTAATGAACGCAGAGCTAATAGCTAATCTCTTCCAAACCTTCAAAGGACTGAAGCAGCCGCAAGACGATGATCACCTACACAAGTAGAACCATGAACCCTGGCCAAGTACCCCTTCCAACATGCACAACTACCGAAATACCAAAACCACAACGAAACAACACCCGAAAAGCTCTCTAATCCTCATCTCCTCCACATCAGTAGCCGCAATTGCCACCCCTGGAGAACCTCAATTACCAGCAAACGAACCACGACAGGGAGTTACAATAAAAACTGAATGCCATCAACGGCCACGACATTCTCTTCCGCCCTCTCCCATGCGCAACAACGACTGTTCTAGAAAACCTAATGCACAAAACCTTTCATCAAACCTCGCCGAAGCTATGAAGCGATCCAGACAAAGCCGCAAGAAGATATGCAGCCACCACGCGGAGCAGAGAGTGGAAAGAAACGGCCGTGGAGGAATGGACACAAGTGAAGCTACACGGAACGGAATGAGGTGCGACTTGTACCGTTGGAGAGGAGAGAGCGAGGCGGAGCGAGTGGCGATGTCTTCGCGAGGCGATCGGTCGAGGATGCGCAGCGGCGAGCGATTGAATGGCGTCGGGGGTGCGGCGAGGCGAGCGAAGAGCACCACCATGGAGTCCCTGGCAGTTCGATCGATTGATATCTTTGCGTCCAACCTCCATGATACTCCCCCGATACTAGTGTGATAGTCGTGCGATACTGTGGTGATACTTAGGTATGCACGTCGTGGTATGGACATGGACATCGTAGTCGTGAACTTGTGCAGGCTGCTGGTGTAGGGGTCGTTGGTTTTCAGCGTCCCCGGATACTCCCTTCGCCCCTCGTTTAGTCACCTCAGTTGCTCCCTCAATAAGCCCGTCGTTTCCTCATCTCGGTCATCATCTCAATTGGCTCGTCGTTTCTGCCACGTCACCTTGGGCTTCGCCGTGGGTTAAACCGGAAGTCTGGGGCCCAAGACCGTGCACATCGGGTGTATTCAGAGGTAAACAGAAGTTTGATTACTCCTGTGATTGGAAAAGAGCTCCTAGCGAGATGGAAAAGCCATCAGTGGATTAGGGTTAGAAATGGTGTAGACTGTGTCTTCGCTTTTCATATCAGTTTAATTTTGAAAATTATAGGTTCAGATTAGGAGTAGCTTTTTTATTTCATGTTCTATCATTACAAGTTTTGAAATATAAAGAGAATCAAATTAATTTGAAATTTAACTTCTTGGTTTTAGAAAATTATGACAATTTAAAATTGATTGCGGAGTTTGGTATTTGAAGTGATGATATGATCAAAAAAAAGGGTCATGTTTAGGTGAGAAGGCATACAAATTGAGTGCAGAAGGACGGTTACCGATGTGAATTGGAATTGATGATTGCAAGACTGTTTAATTGTTTACAGGAATTTAATGCTGACTATCGAATTATTGATGGAATTTAGTTTCTGTTTGATGAAACAGAAACAAAAATGAAACTGTGATAGTTTTTGAAGATATTCATCCACGAATTTGCTGTTACAAAGTGAAAGATGTTATTCATTAGTATCACCAACATTTTAAAAGATAATGGATTTGTAATTCCAGAAAAAAAAAAATGAAGCTTAGTAAAAAATTAAGGAAATTATATTGTAAGATTTTTATAGCTGCAAGATACATGTAGGATATTTATTTGTAATAAAATATATTGAAATTTATATTTTGAACCAAAAGAAAAATACCAAAATTAATTGGCTTAAATTATTCTTTAAATTGTTCACAACCAACTGTTTGTTGATATGGTTTTCCAAATGTGTAATACTACAACACACCCAATACTTTAACCAAGGGAATTCAAAAGTCTTGAATTACTAATATTGAGAATTTATTTGGGAAAGCTTGTACAGCAATATTATAGTAGCTGCACAAGTTGAAGAAATATCTATAAAATTCAATCAAAACAAACAATTTATCTCAAATATTCACAAAAAATTTGAGTTAACATCAAAAAGTAGTGGTGCATTTAATGCCTAAAGTTCCTTAAATTCAAAATGGTTCTAAAGGGCTTTCGCAGCTTTCGATGAAGTAAGTAAAATTATTTTGTAGTAATTTTTTTGTGAAGATAAAGTTTATTACAACCAAGATGTGTGAATTTTTTGGAGATTTTTTTTTTTTTTTTTTGGAAATTGTTCATTGAAGAACTTGTTCCCTCTTCAGATTCAAGTAGCTATTATTTTTACTGTTTTAGGATTTTTTTGAATTTTTTTAAGAAATAAATTATATTCTTAACCAAATTCCTACTCAAACTACCAACTGACCTAGGTTGTAGTATACATGAGTTTTACAAAGCCAACTTGAGCATTTAACAAAAATAAATTCTCCAAGTTGTTGAATGAAATTTCAATCTACTTTAATTTTTTTGATCCTGTAAATGAAAAAATTCAAGGGCCCAATTTTAATATATATGAATAGTATATCAAGTTTTTAAAGATCTTCCAATTAATTTTACTAAATGATGCTTAGATTGAGATCTATGATGCATGGCAGCATGAAGTAGGAAAGAGTCAGTTTTGGTAATTTTGGCCAATTTGCAACAATGATGCTTTGGGATTAAATACATGTTCACATCTTTAACACCCACTACATCCAATTAAAGAACATTTAATCAATGGATTGATGAAACTATGAACCACATAATTCTACACAACAACTCCCATAGATGATTCATGAACCTAGTTTGATTTTGATTAAGACTTTTGGTAGTTGAGAGCAACTTTAAATTTCTGAAATAATCACGGGCACAACTTCATGCACCATGAGTGAGCCACCCTCCTGTATGGAAAAACTCTCAAGTACCATGGAGGCGTGATTTAAGGAGATTACCATTTGTCCTTTGACAAGACTTAGTAGAGAAATTATGTTCAATGAACCGCAAGTTATGCATTGCTGAGCATACATGTATTTGCTGAATGCATTTATGGTGCCCTCTGAAATGATTTGACAAGTCATTCACAAAGCCTTTTAGTTGTCTGGCAGTACAAAGTACCCGTCACAGTAACTTACTGTGTGAGCAAGTTCTTGAGTCTGTAGACTCCAAAATCATGTCATATTGGCAAAACAGCTGTACACTAGGTGATACCCATATGCCTAAGATGTTCTCTTTTACTCCGTGATACCCATATGCCGAAGATATTCCTTTTTATTCCCAATACAGCAAGGCCCAACAGAGACTGTTTATCAAACTTTGATTGGAAATCTACAAGTTTGAAAGTTGTACTAAAAAAATGCGATTTCATTCCATTCCGAGGGCATACATGGTCTTCATGAAATTAAAGGATATTTGCGCGGATGCAGCCTGTGAATGTTACTTGCTACATTGACCGCGGAAAATCAATAAATATCACTTGGGAAAGAGAATTTGGTTGAAACAAGATTCATTCCAAGTGAAACTCAACATGGAATTGAAATCATGATCATGGAATTTGGGCTTTCTGTCCGTACAGGTTTGCTTCTGCAGGCAGCAATTGATATTCAACTCTGCAAGGAATTACAGTCTGACTCACCATCTTCCCAGTGGCTAGAACGGAACAGAATTTATAGGATCTGCCTGAATTGAGTCCAGGTTCCTTTGTAATTATCTAAGCTTACATGACTCAGGAAGTGGATGATATCCGGTCTGTCATACAAGATTGGATGCCAGTAGCAGTAAAAAATAAACTTCATACCCAGGTACAAACTTACTCAATACTGATAATCTCCCTTGGAAGGAGGATGACGCTCGTGAGTGTACCCTTTCTCATTTCCATAACTAGCCTCAGCAACTGTGTACTTCCGCTGACATATTAGTATTACAGAACCTTCAAAAACTCTTATGTTACGTCCTTTTTAAAAGCAGGCGAGCACATTATCACAGTGCAAAGTTGCAAACTGTCGCAAAGACTTGTGAACATTTGCCTTAAAAAATAAAATCACGTGGACTTGAAATGATTCTCTAAAATTTAGTGGTCGTGAAGAATATTTTTGGTAGAAATGATACAAAGTAGAGAACACATGGAGCCAATAGTATGCCGGGAATAACTGTATTTGAAATGTCTTGTGGTCAGGAAAAACAAATGGTAGTAATTGTGTCTCAGGATTATGTTGGAAATTTAACAGAGCCGCTAGTTCTGAAAATTTGAAAACAATGCTTCAAATAGGGTGTAGTTGAGAAGAATTTATCTGGCTGTACAAGAAAATCGAAGATTTAATCAGTTAAAAAGAATGTTTAAAACATGATGTCTGGTGAGGAAAAATCTATTTAGTATAATGTATTGGAAGAACCGACAACTAATTACTTGTTGATTGACTACATTTTCAAAAAATCGGTTGATGTTTAAAACTTTTGGCTAAAAACTGAAATAAAAGATGTGATGCTTGGATGATATCTATAGAACACATGGACAATAACCAGATGGATTGGTTTTTGAGACCGGTTCTTTGTGAAAAACTATAGAATAATTAACAATTACCTTGAAAAACTCCCCCGATGTTGATCTGATCTGTAGTCAAGATGAATCTATTTGGTAATAAAAGAAATTGAAAGGAAATTGACACAGTTTCATCAATCTTAAAATAATGTTCAAGATATGGTTGGCAAAGTAGTAAAAATCTATTTGATAGTAAAAGAGGATTTCTTGGTTTTGTCAGTTTGAAAAGAGTGTTTAAGATGTGATATGCAGTCAAAAAGAATTTATCTAATAGTAGAAGAGAACTGACAGTTCTAATTATTTGATGAGAGTCTTGAACGTATGATGTGCACCCAGGAAGAATCTATATGGTATTAAAGGAGAACTGAGAGAATTGACAGTTTTATCTGTTTGAAAAGAATGTTCAAGATGTGATGTGTACTCAAAAAGAATCTATCTAATAGTAGAAGAGAACTGACAGTTCTAATTATTTGATGAGAGTCTTGAACGTATGATGTGCACCCAGGAAGAATCTATATTGTATTAAAGGAGAACTGAGAGAATTGACAGTTTTATCTGTTTGAAAAGAATGTTCAAGATGTGATGTGCACTCAAAAAGAATCTATCTAATAGTAGAAGAGAACTGACAGTTCTAATTATTTGATGAGAGTCTTGAACGTATGATGTGCACCCAGGAAGAATCTAATCTATATGGTACTAAAGGAGAACTGAGATAATTGATAGTTTCAACTGTTTGAAAAGAATGTTTAAGATATGACGTGCAACCAGGAAGAATCTATGTGGTACTAAAGAATTACTAACAGTTCAGTAAATTTAAAATGATGTTTGAAATACAATGTGGTCTGAGAGAATCTTTCTCAGGTAATTGTATATAAAAGATCCAAATAAGATAAGTTAATTAGAAAAAAAATAAAGATATTACCATATATAGACGAAGTAAAATTGATAGACTAAAGGAGTTTATTGAACAACATGACTTGATCACATATTCTCTTATCAAGTTTTGATCTACAAACCTGAAAGTGTTTGTTCTAGCGTTCAATGCCAATACTCTTCACTTTAAGCCTTCATGGTGTTTTGGTTCATTGAACATTATTAGTAAAGAATTTTTGGTAATAAATGTGGCTTTCTTCCTAAATCCAATTAATCTTGTCAAATTTTTTTATAAAAAATTGTTTCAAATATTCATTAAAATATAATTGACAACAATAATTTAATGCCTAGTATTACCAAAATAATTAGATAAGAATGTGTAAAAATATCTAATTCAATTTTTTAACCTCTAAAGTTCTTTGTTTGTTTTTTACCAAAATTGTCAAAGTTGACTCCTTCCGTTTTAGGCCTAATAAATCTCAATTTATGCATTATTTAGTAAATTCAACCATAGAATCTTAAAACCAACTTTATATACTACTCACATACCGAAATTGGACTATTGACTCTTCTTCATTATCCCCTAAAGGACAATTGTCCTGGAATGGGCTTTTTCAAAATTTGGGCAGGTTCCTAGAATTCCAATTTAATTCCTAAATCTTTGGAAAAAATAATGTAGGTAGGCATTTTGGAGAGGTTTGTGCATATTTTTAAAGTTTTTTTTTGAACATACTGAAAAAAAGTTACAGGGTTTTGAGTGTCAAAAGCTACATTTGGCCAAACTTTGGGCAAACTCACAGCCACTGTGAATGCAGCAAATTCTGCCCAAAACTGCCCAAAATTGCCAAAATCTGCCAAAATCTGCCCAAACACGAAACTTTGAAATTCCACCAAAAATTGAGATTTTGATATTCTTCAAAAATAAAAATTTCTATGAATAGAGAAGGCAGTAGAGCATGTTCCCACCGTTTGGATCTTTAATCCAATTTTTTTTCATATGCTATTTTTGTTGTCCAAAAACGGCCTTTGTTTGTGAATTTCATTATACCCCCTAGCGGAAAATGATTTTTTTGGCAACCTTCCACAACTTTTTTGAATAGAATTTTTTTAACACAATTAGCTTAACTCAGTATTCTTTGACGTGCATCAAAACCCCCAAAATCCATAATGCAAAAAAATGTTTTTTTGGGCCTTCAAAACTCTGCTGTTCCCTTTTTGCTCAGGGAAAAAAATTTGTTTTTCAACTTTAAATGTTACGATCTTGCAATTGGTAAGGAATGAGTGTGTAAGATTTAGTGGACATGTAGACATAGAAATTAGCTACAAGATCTTGCAGTTAGATGTACTAATTAAGACCTCAACTTTGCAAAATCCACCTTGCTTTGAAGAGGGGCTGTTTTGAGGCAGTTTTGATGAAAAATACCCTCAGAACTTTAGGGGTTAAGTTAATCGTAATGATCAAAAGGCACTGCTGATATTTTTTTCAAGTCACTATAAAAATTCCTTTTTGTCAAACTTTGAAGCTTGTCCTTGTAAAACTAATATATACTATATCTTGAGTCAACTAATAATTTATGTATGAATATGGTTAATAATATAATACCAAAAATAATCCCAAAAAAACCTAGGAAATAAGTTATTTTGGAGCTTGCCAAAGTTGGGTTTTAAAATTAGAAAGTTTCACAATTCCTAAATCATGAGTCTTCTTCTTGTGTAAATTGGCTTCCTACAAAGCTCTTTGAATTCCTTACATTCATTGAAAATTTGAAAGTGGAAGAATAAAGATTAATACTTCATCTAGAGTGATCAAAACCCCAAAAATTCAAATGAGTTTTTAAAGAACTTTATGGGTTAAATCAAACACTTGTTCAATTTTTATTTATTTCTCACCACTTATATCAAATGATATAAGCTTGAATTTTACATACTAAATATTAATGTAAACTAGTATGTAAACTACACATCCTTAAATTGTAGTTTCATTTTATTTATATGCCTTGTTCAGAAAACTAAACATTCATTCAATAAGATTTAAATGTAACATCCATTCAGTTACTTGTGAGATATACACATACATCTAGATATTTAACAAGAAACAACACACAAATATAGAATACACGACACATTCTTTGACAACCAATCAACATTCATGGTAAATTTAATGTACTCAATAGTTTCATTCTTATTTTATTTTTATCTTTTTTGGAGAGAGGAGATGGCTTAATGAGTAATCAATAAGTTCTACCTCACCACATAATGGAACATACGTTTCTACCACTGTTCTAAAATGTTCACAGAATTCAAACAAGTACAGTAACATGCAAAACTTTAAGAATGATGTTAAAATTGTACAAGCTTATTCATTACAAGTGGCTCACATATCCCATTCATATACTGTGTATAATGTGACTCAAAATACAGTACCCACTTGTACAAAGGGTCCTTGAAGTGCTCTAAATTACCAAAAATTTACCCACTTCTCTTCAATCACTCCCCACAGACAGTCTCATGCCTTAGGCACCGCTAAGTTATGAAAGCTTAGTAAAAGAGAAAAAAATGAAGTGTAGTACAGAAGTAGTAAAACATTTCCTATCACATTTCCAATCACATTTCCTTTCATACATGTGAGTAAAATTATGACACAGTCTGCCAGCTTTTGTCTGATAACATGCACTGCTTTACTTAACTGCTTGAACTGATCCTCTGACCTTTCAAAAATCCAGTCACGGGTTTGCCAGAAAAAAATACCTCTGACCTTGCAAAAACAGTGTCAGACATTTCTCTAAGTTACACTCCTCTTTGGTACTCTTATATATCATATTCAAAGGTTCCCAAGTTAGTAATTTATCTCCAAGTTTACAGTATCTCCAGAAATTTTCACAATCAGCACCGCTCTTTCAGCGTTTGTACCTCTCCAAAACAAAAGGTTCAGAATCAGCACCAATCTTTAGAATTCTTCAAGTTGAGCTGACCCAGCTGCTCTCTTTCGAGCTACTCCGACAACGACAACTTCTCATATCAATTAATCCAAAGAAACACTCCTCCACAAATGTCTCTATCAATCCTACGCACGACGAGGATCTTATCACTTCCACAACAAAAAAAGGTGCACGATTCTTCTCCACATTATCAACAATCAAACTTTCAAAACCAATAATGGAAAACTCTCATTCCTACCACCAAAAAAAAAAGTTAGTGCACGTCTCTTCTCAGCATTATCAACATTCAATACTTTAAAAAACCAAAATGCAAAAAAAAATCCTTGAACCAAGAATGCATGACAACATGTATGTGCACAAGTCAACAAAAAACAAAAATCACTCAAAGGAGAAACAGACATGAGAGATGAAGGGAAGAAGGAAGAAGAAGAAAAGAGAACACGTAGTAGAACAGCCACGGTGGCCTCAACTAAGCTCATGTACTACTACTACTCTTCATTCTCCCTTACACAAGTAGAGTAATTGCAACATATAAAAACTCTCCCCTCATCCCCCTCATGAACCCTCCCTCTTAATTCCACACCCCTCTCTCCTTGAGAAATGCGCCTTGACTTGCCTTCACTGCACCCCTCCTGCAGCCCCCCTCTTTAATATTCCACCTCCATCCTCCCCCCTCCCAGGCTCCCACAACCAACAACCACCCTCCTTAAAGTAAGCTCCTGTAACCTCCCTCCCTCCCTCCCCCTGATCCATCTCATCACCTCATCATGTCTGCAAACTCCTCCCTCCCATATCGCTCAAGCCTCCTTTAAATCATTCCCAAGGTTCCAGTTTCCTCATAGTCGGTGAAGAGTCAATCAGTCTGTGAACCTGGGCCAAGTCACAGAAAAAAGAGTGGACTATGATTATGTCAAGAGTTGTGATGTTCACCATGTTGCAATAGTTTCTGATCATGGTTTTGTTATGGTTTTCTCATGGTTTGGTTATGGTAGATCCTGATGGTCGGTGACTGTAGGTGAAGAAGGTGAGAGTATGTGAATGATGATGTGGGTTAAGTTAGAGAGAGAGAGAGAGAGGCTGGGTAAAGGTGGTGGTTTGGGGAGGGAGTGATGATATAAATTGAATGAGATGCGGTGATGAGTGAGAGAGTGAGTGTGTTTGGAGCTTTGGGGGGTACGACTGAGGAGATTATATTTTCCTTTCTTGGGAAGGACGGCAGGGAGGGAGGGAGGGAGGGAGGAAGGAGTAGCTGGAGAAGGGGAGGAGGAGGAGAGGTAGTACGTGGGTACAATCACAGAGGGGGAGGGGGAGGGGGAGGAAGGGAAGAGTAGAAGGAGAGAGCAAAAGGACAGAGTCAGGAGCGTCTGACGGCTTCTGCGGAGTAAATGCCTGGAGCTTCCTTTCTTCGCAGAGCAGTCGCGCTCGCCATCGACGTAGTGAGCTAGCACACTGTGCAGATTGGCACCAGCTGCATTCTTAAAGGTCGTCCTGCCTCGCACCTCTTGCAGGGAAGGAAGGCCATGTGTGTACTGGTCCATGCATCTGATTATTCAATTATCATCATCATGGACCTCATGTCCACATGAACCGTTGCCACACTCGCATGTATATATACGCAGCTGCTGCAGCTCTGAGAGTCTGAGCTTCCGAGTTGTCTCTACTGTTGTGTGCATTGATCGAGTGCGATGGAGTGATCTGTTGTGGTGTTGTTGAGTTGAGTCCGGGTGTTGGTGTTGTGGTTTTACTCATTTCGGGGAGGGTGAATTGTGGTGACAGGCTTTGGTAGTGTTCTGGCGCCTGTGTGTGTGTGGAGATGGAGAAGGGAATGCTGGGATAGGAGAGGGGGGTTTTTTGTTGTGGTTGTGAGTAAATTATTGTGTTGGAGTTTGTAAGGAGGTTTCGAGTTTGGTTTTTGGTTTATGTGGAAGTGGAGTGAGAGATTAGTACGTGAGTTGATCGTCGACTGTTTTTTTTTGGTTCGGTGAGAGGATTTTCGGTGGTGGTGGGAGAATCAGAATGGGTACGCATCAAGGTTTGGAAGTTGTCGTGAAGGTGGAGCCACAACCGGGTGATAACGAAGACATGGCCATTTCTTTGGACCATAGCTCCACGACTGTAAGCGGCGGCGGTAGCCCGCCGCAGGTGGTCGAAACAAGTAGCAACTTGTACGTGACCCAGCTGAAGGACTGCATTTTGCAGCGGCGACGCTTGTCGTCGGCCAAGGCGGAGCCGAACGACGGCGCCACGAGCTCCGAGCTGCCCAGCCCGGAGCTGGAAGACGCGGAGAGCCCCATCATCTTCGGAGCTCAGTGGAACAACATCGACTCCGATCCTAACCGCACCATCCACAACGACGCGCCCATGGCACCCATGGTCGTCGATCAGCCTAACCCTGTGCCATTCTTCAACTGGCCTGCATTGAACCGAGCCCCTCCGATCGTGCAACCAGCGCCAGCTCCCCCCATCGTTCGACGCACTGCGCATACCCGCCAGTTCTGGAAGGTTGCCTCCGACTATGAAGAGACAACTGGAGGCGAGACTTATAAAACGGGTTCGTGCCTTCTTACACTCTCGTTGCAGAATATTACTTAGTACAGAATTTTTTCCGACCAGCTTCGCTTATTCCTTTGGTTGTAGAAACCATGGTGCGACAACGTGTGGCTTACGCAACCAAAAAACGTTCCAAAGTACATGTTTAATTAATAAGTTGATTGTATTTGTTGTTGTTTACAGGTGGATTAGAGCACATCCGTGTGCATCCGAAGTTCCTGCACTCTAACGCAACAAGTCACAAGTGGGTTCTGGGAGGTACTTGTTTCTGGCTCTCTGGGGTTTAAGGCCTTTTGAAGTTAATTGTAGTAGGGAAGATAGATGTATGTGGAAGTTTGTGTTAGTGGTTTTGGAATATTTAAAGGGATGTGTTTAAATGGATTAGTCTTGTTTAAATATGTGATTGAGTACAGAGTAGAGTCTTAGCTTTAGTTTTATGGATGTTTGTTAAGTTGTAATGGTTAGTTAGTCTGTTGATATGCTTGGGACTGTGCGGTGTTGGCTTATTCTGAGCTTGTGATGAGAAGGTTGGTTTGAAGGATAACTGTTGACGTTTTTCTCTTGTGAGTGCAGCTGTTGCGGAGCTTCTCGACAACGCCATGGATGAGGTGCTGTTTGAAGCAATCTTCGTTTTCATGTCGTTGTATCTGTTACATGCATCACGTAATGGGTTAATCTTTTGGGTAGAAGTATGTGATGCATAGCTCTTTGTGTACGGAAGTGGCAGCAATAAAGACTTCTGGGGATGTTTCATAACCATTGAGTTAGCCACAATATTCCTACTTTTAAACCGCGGATCAGAAGTTTTGGCTCGTTTTTCTAGTCGTATGCTGTTGTTTAAAAAGTGCTGTCTCTTTCATTCAGGTGAAGAAAGGTGCGACGTTTGTGGCTGTGGACATGGTGAAGAACCCAATTGATAACTCACCCATGCTTTATTTGGAAGGTTTGAATACGGACTCTCTGCGCTGGGAAGTTAAATTTTAATGTCTCTAATTTATATGTCGTTTCAGCCTCTTGACCGTATGCGTTGGCTGGTAGTTCTTCCTGCATCTGATACCAGAGACGGGCAGTGTTGAATATCCTGACTTGCACGATATATCCTGACTTGTGTATTTGCCCAACAGACAATGGAGGAGGAATGAGTCCAGAAACCATCAGGGACTGCATGTCATTGGGCTTCTCTAACAAGACCAAGGCAGGGAACACCATTGGCCAATGTAAGTACCTTTAATGCTCATGGATAGACTGTTGACTGATAATGCATTAGTGAGGTCCTCATGTTCGTGCTCAGTGTGGTGAAATGATCACGAGGGGTTCTTCATAAGACAATATGTCTTTGCTAGTTCTCACGGTTAACGATCAGGTCCTTCTTAATTTGAAGGAATCTGCTTTGTTTTGATTCAACATGAAATATAAACCTGAGCATTATTGCCTGTGTGATACCTGCAGACGGGAATGGTTTCAAGACAAGCACGATGCGTCTCGGAGCTGACGTGGTCGTATTTTCACGCTCGCCTGCTACTGAACAACGGAGGCATAATTTCTCAAACATTTTCATTTTCCTGCAGTTGCATATCATTCTACAGTTATTTAATTCCTAAGATATATAATTCGCTCGTACATCATGCCGGAAGTTGTTCCCGTAACCAAGCGAGCCTAGCCTTAAACTGGCTTACTGATTTTTTATTTTTTCTGCTTCATTAATGGTTGGAATACATGCTCAACTGATAAAATAATACGACGATGTTTTTATACAGTGCCACTCAGAGCATCGGCTTACTATCCTTCACATTTTTACGAGATTCCGGATACGAAGATATCATGGTCCCTGTGGTCAGTAGTGCTCTTTAAACCTGTTCACCGTTAGTTCATGACTTCTCTTCCGAAATAGCAGCTCTATATTCCTCACACATGTTTTTTGAAATTATCAAGCATTCTTGCAAGGAACTGAATGTTGTACTTAAAATATTTCCTTGATCTAATGCTTAGTCTGTTTGGCAATCCCGAGCCTGCATTCAGCTCTATTTTGACTCAGGTTGAATTCCCTTCAATTCATTAATCGAGATAAGTGGGTATGCTGTGTGCAGGTAGATTATGAACTTAAAGATGGAAATTTCTGGACTCCCCTATACAAGTCCAATGCTGAGAAATGGGCTAAAAATCTAAATACCATCGCCGCATGGTGTCCATTTTCAAGCGAACGTGCACTTTTCTCCCAGGTCATGATTGTTATTTGCTTCGACTTGTGCTCAATACCGATGTAGATTTTTAATCGGAAAGGCTGGATTCAAATCACTTGTTTTAGTCTGGAGTTCAAAGTCCGAAGTCTGATGGAGTCTGGCGTCTGGAGTCTGGAGTCTGAAGTGTGCTTGTGGTTGCATGACAGTTCGACAATATGAAGGAGAGAGGAACCAAGATAATAATCTACAACCTCTGGGAGGATGAGCAAGGCAAAGTCGAGCTGGACTTCGACTTTGACCCCTTAGTAAGTTTGTGACTTTATCTTATCCTTATTAAACCAACACATTTGGCCCAAACCTTTCAAATTCTAAATGAATTGATTCCTGAAATGCATTTGCAAAACTAATTTTTACATTGGTTTCTTCATGTTCAGGACATTCGGTGTAGAACTGACCAAGCGACAGAGGATGTCCTGGAGAAGGCTGAGAGTCACCCATATTCGAAACATTCTCTCCTCTACAAATACTCATTGCGGGTACAACAATGTACCATGTGGAAATGATTTGATTTTAATGTGCAAATCCTTTGTCCCAAATTTAGCCATGATTCGTCTACATTGTGATTTTATTTTAATGTGAAAACCCTTTGTTCTTAATTTATCCATTCCTCTACGTTGTGCAACGTCGTTTGCAGAGTTACGCGGCCATTCTGTATTTTCGACACCCGCCAGGCTTCCGAATCATCCTCCGGGGTCAAGATGTTCCACATCATAACCTGGAAGACGATTTGATGAATCCTAAGTACCACACTTATAAGCCTCAGGGGTTTGAGGGTTCCGGAGACGTGAAGGTAAACGCTTACATGCAGTGGAAGCTATCACTGCCAAACAGTTTGATGTTCTGTACTTGTTGTAAATTTCTTCACTTCTGCAGCATGGTGAATGCATTCTGAGACTGGATTGAATGTCTGCAGATGGTTGCCAACGTGGCCATGGGATTCGTAAAAGATGCTTATGCGCATCTCGCTGTTCAGGGGTTTAATGTGTATCACAAGAACCGTCTCATCAAGGTACTTCGCTAACTGTATCAGTTGATGGTTCATGCTTCCTAACTGACACGAACATTCTAATTTTTCCATGGCCGGAACTTTGATATAAAATTCCCTCATGCTATTTTGCATCAATGGAAATTTCTGTATGTTTGTTGAAGGCTCTGATGAAGACACGAACTCTTTTAATTAAAACTTCAGAAACTGTAATGCAAGATCAAGATGAATGGTTTAAATCGCTTTGCAATATATCTAAAGCCACAGATGATGCTGGTATTGAATGCAGCCGTTCTGGAGAGTTTGGAACACGGCTGGAAGTGATGGGCGAGGCATTGTTGGTACGAGTTTTTAAGCTTACCTGTTTTATATGGACAGATAGTTTGAATTATTGCCACTGCACGGATATTATGCTCGAGTCTCATTCTTGTTTTGGATTGCCAATATTCTGTGAGTTGGAATCATCCAAAGATCATTTTGTTTCACAGGAGTTCTGGAAGCCAATTTTGTGGAGCCTGCCCATGACAAACAGTCCTTTGAGCGGACTAATGTGCTGGCTCGTCTGGAGCTGCGTTTACAGCAGATGCAGAAACAATACTGGTTTCTCCTCACCTTCCATCTTTCTGATATTTAGCCTTGTGAGACAGAGCCGTAAATATATTTCTATCAGTATGTAGTTTGCCATTCTGAGTCGCCTTGTTTCCGGACTCCTGGCAGGTCCGAAAATTGTCACTTGGTCGGTTACGTCAACAAGAAACTTAACCGGAAACACAGGAAGGAAGCCGAGGCCGCTGCAATGGCAGGTAAACCGAGACTTGATAGTATACTATCTCAATCGATTGTCCACCAATTCTTTGTGCGCAGTCTTGACCTCGTTCTATTCAGTAATAAACCATTTCAATTCTTTGCTGAAGTTCCACTTTCATTGTGTTGGTATACATCGTTGACTTAAAAACAATACCATGATGCAGAAATAATTGCCACTGGTGGTCAAGTAGAACGAAATCGCTTCGTCAAGCAGGAACCGCTCCAACCACGATTGTCTGTGCCTGGATTCCCAATCAGTACTCCGACGGTGGACATTGCGAGTCCTCCAGTTAACGACATGGGTTTCCAGATGGTCTATCGCCTATCGCCTAATACTCCTGCACGTCCTCCAGGTTTCGACTTAGGCTTCGAATTGCCGGTGGATCGCAGTGGGCCTGCTACACCTGAAGTATCCACACCCCACCAGGTGAACATAATTTCTGCTTACTAAGTGCTTCTGAAGCATTTTTCTATTTATCCGTAACTGCACCTTTATATACTCAAATTGTATCGTCAACACCAACTGATTTCTTACGAGCAAAAATTTCATCATTTTGGGCTAATGCATCGAAAGCCAAGGTTACTCAAATGAATTGAGCTGTTTGTCCAGCGGTTCCAGTGGCAGGGGGTCGAAGCTGATACGAGGGAATCTCCTGGAGAGAGTAGTAGGAGCCGGGAAATCAACTACCCCACTATGTTCGAAACTGTATGCTACACACTCCCACTCTTTATGAATTTTCATAAACTGTGTTTTGTCCAAACCTAAATACGGTATTTGCAAGTCAGGTTATTGCGTATTTCGAGTTTCCAGTTCCTGAAGTGAAATGTATGGAGAGTCTAACTTTGAAGTGAGACTTCCGGTTGCAGCCGATGCGAGTTGGACCTGGCGCAGACCCAGCAACTTTGAAGGAAATTCTTGCCTCGGTGACTAATTCAGGCACCGAGCTATATCGTTTGGATATTTCTAAGGAGCTTGAAGACAATAGCCTAGTTCGCGCTAGGTAAGAATTTCAATAGCATTTATACTACTTGTAATCCAAAGATCTTGCCTATCGTTATAATTTCCTGTAGTCTATGCTTGCACTCCGCTTGCACTGCATCCTTGACAATTGTTTGTACATGGATGTTAGACACATTGTAATAAGCTGGCCGTGGTGACTAAATTCCTACTGTGTGCCTTACCAGGTGGGAGAAGATTGAGAAGAATAGCGGGAGATGCATGAGCTACGAGGTCGAAAGGACCCGAAGATTACAAGCTCAGGTAAAGATACGCTCTCAGCCATTCTCTCAATTACAACGATAAGGATTTATTGGGTTCATCTCTGACCTTCATTGCTGGTGAAGTTGCTCTGGAGTCGTTGGTTCGCTTCATGTTTTACTAGCTCCTGCAATGAGGGTGATGTTAGAAGTTAAACTGCTGATCATGACACAAAAGTTATCCTCTTGAGACGGGCAAGATCTTGTTTGGGTTGGGCAGATTCTCGACGTGCAACAGGAAACAGCATCTCTATCGCGCCAGTTTGAACTGGGCAGACGAGAATGTGACCAGATTCGACAGACCATTGCTGAGGAGCGCCGCTTGCACGAAATTGAGGATGAGCGAAATCGCAAAAGCTTGAAGGTGAGTGGCTGCAAGGCAAGCACCTTGAAGGCAAGTAAATTGAGAACTTGTAAATCAATTTCCATGTTGATCAAAATGAGAGAATCAATTACTAGGATGCGCCAGGATTGGACTATGTCAGAAAATTGACATTTGTTTTACAGGAAGCGACGTTGCGCGCTCGCGAGCTTGAAGCGGAAAACAACCGCTTGCGGATGATGGATCAAAACTGAACAGATGTTGCTGTGATGATCATTGTGTCCTGCACTCCTGTATAATACCGTGCCTCCAACACCATACACCATGAAACGGGACTAGTTCTTGTGCCGGAGCTTGCCTTTCTTCAACTACATACTGTACACAAATTCTAGATGGTATCTCCCAGTGCTCGTGATTCCATTGAACCTTAAAACAATCTTGTGTTTACTCTACAGTATCGTGACTCGTGTTTCTTTGCCACCGTTCATTTTCACCCTATTCTGAAGGGGACATCATAGAACGGGCTGTAAAAAGTTTTTGCATTCGACTTTTCCCAGAGAACTTTGGGTAGTGGGATAAAGCGTACAGACACCTTGGATTCCACAAAACTTTCATATACAAACAGACCTGTTGTGAAATTCGAAATACCTTAATTTATTGTCGTAGCATATTTGGCTTTCTTTTCTTGAAGAACTGTGACTACCAGAATGTTAAAACATTACTTGGTACGCATCCAAAACGTAAAGGTCATCGGTAGAATCATGCTGCAAAAGTGCACATGAGCTCTAGGTGTTGAATGTCACTAGTATGCTTTCATCTTTTCCTGTTAAGGAAGTATTACCGTGGGAGCTTCTACAAGGATAAATTGATAGTTAATGACACGTAGGGATACCCCTCACTTTCACCCCCTGCAAGCCCAACCATTGAGGCGTCTTCTTCAGCTGTCCAAAATTTGCCACTACCACTGTCACACAAAGCACACCAACTTCAGTCTTCAGTCAAGACACTTCTAGACTTCACTGAGTATTGATCCAATCGACAGCTTAGTGGTGTCAACACAAAATATATTCATCAAACCCAGTTTCACGAGTGACTGTGATTCGAGCACACCTCATTGTTCCACCTGAAAAATGGTCCAGCATACGACGGATTCTCCCCACATTTTTTTTCCTTGGGGCCAGCACGACTGCCTGTTACCAAATACGGTAGAAACCCCTATTATCAACCATCTAAGCAATTGGGGTATATGTGTATAATAAGGAAAAGAAAATTATATCCACATATTAGCAACTAAAAACCATGCCCAAGCAATGAAACTGGGTTGGACAAACATAAAACATCTGCGTAGGAGTTCCAAGGCTCTAAAGTAAACTCTAATCAAACACCTACTATTAGCAACTATGTTGTTCTACAAATATCCAGTGAAGAAATGGAATCTCTCTCCATTCCAATGTCTTGATTGGTTAAGTTTGAATCTGAAATTGGTTGGTTATTTTCTTTCGGGTTGGTGAATGGCCATTCATGGTAAAACATTTAGGGGTATATAACAGGTCGGGGTTGCTTCAGGTGCCTTTCGAGATTATTTGAACGATGGCACTAGGTTCGGTACTTGCCGATTTAAATCTGGCGATCCACCCCAGGCTGAAGAAGACCGTAGATTAAAGAATCTTGGATAAAATAATGTCACCTACAGTATACGAGTGAACCATGCTTGCTAGAAATTATCAAGGCAACGGTACTAAGTCTGACAATTGTAGCAAAACTGTTGGTTTAAATCACTATCAAACATCCGAGTATCAAAATCGCACGTTGGTCATGTGTGTAGGTTCTAACCAAAAATGCTGGAGGAAGACCGTAACGGAGTATGCTCTCAGTGAAGATGCGGATTGCACACAAATGTATCCATGCACTGAACACCTGCAATCAAGAATCATCCAAAATTAGGTGAATTGTTTTTAGAAACTACAAAACCCCCTCTGTTCATGCCAAGCTTCTGTTATCACTAACGCAATAGCGGGGGAACAATGGCAAGTGAGGTAGGAGAATTGTCACAGTTTCTGCGAACATGGAAATGCTGTCTGTAATTACATGAGTCGTAATGATGATTTGAATCTACCATTTATGAAATGAAGATCGCTGGAAAGATGATTCTCATAAGGTGACAAAAAACAGTCGTTTGACAAAACTCGCGTTGCAAACCTCTCCGTAGGTTGCATAACACCAGTGCAGCAAGGCATGTCGTTTCCTGTCGTGTTCGTCCTGCAGATGCTCCAACTCCGCCCGGGAGTTTTGTGGCCCAAGAGGATCGGTCGTTAATGCTCGGACCTGGAGTGATAAGAAGTTCTGATTTAGAGAGGACGGTGAGAAAATGATTGCTATGCTTAACTCTAATAACAGATCACGTCATGGTTCAGTTTCTTGATTTGAATGAATGACTTATCATAGTCTGATGCAACCTATACAACAAAATTAGTGTCGAGTAAGTGACTGATTCACCAATTTGTGGAACGATATATTATGTGTTTCAACAACTGCAATGCTTGATCAGTCATACTTGTAGATTGTTCAAAGATATTTACGGACCAATATTAAGAGAAGAATTTCAACCTGAAAGTTTCTATCACGAGCAGCCTCTGTGAAGCTTTCTACAACATGGCGAAAGACGGTGACAGTGTAAAGTAAGTAATCAGTATCCTCGTGCAACTTCTTTGCAGATCTTGGCACCTATTAAGAAAACACCTGACAAGTTGTTATTAATGCAACAGGCGTCTCAAATTGACCTTGCAGCGCCATCTATAATTATAAGAAATATAAGACAATACCGTCACGCAATGGCAATTATATTAGAGGTAAGCTGATGTACAGTACATAAATGGAAAAGAACCTTCACAAAAAAATTGCTACATTTTCAATTTTACTCAAAACTCTCGATATCTTGAACTGACCGTTTCTGAGAATTGTATAGAGAGGATAACAGGTGTTTAGTTGCAAGTGCGTTTACCACAAACAAAGCGAGTTTTTCGTAGTTGAGCATCCACTCTTCTTGCGAGGGCTTTGGCACAATTACTGCGAGTGTCGTCATGTGCTCAGTGTTCACAATATCTTCGACCCTCACCAATGTTGTGAGATCCCGTATCGAAAGGCTGTGGTTTGCGCTGAATGCTGTTAGTTCATCGCGCTTCATCTAATTCTTTTTACTGCAAGCATTGTTAGTGTTCACTGGCCATTATATCTTTAGGCCCTTATAGGTCTTGTCTAATCTAACAATGTAGGCCAAGGGATAGGCTAGATGTTGTCAGTTCAATGAACAATTCACGAATCGGTTAGTGATATGAAAATCAAAACAAATCTTCTGCTCATTCTAGTTTTACAACGGAAGCATTGTCTTACCTGCCAGTCTGTTTGCGTAACGTGGTTCCCAATTGTGTCTTAATATTTGAATACTCCCCCGCTCTGACCTAGAAACAGAATTTCATATCAGTTGTGTATCAGAAGATTTAATCAGGCACATAATCACCATATTTCTAATTCAAGCAGGAATAACTCGGGAACAGAATTAAAACTAGGATACTTAATACTTTCGAAGTTGCAAAACGAATGTAAATGCAGTCAATAAAACTGTACAGACATCTGCTAACTTATCAATTGGGTGCCTGCACAGTCTTACTCCCAATGGATAGATCACCTTGAGGTCTTCTTCAATCTTAGATACGGTCGCTTGAATTGTAGTAGCTGTAACTTTCAATGGGGTCTCTATAGGATACTTTGCCACATCCCAGTTAAACCTGAACACCGAAGCACCCTAAAAGACTTGAATAAATTGAATGATCACAAATGCACAACAAATTCATCAAACTACAAACATGTTTGAACAAGTGAAATATCAAATACCGAGTAACAAAGATTTCAACTGGAACTCCGTCCACCAAAAGTGAGGTCGATACAGAACTCGTCATTCTTTCCAACTCTTCAATCTGTCTTCTCACTTTGAGGGTGACGGCCTCCACAAAGCCACCAACCTGTCCACCGTTGGAGGTTTTATCTCCCGACTGTTACTGTGAGATGATGCTAAGTAATATTAAAAGTAACACACGTATGTCAAACAATTTTCGCACTGAGAAGAAAATATAATGCCCAAACAAGCCGGGACAAGAAAACACCAGGCTCTCTACGTGCGAAACCAGTTCCTATACAGGACATGGATTACGAGTTTACGACGGACATTGCATTGACAGACAAATGAGGGTTTAGAGAGGGGTTCTAGAAGCAACGAATAGAAGTAAACACCATCCATCATTACTAATTTATAGACTCGCATCCTATTCCAATACATTATTTCAGCCCCTTAAATCCCAACTGCATGTACAATCCTTGTATCCATAAGAAAATATTTTGAGTTTAAAAAACAGAACTTTCGAACCTTTGCAAGCTCATCGCCAAGGGTCAACAACGAGTTCAATGTCCCAACTCGCAATTCTGGGATTTGAAACTGTTGAGGATAAAGAACAAAAGTTAGCATTCTATCAATACAAAAGCTACCCCTCTAAACGCGTAACTTGTGCAGATGACACCATTCATCAGTTCAATGACAAAATATTGCTACAAGAGAAACACGCGAGGTCTTGATATTTGAGAACTTGATATGACTATCAAATAGAGAGCAAGAGAAATGTAATTATGCAATTAAAACATAATCATTGAGAGGTTCTCCGATTCATGTGTATCAATGATGTTCTACAAATGAGAATCTAGTTAGTCAAAAAAGCGTTTTTCTCAAGTTTGTAATACTCATTCTGCACAAGATGGGGAGAGTTTATTGGAGGTTAATGGATCTTCCAAAAGCTACGGATTCAAGAGCATTGTAAAGACTGTCCATCATGCATTCTTTTACTCGTTGAAGGGCCATCCAAACTAGGATCTACAGCAAGGCAGATTGATTGATTTATGGACATTCCTAGGGAGCAATGTGTTGACAGAAGAAACCCCTGTAGTGAATTCTCATGCTTCGCCTTCAAGGGGCAGGTGTGAAAGACCATCACATCGATATATTCATCACGATGCACAAAGAAAATGCCCATACGAGATTGCACAGGACTCGTGAAAGAAAACCTAGTTATAACCTAACCTGGTGAGGTGCTGCAAATCAAGAGGAGCTTACCCTGTAAGTGGGTGTATCAAATGACACCTCTGAAACCCGCTGTTGGAGGGATGCCCATGTTGCAGCTGCTGTGCCGGCAAGGGGCAAGGATACCAGAAAGAGCTGGGACATGATCGTAGCTGCAGACTACTTCCTCTTAGTGACTGTCTATAGGTTCCATCTGTCCACCAAGAGATACAGGATGCAAGAAGAAATAAGCAAGTGGAGGACTTTTCATAACAAATATCATAATAATATTTCCAACACACTATTTGGTTATCTCCTACAGAATGACGTCATTCCGCAACATAAACGAGTATGATTCATTTAGAAGGGGATAGCACATATATCACCGAGTGGTGAGGCTGCGCTCTGACTATGCCTTAGAAGGCAGACCGAAGTTGCTCTCACAGAAACAGAGTGATTCATTTTTGAAGTTCTATCGTCGCATTGGTCAATAGCCAAGATTCGAGAGGGCGAGATACCTGAAGGGTTAGGGCTAAGGATAAAACAACCAATCCTGTTCTTCACGGCATTACCCTTTCAAACACATAAGAAAAAGGCCAAATTTTGCACCGAATCCAAACTGACTACTGGACACTTCGCAGAGCTCAAGAACAGTGACTCGTTACAATGGCATGTGCGTTCGTCCACTCGGATGGTTTATTGCGTACACTCGGATGCTTTATTGCGTACACTCGAACGAAATCAGGTAAATGCAATGAACCGTCATAGATGCCCTAAAGAAATAACTGAATTAGTACCAAGCAACACCACTCGAACTGGGGTTTGGCTAAGTCTCAAACTGCTGCATCCAGGTCAACAATTTGACATGAATATTAGGGGACTTTCTAACACCATATATCTCAAGATCTAACTACCGAATGCGGATATTTAACCACTAATTTGCGGTGGTCTAGAGTTCACAACCATGCACTTCTATGGAAAACATCACATTAATCGTGAAAGAAAATGGTTCTGAAGAACTAATTAGAACCAAAGTGAGCTACCCATGTGAACCTTGATTTGATGTTGAAGCAAAAAACCTTCTTCCAAGCAAGACTTGCTCCAGACTGAATGGTGTACTTTTCCCAAAACAATCTTTGATCAAATCGTTGGTCTCCTTCCTTCCAAGAATACCGCAATGGTAACTAAAATGACGAGTAGTCACTTGACTAGTACAGCGCATCCAGTATTCCTAGTAGAAATGAGTCAACATCTTTGACCTAATACAAAGCTAAAAGCTGATAATCAGAAAAGGACAGGGATGAATCCATCAAAGTTGAAAACAACACCTAGATTATCAAAAACAAGCTGACTTACAGATTGTACATCTGTGTCTAGAGCCACTAAACCAAATCATTCCTTTTGTTCCTGCTGTGAGACTACAAACTATGAATACCTCACTACAAAATGAATAACAGAAACAGGAACTCGAAAAAGGACTGAAACTAGGCAGAACACTAGGAAACTAACTCAAAACCTACAAAACCCGAGTGATGATAATACTATGACCTAAAAGCACCTGAATAAAAGTTAAGCAACAAGGTGACGTTCCTCATAGGCTAGAACTAATTGGATTAAACGACACTCTGCTACCGGTACTTTGTCGAACCCACCATCCCACAGCAACGGCTACGGCCAAAGACATTAGAGAAACCAATAATGAGACTGTGCTAAGTGCGCTCCAAGATCTGCTAGTGCCTATAGAGCTTGATGCTCCAGAAATAATTTCGAGTTGTAGCCAATCACAACTTGCTGAATAGTGCTGATAAGGTTGCCAGCCAGAATTGGCTCCAGTAGGAAACCAAAAAGCAGCCGCCATGCCATGCGTTGAGCCAATCGTGAATTGAGCATCCTGGTACAGATGAGGTAGATCAGTGGAAGCACAACATAGGCAAATACAAGTAATAGATGGCTTGGTATCAGCTTCTATAACGAGTGAGGAAATATTATTGGTAAAGAAGACTTTATTGAGGATGAGAGACTTATAAAAACTTTTATCTAAATGAGAAAATGATACATTAGATTTGAGGAAAGGACAAAAGAAAACTAGCCAAGTCAGGGGCCAGGGCCTAAACCTGTTGAAGAACATCACTAGTACGCAATGGCCTTGCAAATTCAAACGTGTACGTCCCAGCACCGTCGAGAGCCCCAAATGGACTGTCAGTGGCGACTAAACCTGCAATAAAACATGACAGTCTCAATATCGACAGTAACCCCGCACCAGGCATAACAAATATCACATGACACAGATCACATTGGTGAATGTCACAAGTTAGTTCTCAACGTGTAATGATTATATTGATGAAAGCTTTACCATATGCTGTGTCTGTAGTGCTGTGAGTCCAAGATCCACGCCAGTTATTCAGTCCACCACCGGTTAGTAGTCCTGCAAGTGAAAGCGTGTTTATCAATACTTGTAACTATCCCATGAATGACCCATTTAAAAAGCCAAGTCCATTGTAAATGGAAGACCATCCTAAACAGTGGCCGACTGGAAACCAGTATACTAAGCGCCACAGATGCAACATTTCAGGCCTCCAAACTTGTACAAGCCCATCACAAATGTCTCGTCAAAAGCACTTAAAACTGACGCATGAGAGAAATATGTTAGAGCTGTAACATTTGGAGACAAGAATAGGAACCGCACCACTAGGCGTCATGCCATCGTAAGAGCGACAATGAGGGTTGAAAGCATAAGCGTCATTTAATTTGCCAATGCTGCAACATCACTTCCAATGATGGAGTTAGTGCAAGATGAAAGCACAATACTACTCTAACCGGTCTTAAACCTCAAGAGAAAAAAGTAACTACAGGAACCCGGTGTACTTCCAAAAATACCTCGATCAGCCACTTTCGAGGATATTAACAGTTAAACAAAAACGCCAACTTCCTGGTTGTGATCAGGAAATTGTACCTATCTCTCCCCGTGCCATTTATGCTATCAGCAAGGTTTCCACCATACAGGCGACCAGGAATTGCCTGGTTTAATTCGAAGTGAATGAGGTCCACCTCATGACCGAAGCAATTTGTCGAATTGCAAACTCCAGCAGGCTCGGGACACCCGCCCATCTGTGGAAATATAAGAGTCATTCCTATGTGAAGTGATGGATATCCATCATTGTTCAGTAAATATCCATAAAATGCATTCTTGGTGTCTAGATAATTATGTAGACTCAAAGATTCGCATCTTCCCAAGAAGCATTTCGCAAAATGCAACAGATGAAAAATTGATACTATCTACACGTACATTGTGGTAGGTGGCATCATCTCCGATTGGGAACATCAGGGCCATTGCTGCCATATTCTGCTCACTGCAATCAACAAAAATTTAGTAAAAAACTCCAACATATGTTTCTCGTATTGTCTGCAAGTTATGAAAGCACTAAGGTTCGCGATACTCTCAGACGTGGAACTCAAAAACAGAATTGAAACGCAGCATTCCTTCTCAATTACCACTAGCATGAAACACAGCAGATGCACGTACAGAAGCCAAAGAGGATGGTTACTTACTTGGCATCGAACATATAGGCTCCAGGGACTTGAACCAGGAAGAAGACATCATGCCCATCATGAGCTACCTGCATGAGCACCATGCCGAGTCCTGATATTGAGTTCCCAGTGCTCAAACCGTCTGAGAATTTGCTAACAGTTAGCTATGCCAAACGATAAAAAGTTGCTCTCCTGGTTAGACAGTTCTTAAACCGATCCTTCCACACATTGAACCGAATTTGCCGTGGAATTTGCATCTTCCTCAGCAACGTGGTATTTATTTGCTTGTTTCCCAGAGGATACAATGAACTAGGATCGCTCCGACTAGGACTTCACATGTAGTTTGAAAAGGTGGAAAGGCACGATTCAAACAGGAAAACATAACCTCGCACTCCGGTGCCTCTTCCTCTCCCCAAATGCCAGAGTACTAACACAAAAGAAAAAGATACCGAGCTTATGTCACAACTTAAAGTGCCTGCAGGAAACTGCGGCACTGGCAGAAATCTTGCAGTAGGAACAGAAAGGCTAATAATCCTCAAATTACAATTTCTAAAACAAGCTGAAATCACGACTTCAGGTGAAGCCTCTGCAAACCGGATGCAACCTAAAACAACAGGCACTCAACTTCTCATAGCCAAATACGAGCCAGAACGCGACCGACCTACATTGCATAAACTTAATCTATTGCAAATTCATTGAACCAGACTCCACTCTTCTGCGCCTCTTCTCTTCACCAAATGTCGACCACTGACACGAAAACATATCAAGCTTCTACTGCAACTCCGCTATTGCACACCTCCGCGCTTCCACAGCAAGACTCAGACGCTACCAGGAATAAGAACAGAATCACAAATTCCAGCCTGAGCTGAATATCACTGCTCAAGTAGAAGCCTCTGCAACCCGAAGCTAATCTAAACTACTATACTCCCTCAACTGATCACAGCTAAGATGGAACCAGACGCCACACAGAGAGAAACCTATGTTGCATGTACTGAATTCATTCCAAATTCAAATAACAAGACCGCCATTCCATAATACTAATCACAACAGCCAATAAATCATTCTCCCATCCGAAAAAATCTAAAATCCAAAATACAGTAAGGAACGCGAACTACGTAACTTCAAAAAACTAAAATAAAGCCAATTCGTGGCACGACAGAAAAATGCTCCGAACCCGATCATCGTACCTTAATTTGCATGGATCCGCCAGGATAAGCGTTAGCCGAGTCGTCAGTAAGAGCGGGATTAAGCTGGAACGAGCTCCCGCTAACAGAGCTCCAATCCGCGGCGAGTCCATCGATGGTGACCAACCCGGGGAGGAACGACGCTTGCAGCTTGACGCCGACATTGCGCAAGCAGGCCGCGCCAGTGGAGCCGGTGTCGCCGTGGCTCCAGACGGGGAGAACGTGCACGTGCGCGCAGAGGGCGAGGAGGAAGAGCGCCAGTGCAAGGCGCGGCCTCGCCATGGCTAGGGTCTGGACTCTGGAGCTTCGACCAAGCTCTCCTCAATGCCGCAAACACACACAGAAACACTTCTCCCTTCTCCTCTTTCCTCTTCTCTCCAGATGCAAACTGGAGAATAAGTTAGTATTATTGATCGCAGTTCCGAGTGCTTTTCTCGGCCTCGGCTTTGGGTCGTGTCTCTTTGGGGACGTACCCACAACCGTTCTTGGGAGAAACAGGTGTGGTATCTATGACCGTTGTGGATTTGGGAGTTGGTTTTTGGTAGAGGATGGGGGTGGCCGTTTTGGGCTATATTCGCGGTGGAAGGTGGAGTGGGAGCAGGAGCTAGTAAGTTAGTGAGTAGTGAGTCGTGAGTCGTGAGTCGGGGGAGTGGTGTGTGCATCAGTGTTTATTTAGCAGGCGAAATATCGCCAGAAGGGGAAATAAAAATAGTAATTCTCTATATTTGGCTATAAAGTCCTGAAATCACTGATTCGACGAAGCCAGAAATTACCTAACAAGTAAGTTGGATGGAGCCATCATACTTCCAACATGGAGGCCCCTTTTAAGGTGTCTAGTTACATAATACTACATAATACTTGAAATTAGTGGGAAAAAAACAGGGATTGCCAAAGAACTTCTCCAGAAAAAAATTTGATGAAGCCAAAAATTCGCTCCTAATATATTCTTTGTGGTCACCCTAGCACCAAACCAAAAATCCTAGGATTTACACTGGTGTGCATTGTGGAGTGTACTATCGTGGGAATGTACTGCTTGGTTATTTGTTGTAGTACGGTAGTACCACACGGGGGGTTGTCTAGAAGGAATTGGAAGTGTAATGTGCATTTGTATGTACTTTCACATAATGTGACTTTGAATGCACTTTCACAAATTGTGAATTTATATATCTATTCATAGAAATAAGGAAGCTACCAAAATAATGATAGTAATGATAATAATCTTAATTTTAAGAATTTCAAAATGGGGTAATTTTTTAGAACTTAAATCTATTGTAGACAATGCACAAATATGTTGGTATTGTGATTGACTATTTCTTCTGTTCGAAGTATTGTACTATATATTTCATGCCTTATTTTTTTTAATTGTAGGATTTAACAATTTTAATACATTCAGTTTTAAAATCTTAGTTTATGGTAAATTCTATAGCATCTTGAAACATTTGTACTCAATGAAAAAATACTTTAATAGAGTGAACATATTTATTTTTAATATAAATTAATTTAAATTATTGAGTTTGTAATGGCACTAATGCGCCAATGTTTTTTGGTTATTGATAGGCCAATGCATAAAAATCTTTAAAGGGTTTTACAATTCAGTCGATTAAAAACATATCATTTAAAGTGGCCAACATATGTGTTCAGGAATTTAGATACAACTTTTAAATTGAGTCACATAATAAAATGGTTGATTGGTTGATTTTGAATATTATCACTTACTATAAAGTAGCTCATGTATGTACATATAGCAATAAATTTAATAAGTGCAAATAACATGTATACTTTATGTACAATTTGATAATTATACTTATAAAGAGGATTTTTGAACTTAGTGAGTAGGTTGAGCAGAATGGAATACGCTTACGGCCTGTTCAAGGCGCATGAGATCATCCATTCAATGGTTCTATACTAATCAATTGCAATGTAGAAACTAGGCAATATCTCTTTTTGAATAGATGTAATCAACTTTAAATGACTTCACATATGGAATAAAAAACATTCAATTTCTTAAATATTAAAAAAACATATAAGAAACTAAAAACTAAAAAATAAAGTCTTTTAGGTTTAAAAGGTTACAAACACCAATGAATTGTCCACTTTATCAATTTACATTTATTTTTTAACATGATCTTAAAATTGTATGCTTATTGTAACAAATTGTTAAATGTAATTAAATACTTTTAAATTCTTTTTTTGTGTCCTTCATTATATTTTATACTTTTCAAAAACCTAATTGTAGCTTCTTTTTTTAAATTAGACAAAAAATAATCAACTAAAGAATAAGTTTTATTAAAATCTATTGATTTATTTGTCTTAAAAGATGAAAATTAGACTAATTCTCATCCAAAATTATAATATTTTACAACATGTTAATTAACAATATTAAATCACTTGCCTTGATATTTTATTGTATCATAGCACTATATATCTTACGAAATATAAAACTAATGCACAAAACAATAATTGAGGTACATATTAGAAGCTTGAAAGAAGAATTAAAAGATCATGAATAGATAAACCATTGCTTTAGATTAAATTACAAAATATTTACTATAAAAAATATATATTGATAAATGTATAACTTTTTTTTCTTGATGTTTACAACACATGTTAAAAAACAAATGCTGACAACATTGATTGAGCTAGAAAAAATGTCAAAACATGACATTTGAAAAACTTGTTAAAGCATCCATATCATAGTTAAGATCTTTTCAAAAATCTTTGGTAGTCGTTGCCAAATTCTCAAAACCACAGTACACCGCAACTCCAATGCCTACCAATCCTGAAACAATCAAAACACCTCCTAATTGATCTCCTGAGGTGCTCATCGATCACCACTTCAACAGCGAAGAAGCAACGCTATAGTAAAGAAAGCAATCTGGAGCCGATTTTTGAAGAGTAATTACATACATATTTATTGAAATTTTAAATAAATTTAATGATTGGATGTATAGAATATGATATGAAGTTCTAATAGTCAAGTTTAAAAGCCAAGATCCATGAGCTGCACACTAATTTATTTATATATATATATATATATATATATATATATATATATATATATATTTTTTATGCAGTCAGACTCCACGCATTTTGAGGTTGTTACCTTATCCCCAAGAGCTAGTTCCACCTATGCTTTATATCTCTGCAGGTTTGGGAAACGTTCTCACAACTCTTTCTGCCGGATACGACTACAGTGATATATCAATCAATTAGAAAGTTGTAATAATAAATAATTTTTTTTGCCATATCTTTTAAATCTTTGCACAACAAAACTTTTATATTCTATAATACTGAAAACCATGTTCGCAATGATAAGAATAGTGACCATTTTCACCATATTTTCTATAATTTGGCGATAATGATTATCATTTTAGTCGCTTATTATGATCATTGTGAGCATAATTCCCTCTAGTGCTACAAATTTGGCAATATTCATAGTTTATTAATATTGGTTGTTGAATATTTGTAGTAAGAACATTTGTTTTAAAATTTAAGAAAATTTTGGAGTTTAGGCATTTGAATTTAGGAAAATTAGAAGACAAAATTTTGAGTTTTAAAAGAATTATAATGATTTTAAAAATGATACAAAGTCATTTTAAAAAAAGATTTACAATAAATGTTGAAGACATGAAATTTTTAAAAATACCTGTTTTATTAATTATTTAATTTATTGGTTTCAATCTATAACATCAAATAACAATGAGAATTGATGTGTTAAAGTAGTTGTTTCTTGATGATGAGGTTTTTGATTGAAACTCTCATGATGACATTTTAATGACAGATGTCATTGCACTAGTAGAACCAGCGACTACTTCCAGGCCCTCTTCCACGCCACAGTCCACCCATTTCCAGTGTTTCCACGCAGGTGGACTGGGAAGGGCATAGGTGGAGTTGGGCGTTAGTTCCTTGCCATTCCTGATCCGATCTAAAACAGTTTCTGCCCTTGTCAGCCCCGTCTTCTCAGTGATTGCGTGCTCCCCGCTGACGGTGAGAGCCAGGCAGTGTCGGATATTGCCAAATCTGTCGAAATATCTCCATGGCCATCGGTTACAGATGATGCTAGATGCCCATTGATACCCATCCAAAGCTTGAGGTCCAGAATCGTTCGACTGGGTGCATGTACCTGTTTCTCGTACCCTTACCCAGCATTCGGTTGACGTCCACTGCGGGATAAACACCCGGTTTCATTTTTATTATACCCGGTTCAAAAGATTTATGACCGCCTTATTATGTATATCCGCGTGTACAGTGTTACGCTCGGTTGATATTTGCTGGAGTGTCCATGTCATCATACCCGGTGCGACGGATGGAGTGAACTTATCGATATCCATCCATCGGATTGATGACCTGATTCACTTGATCATACCCTGCGTCACCACATATCCAATTATGCCGTTAGGGTTTCGGCTCTACTGTAGGGATCGTTTACGGGACTGCAATATTCAGTAGATACAGTGCCCTATTATAACTCCATGAGTTGCGTGAGAAAGAGATCAAGCAACGACATGCTGAAGATTCAGTAAGTTGCAAATGAGAGGAGGACTGGTGCGAGGAAAAATGCAATCAGGCATATTGTGATTGCACAATGATTATGTGCACATTCAATTTCAAACTCCGGTACATTATCACAATTCGCTACCGTAGGGGTAGAGACTCCTCAACAGCTGAGGCCTAATTAGGTTTTACTTCGAACGGTCTACACAGGTTCCATGGTATTCCGATTATGTCGTTGCATGCTACACCTGCACAGATAACATCGAACAACCCTAGCCATGGCCATGGACCTGAGGATATTACACGACTTCTTGGCAATCTGCCCACTACGGTCGTGTTCCTGCAAGATCATCTGTTTCAAGGTCTCGCACCAAGAGATGATGCGCCCATTTCACGTATGTGGTGGAGTTCCCTGGAGCAACCTTTGCCTCGGATAGAGTGAGGAAGGGCTGCCGGTCCAGTTCGAGGAACATGAGGGGAACCGAGGAGTCGTACACCATAAGCACCTGCACCATTTGCTGGCCTAGGTCACAAGGGGTATGCAGCTGATTCTTCCTTGTCGATTTCCAGCTGATACCGCTTTTACCGTAGGCTACGGGGACGCCTGGGAAGTCTGGGTGCAAAATCCAGCATGGTTTGTTACATGCGACCGGATGATCTGTCCTTCCTCGAGGGCAGATGCGTCCAATAGAAGGTCTATCGACGGGGGGGATGTGATGCAACGGACCTCGTGTCTTCAGATATTTCTTTGGAACAACAGACTTCTTCGGGATTGCTGTTTTCTGGGAGCGTGTTGCCTTAGCTGGTGGTTGCGTCATGAAGTCCGGATCGTCAGAGAAGGCTCCCGGGAGGAAATCAAGATCATCTTCAGCCTCCACTTCGTCGCAGGGTGCCTTTCTTTTCTCCGACAAAATGTGCACGCTCGCAGGGTTTGAGAGTGGAGTCATGACTTCGGTGCGGATTGGGGCGTGGCTCCCTGAGCAGTTCATGTCAGACTTTGGACTTCCGGAGTGGGCCTGCAAAGGAATACTTTCGCATGCAGGTATTGTATCTAAAGAAACTCCATGATCGGTGGAAGGTGGCATAGATGTAGCAGGAGAATTTGGGGGGTTTACCACAGGGTTGGAGATGAACTGCTCGTTTCTGTTGCCGCCAAATGCCCCGGTAGATATTTTCGTGAGAAGTTCCTTCATGTCGTTTAAAACGTCCATGGTGTTCTGCTGTCGTCGGTCGAGTCTGTGTACGGCCTCCTCTATGTTCGTCTTCCACTCAAGTTCACGTACATTCTCCCCGTTACGAGCGCCATGATTTAGGTGATATTCCGGAGTGTGCTGTGTCATGCACAGCACCGAGGTCATTGTCAGTATGGCACTCTACTTCACGACATCAATTCTACATGACTGTAACTACATAGAATTAGGGTGAAAATGTTGGGGGGAACCAGAGGGAGGGATGCCGTATTTGCAAGATCTGATCCTCGTGTTTCAGGATTTCTTGTCATGTAGGGCTCCGAGGCAGCGTTGTTGCGGTCTAGTATGCCGTTGGGCCAATCCATCTGTAGATGTCACACAAATTAAATCAGAGAGGATTAGAGACCGCAAAAGCAAGGGAGGATACATATGAAGTACAGTTAAAAAGCAGCCAATTAGGGTACTGACCTCGTTCGCAGGAGAACCTAGGTTACCGTTTCGGCCCGTTGTGTGAAGTTGGAATCCAGAAGCCTCGTCCGATGGAATCTGCACATAAGAGGTAACTATGGCTTAGTCCGCGTATTCTGTGTCAAATCGATGAAGATAGACATAGTACAAGTGCGTTTGTAGTTCACCTGACGATCTGGGGTAGACAGTTCGCTCTGTGCAGGTAATTCTCGGTCATGGCTACCTGGAGTTCTTGAGGGGGGGGTGGAGGCCAGAGCCCGTTTCTCTTGCATGGCGCGAGACTTCGAACGACCTTCGTCGCTATCCCAGTGATCGCGCCAAGTTTGCCACGCAGCGTCCGGGCATTCTTCATGTTGCAAACCAGTGAGGATGAAATGTTGGCGCCATGTGCTCTTGTCGTGAGCTATTGCGTCGTCGAGATATTTGGGCAGGTAGGCAGGGTCAAGCTCCGTAGGGTTATAAAAGAATAACAAATCAAGTTCGCGTTGAATGGTTAGGCAAAGGAGCTGCCATTCCCCCTGATGTTTTGCATAAGATTTGTATGTCCAATTTATGAGACGCTTGGCAATTGACCTACACGTCCCATGCCACTTAGTGCGCAAACCGACAATCTTACCTTCTGAATTCGTGGGGATGCAGTGCTTCGGCTTCCGACCTTCGGCGTGGGATGCCACTGTCTCTTTGAAAAAAGCAGGTTCATATGAACGCTGATCACGTCTTCTTTTGTTCTTCTCTGCTTTGTCAAGAGATGAGGTGGGAGCGTCCATGCCGCGACCGAGTTCTGACTGGGATGAGCTCTGCGGTTGGCCACCTGAAGGAGACCGAGGAATTGGTGGCGTTGGCGGTGGAAACTGACCATGTACAGCCCGGTATGTGGGCAAACTGGCAGACGGACTACCGATGGGGCGAATGTTGGACTGTGTGTGGAGAGACGTTGAGCTGGGACGTTGGACTCCATGTGCCCCCCTCCGTATGATATTTCCGTAAGGCCCAGGAGCACGATTCCCCTCTGAAGTACAATGTGGTAGTTCAGTCTGGAAACCCGGGAGGACCTACCATTGACAAAGTTCAGTAACAAAATCAGTAAGCAGTCACGGCATCAGGTACGACAGACATTCTTGAACGCTCATGTGAACTTCCAAATACAAGCAAAGGACCGCCACGATTTTTCCAAGAACCTTGTGGTATAGATATGGACTATGGAGGAACAGCAAAACCTTTCAGAGAAATGCGTGTTCGAGAAGTAGCAAGTGCTTACCAATGAAGGAGACTCTTCAGACTCCGAGAAGTGTTGCATGCGTACTTGATTCAACATTGTTGCGCCAAGTGCAAACAAGTCTGCAATTGCTTGCTTGTACGCAAGTCGTGGAATCTGCGGCTCAATGAAGTCGTCACTAAAGTAACCGCGCGCCTCACTTCCAGATCCAGCGCAACTGTCTTGTAGGGAGCAAGTATCCATCCTCCTAGAGTCTTAAGGCCAACAATCTTAGATCCGGAATACAATCAGTAACACACGTACACGGCGAATTTCAAAATCGGAAATAGACTCTGCAAAAGCTATTGGATGATCGCAGAAAGATGTTGTTATTAGGGGTTCGCGTAGAGACGTCAGAGTATAGGTGGCTACTTCACAGATGATTCTGGCAGAATATCATCTACCTTGTGTGCGTGTTCACGGTGAGATATCGAGTCCGGCAATGAATGGGTTATGTCATCTTAGGGGCGGCGGAGTGGTACAAGGAGGAATATGCGGATGAAGTAAGGAGGAGTGGATCTGCAGTGTTTAGGGTATAAACACACATTCTATCTGAGGCTTCGTTACAGGGGGCACATCATTCTCATCTCGTGATTGATCAGCATCTCCTTTTCAGGAAGGGCTGTCAGATTCCGATGACGGCTTCCTATAAACTACGGAGACGGTGTCAGGATGGGACGACTTCGAACGTTATGGCCACTAATTTTGTCTAATATCTGGCCTCGTGTGCACAGGCAGCAGTGGAAATGACCTCTGGGCGCACCTCAGCGGCCACTCAAATTTGGACTCTGCAACGCAGTCACAGATATTGTGTGGCGAGGCACATTAGCCACCACTGCAGCTGATAGCCGGGATGCACACGAATGCTTTTTTCTGAAAGTGTCAGTGGTTGATTGGGGTGAGTGCGGGACTCCGAAATGGAGGTCCAACGGGTATAATCAAGCATCCCGTTCTCAGCATAAAATGGCCCCGCCTCTCCATATCCATCTATCTCTACTGTCACCGATGGATCCCACGTACCCCCAATCAACGTTGCACCTTAAGTGGAGAGTTGACGCACGCGATGCGAAGCTCAACAGGAGGGAAGAGGTCCTGGCTGACATGATGGGGACTGACCAGCGGGTCTGTAGGTGCAATATTTGTGTGGGTGAGGTGCGGTCCACACGGAAGCGGGAGAACGTGATTAAGCATCTGCACAGATTTGGACGCTCTCCGATGCTTCGGGGGTCCACGGAGGTAACGTCTCATTTTCTTTAGCCATTGCTTCATACTCGTTTTTATGTCGAGTATCATTGTTTCATCGCAGTCAGTGTCCAAGGTGCAGTAGTTACATATCCATGATTCGGAGCAGAAGAGTAATGGACACGGTCACACGGGAAGTACAAATTTTCGTTCATAGTGGTACATGATTACCTTCTGTTGCACAGTCTCTTTGCGAGGGACATGTTTCTGTTAGGCATACACACATCACTGGTTTGGTCACGGAGATTGGCAGTAGACAAGAGAACAAGAGAGATACGTGATAGTGCACGCGACAGATAAGTAGAAGTGTAGTGGTCGGTACCTTCCCGCACTGAATACTAATCGTCTCTTAGAAATCGTCTGTAATTTTGTAGAACTTTCCATCGGACGAGTCCGACGAGGAATGGGATGCCGCAATAGAAAGAGACTTTGGAGTACGGGGCCGGATCTTTATGCAGGAGGGTGATACACAGATGGACGAAGAGGTTGATATTGTTACAGCAGTTCAGCACGCTTTCGAAGTTTATGACATCGACGCCGGTGTGGGGAATATGGGCCTTGGAGAGGATGCACCCCATGACGAACCTCAAGAGGAGCCTCTGGCCTGTGGTGAGACCAGGGACGCCGAGGATGACGTAGGGGTCGCTGAGAATCAACTCCCGGACGACGACGTACCGGAGCTACACGAAGACGAACCGGAAGCGATGGAAGGGGCACCTCCGTTGCTGCAAGACAGCGCCACCACGCCACTATTCGCCAATGCCAGGTTATCGTGTCTCACTGCGACACTGTTGCTCCTTAATTGTTTGAGGACTCACGGGGCCAGCAACGCTCTGATATCAGAGCTCTTTCGCATTCTTAGCCGTAGTGTCCTCCCAACAGTGAATTCACTACCAGGCAACGAGTACGCTGCATCGCAATTGCTTCGTATGCTTGGTTTATCCTATGAGATGATTCATGCATGCCCACGTGGGTGCATGCTGTTCAGGGGCGACGTAGCCGCGACTCTCGATAAATGCAGCCACTGTAACGCGCCAAGATTCAAGCAAGTCGGGAGATCTTTGGTTCCTACTAAGGTACTCCGATATTTCCCCCTTATTCCACGTCTTCAACGAATGTTCAGCACTCCTGAACAAGCTCGTTTTATGACCTGGCACGCGGAGAACAAGAGCACTGACGGACTCGTGCGGCATGTCGCTGACTCGGCACAGTGGAGATTCGTGGATACTGAGTTCCCTGACTTCGGAGTGGAGCCGCGAAATGTCAGGCTTGCATTGGCTACGGATGGAGTCAATCCGTTTTCAATAAAGCGGAGTACTTGGAGTACCTGGCCTGTTATCATTCTGAATTATAACATTCCACCGTGGTTCACAATGAAGAAGTTTTTTTTAATGCTCTCCTTGGTGATTCCCGGAAAGCAGGCCGTAACAGGGGATACCTTCGATGTTTATCTACAGCCACTACTGGAGGAGTTGCATATACTATGGACCGAAGGTGTTATGACACAGGATGCAGCACATTCTGACGGTTCAAGCGTGTTCCGAATGAGGGCGATACTCTTTTGGACCATCCACGACTTTCCCGCGTACGGGATAGTCGCTGGAGTGGTCACAAAGGGGTACAAGGCGTGCCCCTGCTGTGGGCCTGAAACGGAGTCGAGGAGGTCCGCCGCTTTGACCAAAAACGTCTATGGCGGCTATCAGTATCGCCGATACCTCCCAGAAGACCATCCATGGCGGCAGGACCTTTCATTCAATGGCGAAGTGGAGCTCCGGTTGGAGCCTACCAAAGTCAGTGGGGACGATGTTATCCGTTGGGGCAATTTGAGGGAGGCCTGGGTTCAAGATGGTGCGGTGCCAGCATTTGCAGATCCGGCCCGCGTCTACGGAGTGAAACGAGTTTCAAGTCTGTACCAGTTGCCTTATTGGAGGGTGAGCCCCTCACTGAGTAGGCCTAGTTCGAACTGTTCCATTCAATGTATATTCATTTCGCTATGATGCTATTCGTACCTTCCCCTTAGGCCCTTCACATGACACAGCATTCAGAGCAGTCATTGTTAAATTCCAAACATTCATTAATTCATAATTTCCGAGACAAACCATCTGACTTGTGGCTATGCAATTAAACAGGTTCTTCCTATAAGGCACACGCTTGATGTCATGCATGTCGAGCGCAACGTCTCGAATAACATACTCAGACACGTTATGGGAGAGAAGGATTCACCAGCCGGTAGGCGGGACATGGAAGAGGCGGGGGTATTTCCTGACTTGTGGCTGCACCGTGATGGCGAAATCGGAGACTACGTCATGCCCCGAGCCCCTTGGGTCTTCTCGGCGCAGGAGAAATCGGCTTTTGTTACAATGATATCTCAAACCCGAGTCCCCACGGGTTACTCTTCCACACTAACGAAGCATGTAGGCGAACAGAAACTCGCAGGCTTGAAGTCACATGATCACCATTGTCTCGTGCAGCAAATAATGCCAGCGGCAGTCAGACACAGTCTTGCACGGGGTCCACGCATGGCTATAATTCGCATGGGAGACCTTTTTCATCGCATATGCGCCAAGGTCATAAACCCGAACGAGATGGAAGGCCTCAAAACCTTCGCAGCAGAAACTCTCTGCTTGGTCGAATTGAATTTCCCGCCGGGTTTTTTCGATATCATGAGTCACCTGGTCATTCATCTGGTTCATGAGCTCGCGGTTTGTGGCCCTGTGCATGGGCGTTGGTGCTATGGTATAGAAAGATACCTTGGTGTGCTAACGTCTTATGTTAGGGACCGGTCAAAGCCAGAGGCTGGGATGGCCTCGGGCTATGTTGCGGATGAGGCACTAGGCTTCTGTACGGAATACTTCCAACTATATTCTCACAGTAGTCGCCGAATTTGGGACCCAGATCAGGAATTAAGAGACTCCGGCGAAGTACTCCTCGGGCGTGGCTCGAACTATACCCTCTCAGAGCTCGAGATCTCACAAATTCATGACTATGTTTTGCGACACTCGGTCCACAGTGCTGAATTATTGGAGTAAGTGAATCTCTCGCATTCGCTACGATGTAACGGTGTTCGGTTCTGTAATCGCTGCCTGGTTCTTGGCTGATATTTTAATGGAGCATTAATTAGGTGTGTTAAAACTGTGGTGCAGGGAGTATGAACTTCAGAGAGACGCCCACAGAGCTGACCGCGAAGCATTCCGAAGAGAAGTACGTGCACGGCATGCTGCAGATTCTACTGTACCCCTGCGATATAACTTTCCGCCTCACCTGCATCGTCCATTCCCGGCACTGGCCACATGGATTCACCAGCACATCAGTGGATTGAGACAAGCAGACTTTCCAGTCCCTATGGACTTGTTGGCATTGTCCCTTCCCCCTGACGCTAAGGCCCTAAGCTACTCTTCCATGTGGGCTTACGGAGCTCATTTCCGTACTGAGATATCTTCCTCTCCTGCGTACGTCACCTTTGATTCAGGGATCGCTCATATCACTGAGGAGAGTCTCACTGAAGCAATAGACGTGGGTGTGTTGAAAGCTATATACCACGTTAGATTTGGAGCCATGACAGCGGTTCTTATGAAGGGAGAGTGGTACGCTAAGACACACCAAGGAAGATCCAGTATTAAGAAGGATAGGTACGGGTTCTGGACAGTGAACGCAACAGCGAAGGAAGATTGGGACTTTGTTAACCCCTTTGCTTACCCGGAGCACATTAGCCAGGTATTTTTCATGGCAGACAAGGTTGATCCGGATGTGAAGGTTGTCATTCGGAGCGACGTTCGCAGCGTCAGAATCGTTGGAGAAAGAGAACTCCCGTACTTCGGAGCCAGCGGGAGCGAGGACGGTAACTTGACTCCGATTGTACTCCCAAATGTAGGAGGAGATACACAAGCTGATGAGGCTCCCCCAGTCGGGGCTATTATCCGCGAAGAGTTGGTGCAGGATATGGACGCTACAATCCGAGCTCATGCCGTGCAGAACGACGACCCCGAGGAACAATTCGAGGACGAGTTTACCGAGGTCTATGATAACTTTGTTTAAATCCTTATCTCCAACAGGTCCAATTAGGGAATACAGTAAGATGATTCTGACGTGCTCGTGTAGTTCCATAGTCAGTAACATCAGTAGCAGCAATCATAGTTCATACCTCGAATGGGATACTATGTCATCTATACGTGTTCGCTGCATTTGGGCAGCACCACTTTTATACGAAGCCATTTTTTTCTGTAACCTCTCTGTATTTCTTAGTCAATGCAATCAGTATCTGCAGTATTGTCTTCGTCGTCAATGAAGAGTGCATTCCAAATCTTATGCAATGGTTGAGTATATTGTGTTCACTCAAGCGTGTATGTGCGTGACAGAACCTGACCTCCTGAGGTGTAATCCGCAAGGGCGGACTACATACCATGACCTAGACTCAGCAGACGTACTCGCATGTAAAATCAAGAAACTTCCACAATTCCTAAGCGTATTGAATCAATTCCAGTTACGGGCAAGATACATGATCTGCCTTAACTCAGGTAATTTATGAAACCTTCAAGCATATAACCAATCCCATTTCACATTCTATAGAGTCAAATGTGAGTTTCCTTCAGCAAATCATACTTCATTTGCAACCTCCTTGTTAATTTGTGAATCGCCAACAGTTATGATTCTGTACGTATTGTGCACTGTAGCAGAGACTGTTTGTAAGCGTGTAACGTTCCTTGTTTTGTTCGTACATGACTAATTAGTTGATTAGACTGTAGTATCTGTTGCAATTTGATTATAATAGTGTAATATAGTGTTCTCACTTAGATGTCAAGATCATAATGATTGCGATACGATCATTTATTTGCCAAAGATTGGTTTCAGTAATTACAATACGAAATGGGACTGTACGGAGGAGGAGTGTTTAATTTCTATGCGTGCTCTATGAAAGTAGTATTAAGTCCAATTCATCTCTCAGATTTTTAGACGTAGTGTGCACATGAATCCAAACCCCTGTCACTACATCGTTTGCATTGTCTGTTACTTTGCGCTGGTGTAATTCCGATCACATTGTTGCACGTAGGTCCACGTTCAGGCTGTGGAGATGGCTGAACTTTTTCAAGACATTATCCAGGAGTTGGACGACGTGGAAGCAGTTTACTTCCCTGTTTTCATCGATGCGAGGGCGCTAGTTTCTCCACTGGTACGTGCATTTGACTTGCAATTCCTGGCCACGCTCTTGCTGGACGGTGTGAACTCTCCCCCACCCCCCTCATCCAGTCGGCGATTGCTGTAAGAATTGTCCATACATGACCCTTGATAGAAATTTAACGTCGACATCTCTTTTGCGGGCTAAATGTGCAGGAGATTCCCCCATCCTTCACAACTCGGTCAGGATGGCCGGGTGAGACTCAGTGTACCTTAATCACTGGTATCTCCGATCGCCATGGCTCAACTCTAACCTTCGAGTTCAGAGGGAATCGGTGGGTAAGCACTGGATCGGGTTGGCAGACATTTCTACGGGAACACGAAGTGTCCATCGGGAAGTTATGTGTTCTGGAGTACGTGGACGACCGATGTCTCTGCGTGAAAACTTACCCTCGCGGCAAGACCAGGTCCTTCACGAAAAGAATGCGCATCTCCCACGTACGCCCCTTCAAGAGCACAAGAATGGTACGTCGCCGTTACCTTACTGTTCTGGTATATTACTTGTGTTCTATTCAATTCACCATGAAGTGTTCGCCATGCCACGCAGGACATTCCTGTTAAGTTCTGGCGGGAGGTAGGAGAGGAGAAATTCGACGGATATTTTTATGGTCTTCAAGGTCCGCTAACGAAGACAGTTGTGAAGTCTACTTTGTCTCACATGCCTGCACAAACTGTTTGTCATTTCACCACTGGGTGGCACATTTTCTGCAAGGAGAACGAAGTGAAGGTTGGAGAGACGTTGGTATTCACACATGTGGATCCATTTATATTCCAAGTGACAAAGTCGACCTAGTCATGGAACACATCGAGGTACAGGAGGACGACGACGGCTTTCGCAGCGGTGGCCAAGCTTGTCTGCTGCATGACTTCCTCAAGCCACAGTCTACAGCGACTGAAATCGGGCAAACAACATTCCTAATTCACCCCATGTCGAGAGTGCAGCACATAGCAAGTACAGAAATGTGTACAGTGTCTGTTGGAACATTCTGCAATGCTTTACTTCTCCGGGATCAGTTTTGTAAGTAGCAGACTATGAGAAACATGAAACAGAGTATGCACTTATTTTCAATCAGACATTAAGGAGATTAGAGTACTCTAAAGCCGAAGACGTGGTCATCACGTACACGTGCATGGACTGTGAGAATTCCATATTATTGTCCGGAAACGCATGCACAAACCTTGGAACAGTTCAATTCAACGTAGATTTCCACAATGTACATTTTGTCACAATGCTGTCCACAGAACTCCCTGTCCATGGCCTCTTCGAGTAGTACATTGCATTCATCCATTACCACGAGGACTTCGCAGATTTAGAGTTTACGAGAAATCCTCAACCCCGGGAAGAATCTTCTCGACCGGGTTGGTAGAGGCGTATCCTTTACGCCCTTCCTGTTTGGCAAATTCTTCGGACATATAATGCGGCATTAGCATCCGCCACACTCATTCTGAACCTTCAAGTCGCGCGTTAGCACGCTCTTCCGGATCGGACTCTTCTTTCGTGCTTTGGAATCTGTCACTGGGAGAGTAGATAGGAAATGTCGGAATGGACGTTCACCGTGTGTGAGACCAAGTCACCTCCTCTCTCTCCGAAGGCTATGACAGAAGACTCTGGATCTTATACCGCCGGTGTCGTCGTAGCGTCTCGGGCATGGGGTTGCTCTTTAGTTGACTCCGAAGGTGAGCCGTTGGCCATGTCGGAAGACGGAACACTCACCCGAACTTGGAATTTTGCAGAGCTACATGCACAGTTGAGGGCTGCTGAACTCCGTATTCTCCATCTTGAGCAGACCGGATCGGCGACTCTACTTCCGCCCTTACTGGTTTCCGATTCTGCCGAGGTGAAGTCCATATATGTCCTACGTTTGAGTGATGTAGTGGGTGACGAATGCCGAATTTTTTACTCCCCCAATCCTTGCATAGCACGCATTATCTGACCCTACCTTCCTGGCTTCCAGAAATTAGTTTCCCCCTCGAAGGCACCGAATGGCAGAGTTTGTGGTGGCGTTAATCAGCCGTTGACTATGGAGAATGACGTTCTCAAACAGAAAGATGACGAGGACAATGCAAAGGAAGCCGGAAGACAGGCCTCGTAGACGTTTCTCTTAGATTGCTAGATGCCCATTTCTGTTCTAGTATTCCCTGCAGAGTTGAGTGCCCTAAAACCCTAATCCTCCCGGATGCAAGAATTATCAAGAGAATTGGCCAAAGAGATTGCAATTTTGCATACATAAGCATGAAATTTAGATTAATTACAAATAAGGTCTCCAGAAGGAACAACAATTCCAAAACTCTCCACTGTTGGTCATGTCAGTGAAGAATCCACTTCTGGAATCGTTCAAGAACTCAGCGTTACATTCCATGCTTTAAGTCTCATGTACTTTAGAAAAAAAAATACCAATTAACCGCCGGGAATTACTTGCGAAATCGACAATACCATTGACCATGACGCTACGAAATATCATTGAATATGCTTCTGAAGTAGAAACGAAGTTCCCCCAATTCGATCTACGTTAGTCCTGTCAAAGAGCTGATTCCTACAGTAGAGAGTGAGTGTCATGCCATCGTGCTGCTCAATGCGACGGCAGTAACAGCCGGACGTTGGCATACACAGATCACCCGGTGCATCCCACCCTAAACTTTCACCTTCCGCATGTGAAAGCACAAGATTGTATGGGTGATTCAACGCTGCTCCCGTCGCCGACGATACTCGGCCCTCCTACAGGTGACACCGCTTCAACATCGGCTGATAAGTCCATCACGTCGGTGTTGACGAACGAAGAGTCCGCCGATGCAAAGGTCACACTGTCTCCAGATGAAGGGTAATTCCCATCGGATGCGTTGACAGACCCGGATGGCGTGATGCTCATACTACCATCGTAGGACATACCGTCGTCGTTTCCAGGAGCGAAGCTCGATTGCCAATTGACGCTGTCCATGCCTCCTGCAGAAACAGGGGAGATACTGAAGGTACTGTCGTCGTCGGACGTGAGTGAGTCCAGGTCTTCATCTAGATCAATCGGGTAGGCTGCACAGGACCCGCGCCGCGCATACGGAGTCCCAATTTGTTGGAGGTAACGGGAGAAATGCAATCCCGAGACGCGTCCGAGCTCCTGCATCTCATGGTAGCACTCCTCGTCCCAGTACAGCGAATTTGATTGCTCCATCAACCGAGCGAGAGCCGGAGTGTCTGGATATGTGAGATTTAAAAACTCTCGCCGCCAGTGGAGCTTAGAAAGCCAACCGAGGAACGCGCCCTTTCCCTTGCCTTTGTCCATCTCTCCAATTCACCTCGTCAGTCCCGGAACAAATGTCTGTCTTTGGCATTCTGAAATTGTTTCTCTTGATAAGCAGCCTCTTCGGACCCTAAACCATAAAACCTACTCCGAGCCTCATCAGTCGAATCAATTGATAGGCAGGGCCACTTGATTAGACTATGAGGGCAGGGAGTCCATCAAGGAGCTCTGGGGCATTTAATCTCTTTGCTGGCTCAAGATCGTTGAGGATCGTGCCATCTACATCACCCGGTTCAGATTTTATGAATCACGCTTTACCTTCATAAAGTACAGCATGCAATTCAATGTAACTAAACCTCTGATCTTATTGTCGTTTACAACGGCAGTGCATTCTGCTCATATCATTTGTTCATCCTCTCCACTATCCCGAACTCTCCGCCTAAACCGTCCATCAGGGTGCACAAAGGAAATGCAGAAGCAAACGTTCTATACCATGACCCTCCTATCGCGTTTCTGAAAGAGATCACGTGAATATGTCAGCAGATTCACTACCGACGTCGCTATTCCAATGAGAAGGAATTACAGAATCGCATGGGACTTATAAGCCGGGTATGAGGAGCGCACCATAGTACCAATCGGTATAATTTGCGCAGGGTACGTGGATCCGTTAAACACACAGGTTCAGTGCAAGGGTATGTTGTTCTTCGATACCCGGAGGATATCGGATAGGTACCCAGATCACAAGAAATACCCGGATATCAATCTGTTTGAACCGGACAGTGAACAGTAGTGACTCGTGAACAATGAAGCCGGGAATCAGGGGAGACGGCAGTTACCTTTACACCGTCTTTGTCAGAAATTAAAAACATCCGCTGGACTCAGTCCACCAGCAGGGTGACTTCACCATCGATCAACCCAGAATAATCAGTTAATTATATCGGACCAATGGCAATCCATTTCTATTACCAGAGTGCACTCCATCTCCACCATGCCCAAGTCGAAGGTGGACTGCTGGGGTGGAATAAACCGTGTTTTCCACTAGTGTTGATGGTTGATGTTTATCAAAGGAATTTTCTGGTGGATGGTAAGCCATTGTAGCCAACTATGGTAGTTGTTCTTTAAAGGAAATACAAGGTTTTTAAAGCAAACACCAATTGGGTTGAAGCCAATAAAATAAATTGTAGTTGTAACTTTTATTTAATAGTGATTAAAAACTAACTGAATTTTATACAATAAATCATATAAATTTTACTATGTTGATTTATGTTGTAAGCGCACACAGGCTCAGCAGTTGGTCCTTGGCAAGTTAGTGTTGCTCCTCCTCTCCTCATTCCTTCTACCATCTTTCACAACCTACACCCAAAACCAACATCATCTACATAAATTTTACAATCAACCGACCAAATCTACAATTGCCGAGGTTCGTGTCGCCGTCACCACACCCTCTGCCATCTGTCCAAGCACTGGGAACTCATGCTCGCACAACCAGGGGAAAGCGCCCCCGCCAAAACCCGGCGTCATGCCAGCATCACCATCTTCACCTTCACTACATCCCACTCCCATAATCTTCATATAAACAAAGATGTTCCCGCCTTTGCCAGCCAGTACCACTTCCACACCCAAACCCCCGCCAAAACTCTACGATCACCACCACTAATATCTACGCGAAAAGAAGATTTAGTGCCACCTTCACCATTCAGTCCCGCCTCGAGACCCCGCCAAAGTTTGAACTCCAAAACCCCCGCCATATAAAACCGCATCTAAAACCGTTACCTTACCTAAAACCACCACAGTCTACACCCTCTGTACATCTACACTTACATAATCAACACTATATGAAGAACGTGCCGACTTTAGAATACAATGACGCTTTTAAGTGATCGTCTTCCTCGACAAGACCCGAGTACTTAAGCAGAAGGTCTCGCTTGATCTCTCACTTGTGTTGTCTTTCAAACCCTAGTTTGCTCTCTCGCCCTCGGTTTTGTGCCCGTGCTCAGGGTTTCCTTTGTTGTGTTGAGTGATTGTGCGGTGTTTTTAGAGTTCGGCAGCCATGTCGGGGCGCGGCAAGGGAGGCAAGGGGCTCGGAAAGGGTGGCGCCAAGCGGCACCGGAAGGTGTTGCGTGATAACATTCAGGGTATTACCAAGCCCGCCATTCGGCGTTTGGCTCGCAGGGGAGGAGTGAAGCGTATCAGCGGGCTGATTTATGAGGAGACTCGCGGCGTGTTGAAGATCTTTCTGGAGAATGTGATTAGGGATGCTGTGACGTACACTGAGCATGCCCGGCGGAAGACCGTGACTGCTATGGATGTAGTGTATGCGCTGAAGCGGCAGGGGCGCACCCTGTACGGTTTCGGCGGCTAGGTCGGCTGTTTCGACTTGGCTATTGCCTTTTTACTGGTGTTCTTGAACACCACCTTTGTGATGTGATTTTATCCTCTGCACTTCTGTGCATGTGTTACTTTGTTGTTTTTGAAGACATTAGGGTTTAGTTTTGTGATTATGGTGCCCTTGTTGTCGGTTGTTGTTTTGGGTCTGTGTGGAGTGTATTATGTACATGAGGAACGGCTGGTGATGAAACCGAAAGATTCAGTCTATTACTTCTGAGGCGAAAGCTCTGCTGATCACACCTTTCTCCAACTGAAGCCTTCCTCATGTGATTTGTTGTGGCCCATATGACCTAAAATTTCTCTTGTGATGTTTGTTTGGTCCCTTCGACGATTAGTGTTTATCATCTTCCACAGTAAACGCCGGAGAGTTCATTTCAAATAGGTTGAAATCTCAATATGGAACCTTGCCCCTTACATCAATACAAATACAATACCAAACTTACTCTCCTAGTGAATGAACTGTTCTCTGGAACTGCTTGAGGTGGGTGTCGAATTCCCGAACTTCGATGGTTGATAATCGCATCAGTTACAGAACGAGCTTGCCCGAATAGCATTCCCAAATGAAGAAAATGAGAAATGAGAGATTGGAAGAGTGCATAATGAAAACAAAACAGATACGGGAGTGCTATCTGACAATCTACCAAACATTTTAATGAGAGCGAAAACGACGATATAAGTGACCGAATTGTTCCATAATCGGAGAACGAAAAAAACACTTGTTTGTAATTGAAGGAGCCAGCTATCCGCTACCCTGCTAAGGCAGTAATTCCTGAAGCACCAGAATTGAACTTTCCAATGTTCATGTAACGCGCTGCAGGGCACATTGACTGCTTCATCACCCTACGACCTCCTCTAGCCAAACAATTAAGCATTTTTTTATCCATGTCCTCCTTGATCTGCTCGCCGAAAGAGAAAAGAACTCCCAACAGAGGACTGAAGGGATGGTCTCTAAAGAATCACGGATCGTCAAGTGCCGATTTGATGCCCTTACGAAAGAGATACAGCTATTTTTTTATCAACATGGGACCGGAAAACAGGAGACCCTCTTGTTTTACCGGTTGATTACAGACATGTGAAGGTTATGCCCAGACAAGCATTTTCTGCCTCTTCGTCATCGTGCGGTAACGATAGCTTCTCCGCCAGTCCACATGGTGTATCAAGGTCTCGAAGAAATGAAAAGAAATGTTCAAAGCACGCCAAATCTTCCTGAAAATCCAGGATGTCATTACGAAGTCATCATGGTTTGATATGAAATACAGATCATGTCGAGGTATAAGCAGAACAGTAGAAACAGTGGTTCTGGAGGATGGGGACTTGTTCTGGCGGATGGCGAAGCAACGTGTGGGGCATGGGACTTCTTCCTTCTGTATTTAGAGCAGCCTACAGTGTAATCAATTCCCCGAGATTCACATGTAAGATCTCTCTGTGTCATATATGCATTTAGAAAATGGGATTAAGCCGCACAATTTCAACAATCACTGTGCTACCGAAGGATGTGGGACATTTTCTCTCTGGCAGAAAGGACAGATGTACGAGCTCATCTTTCTGACTCTGTTGAGTAGTTTGACTTGGGCGTCATCTTTTTGAGCAACTCATGATTCTTGACGTGCTTTGTAATCGACTAAAGTCATATACGTTTGTAGCTCATCAGACTGACCATTATACTCACAACACACTTCCGTATCTGAACTTCTCTCTTGTTGTCAAAGTTGTAGTAAACATGTATCCATAGATCCGCGTTTCCTTAGCCCAGGAGGTAATTTTCATAGCTCTGAACCCATTGCATGAGTAGTTTCTCAAACCGAGTTCATTAACAGAGTCTCTTCAGTATGACCGCAGCTCAATCTCGCTTCACGGATTGTGCATAGTAAGGTGATAACGTGATGTTACATGCGCCATTAAGAAGCTTCAAACGATTACATTTCTGTGAGGTTTCTAAATTTCCCTTTTGGAAAGTCTTGCATTAGTCTCAGAATTGTCTTTTGTAACGGTGAATTCTAATCTGGGTTGCAGGTGCAGAGAGACATATACCTCGTAAGAGTTGGCCGCTATGGACTCTGGGCAGCAGAGATTGCAAGAGCTGGGTTACAAGCAGGAGCTTAGACGGAACCTCTCGTACGAGACCATTGAATCTAATCCATTTGTTTGTTTCTCTTCCAAGTTACTGTCTGTTTCGCTTCGATGCAGGTGTTGACATCGTTTTCTTTAGAGTTCCTTGCTGAAAGTTGCACAGACTACTAGGCTTCTTCAGTCCTTGGAGTACGATCTTTTGTGTGCTTTCTGTGTATACAGAGCGGTCTCAAATTTCGCATTTTCGTTTGCGGTGATTTCAATTTTGACGGGCGTCACAACACTTTTTAACACGGGGTTAACCTATGGCGGAACAATTTCTTTCACGTGGGGCTGGTTCATTACTGGCTTCTTCAACTTGTTTTTGGGTCTCTCGATGGCTGAGGTGCGCATTTGCCCTCTTGACAGATCTCTGGATGCTCAGATGAAGGAACAGTTGAGTCACCGCATCCTGAAATCAGCCTGAGTATTTTCATTTGGATGATTGAAATGCAGATTTGCTCTGCCTTTCCCACCTCTGGTGGACTCTACTTCTGGAGCGGCGAACTCGCAGGCCGGAAGTGGAAACCCTTCGCCTCATGGATAACAGGCTGGTATGTAGTATCTCGAAAACATAACAAGACTTACAAAAATCAATTTACTTGCTCACCTTCTATTGCTGGAAGAGGGCTCGAAACACATCTTTGTTCTTACCAAAGTGAATACCTTCCACGAACGATTTCACGTTGTGTAGTGGAAATGGTTTACAAGATTGCAGCTGCCATGAAAGTGTGGAGTAATTTATTTACCATAACTGCACTACTATCTTGACAGGTTCAATGTCGTTGGCCAGTGGGCGACAACGTGCAGCGTCAATTACTCCCTATCTCTGCTTCTGCAAGTGATGGTGTTGCTGGGGACAGGCGGGGGGAATGGCGGCGGCTATCTCATGAACAAGTACGTCCTCATCGGCGTCCATGGTGGCCTCATTTTGTTGCAAGGCCTCATTAACTGCATGCCTATTCAGTATGTCGACTTTTTCGGCCTTCTGGCTGTTGTGTGGAATGTCGTAGGTAAGATGGTGTGTCTTTGTTTTCCTTCTCACATTGCAATGAAAACTTCACAATCACTGCGTAGGTATCGATTTCTTGACTAAGAACAGATGATGAATTTATTAACTTGTTCAATACAGGTGCCTTCGTGTTGATCATACTCATCCCTTCGGTGGCAATTAAGCGACAGACGGCCTCCTTTGTGTTTACATCATTCAATGTGCCCACAGACCTGAACCTACCTAGCGATCCCTACGTGTTCCTCCTTGGCCTCCTCATGAGCCAGTATGCACTTGCAGGCTTTGATGCGTCTGCCCACATGGTAAGTGCACGAAGTTGTTTTTCGAATTTGATTAGAACATGCAAGACCGTCTCTAGTCTGTCAACTGCATCAAAAAGAAGCTGTCGATCGTCGATAGTGGCTGCAATAGTAAAGGTGTCGAGCAATGAGATTATAGAAAATGTTATTTTACTAATGAACCGAGTTGCATGCATGCGTGGTGTTGCAGACGGAGGAGACAAAATCTTCAGACAAGAACGGGGCATACGGGATTTTGAGCTCCATTATCATTGCAATCGTCGTGGGATACGCATACGTGCTGGGACTTTCCTTTGTTGTGATTGACCCTGCGATGCTTTTGGACTCCGCCAATGATGCCGGTGGCTATGCCGTTGCCCAGCTCTTCTACCAGGTGTTTCGAGATCGGTATGGAAATGGTACAGGTGGAGTGCTGTGCCTTGGCGTTATAGCCGGTGCGGTTTTTCTTTGTGGTGTGAGCTGTGTCATTAGCAACTCCAGGTTAGCTTCATCAATGATCCGCAACTCTTCTTGTTGGCAAACTGAATTGCTAAGTATTTGTTGTGAATAATTAATTTCGATAATGTCTTCACCTGTTGTGGTTCTTGTGCACATTACCAGGATGGTCTACGCATTCTCAAGAGATGGAGCATTGCCTCTGTCTAGAGTCTGGCACAAGGTGAACCGGCATGAAGTTCCAATAAATGCAGTCTGGCTTTCGTGCTTCATGGCCTTTGTCATGGCACTTCCGGTAAAATACCCTTTGATCTCCTCTTAGCAGCTGGATTAAGAATTTTGTAGAATAGCTACATCTTTTCTTTCCATGAAAACCTCACATTGGATTTAAGCTTCGATGAATAATTCAATTCCTCGCAACAATTAGGAGAGTCCTCCCGACACACTAGACAGATTAATCTTGTGCTGTATCGTCACAGTCTCTTGGGAGCGTGGTTGCATTCCAAGCCATGGTGTCGATTGCCACAGTCGGACTCTTCATCTCCTACGCGTTACCCACATTCTTCCGGGTCACTCTTGCTCGTGGCACCTTTGTGCACGGGCCTGTTCATTTGGGACCCCGTTGGGTGAGCCTCACCGTTGGCTGGGTTGCGGTGATATGGGTCGTCATCATCACCATGCTTTTCTGCTTGCCGGTGCGTTACCCTGTGAATAGCCAGTCTTTGAATTACACGCCTGTTGCTGTGGGAGGTGTCTTGGTGCTAGTCCTCTTGTACTGGCTCTTGAGTGCGCGCAGGTGGTTCAAGGGGCCTCAAAGCAATCTCCATGACCCGATCCTTACTGATAGAAAATGACCTATATTATTGGCAGACAAGAAGTAAAGACAGAATTTGGTAGTCGAAGTGCATTTTATCTTGTTCTACTCTTCTTTACAGGAGTTAGGTTTTACGTTCTTCCACATGATGAATTTTTCTCTGTGATAGTAAACAAGGACTGTCTTCTTTATGTCCAATATTGCTTGTACTTTCCAACATTGTTGATATTTGCCGGTCACAGTTTCCCAAATCAAAAGCAAGCTGGTATGTGCTCGCGCAACTCTTTGAATCCAGCCATGCTTATCAAAATCATCATGAACTATTTAATTTTTAGGCAAGGAATTCATAGCACATAAAAACGTTTGAGATCCTTAAGTTTCTTCAAGGTCAACTTTGAGAATTTTTGTAGTTGTGCGGAATTGCAAGAGCTCCAGTTCTTTTTCTGGAGTCATACTAGGAGACAAGTCATGTACCTTCTTTTATACATCATCGAGAGACATCGATCTTTATTTTGACTGGATCAAGATTTTTTATTTTTTATTTTTTTATTTTTTATTTTTTTAAATTTTTCCTGCGATTGAACATCCTCAATTTCTATGGAAAAATTTATTAAAATAAACACTGAGCAGCGAACTCCACTTGACTTGATTGAATCCAGATGAGGTGAGAGTCGGCTTTGCTGTAGCGTTTAGGACCTGTGTGAAGCCCACGGCCAGTGACACAAACTTGAAATATTCATCGGGACAGCTTGCACATCTGGGATATTGAACAGCACAGACAAACGCAGCACACTACACAAAACAAAGCATGGATTCTGGCTTTAATGCACTAGACTAGTCCCTCTGATGTCATGCTCATCATCACTCTGACATTCACGCCAGAAAGGCATGGACTTTCATACACACCGTAGCTTCATCGGAACTTTGAGTAAATCACAGTGATCCTTTCTGTACCGTCTGTACGTGAATCTGTACCTTCCATCATATGCCATCACCTTCTGGATTTGGAGCCTGTCTTCAATCACCTACTCTTAGAGTCTTGGACTATCAAAGGAACTGTAGTGAACTATTTCATGGTCGAGCACTCTTCACTGCGGTAGAATTATGAGCTTTTGAACAGTTGGGTTGCAGTTCATTGGGCATAGTATTTTATCAAGTGTCAATGCCCACGAGGCTCCCATGGTGACCATATGACCATGGTAATTTACCTTCATGAATTAACACACTCAATTCTCATGTCCTGATATGTGGTGCAGACTTGGTACATTCGGCAAAGGAAACTCACTGTAGTCAATCCTGATTGAACAGAGGAGTCTGAGCAGAAATTACCTTGAATTACGATGAGACACCATCTGAGCAAAACTAGAAATGCAGTCACATGCTGTCCCCGTGGACGTTGTATACATTGCAGACCGAAACTATCTAATAGAAATTACTGACACATATCAGTGTCGAATGCATTCAATTAGGTAGAGAAGAATCATATCTGCACTGATTCAGCACTTCATGCAAGTGCCAATGATCACACTCTGAATGTTCTCTGGAAATAAACTTGTGTACCGTATTGTGTATGCAACACGACTCTTTCCGTTGATCGCTTGGTCTTAGGCGGTAAACCAGATGTATCAATACTAAAATTTGATGGCGAATTTTCATCAACATCTTCCCCAAAGCCAGGCCTGCTATCTATTCTCTTCGTGCAAAGCTTGGATACGATTGTAACCTTGATACCATTGTACCCAGAGAGACCTTGCTCATACAAGCACGCATTCTATCTCCTAGAGATTTCCCCAACTTTACCTGCTCCTCCAAGGGCAATGTCAGAACCAACTCCGCAGCTGCTTCTTCGAACTCGTTCCATGGAGGATACCGCTGATAATTCCAATTCTCTAGCAGTGCAAGTCGTTCTGAAGATCTCAGCAACAGCCGTCCAGCTGACACCTCTTTGTACATCCTAAGAACAACCTCCGACAGATCTAGCACATGACAATTTACAAACCTCTTACCATATGCATGGACTCCATCTGCATATTTGGGAACGACATCTGTATGCACAATGCCACGCACTAGTTCCTAAGCCACTCCTTCATCCAGCAATGACTCCAATATCCACTTCATTGCTCCCAGCTTATGATTTGTTGTCAAAGTCTCATGAAGGCTGTTGATCTCAGGACTCTTTCCATTCCATTCATTTGCAATATTGACAAACATCTTCTTGGCTTCGTCGTTGACAACTCCGATAACCATCCTGGAAAATTCTGAATCACGATCGCGTCCAATGCCCTTCAAATATTCTGGAAACTGCTCTCCCTTTTCACAGCACGCTTTGAACACGGCGCGAGTGCACTCTCGAATGCCGTCACACAGCTGCTCCTTGCTCGCATCCATCCCCAGCCTGGCAACCAGGTCTTTGAGATGGATGCGGGGGAAGTCTGGGGAAGCAGCATACTCTCGAACCCTTACATCATCTTCCTCGCTCCAGCGCGTGCATGATAAGTAGAGAGAGATACGTTCCATGACCTCCTGGAAGTCTATCTGTGAAGCCACTTTCAGAGTCTCCAGAGCCTGTTCGACGCCTTCAAAGCTCTGAAACGGCGAGTACATTCGGGAGAAGCAATCGATGTAGGATTCAACCCCTGTTTGAGCCTCCAGCACAAACTCCATCGGTGATGATTTACACGCCTTCCAGGCTGGCCCGTTCCATCTCTCGCTCAAGCAAGCGTTGAAGTACTTGCTATGAGTGCTCAACACGCGAGAATGCAGACGGATGCAAGCTAGCTTGTGGTGCTTCGTGCCACCACTTGGTACCAAGATGATGGAAACATCCTGACCCGTTGCTCCCTTCCCACCAAGTGTCCTCTCCTCCATCTGCTCCCCATGCGGCTGAACCTGCACAAGTTTCACATTAGGTGCAATGAGGATACGTGAGATTAAGTGGTAGTGTAGATATTATCAATTGGATGCCTAGGTTTGTCATTAGCGATGCATGGCAAAGAATTGCTGTCCGTGACCACTCACTGGAAAGTGATCAGAAAACATCTCAAGCCAGCCAAGCATGTAATTTTTGGCAAACGACGTCTGTAGCGCGGCAGCTAGCTGGGAACCAATGGGATTGAATCATTAGCACCTTTAAACTTGAAGTTGAATCACAGCACTCTAAAGAGCACAGAGAAATTTGGACGGAATAGCCTCACGTAGTATTATGGCGAAATAATTAGAAAGAAAATTTTGAACTTAGCAAGAAATTTTCAGTATAGCAAGTTTGTCACCTACCGAAATTAGACACTATCACACTGTTACCCAACAGTTCTCCGTCCAAAAGTTCCAGTTTCCGACAAGAGGCAAAAGGCTATGGAAGCCTGTGCAGTGGAACTGTGAATCATCGTCGAGATTCCAAACTTTATCTACATGCAAATATCGTCAATCCACTCTACTTGACTCTCTTGGCACAAATTATCGTCACTCTACATTTAGAAACGACTACTTCTCCCAAGAACACCCAATCTCTGGCCACTGTGATGGTGATCTTAAGATTCGAGCCAAGTATCAGGCAGACAGAAGTTGTAAGAAACTGCAAGTATTCGAGAGCAATTCCATTCTACACGGTGTGCATGGAAGACTACTGTTGGATGTAGCATCGAGCAAAAGAGGAGCTCCTGATACTAGTGACAGAGATGGTGGAGGCGGCAGCAATGGATTCAGGGGAGAAGAGATTGCGTGACTTGGGCAACAAGCCGGAGCTTCGACGCACCTTATCGTATGAGCCTCATTTTCCACACTAACATTCATTCAGTACTCTCTTGTTGCCTGCAAGTTGCTGTTACTGCTGTGTCGAGAACCTTTCGGTGAATTGCTGCCGCTATTTGACACTGCAGAGTGCTGTCCAACTTCGCATTCTCCTACGCAGTCCTGTGCATCGTAGCAGGAATCACCGTCGTCTTCAACATCGCCTTAACCTATGGCGGCACAGTCTCACTTGTCTGGGGGTGGTTCGTCGTTGGCTTCTTCACCCTGTGTGTTGGAGCTTCCATGGCAGAGGTATAGTACACAGTTGGGAGCACATTCACTTCGGCAGTGCATCAGTGTAAGCATTTTGATCGATATTTTGCCGAAGTTTCTTTTGATCATTCGAAGTCGCCATTGAATTGGCAGATATGCTCAGCTTATCCTACATCCGGCGGACTCTACTTCTGGAGCGCGCAATTGGCAGGCCCCAAGTGGAAACCCTTCGCATCATGGGTTACCGGCTGGTTGGCATTCTAACTCACAGATTCCGGAAATGAACAAGTTGCGGGTTCTTAAATGACATCACTAATGGCTGTAGAGGCGTTCATGTCCATAGCATTCTCTTGAAAGAACAACGCTTCCAGGGCACGAGACTTTGGCCGGTTTGCTGATATGAATCGTGGGTTGAGTAGGTTTAATGTCGTCGGCCAGTGGGCGGTGTCCTGTGTTTCCACTTTCGCCTGTGTGCAGATCTTGCAAGTGATAGTGTTGCTGGCGACAGGCGGGGTGAACGGGAGCAGTTACGTTCTGAACAAGAATCAAGCAGTGGCCATTCACGGTGCGCTCGTGGTGTCAATTGGGCTTCTGAACTCTTTGCCGATTCAGATAGTCGACTACGTCGGCCTTTTCGCTGTTGCGTGGAACGTCGTCGGTTAGTCACAGCCCTTCTACAGTCACGCACAAAGCCCCAATTTGCCATAATTTGATTGCTTACGAAGTTCCTTGGGGCTAAGTTTTTCCGGTTGAGATTTTGAGAAGGTAAGGTTGCTTGCTGTGATGCATTGCAGGGGCGTTCGTCGTGATCATCGTCATTCCCTCGGTGGCCTTGCAGCGAAACTCGGCCTCTTTTGTGTTCACATCTTTCAATGTGAATTCTGGGCTGGGGCTTCCATCTAAACCCTACTTGTTTCTCATCGGCCTCCTTGCCGGCCAGTTCACACTGAGTGGCTTCGATGCATCCGCCCACTTGGTGAGTTCATCGTCACATCTCCCACAGATTAGTACTTATCATTCTAAGTTTCACATCTCCCATTCATGTCGGTTTAGTATCACTAATTCTCTCTTATCAGATAAACTGAGGTTGCACAACTGAGCTGACGGAGTGACTTGTTAACCTGGAAGACGGAGGAGACAAAAGCCTCAGACAGGAATGGAGCATACGGGATTCTGGGCTCCATCATCATCTCTCTCCTTGTGGGCTACGCGTACATTCTTGCGCTGTGCTTTACGGCAGTGAACCCTGCTGCGTTGCTGGACCCCGGCAACGACGCCGGTGGCTACGCTGTTGCCCAGATCTTCTACCAGGTTTTCAAGGATCGGTATGGAAGTGGTACAGGAGGAATTCTTTGCCTTGGCATTATTGCCGTTGCTGTATACTTCTGCAGCGCGAGCTGCATTCTTAGCAACTCAAGGTAAGTTAGGTCACTTCGACCAGCATTACAGATTCCATAAATGCTCCTTCTGGAAGCCTCAACTTCGTTATGGTTTGTCAGTTCAGAATCAGCCCATCTATGGGAATGATCGTCAAAGTAACTCAGGTTGATTGAGATACTGCATAAAATTCATCAATGAATGTAATCACAACGTGTTGCTTGTTGTGGTTGACCAAAACTGCAGAATGGTGTATGCATTCTCACGAGATCGAGCAATCCCATATTCTAAATTCTGGCACAAGGTGAAAGGCGATGGTGTGCCAATCAACGCAGTGTGGCTTTCTGTCGTCATAGCTTTTCTCTTCGTGCTTCCGGTACGATGATCAATTCTCTCTTCACTGAATCCCCAGGTTTAGGGTGAACTCCACCAGGTTTATCTGAACTTGGGACCACGCTGGGTGAGTCTCACTATCGGCTGGGTGGCTGTGATTTGGGTGGGAATCATCACCATCCTCTTCAGCTTACCGGTGATCTACCCAGTCGACTCTACAACGTTCAACTACACTCCTGCTGCGATGGGCGGTGTGTTTGTGCTGATCATAGCATCCTGGTTTTTGTATGCCCAAAGATGGTTCAAAGGCCCGCAAAGCAACCTCGACACGACCATCCAGGATGATGAGAATCCAAAGTTGGCCTATGCCTAGAAGAGACCACAAAACTGTACATTCTTCACGAAGTTGCTTGAATCTGATCCATTCCTCCAGTGTACAGTGTAAGCAGGAGGTCGCATCCAACAACGATCATCCTGTCTGCCTGTCCCAAGTTATTGTACAAAGGAAGGGAAACCCCTTCCACTTGGGTGTGGTCAAGTTATTGAAATTTGAACCATCTGAAACATAGATAAAAATCACACTAGGCATTTTGTAATATTGCAAGTCCTATGGAAATTGGTAATCCAAACACGCTGCTCAAGATTTGAGTGCAGATAGTGCTTCTCTAAACTAGAAATTATACTGATGCTTTTGATTCTGAAGATATCAAACATGGATAATACAGTAGATTAGTATGACTATTGCAAGCACTCAAAAGATGGTTATGCTTCTTCCAACCATCTCGTTATGATTTTGAAGTAGGAAGTAAAAAATGAATCTCGAATACTTCACTACATTGGACACTCTATGCTGATTTTCATATTCTGTCATAAACGGCTCCAGAATGCCCGAAGTTGCTGTGGTCAAGGTAGCAATCCACGAGCCCAGTGGCAAAACCACAATGACACACCACATCCTTCAATATTATTGCATCTTGTTCCCCACTCATTGCATACTAGCTACCCATTCACAAAGAGACAAATGGAGCCATCAAGAAAAACAAATTGTTTAATAGAATCATAACCTAGAAATGGAACAAATAAAGATACATGGAATAGCCAAATCAAGTAAGAAAAAATAGGACTCAACAACAAACACTCTAAAAACATGGCTTTATAATCAAGTGGTTGGATAAAAATAACCAACTTAATGATGATCCCATGAAGAATATTCTAATGTTGCTCTTCTTTCTTGTTAGTCATGGACTTTTAAAAAAAATAGTTGCATGAGTTGTTGGAGTTGTTTATACAAAGATTTTAAAGGTCCAGGCCCAACAAAGATTAATCTAGATTCAACTTGAATGCTTTTTACATGCATCAAGTAAGAGATTTGTAAGGGCTAGTAGCTTGAATGGATAAAGGATCCAGCATATGGCAAGACTAGCTGATAAATGAAGTATAGTTGATATGGAAAGACCATTCGATCGCACAATTACGAAGAAAAAGTAGTGAAAACCTCCCCCCAATGCGACCAAACATAAAACAATATCACTACAGAAACTGAAAAGAAGATACTTGGGAATAAGTAGTGGGCTTGAAATGAAGTTTTCATCATCATTACTAGGAATACGAATATGTTGGCCCTACTTATCCATTGTGAACAACTCTAATATCCTTGTAGGATACAAGGCCAGGTCCTTATTTCAGTTTGTGGGAATAAAAAACTGAAGTAACAGAGACACGGTCTTAGGTCGTGTTATTTCCGGCTTGGAATGCAAAAATGGTTGCCTGCCACGTGTCGCCACCCCAGGGGCTCGAACCCTGGACCACAAGGTTAAGAGCCTTGCGCTCTACCAACTGAGCTAGGACGGCTGGCCAATCGCACTGCGCCACGTCAGCGAAACTTTGTGAGGACGCGGTCTTAGAAGCTGGATCAGATGACCGTGATGGTCTCTGAACAGTTCACAGCCGCAAGTCCCCTGCGTTCGCGAACACGGACGCCCAATCCCCCAACTTGCAAATGGAAGGTAGCTGAGTTAACTTCCTTCAATTCCCCACCGAGGAGGTGCAGCTGGTTTGTTATATTTTAAGCCCCTTCCTATATTCATTGATCATACACACGCTTCAACCTCTGAGTGTCGGACGTATAATCACTTTTGCTATTCACGTCGTTATCTGGCCGGGCAGGGAACGGGAAGGGAACGTCGGCCTGCTTGTGATCTCTGTCGGAATTGAACCTTTTTTGGTTCTGTTTTGTTTTGTTCTGTGTAGGTGGTGTTCGCGCGTGTGGTTCATTACATCTGAGGTTCCCGGGAAAGGACATCTCTTGTAGGTCCCATTTTCCAGGCGGGGGGACGGTCACAGGGTCTTCTGTAGCCGCCGTCCCACGGTAATGGGTCCCGCTGTCGTTGTAGTATAGTGGTAAGGATTCCCGCCTGTCACGCGGGTGACCCGGGTTCGATCCCCGGCAGCGGCGATACCCTTACATGGGTTGATCCTCTTGCACCGGTGGTCTAGTGGTAGAATAGTACCCTGCCACGGTACAGACCCGGGTTCGATTCCCGGCCGGTGCATCGAATCTTTTGATTCCGTTTTTCTAGCAATGTCACCTTTACAATCAAAGTCTTCCAAACAATACAATTTCAAAACAAATTGGCCATGCCTAGTGTCGCTATCTGAGTCTTGCAGGATTTCTTGTGTCTCTTAGTCTTACGGCTTGGGTATGTGACATCCAAGAATCCGAAGGTACAAGCGGCCATTCTAATCTGCTTTTGCGAATAGGTTACACTTTGTCCAGATTATGTTCAATGTTTTGGTCATGCTTTCTCTACGTTCAAGTTTTCTATATCTACCTATTTTCCTTTCTACTTCTATTCCTAGAAAAGTTGTCGTTCTCCAAGCATTAAGTAGTGCCCCTCCAATGTAGAATGACTTGCAGTTAAGTTCGTACTTACACCTTTGATACCAAATGAACCAAAGTAATGCGGCTTTTAGTATTTCCCATGGGGTATCCTGGTCTATGTTGGTTTATCCTTAAGTGTCCATAGAAGTAAGCAGTTCGACTGCCGAGTGCTTGGAACCTTTTAGGACACTAGTGGAGGGGGTGCCCTAGATGAGTGGTTTGATGACGGTCTTGGTGACTAGAATGGCATGAGGTGACCAAATCGAGTTCGTGGTCATCTCATAGTGAGGTTGGTCAAATCGGACATCTATTTTGGTCGAGGTGCGGGCCACGGGGTCCTACTGATTCCACTCGCAAAAAGTAATTGCAGAAAGTAATTGCTGAAAGTAATAGCGTTATTGAGATTCCAGATAATAATTCCAGATACCGTTGCGTTATTGAGAACCGTTGTAAATATCCGATTTGGTAAATATACGCTATACGCTATACGCTAGCTGCAAGCCTGGTACATTGGTTCTAAGAAAAATGTATTTCATCTTACAATTTACAAAAATTACTTCTAGTAATGCTTCTCATCTTCAGTTGTGGAGCTTTGCTTATCACAATGAACCGTATCTTAAACTCAGCCTTGCCGTTTCCTAAACAGATTTCCTACTTTCCTGTCTATCAATACACTAATCTGCATTCATGCTCTACTTCTTTGCCTTCAAGTATGGCAATGCACCAATCACATTCTGCTAGTTGCAGTGCTTCACTTCGGTCTGCACATCGAAATTAGAGAGCAATTAAATTAGAAACAAGACACCCCAAGAACAAACATCCCAACCCTAGCCCATACTTGCAGCAATTCTAGCACGAAACCAGAACTCTCAACCAAACTGAATACTAACGCTCACATACCTTGCCAGCAACCAAACTAAACACCTTACATACCTTGCCAGCCAGCCTGTTCCTGCGCGTCGTGGTCTTCTTCCTTAAAAGATGAGCCCTTCCAGCACACCTCCTCGTGATCTTCCCACTGCCAACCTCTTGGCCGAGGGCTCTCCTGCTTAGACTACTACCAAACTCTCCCATCACAAAAACAAAGCGCATATCCATTCAAGCACATCCCTCCCTCCCTCCCTTCAGATTGCAAACAGTGCACCTGCGAGCTGAAAATCCGCCTTCACCCTAAACCCCTCCACCACGACGGAAAAAATATTGATTCCAATCCTAGCTCACAAAAACCCACTCTCGCTTTCTCAACTCCAGAATTATCAGAAACACCAAAACCACCAAAACCCACACAGCTCACTACTCACACACATCCCAACAAACACCCCAGATGACGCTGCCCATAGAAACCATCACACAGAAACTCAATTCCAGCTCCCCAAACCCAAACCCAAGCAACTCAAACCCCAGCAACTCAAACCCCTGCAGATTTGCAAAGCTCAAATCCTTGGTACCGCCGCAACTCAAACCCCAGCAGATTTGCAAAACTCAAACCCTTGATACCCCGTTGGCGCACAGACTGCTCAGTCTGGTCGCTGTAAAAAAAAACTAAACCAAGCATCTTCGGCTTGGAGTCACGCCCATTCTTCGTACTCCCTTATGCACAGCTTCGAGACGAAACCGAAGCCTCCCCAGAAGTGGCATTTGACGTCGGATTCTCACTTTGCACCAAAATTAGAATGCATGTTTTTAACTCGTCTCACCCTTTCACGCGTTTTCATTACGTGCACACATTCCAATGCATGCAGAGCGCGGGTTTCGTAACAAAAGTGCCCCCCTTCTCGTTATGAACTTCCCATTCATCCGCTGTAGCAGACTGCCACCCTCTTTGCCGCGCCATATTCCCCACTGGCCAATCGGGACTCAGAAAAATCACTATTGCAGATGACCAGGAAACCCCAAACCACAAATTTTCCTGGTCATTTGCAATAGTGATTACTGAGTCCCGATTGGCCAGTGAGGAATATGGCGCGGCAAAGAGGGTGGCAGTCTGCTACAGCGGATGAATGGGAAGTTCATAACGAGAAGGGGGGCACTTTTGTTACGAAACCCGCGCTCTGCATGCATTGGAATGTGTGCACGTAATGAAAACGCGTGAAAGGGTGAGACGAGTTAAAAACATGCATTCTAATTTTGGTGCAAAGTGAGAATCCGACGTCAAATGCCACTTCTGGGGAGGCTTCGGTTTCGTCTCGAAGCTGTGCATAAGGGAGTACGAAGAATGGGCGTGACTCCAAGCCGAAGATGCTTGGTTTAGTTTTTTTTTACAGCGACCAGACTGAGCAGTCTGTGCGCCAACGGGGTATCAAGGGTTTGAGTTTTGCAAATCTGCTGGGGTTTGAGTTGCGGCGGTACCAAGGATTTGAGCTTTGCAAATCTGCAGGGGTTTGAGTTGCTGGGGTTTGAGTTGCTTGGGTTTGGGTTTGGGGAGCTGGAATTGAGTTTCTGTGTGATGGTTTCTATGGGCAGCGTCATCTGGGGTGTTTGTTGGGATGTGTGTGAGTAGTGAGCTGTGTGGGTTTTGGTGGTTTTGGTGTTTCTGATAATTCTGGAGTTGAGAAAGCGAGAGTGGGTTTTTGTGAGCTAGGATTGGAATCAATATTTTTTCCGTCGTGGTGGAGGGGTTTAGGGTGAAGGCGGATTTTCAGCTCGCAGGTGCACTGTTTGCAATCTGAAGGGAGGGAGGGAGGGATGTGCTTGAATGGATATGCGCTTTGTTTTTGTGATGGGAGAGTTTGGTAGTAGTCTAAGCAGGAGAGCCCTCGGCCAAGAGGTTGGCAGTGGGAAGATCACGAGGAGGTGTGCTGGAAGGGCTCATCTTTTAAGGAAGAAGACCACGACGCGCAGGAACAGGCTGGCTGGCAAGGTATGTAAGGTGTTTAGTTTGGTTGCTGGCAAGGTATGTGAGCGTTAGTATTCAGTTTGGTTGAGAGTTCTGGTTTCGTGCTAGAATTGCTGCAAGTATGGGCTAGGGTTGGGATGTTTGTTCTTGGGGTGTCTTGTTTCTAATTTAATTGCTCTCTAATTTCGATGTGCAGACCGAAGTGAAGCACTGCAACTAGCAGAATGTGATTGGTGCATTGCCATACTTGAAGGCAAAGAAGTAGAGCATGAATGCAGATTAGTGTATTGATAGACAGGAAAGTAGGAAATCTGTTTAGGAAACGGCAAGGCTGAGTTTAAGATACGGTTCATTGTGATAAGCAAAGCTCCACAACTGAAGATGAGAAGCATTACTAGAAGTAATTTTTGTAAATTGTAAGATGAAATACATTTTTCTTAGAACCAATGTACCAGGCTTGCAGCTAGCGTATAGCGTATAGCGTATATTTACCAAATCGGATATTTACAACGGTTCTCAATAACGCAACGGTATCTGGAATTATTATCTGGAATCTCAATAACGCTATTACTTTCAGCAATTACTTTCTGCAATTACTTTTTGCGAGTGGAATCAGTAGGACCCCGTGGCCCGCACCTCGACCAAAATAGATGTCCGATTTGACCAACCTCACTATGAGATGACCACGAACTCGATTTGGTCACCTCATGCCATTCTAGTCACCAAGACCGTCATCAAACCACTCATCTAGGGCACCCCCTCCACTAGTGTCCTAAAAGGTTCCAAGCACTCGGCAGTCGAACTGCTTACTTCTATGGACACTTAAGGATAAACCAACATAGACCAGGATACCCCATGGGAAATACTAAAAGCCGCATTACTTTGGTTCATTTGGTATCAAAGGTGTAAGTACGAACTTAACTGCAAGTCATTCTACATTGGAGGGGCACTACTTAATGCTTGGAGAACGACAACTTTTCTAGGAATAGAAGTAGAAAGGAAAATAGGTAGATGTAGAAAACTTGAACGTAGAGAAAGCATGACCAAAACATTGAACATAATCTGGACAAAGTGTAACCTATTCGCAAAAGCAGATTAGAATGGCCGCTTGTACCTTCGGATTCTTGGATGTCACATACCCAAGCCGTAAGACTAAGAGACACAAGAAATCCTGCAAGACTCAGATAGCGACACTAGGCATGGCCAATTTGTTTTGAAATTGTATTGTTTGGAAGACTTTGATTGTAAAGGTGACATTGCTAGAAAAACGGAATCAAAAGATTCGATGCACCGGCCGGGAATCGAACCCGGGTCTGTACCGTGGCAGGGTACTATTCTACCACTAGACCACCGGTGCAAGAGGATCAACCCATGTAAGGGTATCGCCGCTGCCGGGGATCGAACCCGGGTCACCCGCGTGACAGGCGGGAATACTTACCACTATACTACAACGACAGCGGGACCCATTACCGTGGGACGGCGGCTACAGAAGACCCTGTGACCGTCCCCCCGCCTGGAAAATGGGACCTACAAGAGATGTCCTTTCCCGGGAACCTCAGATGTAATGAACCACACGCGCGAACACCACCTACACAGAACAAAACAAAACAGAACCAAAAAAGGTTCAATTCCGACAGAGATCACAAGCAGGCCGACGTTCCCTTCCCGTTCCCTGCCCGGCCAGATAACGACGTGAATAGCAAAAGTGATTATACGTCCGACACTCAGAGGTTGAAGCGTGTGTATGATCAATGAATATAGGAAGGGGCTTAAAATATAACAAACCAGCTGCACCTCCTCGGTGGGGAATTGAAGGAAGTTAACTCAGCTACCTTCCATTTGCAAGTTGGGGGATTGGGCGTCCGTGTTCGCGAACGCAGGGGACTTGCGGCTGTGAACTGTTCAGAGACCATCACGGTCATCTGATCCAGCTTCTAAGACCGCGTCCTCACAAAGTTTCGCTGACGTGGCGCAGTGCGATTGGCCAGCCGTCCTAGCTCAGTTGGTAGAGCGCAAGGCTCTTAACCTTGTGGTCCAGGGTTCGAGCCCCTGGGGTGGCGACACGTGGCAGGCAACCATTTTTGCATTCCAAGCCGGAAATAACACGACCTAAGACCGTGTCTCTGTTACTTCAGTTTTTTATTCCCACAAACTGAAATAAGGACCTGGCCTTGTATCCTACAAGGATATTAGAGTTGTTCACAATGGATAAGTAGGGCCAACATATTCGTATTCCTAGTAATGATGATGAAAACTTCATTTCAAGCCCACTACTTATTCCCAAGTATCTTCTTTTCAGTTTCTGTAGTGATATTGTTTTATGTTTGGTCGCATTGGGGGGAGGTTTTCACTACTTTTTCTTCGTAATTGTGCGATCGAATGGTCTTTCCATATCAACTATACTTCATTTATCAGCTAGTCTTGCCATATGCTGGATCCTTTATCCATTCAAGCTACTAGCCCTTACAAATCTCTTACTTGATGCATGTAAAAAGCATTCAAGTTGAATCTAGATTAATCTTTGTTGGGCCTGGACCTTTAAAATCTTTGTATAAACAACTCCAACAACTCATGCAACTATTTTTTTTAAAAGTCCATGACTAACAAGAAAGAAGAGCAACATTAGAATATTCTTCATGGGATCATCATTAAGTTGGTTATTTTTATCCAACCACTTGATTATAAAGCCATGTTTTTAGAGTGTTTGTTGTTGAGTCCTATTTTTTCTTACTTGATTTGGCTATTCCATGTATCTTTATTTGTTCCATTTCTAGGTTATGATTCTATTAAACAATTTGTTTTTCTTGATGGCTCCATTTGTCTCTTTGTGAATGGGTAGCTAGTATGCAATGAGTGGGGAACAAGATGCAATAATATTGAAGGATGTGGTGTGTCATTGTGGTTTTGCCACTCGGGGTCTTGGAGATTTTTCAAAGGTGTGAAAAAGCGTCGTGAACCCATTGGAAGTGTCAAAATATCTTTACAAAGTAGTGTGTAATTGATAAATTTATTAAGTTTAAAAATTAGAATATTGATAACTTGTCAAATACGGCATTTAATGGCCTTCACATCTTGAGTTGAAATGATTAGCAAAAGTGTTTATTTCGGGCAAACCATGTAGTGGTGGCCATCAAAGCCTCTCTATAGTATCAACGCTGCCATTGATAGAAAATTATAATCTTGAATCTAGAAACCGCAACTTTATTAATATCTTGTACACATCTACTGGTTATTAGGTTTTGTACACGTATTGTATATGCAACAAGACAATACACGTACATGTCGGTTTCACAATGAAGTCGGAAATAGGTGTGTTTACCTTAAAGAGAGTTGGTTGATTGTTTTGTTATTAAGAGCTATATTTTTTCCTATAGCTGTTTTGACAAGATATTTAAAGATAAGATATTGAGGAGTATGATTGTGAAATGTGTTTCAATTAAATTGTTGTTAATATTACAATTTAAGATATTACTGCAATGTAATTTCTACTAGTTACTTGGGCCAGACCACAAGATTTGGTCTGTGGGTAAATAGGCACTTGACATGGAGATGGCTCATCTTCTCTGGGAAATCACTGAAATTGGTTGATCTGCCTGCAGACTGCATTGAAACCTTCAGAAACATTCAGAAACAGTATTCTGACCTGAAATATACTATGAAAGTGGGTTATACTTCTTGTCATCAATCAAATGGAAGTTAAAGCTTGGACCGAGGATCAGGGAAGGGGAGCAATATTGTATGAGATCCATTCTTTTGGCAGCTTGAACTTCATTTTTTGAGGAAGTTTAGCATTGGCATGTTGACTAATTGATTCAATAATGGGAGTTACTTGGAGCGATCGGGAAACAATGTGACACGTATTGAACAGAGATTGTTTAGGATCATTGTATAATATGGACCACTGTCATATCATGCACAAATGGTGTACTCCCAAGCAGCAAACTTCTGTCATGTTTGTGTTAAGAAACTCTTAGATACTTATTTGACACATGTCCTTGGTTTCTTTCACAACACTGACGTAATCTGCAAAAGCAAGAAACGAACTTACCTACACATCTTCTAAACTCGCAAGTTTCAAGCAAACCAATTTCCCTCAATAAAGACCTTGTTCAAAGATGCTGGCGTAAAAAATCCAGTATTTTTGCCGGTAATGTTCCTTAGGCCAATAATATCAATCCACGGTAAAATGTCCACAACACTGTTACTTCTCATGTACATCGTGATAAAAAGAAGCACTTCCACCGTACGACATGTTCTAATTGAGCATACTTTCAAGTGGTATGCTCCAGAGCGAACTATTCACAAGCCACTTATCAAAATCTTGCATGTGGCTAGACGTATTTCTAAATCAGCACAAAAATCATCTTCTGCTCATCACTTCCAGGGTCTTCTATCAATCTTTTACTAGAATATCACTACTGTTATTTTCCAAGATTTGAAACTCAAATAAGCACCAAACACAAATGTATTGCAGATCGATTAAAACAGTCTGCACGAATCTGCTAAAACACAAGAACCTGTTTGGATGCACTTCCATGTTTGCCCATTGCTCTATCGAGCGCAATGCTGAAATCTCCAAATGAAATCTTCTCAGTTCTGAACCCCGTCTCCAACACAATCCATGTCACAAGTTTCCCTCATCTGAGCCGATTTAAAACATGCGTCCAAGTTCCAAAACCAAATTGCATGATTAATTTTGAGCATGTGAGCAGGGATAACTTACGCGTATTGTAGCTTGCCATCACGAACAAGTTCAAGAAGATAATTTGTCATATTCGCGAAGTCTTCATTAGAATGTTCGGACTTCCACTTTCCAAGCCAGAAACCACGTAGCCGCATGTCCTGGAATCAAACTCAAATGCGTCAACACATAGACAACTGGGAAACTCACAATTATCTCTGCGTCTTTAAGGATCTCGTACACACATGAGTATAAAAATGTAACTTGAACAAAAAGCTACAATCAAAATACTATGAGAGCTCCCATTTTAGGGTCGATGGTGCACACGTGATTGTACAACACCAGTACTCACTGGCTAAAGTTGGGTTTCAATATTCTAGAGACTCGAGAATATTGAAATTTCAATGTGTTAACAATTTGCGAAATCATGAGACCTGTCTCTAACATTGTTCTTCAATATTATGAAGATAAAAATAAGCGTTTTACCTTGAAAATGAAAGGCCCGGTGGCCGCGGTTATTGGCTTCTTAGACATTCCACCATACGTTACCAGCGTACCCCCATCGCTGTGGATCAAAACATCAAAAAAGAAACGAGAATTTCTCATGTCAAGCAAAACTGGTTGAACTGATTTCATATTTTGATCTAATCACTAGTAGTGGTACTGCTAAAGGTTCAAATAATCAATCAGTAGAAGGTGACTTAATGCTGCTATGCGGCTCAAACGAACGGGCATCCATTTTTCAAAGAACCTCTACAAAGCACCGTCACAATCGCATATCAAAAGCCTAAAGATTCTACAAAGCAAAAAGAAAATGTGAAATGCTGAGTTCTACTTTTGAGAACTAACCCCAATAGCTTCATAACAGCAGTTGCAGCAGATCCGCCTACACAATTAAAACCAAGTTTTGCTTCTGATCCAAGCTCCTTCTGAGCAGCGTCCAGACAAAAAAGAACATGAAAACCCCATCAAAACTATTTAAATGCAGAATCCATCGATCCAAAGGAGTTTGTTGACAAAAATATTCAGTTGATATATAAGCATACATAAAATACAATCATCATGACTTAATGCAGAATAACCCAAATTGACATAAACCTAACCTTCAGTTAATCCTACAGTGTCCGTCATATAATGGTCCAGAACGAAGGTATACCAAGAATGACTTCTTGTCCAGCTTGCTCAATTCTTCTTCGGTAAGCACATGTTCAGTACCAAGGCTTAAAAGTCTTTCTTTCACTTCGTTAACACCCGGCCTGTTAACGAGGATACAGGATAACAAAGAGCCGCATACAACATTTAGATCCAGATTGCAGTTCTATGGAACGAAAAGACATTCCAAAATAAAATAACGTACTTCTCGTAGCTCATGAAAACCTGAATGAAGCGGAGAATAACTAAGTAATACATGCAGAGAAAGACATCACCAAGTCTCACAAAGCACACTAAAGGTATAGTTCGTTCTGTTTAACATACCTATCTCGAACAAGATTAACAGTCTGCACATTTCGCAGGTTGGCTAGTTGAATGACACATTGGCCAACCATACTCGTTGCCCCATTCTGAACAACAACATCCCCTGGCACCGACCGTCCAAGAACAATGTCCCCTCAGCTGCTGCACACACTTTCAATTCTCTCAATCTAGATCATTACTTGATCCAAGTACAATGAAAATAATCTTGCATTGTATTTCCAACTTCATAAGCAGAATGATACGAAGTACGTGTATGTGACACTGACCAGCTTGCAGATCGACGAAGTCCTCCAGCATACGCAATGCAGTACAAGGGTTGACGGAGACAGTAGCGGCATACTCCACAGGTATATTTTGGCCCACTTTGCACCATGCACTCTCCTCCTTCGCTATGTGAGTCCTCCATGTGCCTATCAGCACCAAGAAAAGAAATGAGTGATAAAGTACCATCTCAAGACCTACTAACAAAAGTAACAATAAGTCTAGTGCGTGAGTCCACTACTGGAGAGAAGACTAACCCAGGTGAGGATGAGAAGGAATGACCCAATCGTCAACCTTCAGGTTCCGCACACCCGGCGTTACAGCCACGACAACTCCAACGCCCTCAGTGCCTCCCACTGCTGGAACTGTCGGCCGCATCGGATAGGTCCCTGTGTTATCAAGCCACACAATCAGTCGAATGTTGCGAACCGGAAGTTCCAAAAAAGTGGACATACGGTGTATGACACTGCCCAGAGAAAGATGTAAAAATTGTTGATGGTCACTTAGAAAGCTTGAATTGCTTTTTGACTATGAAGAATCTCCACATGATCGGAAAAGGCCGGTAACAAGTGACAGAACGATTCCATTAGCACTCTTGACAGTTCGAGAGCTCAACAATTACTCTGGAACATCGCAGATACAGTACTCAGTGAGCTAATACCTTCGATGCGGTTGATATCAGAAGGATTGATGGGGGCAGCGAGCATCTTCACACACACTTCTCCATCTTTCAATTCTTGAGCATCCATTTGAACTAACCTGCAACCATTGAAATCGTACACTCGCATCAGTCCCATCCCTCCTATTCACAGAGGGTTGAAGTCGTTCACAGAAACGGTCATCCCACAGATAACCACGTGAAACGGCTTTCTAATAAAAATCATGTGTATCTTCGTATCATAAAACATCTTCAGCCAGTGACACAACACGTGTAATAAACCGGGAATATCCCGCCCTCAAGAAATTTCCAGCACCGTTTCTGATGACATACACTGCATCCTCTTCAAAAATGCTCTACCAGAAAAGTATCCTAAACCTCATAACACAAAGACGACGATCGGAAAACACTGAAAACGGTTCAACCGTTACTAAAGAGCAAATCCGCAAAACCCCTGCAATTCTCCAGAGAGAAGATTTTCCGCAACTCCTGCTAAAAGACTGACCCTCGTCTCCTTGTATGCCAATGGGAACACAATTACAATTCACAAACCAGGAATCCAGGATACCGACATCATTCCAACACAATCCAAGAAGCGTAAACGCAATTCGAAACTCTCAATCGCAGACCTACAGCTAAAAACTCCGCTCAATTCCAAACCAGCCACAGACTGCATTCATCTCCAGCAACAAAACGCCATGAAAGCAACGCAGCAAACGCACATCTCATAAATTCACCGTATAACCTATCCGCACTGCGAAACTCTTTCAATTATCCAAAATCACCATCCTAAACCAGAAAGCAATCAATCAAAACGAACAAACGAGGAACGGAAGAGAGAAACAGCGACCAAACCTGAGCACCTGATCGGGCGCTCCTAGGGTTCCATAAACGGCAGCAGTGGCAGGCGGGCACACGACGGAAGACGACGACGCCACGGCGCCATGGTGGAGCAGGCGCACCGGCAGCACGTCTGGATAATGCGCACAAGAAGCTCCACGCCTGACGACGGCCGCAACGCCAGCGCGCGACAGCCATCGCGCTTGACGCAACGCCGAGATCGCCATCGCCATGGCCAACAAAGCACAGCAAGCGAGCTCTCAATGTCTCCCAAAAACTGGTCTCAATCTGCTCCTGATCAATTTTGTCGCAAGAATTGTGTGCAAGGAATGCACACTCAAAACCGCCACTGCTCCCGAAACCGCCGTCATCTACCACTCTTCTACCACATAGGTACCTGAATCTACCCGCTCACTAGATAGACCACATCCATATCGCAGCGTCGGGAACATCAGTTCACCTGAAAATATAAGCGACACCAAAACAAGTCACTACACCCATAACCAACATCATCAATTTTTGGAGTACATTTGAACCTTTGAAATCAACATATCTTTTAGATACTGACGCCTTTGGGAACAGTGCCGCTTTTCTGTAGGAGGAAGAGAACGGCGATAGGGAACGGGGAACATCGTCGTCAACCGTTTTGTAAAACCCTAAACCCTGGAATTTACGTTGCTGATGAACACAAGAGAAGACGGAGTGACGACCACGGCAGGCATTTTGTTGATGATTGTTGAGGTTTTGTATTGAGTTTGGATTGCGAGGAGGAGGGTTTGGAGAGAAGAGTGAGTGAATTAGCTTATTGATTGTTGGTGGAGGGGAGTTGAGAGCGAGCCAGGATGAGTGCACCGAGAGCAGCGAAGCTGTTGCAGAACGTGGCGAGCGCAGCGATTGCGTTCGGAGTGGGCGGGAGTGCGCTGAACGCGTCGCTGTACACGGTGGATGGCGGGCACCGGGCGGTGTTGTTTGATCGGTTCCGGGGAGTGCTGGACGAGACAGCGGGCGAGGGGACGCATTTCTTGATTCCGGTGCTGCAGAAGCCCTATATTTTTGACATTCGCACGCGGCCGCGCACGATCGCGACGGTGACGGGGACGAAGGACTTGCAAATGGTGAACCTGTCGCTGCGAGTGTTGTCCAGGCCGGACTCGGCGGAGCTGCCTACTATCTTTAAGACCCTCGGGACGGATTACGATGAGAGGATTCTGCCGTCTATTGGTAACGAGGTTTTGAAGGCTGTGGTTGCGCAATTCAATGCCGATCAGCTTCTGACGGAGCGGCCGTTTGTGTCTGCGCTGGTGCGGGACGCGCTCGTGAAGAGGGCCAAGGACTTCAATCTTGTGTTGGATGACGTGGCCATCACTCACTTGTCCTACGGTGCGGAGTTCTCACGTGCAGTGGAGCAGAAGCAAGTCGCGCAGCAGGAGGCAGAGCGCTCGAAGTTCGTGGTGCAGAAGGCGGATCAAGAACGGAGGGCGGCAATTGTTCGCGCGGAAGGTGAAAGTGAAGCTGCGAAGCTCATTTCCGACGCAACTGCCAACGCAGGGGGAGGCCTCATTGAGCTCCGACGAATTGAAGCTTCGAGGGAGATTGCTGCCACTCTCGCAAAGAGCCGGAACATCTGCTACCTCCCTGGAGGGAACAACATGCTGTTAGGCATCAACCCGTCCATGTCAGGCGGCATCTGATAGTAAGGTCTAGCTCTCCCAAATTTTCGTGCTCTTCTTTATGTCCCGAATTGATGAGGTTTATTACTCTTCTATGACAAGGTAGAGAAATTCTGTCACGATTTATTTCGCCGTTCTTTATTCCCCTATCTGATGAGGTTCACTCTTCTGCGACGAGGTAGAGAATTCTTTTCGTCTCAGTTTCGGTTCACTTAGTGTAATTCTCTACTCTCTGCTTCGAAAGAACGCACTTAAATTCTGGGCGTAGAGAAATTACGAAAACGATTTAGTATCTTAGAGTTCTCGCTCTTAACTTGTGAACTGTTTCTTTTATAGAAGCGATCAAAAGATCAGAATCCAATTAATTGTCAGCCCATTACATTTCTTCACTGCTACAGTTTCAGTATGTATCATGAGGACACATTGTAGTATACGAGGCATCTTTAATTTCTGCCGATGGCAATCACACTTCATCTCTCGATTCTCTTCCTAATGGTGTATTTGTTACATTGATCTGTAATTTCCTGTGCTTTTATGTATGTGGTGACCACATTCAGAGTCCTTATTCCTTTGGTCCAAAACATTTGGAGGCATTAGATATTTTAAAAGGTCTAGGGAACAGAACATTGGTTTATAAGCTTGATATCTAAGAACATTATCGTTAATGAAATGTCATGATCATTTTATTCTTGTATAAATTATCCAGTTTGGGACCATTAATTCAGATCGGATTATTTGGTGAAAGCCAGCAAACCATACTCCGGGTGCCTAGAGGAGAGCTCTATTATGTGCACGGGCAATAAGTCAGACGATTGCATTCTGTCCTAATTACCGTATTACATTGAGATCAATGCATACTGCTTTTGGTGCTTCACAGGCATGAGTTGAATTGATTGTCCTAACACGAGGATCGAACACGATGATAATGAGGATTCAGGATTCACATCATACATTCTCCTAAGTCTGAGTGGGTCAATGTTATAAGTAGAATTCTGCCACATCCCACCAAGAGCTCATCCCGAGGAGAGGCAGGTCATCCTGCCAATAAGAACCAGAATCCCCGTGACCATTTTCGCCAATCAAATCCTAGGCAACGGGTCACACCCGGACAAATCTGGACGGCCTAACCCCTCCCATCGGAACCGTTACTGTATGAAATTCAGCGTCCACAATTACATCAGTCCGAAGTGAGAAAAGTGTTAGCTGTGGTTATGTCGTCTCCCAATAATCATATGGGGGTGACCAAACAACCTTGCATCCACTGAAATACAATTGTGATCTGTAGACTCAATCTCAATAGACATTCTAAAAATTACTCGTCCATACATGTGCACATCTATCCTCAAGATCCATGAATCTTTTTGGGATTAAATGCTGATGGCATAGGCCAACTAAGAAGGCTCCAGACTTAGAAAATGTTGAACCTTGCTTAGAGGTGATTGCCTCTAGCCTATTCCATCGGATCCATACCTAAGCTAAGCGTTCATCGTCAAATATGATGTTCACTTGTGCACGTGCCCATAATTACAATCCGCCAGCGAAACTATCAATCAATAACTATCCTCCTCCGTCTCGGGTTTTCGCAGATAGTAGCGAAGCGCATTCGTCAAAACCTGGTTGAAATCGACAAGAAGGCGAAAGAACAGCAAACTTAGTACACACATTGCTCCTGACCCGTTTACGCCACATGAACTGACAGCACACTTATACCTCGCAACCTCTAGAAACGGTCTCAGAGAGTGGATGCGACAAATTTCACACAGAATAAGTCTCAAAAGCCATAGATGAGCTCCTCTGCTCTGAAATGACGATTCTCTCACCTCCTCCATGGATGGACTCAAGACATCCCCGTGGTAGGTCAGGTAGAACTTGTCCTTCGCGACTAGTCCCTGCCATTCCAGTCCAATGTCCCTGAATCAGATGCTTGTACAAGGTAACAAGCGCATACACACAAGATACTCAGATGTGAAATAAAATCAGATTTGACCGAGATTCTGCTTAGAAATTTACCTCCGTGTCAATCTCTGCCGACTCTACGTAAACGCTGATGTCGCGGACGACCTGAAGAATTTCCAGCAGCAGACCTGGCCTGTCGGCTGTCTCAACGGATAGCAGACTGCGAGCACAGAATTCACGAGTCAGTGTTCTCCAAACTCAGCAGTATATACTAAAACCCTAGTAACACTCACTGGTACTACAAAGTTGTTGTATCACACCTTCCACTGGAAAATTGCATAATATAAACAGAAAAAGGCATAAAAATTCCCAGAAGCGCTGACAAGATGCAAAATAAACAGTTGTCTTGTCAATACCTTCGAGCACCCTCCCTTGTAACACTGATATGAGTGGCCACATCCACATCAAGCTGCACACAGAAATCTCTAACTTATTCCTACGATGCCAAAGAAACCGTGTCCACACTGCACTACTTAAAACACTATTCTGGTGCCTGGCTAATACTATTGCACCACCTGTTCTACACCACCTGCCAAGAACGAAAAAAGACCTCTACCAGACACATTGATGACTCAAGATATCATGAACAAAAAAAAAAAAAAACCGCACTTCGAATGTACAAGAACAACACGCCTAATCCTAGCACGTATATTTAAAATGAGAAATTCAGGACAACACGATACGGATTACAGATCCCTCACTATCAAAGAAAGTCCACACCGTGCCATTTTAGTCATCGTTTGCTCCCACTGAGGCACAAGTTAACTCCAGGAAAATGAGACAGACAAAGAGAAAGTACCCAGCGAAGAGGAATACCTGCTTCTTTGGTGCAACCCCGCCTAAGGCAACCCCCATGGCCAACTGCTCACTGGATTCCTGCGATTTCTCGCATGCACGACGAATAACAATCAGTGATTACGGAAAGGGAAGGAGCAGTAGTTCTGCTCGCTGGTGCATAGGTCTAGCTCTCACTATGTTCGTCAATGATAATGGTCACCTCCATGGATTGAACCAGTGCTACACATACGCCATGATTGTATAATAAACCTGTGAGCTCTACTCTAATGTGCGTAACAGCTCGCGTAGAACAACGAGGGCTAAAGCGAATAACAGCATACACTTTCTGAGTTGAAGCGAATAAAACTAATCACTTAACGAGCAAATTAGAATCCGATAGAGCAACGACTTTAATCGTGGAGCTAGTACTGGCAGCATGTTCATGCTCGCAGGCCTCAACTCCACAATAGAGGCCATTACAGAAGATATTTATTTTAAATTTATAAATTTAACTGAATAAGGAGAATTGCATATAATATCAAAGGTATTCAGAACAGAACAGAGATCAGGATTGTTCATACAGGATGGTACTGAAGCAGATTGTTTATGATCGTGAGGCGGATGGCTTCCAGCATCTCAGGATTCTCAACTTTCTTGTTGTTATCTCTGCAAGAATCAGGTATGATAGTATGATAAAACACCAAAAGATACCCCAGAACGTCTCGCACAACCGAAAAACACCCAAGTAGAAACTCGCCAAATAGGCGCCACAATGAGAAGGCCGAGAATCTTGTGAAACGCAGACCTCTCAATCACGAAACATGTCGACCTCAACATTTTACAGCAAGGGAGAAGTGAAGGTGAAGTGCTTCACGTACGAGCGAGTCACCAGAAACTTCTTGCGCCGCAATCCAGGACCCTCTGTGGTCACCACGCCCCTGATAACATTCAGTCCCAGGTTCTGCAGAGCCTTAATCTGCACATCATGCCAAATGGACAACAACCACAGGACAGGATCTAGTCCGATTAATTTGCAGTTGTCCGAGCAATCCAAACAAGCACCAATTACAACCAACAATGCAAGACGATGAGCTTCGATAATCACATACGTAAAGATGTGCTCCAACATGGCGTCCAAATCATTGTACACACGAAGAATAGTGCTGCCTTCAGACAATGAATATTGAAGCGGCAAACCATAAGTGCAGATCAACTATAAGTGGGGGATATCCAACCGTGTCAAGCAGAGCACCAAGCCTGTTCCCGAAGCTAATCTCCACAATTGTGGCCTCCGCATCAGAGTCCTGATCGATCAGCACAATTGGCTTCGGCTCTTCGTCGCCCTCGCCTTCAGGGGTCTGAAACAATCCACAAAAGCCGATCGCCGTTAATAGATAAATCATGTGCCCCCCGTAATGGACGAGTTCCAGTGCAATAGCTTAATCTGGCTGGCTCGCATCCTATTCCAGGAACTCAAACACATAACAACGATCGCTAGGAATACCTCAGTCAGTCAACAATTCTGCTCTAGATGAAACTAACAAGGACCAGAGTGAGACACAAATCCGAACACGTGACAGATGAGCGCCTCAGAGTTCCAATGAAATTGTATCCTTGATTAAGCTTACCGTAGGGTTGACAGGCGCCACAACGCCTACAGAGTCAGCCGACGCCCGGCACACCATTCTGCAACAGCAACTATCCAAATCAGTCCTCAACGCACTTTATATAATGTCATCCTCTTTCCAACAAGGTAGAACGACAACAACCGCAACCAGCGCACTAAAACAAGTGTCCGATTGATGAGCGAAGAAACAGACCACAGCATCCATTGTGTGGAAAGAAACTCCGACTCTTGTAATTAGCGAAGAGTGAGCTTTGCTAAATTTATCAATCAACTGTTTCTCTTGAATTGCTTCGACTCGAAGTGACCAGCAGTGGACAGCTCACATGTTGGATTTCATAGAGCGGAGAGCCCGAACATCGATACATTTCTCGACTCTCTCAAACCCCCGCTCATTACATTTGAGACCACAGGCCCTCGCCTTCACGACAAACTAACCAAACCAAAGCGATATGCAGCAAATTTAGATCGAAAATCAGTCATCACTCCAACAAAAGACGCATTAAACCACCAGTCTCGACTCACCTCCGGCCGGCAATGTGACGTCGCTCCTCCTTCCCTTCCCCGAGCTCAGACGCCGCGTTCGACAATGCTCGCCTACTCACGGCCACCACGGAGGCGCAGCTCGCCGGCTTGCACGTATGCCCCGACCGAATAGCGCTAAAGTGCGCGGGCGTCACCACGGCACCGATGCCTCCACAGGCGAGCGCCATCTGAGCGTCCTCTCTCAAACCTCACTCCACTCGCCTCCCCCTCGCGAACTAATTCTTAACACACCACTCCTCCTCCTCTCCTCTCACTCCCTCCCCTTCCCCTCCCAACGCCAATTCCTTAGCTCTCGCCGTCCACCAGTTCCTAACACTCCTTATCCTGAATCCAAATTCCGGCTGCGCTCGGTCAGATGCGAGAACTGGCTCCTCGTCGCAAAGCCTGATCGAAGCGCCCCCCGTCGAGGTGGTTGGAGAGGACGACGATTCCGCGCGGAACATGCGCCATGCGATGGCGGAGACGCCAATCCAAGTCACACTCCATCCCTACATTCATCCATATCCCCACGAACTCCATTCCAAACCCCACATCACCATCCATCCTCCGACGTGTTTTCTGTCGCCTGGTGCGGCGTTCCTTTCAAGTGGGGTTGGGGTTGCAATTTGCCAGAGTCCGGTGCAGTGTACCTTGGCGCATGTTACGGTGGGGCGCTCGCTAGGATGATGTGCGATTATGCAGTGGTTGGAAAGAGGAGAGGAGAGGCGAGAGGATATTTCACGGGTGATGCTTGGTTGGTTTGGAGTGAAAGGGCTTTCTCCTTGGGAACCTTTTCTTTCGTCTTTGCTGCATCCTCAGCCTGAATGATTTGGTTCTTGTCCTGATTCGTAACTTATGGATATGTAGATGCTCCGTTGCTTTTGCGATAACAGACTGTATGGAAGAAAAGCGGCTACAGTACGGCACGCGGTTTGGTTTGTTCAACAGTGGCAGTATTTTTTAACTTTGTGTTGTGGTTTTTTTCAGGTCAAGTTCTTTCTGACTGTGTCGATGAATCAGGAGAAGGGTTCGGGTCGTCGAAGTGTTGCCCTTTTTTGCCGGGTTGGAGCACATAAGAAACGTGTTGTGTATTTGGTAGGAGAGTAGGATGGCATGAATTTCTTCAAGTGCTGTGGAGTCCACAGTCTAGTAAATACTGTTTCACGGTCCCTTGGTCACTTCAGTCTAGTCAGCTGCCATTTTTTTTATTTTTTTTTGGAGCAAATGAATGAATTTCATTGCAAATAATTTAAAGTAGAACCTTCATCAGACAAATGTCTGGGCGACAACAGACTTCTGAGTTCTGAACCATGACATAACAAGAAAAAACATCACAACTAGTTCGGAATAATACCACCTGGAGGGATTAATTTTCATCTAATTGTAAAATATTTTCTGTAACCAAATATGTGAACTGCTGCCATTTTGGTTTTGATTATCAGAATTGACTCTGTGCCATGTAAATTGGTTGGCTCTAGCAGGTTTGCAAACAACTATCTATTTTCTTGAAAAATAAGGTTCACCTCTCAAAAAGTTTATCAACTTTTACTTACCAACAAAAAGAAAACTAGTAAAAACGACCTTAAATGGTTAAAAATTAATAAAATAATGCAAATTTTAATTTATTCTATTAATGATTTCGTAAGTTTTATTTTTTTATTTTTTAGATTATTTTTGGGCAAACTTGCTATATTACTACAGTATAAGTGGAAGAAAAAACTACAAGCTTATGTTGAAATTGAAGTTGTAAATCTTGAATTATACATTACACCAATACGATAAGATTTATGATTGTTATAATGTGTGTGATTCTTAAAACTAAAATTCAATTATTTTTTTAAATTAATAAGAAAAATGATACTAACAATTCATGGATGAAATTTATTGTAATAAGGCATTTTAATAGTGGTGATTTTTCTACATTTTTGCTTTCCTTGAAACTTGTAAGAACACTTTAAGAATCATAATTTAAGAATTGTTTTGTAAATCACTTCAACACAAAATGAAGCATAGAAAATTCACTTATCATTCCCTTTCTGTAAATTTCATATGTGTACAAACCTGAAAAGATTTTTTTAATTATTTTTTTGGGGAAATTGGATGAATGTCTTCCAAGAGAGATCGGCCATTTTCTGGTAGTTAAACATCGCAATTTTTGCTGGTCGCATGCTGGGAAGCGGGGCTATGATTTTACTTGCAGAGATTGTTGAGGCACTTATTGAGGAATTGGACACATGTTACCTAACAAATCATGTGATAAACTGTTTGACAATGGTCTTTCTACAATGCTAGCTCGAAGACAATGTTGACAGAAGCTTCTCTGTGCACTTGGTGATGCTGAAGAATATCTTTATAACTCTGAAACTGTGTCAATCTAGAAACCGGGTGTCGCAGCTCTTGTTGTCATCTGATTTGGACTTTCAAATGGTCATATTTGAAATGGCTAGGAAGAGTAATTCCAAAAGAGTGCTTACCTACATTTCACTGTAAATCTCATCTCAAAGCTTTGGCAGATTTTGGGTTCAAATGCTTTGCTCATGTATGCTTTTCTTCAATATTTCAAGGTTGCGAAGATGGCGATGACAATTGTGTTAGGGTCTGTAGAGAATGAGCGTGCGATCCTCAGAGTTGGAATATCAACAGCAAACTCCGGAGCAAGCTCCAAGAACACCTGCCATTGTGTGTTCAGATGTTAACGCAGAAGATCTACAGTTTGAAGAACTTCCCAAGTATATAGGTTGTCGAGACATGACACTAATACGCACTGATATTGTATGAACCTTCTGTAAATTTATAAGTGTTATTGTGTGATACTTTCTTTGGTTGAAGAATTAGGGAAATTGCAATTGTAGATGAGCAAGGCACATGTGTAGAGGCGCGTCAATATGGATGTCGCTTGAGAGAAGCTTAGTTGTTCTTTGTGTTTGTAGAGGTATCAGACCTTCGTGTTCTTCCTTAGATTTTGTTGCAACTTGGATTGGACACTGAGTCTTAGTTTCCATCGTCATCCCAAGTTTTTCAAGATCAAATGTAAACTTTCATTTGGACCATATTCTCTCCTGGTGTCTTTTGAACCTATGATCATGGATGTACAGTTTCATGTATCGCCCCAAGAACTGCATTCTATTGTATTATGGAGCCACGTCAAGTTTCTTGGAAAATTTCAAAAATAGCCTGAATTACTGCACTGTCGCTGAAACTGTAGTTTGAAGACCTGGGATTTAAAAACAAAAAATCGTCACTAGAACAATGGTTGAGAGGAGGCTGTCAAAACTCTATCGTTTCCTGAGTCTAAGGGTAGATTTTAGTACGTGTTCACATTATTTCATCAATTTATTGAAATTCCAATTAACTGATGCTTGGCTTGTAATTAACGTTCTCCGCCTGCACAACCCTTCACAACAAACTCTACCAGAGCATACTGGAAACCAGAGAAAAAAGAGACAATTCTCTACATGTGCTATCTCTGGCCCACATACTGGCTTCCTTCTTGAAGCACATGGGGGCTCCAGAATGATCTGATGGGAATACTGATACAAATCCAATAGGATAGGTCAGAGTTGCACCACAGAACCGAATCTCATAGCAATGAAGGCAGCAATCACTGCAAAAATGACTCGATGTGCTATCATATCCCAATTCCTGTCCCTGATATTCGAGGTCTCTCCTTCGCTCGCTTACCATTGCAGTTCATCTCATTAAGATTCAGGATTGAAAACAACCAAACAACACAAGAAAAACAGAAGAATCACAGTAAACCTCAGCTGAGCATAAAACGCTTCAGAATGTCATGTTTAATTTACAATTTAGATGGGAACTCACCCAGCATCCACAGGCGACCCACCCGGAGCAATGGATCATCATCATCATCATCATCAGAATACTAAATTTCCTGCCCGCGCAAAAAGAATGGAGTGATACCAATACGCGCCTCGCAAGGGCGGGCAGGGGCAGCGGGCAGGGGGCAGGCAAATTATGAAGGAAGTCAAGTCACTACAGTAGTTACTAGTCCCCGTCCACTAGAATAAAGTCCCCTTTCCTAGGCGAGCCACGCGACGACAACTGGCCCGTGCGGTCTAACAAAATTTCGTGGATCAGCCCCCGCGACAGCGTCCGCGTCACCTTCCCCGAGTCGACGGTGATCGACGGCGGCGACGGCGGAGCCCGCTGGAACTCCGCGCCGTTCGGCGCCAGCACCACATAGGGCCCGTGCATGTCGTCGTCCCGCATGGCGTCGCCCAGCGTCGTCGTTATCCACCAGAGGTCGTGCCCGCGCGGCTGCCGCGACGGTAGCGGCAGCGGCAGCGGCAGCATGTGGTAGCGGCGGAGCTTGGCGAGGAGCGAGCACATCATGAGCAGCATGGTGAGCAGCACGGCCGCGAGCAGCAGCGTCGTCGTCAAGTGCATCTGCCACCATGTTCGCACCGCGCCGTCGCCGGTGCAGATGCCCTCGCCATCGCCTTCCTTCCCGCTGAACAGTGTTCGGTCGGAACAGTCTAGCCTCGCGCCGCATGCCGTGTTGTAGGACTCGCATGCTGAGTGGCAGACTCGTAGCCGGTTGTCGCCGTCTGTGTCACAGCGCTGGATCGATATCTGCATGAAGAGTGAAGTCTGCATGTTAGATCGATGTCTAGCATGGCGTGCTCTGTCATGGAGTATGGATATGAAGGGATATGAAGGGAGATGAAGGGAGATGATGGCTGAAGTGTTTACCCAGCAAGCGAGGCGCTTGGCAGCTGTGGCGCAGTAGCCGTTGTCGAAGATGCTGAACAAGGGGCGGCCGCTGGGGATGAGGCGGTTGTAGTTGGGCATGACGACTGCAGCCTCGAGTTGCTGGAGGATGGATGACTCGCTAGGGGCGCAGTGTTGGCCTTGGGGTTCGCCGACGAGGACGTCGCCGCATAGGGCGAGGCTGGGGATGAGGTTGCTGCTGTTTTGGCAGGTGTAGCCTGCGTAGTCTGAGCAGCGGAATTCACAAACTCCGTCGTCGCATACGCCGCCGTGGAGGCTGCATTGCTCGTCGCAGCCGGCTGTGGAGCAGTCCACGCCAGTGTAGCCGGGTTCGCATTCACACAATCCGTTGTCTGTACACATGCCGTGGCCGCTGCATATGTTGCCCTGGGTTTCGGGGCAGTTGCGTTGGTTGCAGTCTTCGCCCTTGAATCCGAGGAAACAGCGGCATTTTCCCTCGATGCACTCCCCGTTGCCGTGGCAGTTCTGGTTGCATTGCCCGGGTCTTGACAGGAGTGTGTCGTCGCAAAGCTCTTGATACATCGGACAGTCCAATATTCCTGCATGTGTTCATGTGGACCATGTTCATGTGGACAAGAGAGAATGAATTGGGCATCTCAATCTTGACAAGGTTCTTCCAAAAATCTTCCAAAAAGTGAATGAGATATTACAGTGGCCTGGCAAATGCGTACCATTGAAACCTGGGAACTCTATCGGCCCGCCCTCTCTTGGGCAAGTCTTCCACACATTATCAACAGCAATTTGAAGACTATTGTTGGCGCATCGATGCATGTAACAGCCGTTGCCTTGCGTCATTGAGCCGCGCACAAACCCAGAGCGCACAAGAGAAGATGCCATGCATCTGCAACAAACCATGTAACGCACAATCAGAGTATATTCACATACAGAACTTGATTGTATCACCGTAATAGTTTTCAGAGTGCAAGAAGTAGTAATGGTACATGTAGTGAACAAACCAAAATATATCTCACCTTGAATCCCGACCCCGAGATTCACCGAGCATTCTATCTGGAGCTCGGGCACTATTTGTATCTATACAAGAACCATCAGAGTAAGCCACAAAATATGCACAGTAATCCGCCAACGAAGACTGACCTCCTGCAAAATCCCACAAAGCTCACCGAAATCAGAAAAAAACACTCACGACATATCGTCCAATAGAATGATGTTTCAGATAAAGACGCCGAACATGATAATATATATGTTTCAAGGAAAAATATGAATACCTTTGTTAGCCTCAGGAAAGTAACGAGCCCAGGTTGGTAAGTCGCCGTTGTATTTTACAATAGGGCAGTAGCCCTCAGCCTCACGATTATAAGTACAACCCGAAGGGGAGGTGTTGTTGCAGCGGTAGGCTCCGGTCCAAGCGTCGCACCTTGACATCAAAAAATCAACACCCTGGTTTCTGCCCCAATCCAGTCGCTCCGCCATGCTATAGTTTGCTTTGTACCACCCACTATCTTCCAAAAGTGCCAGGGTCATGGCTGACACTACCGACCTTGTGTCAACTGACCCCGTCATTATTTCGTTCATAAGCAACCGCTTCTCCCAATGCGAGCCTGCGGTTCCTCTCCCTCCACCATCTTCTAATTCCAATCCGTTAAAATCCTTTGAGTACGCCTGCCATCAATGAAAACCATAAAATGTCTTAGAGTGGCAGAAGGTAAAACTCAATACACTTACATTTTCATTCTAGAATTAGAAGAATGATTGTCTCACAGAAACCAAAAATAATTATATAAATTACGGTTTAGTTGCAAGCAATACTTACCCCATAGTGCTGCCGTGAGTGCATTATCACTCTTGGCAAAACCACTCTAGTAACCATCCGCCCCAACTTGTAGTCGAACTCCTGAGCAACAACCTCACTGCGTCGACGCTTGCGCTCATCTCGAAAGTGAGCGAAGGCGTGAGGATCAAAGCCCAAGACGTGCATGACTTCATGTATGAGAGTGGCCGAGAGAAGAGTTTCAGCTTCAGCAGTCAAATGCCTCGGTGCAACATTCACATGCCCTGCAATGGCACGACCCCACTGGTCGCGCTCACACGCCACAGCCCAGGCAAGAGTATTCCCTGTAGTAGGCCTTGTTGTTACCAACAACACGAGGTCGGCATTCTCAACCCCCTCTGCAAATCAACCAAAACTACAACAATCAATACACCAAAATGCCTGGAAAAATCCTCACAATTGTAACAATAACAAGTCCGAATTCCAGAAGAAGTCACGTGGTTCAAGTGGTGCCGAGATTATGCAAATCTTAGATACGCTAAAAAGTAGTTCTCACCATCCACGTACTGACGCGGCAGCTGGACACCTCCGTCTTGGCCACAAGCAGAGTAGCCACTAAGCCGCAATGGGCCCTTAACTCGTTCAACAGACAACGCTCTGCGGAACCAGGATGCTGTCTCCCCCAACGCATCATGCAACCGATTCTTCTTATCCTCGCCAGTAATGTCTTCTAATGTACAGTTATACCAGCAGTCTCCGTAGATGGGGGGCTCCACACGAGAGTTGCAGGCAGGGAATCCGGGGATGCTGCTCGGAGTAGGCTCACCGAGCTTCACAATCTCACCAGGAACTCGGCAGTCGCGGTCCACTGAGTGCCCGACTGCATCGTAATTTAGAAAAATCCTAATGGGCTGCCTCTTGTCCACGTCCGTCTCGATGTCCAGCAATGCACGCCCATGTGTTTCATCTTCTAGTGGCTCCCCACTGATTTCATACACCTGGGGTGTGATCTTGTACTGGTTGACCCCGGCCCGCCTCTGCTGCTCTAGGATCTCGTCGTGGATACATGAATGCGTCTGTGGGGCTCTGCCTGTCGGTTCCTGGTCATGCCAATGTGAATGAGTAGCCTCTAATTCAGCAGAACTCAGCCTTATCCCAGCCCATAACAGCAGCACCAGAATCTGCAATGACAATGCTCATGAGATTAGACATGGAACGGATGGACAAGCAAAGCCAAGGTGTAATTCTGTAGGAAGTACCCAGTTAAAAGATACATTCCTCAAACCAGTAAACCCAGAATCCGAATTCTATGTTCTTTGAAGGAATTGGAAATTGGCACGTCGAGGGAAAGAAGAGAAATTAACACAAACCTCCAAGAAAGGTGGCTGGAAAATTGAGCACTTTTGAGGCATCCCCGCCAATTCACGAAGTCACCTTCTAGTGTTGATGATAATTGGGCATGTAACCATTCTATTGACGGAGATGGCATCCAGAAGCACATTACTCATACGGAACGCATCAGCTTAGCACATTGTGACCTAAAGTGGAAGGCAGTTCCCAATCATAAGAACTATCCTACGTCGCCTGCTGTCATCTACTTGCTGCAATATTGAGGAGCTGAATCCGAAAAACTTCGCGATCTACCAGCATTCCAAGAAGGCTGGCATCGACTGCAACGTCGGCGTGGCACACCATAAGTGGACTTGGAATGCCACCTAATTTCGTATTACCAACTCATTAACAAGTCTGCTGAGACATCCCAAAATCCCTCAAATGCTCAATGAGAAATTTGTAAAGAAATCTGTGTAAACGGTGATCATCCTCAGCTGCTAAACGAAACCCCTCACAATTGATCCCTCGAGGAAAAACACGCTTCTCTCAAATGCTCCAAATGCCAAGAGGTTGGAGCAACAATGTGCTTGATATGCTTGCTCAACATTATGACCAAAGCTCTGTCCCAGAATCTCTTGTAATCTCCTACGCTCCAAAAATTCGTGCCCACTATCTTCAATATAACAAATCTGCAAAATCCAATCATCAGTTAGCCTATACCCTTCCGCAAACGCCCAAAAAGAAAACCGTATACACTAATACCACCTTAACTCTTCATACCCACACACACACAACGAAAAAGAGGGTTCTGTGGCACACCCAAGACTATCCCAAAGCTACTCAAACACAAGAAAATTTCCCCAACGCCACTCCACATCAAAACCAGAACTCAGAAGAATTCACGGAAGACAAAAACATTAACCAAAAAACCCGTGTCATAACCCGGAAAAAGAATCCCATCTCAACTTTAAAGACAACGACCGCAGGCCCTACATCACCAACAGGACGACGGCTACGACCACACCCCAATCCTCCAGCAACACAAACAGACCACAATCAGCAATCAGAGGCGCCTCTCCCCAAGCAAGCAAGCCCTCCTGTTCTTGCCCCCTCCCCAACCAAAACTGCAGGCGTACAACCCTACCACCCTCTCCTGCACCGACCTCCTTCACCAACCATTGACATTCACCCATTTCTTGACCCCAAGAATCCCACCACCCCAACAACAACACCACATACACACCCTCAAGGACAACCAACACGAACAAACAAACGCCAGCCAGCCCAGAACCTGACCCGACCAGCCCATCGCCCCACTCGCGCCCTCACTCGTGCGGACAGCCTCAGTCGTCCTTTGCTTACCTAACTGCTTCACTCGTACGAGCAGCTCTCCGTCGCAGCATCCAGCTTCACACAATCATCGCAAGAATCCCTCCCTCTTCAAGAACACACCTCCCCAACGTTATCATAAGTTCGTCTCTCATCTCCTTCCGTAGTCCGTCTCACGAACCAACGTAGCAAACTCTCAACTTTGCACCCACGCGGCGTCAGGCTTACAACACTTGAATGAAACGAAACGCCCCGGCCAAGGTACCGCCCGATTACCAAGACAGCCACTCTCGCGAGTCCCGATCGAGGAAAATATTTAGGTTGAGTCAATCGAGTTTCCACCGAATTACCTCACCTCACCCCCGTGCACATTCTTCCACGCCCTCCCTCAATCAACTCATCCGTATCGGAAGGCGAAACTCGCTCCTCACCAAATCTCTCTCTCTCTCATTGCCAGGCAGTACCCGGACAACACCGCAAAACACTCCCACCTCTGCCACCACAACGCGTCCACTCTACTCCACTCCACTCCACTCCACTCCACCTCACAACCAACCCCACATATACACACCAAAACTCAAACCTTTACTCCGAAACAAACCTCCCCTTCCCTCCCCGGCACCACCTCACCTCAATTGTGAGCTCTCCGGAAGTTGAGTTGGACAACATAAAAATTCAACCTTGCAGGCGGACCCACAGAGCTCACCTCCCCTGCCTGCCCACTCCCCTTCTCCCACTCCCCTACCTGCACCTTCACGGGTCCCATCCGGCTCCCCCAGTCCCAGATGCTGCCTTGCCCTTCATCCCTCTCCTCTCCTCCGCAAATGCCTCCCTTCCTTCGATCTCTCAACAATCCAACTCTCTCTCTCTCACAGACACCGTGGCTGTGGCCCAAATGGCCAAACTCACAACTTACTTGACCCAACCTGAGCGAACACACACACACACACACACACACCTTCACAGCCTGCAGCCGCCTCCAGTACTCACACAAACAAACCTCCCAACTTGTCAACTTTACCTGATGTTGTGTGTGTGTGTGTGTTTTGAAGTTTTGATGGTTTGGTATTTACTTGGGAGTGATTATATTAGTTGGTGGAAGAGGGAAAGGAGGAGCTTGCAATTGGGATTATGAGATTATACTGTAGAATAGCCAGTGTTGGGAATAATGGAGAGCAGTCACTGTTGGGGTGGGTGATTATTACGTGCCATGCAGGCTGCGATCGAGGCATGGAAGAAGAATAGCTGCAGACATGGCGATGATCATCGATCTCAAGTTTGGGCATGGAAGGAAGCTTTTGGGGATGGGATGGAAACTTTTGGGGCTGGGGCAGGGTGGATTTTGGACGGGCAGGTGGGGAGTTTCGTCGGGCAGGGGGGGGAGCTTTGGTGTTGAAGTCAAACACATGGAGTTTTTCATGATGTTTTTGTTTTGTTTTGGTTTTGGTGTCCTTTTTCTCATGTGGGTCCTGGTTTTTTTTTTTTAATTTAAAATTTTTAATGGTGTTGACAGAGGTGAATGATTTGTGAATGATAAGGAGTGACTGTGGTGAGGTGGGAGCTCCCCCGGGTGTGTGTATTCGGTGGAGGTTTACCGGGATGTGTGTTGAATTAACTTACCTTGACTGTGCGTTTGGGTGATTGTCTGTTTCTTTTTGGGTGTGGAATTGGGAAATGGAACTAATTATGAGCTTGTTTGTTCTACCGAGATGACGACTTATTTTTCATGATTTTTTTCTGGAATGATGTCTTTGATGCCAGAGGAATAGTTTTCTGCAAAGGGGATTTTCTGATATGATTTCATGTCAAGTTTTGAATTTTGGGATTTCGGTTTCGGTTCTTTTTCACTCTTTTTTGGTTCTTTTTCTCTTTGTTCTTTTTTCTTTTTTACTTCGGTTTTGTGGTTTTTTGGATTCATTTTTATGTTTCTGGTTGGAAATGGTGATGAGGCAATGATCTGGCGTTGTCAGAGTTGCATAACGTCCTGGGGTGATCATCAGTGCCGTTGTGAAGTACATTCCTGTGATCATTCAGGTCAGGGCGATTAAAATTTATCAGATGTTTGAATTAACCTTTGAAGAACGCCGCACCTTCAAATCTAAACAGGCTTTCAATTCATGTCAAATAGGCTGTTACGCTAGGCTCTTTCCTCATCATGTTTGAATTATCGAATTTGGCATAACTGTGGCTAAAAATGGGTACAATTCATAAGAGAATCAAATAATCAATCAGAAACCTGGAATTTGATGATATTAAGTAATCAGCTAACCTTCACATATGAAAAAATAAACTGATATTTAACACTGTATTCGTGCACATTCTGGGGCGTGGAAACATGAAATAGCCAAAACCTGGAGGTGCTAATTTTATTGATATTTGAAGATATGCTAAATACTGCACAGTTAGCCCACATCATCATTCTAATTGAGGTACTTACACTGAGCTCATTGTCATACAGTTCCGTATCACTGCTGCCAGATTACGGTGCAGTGTCAAACCATTCGATTTTTATCCCGGAATTTTGAAAGCACAATTAATTCTGTGCCGACTTCTTGTGTTTTCTTTTCATTCTTCCCTGCACTGATTAGGGGAAGCTCCTCAATTTCAAGGGATTAAAGGGAAAAGAAAAAGAGAGGAAGGAGAATGAGTTTCTGATTACTACCTACTACTTTACTGTTCAAGTAATGGGGTACTGTTTCCCCTAATTATCTGGGACCAATTCAACTTGGTCACTCAATTACAAATACACACACAAACAGACATGCCTTGATTTCCTCCCATTGTAAAGGTATGTGCTTTGAGTTAAATAATTCACATCAATCAGTGTTTGATATATTCTATGCATGGGGACGAGTCCTAATGTGGTATGAGTGAGAAGGTGGATGATCAGCCGATTAATATGATGACCTTGAATGATATGTAATGAAATTCAAATCATTAGATACACCTAAGGATAATGATATCTCATGACCACTAAATTCCGAGCAATATAGGATCTGTCAAAGAATATACGTCTAAATATTTGGAATGCATTTTATATTGATCATGTAAACATCATTTGAGGACGTGCGTAACTTGAGAGTTTCCTTCCATTCAATACTACTTCATATAGAAAAAATAAAGTCATCAAATGTTTACCACCATACCAAGCTACCCACGTTTGAAGTCCTAAGGAAAAATTGTTTCTCTTGTGTCAAAGGTTTCGAAAGACTCTGAATAAAAAATGAGGTTGTGGAAGTAGAGTATTCTATCAAGGAGTCTTGGGATCGACTTTCTCGCATCTATTGTCAGCACGCAAGAAGGCGATGTCGGTTGAGTATTCCTATAGGAATGGTGAGTAATTGCTCACCAACTATAACTCTTCTTTGACATTTGAGTTATTTGTAAAGGCAACCAGTCTTTTGTCTTCCTTTTTTCATGGACCAGAGCTAGTACCATTCCTCCTCCCGTCACGGTTCCACCCCTCTACTCAATTCTTCTCCCTCCTTCCAAATTTTTATAAATAGAAATTTCAATCCATCCAGTATTCTATTTTGGGTCTACAGTGAGATCATGATGGTCAGGTCCTTTCCAAATTACTGGTCAAAAACTCAAGTTTTGAGGGACTTTACAAATAATTCTATTATATACGGTGAAAAAAAAAAGTTTTTTACATTATGTACAGAGAAAATTGACCAGATCAAGGAATTTGTAGAATGACCCTACTATTTGACGGGAGGTGTAGAAAGTCCTTTGGGGTTTGTTTTTAGTGAAGGCCCCGCCAAGTGTTGTTGTCGAGAAACAATGTCATATCCATTGGCCATGCCTTTTGTTGTAGAAGATGTTATGATATGACAAACTCGAGTTGTAATTACATATCTTGCGAATGGCATAACATATAGAAATGGAAGCTTTGAATTCTCAAATAGATAGTATCATCAATGTATTAACCCCTAAACAGCCAAGGGTGTTTTTGCTCAAAACTGCCTCCAAATAGTCCCTTTTGAAAGCAAGCCGGATAGTGCAAACTTGGAACCAATTTTTGTATTTCCAACGGTAAGATCTTGTATCTGACTACTTTGTCTATATGCCTACCAAATCTCACACTCTCATTCCTTACCATTTGAGAGATCATAACATTCAAAGTTGAAAAAAAAAAGTTTTTTTAACCCTGCAAAAAGGGGACAGCAGTATTTTGGTGTCCAAAAAAACCATTTTTTTTGAGTAGATTTGGATGGTGCCTCTTAAGATTCATGTTCCTAGGTGACTTAGGTACATGTCTACAAAAGCTCATACCCATGCAAGGTGTAGAACCTTGAGAAAATCATCAGTCTCAACAAGGGGGTATGCTGAAATTCATGTACAAAGGCCGTTTTTTTACAATAAAAATAGCATATGAAACATTCTTGGATTGAAAATCCAAACGGTGGAAACATGCTCTAGTTGCTCTTCTACATACACAAATTTTTATTTTTGGAAAAAAATAAAATCTCGATTTTTGGTAGAATTTCAAAGTTTCGTCTTTAGGCAGATTTGGGCAGTTTTGGGCAGTTATGGGCAGTTTCGGGCAGAAATTGCTGCATTCACAGTGGCTGAGAGCTTGCCCGTGGAAGGGCATTTTATGCTCAGAGGAGCATAACTTTTCCTCACTTCATCCAAAAAAAATTAAAAAAATATCCCCAAAAACCTCTTGAAAAAACCTTTTTCCACAAAAAAATTCATAAAATTTCAAGTAAATTTGAATTCTTAGGAACCTGCCCAAATTCCAAGAACACCCATTCTAGGACTTTGGCCGTTTAGGGGATAATAAATATTATTTTATATGACGCTTTGGATTTAAAATAAAAAGTTGTTAGATTGGAGGTCCACTACTTTTACCATATATGTTGTGGATCATTAATTAACCCTTTAGTACTTACATCACCTTTTGAGCACAAAAACGTTTTCTTTGTTTTCTCCAATTGGCCTACTCAAAAAGTGAAAATGAACATCTATTTTCAATGGATTTATTCATTGAAGTCAACTCCAAGTCTACCTCTACATCTCAAAATTTAACAATTTAATATCCACCACGACAAGATTCAGAAAATTCATGGCTGATGGCAAGCATTGACGGTTCTGGCACCTGCAGTCAACCGTCAAGCTTCTCAGTTCCAGACAATATCAATTTCAATGATGATCTCGCACCTATGCCAACTTCCACAAATCGGCTCCATTTGGTAATAAATTTGATTGTGACAAACAACCTGGTGTTCAATATTCACTTGGGCATAAGAAAGGGCCTTGCAAGCCATGCTTCTGATGATTCAGATCTTGATCCGAGGGGTTGGTCTTCTGAGGGCCACTGGAAGTTCTGCTTTCTTCAATCTTGTTTCCTCCTGTCCCTTTTCCCCTTTCAAATAGAATTCCATTGCTAAAAGTAACCGCGCAACTTAAGTTACATGCAATGTGGTCTTGTTTGAAGGTCCTAGAAACATGGGTCCCTTATCTGTGGGTGGCCCATGGTATAGGTCCCACAGTTACGCCACAACCTAAATGATTTTTATCTACTACGAAGCAGCCACATTAAGGAATGTAACCTTTTGCAAGTATTGTGTGATATATCCAATATTTTTTTGTCAAAAAAAGGTTTAAAAATTAACCCCTAAAGCTCTAAGGTGTTTTGGCACTTCCAAAACTGAAAACTGCAGGCTTTGATCACCGTATGGAAATTGATGTATTTTTCCAATAAAATTTGTTTTTCTGGTATTTTCAACCGTAAGATCTTCAACCTAATTACTTGCACTAACACCATGTCAAATTTCAACTGTTGGACCTTTACCATTTGTGAGATTATAACGTTCAAAGTTTACTGTTTTTTTTTTTTTGGCTTTCCACAAAAGGCATAGTCCAAATGGTGCCAAGGGAGACTTTATGATTGTTACCCCAAACATTTTACTCGTACTTTTTTCCATATAGCTAACTAAGTTGGGCACCTCCATGCAAAATTTTGAAGACTTCTTTTGATTTTTTGGCCTTCATGCAAATTATTTTCCAAAAGAATGTACAAAATTGTCAATATGGTAAAACTTAAATAACATTAAATTTTTTTGGTTTGGAAAAAAAGTGAACGGTGAAAAGTTACATCTATGAGTTTGTAAATTTTGGAAGAGAAAATTGAAGCTCAAATTTTGACAATTTTTGAAAGGAAAAATTGTCAAATTAAAGAAAACTTTGAAGCTTGTTCATGGAAATTTTGGATGCTGCCCTTGTAAAATTGGTAACCTTTTTGGCTTGGGTCTCTTTGGATTTTGAGTAGTGATTTGGTAATGAACATACTTCTAAAAAAAAATTGAAAAAAACCCTAATTTTAAACTGCCCATTTTAGACTTGAAAGCAAAAATTTCTAGATGAAGGTTCTAAAATTGGAATTTGACTTTGAAATTTTTACCACGTACACCTTGTTGTAAAGGGAACATCCAATAAAAATATTAGGCAAAAATATAACTTTTAACCTCTTCAACTAGGCTGCCCAAAATAGCAAAAACCCAAATCAGGTTTCCTGGACCTTTAGGGGTTAATGTGATTAAAATTATAAGTTTTTGATGAAAATTGAATCAATTAAGAATTTTTAGAGGTTATTAGAATGATCGCCACTAAACTAGCCCATTATCCACCCAATCACTACTCAACCACCTCTTAATGGGTTGGTTCACACATGTTGTTGGCAGGAGCACGCACATGTGTCTACGCCCGCCTGCGACATGCTGTGGATTTGGTTCCGACATCCGGCCAGCAGAAAGGTATAAGCCCTTCCTCATTTTGAAAGCAATGGAATTACTTGAATACACATGAAGCACTTATCCCACTAGCTTGGCCAACGCATCAACCCACCGGGTTATAGCTTCCCTGCCTACCAAATCCAAGTATTTGCAAAGTTGAGATGGCTGTGGAAAAATTTATCATGCTTCCACCGAAAATGTTTAGGGTTTATTTTTAGCAATGCCCCAAGGATTTGTGAACGGCTTCAATGTTGCATGCAAAATCAACTAAATTCCATTCAAATACCACCATGTATCACTACATGATTTTTAGTTGAAATATTTAAACATTCGTTCATCTTTTCATTATCTTCACCGTCTCATCATCATTGCATCAAAATTCTAGCTCACAACTACCACACTTGAATTCATTGTCATCTCCTTAAATTTGGTGACTAATGAATGTGCTTCTGGCTATTGCTTGCATTTCCTATATATGACACACATGGATAAGTGGTAGATATGGGTTGATTTCTCTTAGAGTAATCAAAGATGTCATTGGAAAGTAATTAAGGTGATTCAATGTTGAATTGCAATGATTTACATGTTAAACTTTTGAAGCAATTATGACATCTTTATATTTAAATGCATTTTGAAACGCCTAGTGTCTGAAAGCCTTATGATGGTCCTTATTATCGACCACAGGCTGTCATAATTTAAAAGCCGTGACATTTGAAAGTACTAGAAAGTGATGAGATACCATGAAAAGATTCAATCATTCATTGTTACAATAGAATTATCAAGTTATCTTCTAACAATCACTTCAAAATTAAGTTTCAATGTCAAAATTGGCAATAATCTCATTGGAATGATTTGATCATAGTGTTGGAAATATGAAGATATAAGAGATCTAATTTTTTTTCTTCACATGTAGGGGTTTTTAATACCAAGAACTTGTCTCGTGCAGCTCTAAAATTTGTGATGGATCCATTTGCAATTAATGAGTTGATATAGCCAATCACAAATTTTGGAGCTCCATGGAACAAGTTATTAATCTGTAGTGTGAACCGCCTCAAAATGGTTAATTTAGAAATGACATGAAATACTTTGCTTTGGAAATTCTGTTGACACTATCAACTTTTCTTGAATGGGTAATAACGGGAATTTTTTTTTAAATTTAAAACCACATCTTTGATGCAAAATTTCATTGCAGAATGTTGTTGCCAGTAATGGTAGGATACATAGTCGAATTCCCAATCCATGATTCCATTTAACCCCTAAAGTTCTGCGGGTACTTTTCATCAAAACTCCCTCAAAACAGCCCCTCCTCAAAGTCTTCAAAGCAAGGTGGATTTTGCAAACTTGGGGTCTTTTTTAGTACATCTAACCGTAAGATCTCGTAGCTAACTTCTATGTCTACATGTCCAAAACATCTCATACACTCATTCCTCACCAATTGCAAGATCATAACGTTCAAAGTAGAAAAACAAGTTTTTTCTCCCTGCAAAAAAAGGGGACAGCAGAGTTTTGAAGGCCCAAAAAACCATTTTTTAAAGTAGACAAGGAATGAGTCTCTCCATATTATTGTTACTAAGTGAGTTAGGTACATGTCCAAAAAATACCATATTCAAAAAAGTTGTGGAAGGTTTCCAAAAAAATCATTTTCCGCTAGGGGGTATGCTGAAATTCACATGCAAAGGCCGTTTTTTGACAATAAAATAGCATATGAAAAATTCATGGATTGGAAATCCGAACAGTGGAAACATGCTCTACTGCCTTCTCTATACATAAAAAATCTTATTTTTGAAAAATATCAAAATCTCAATTTTTGGTGGAATTTCAAAGTTTTGTCTTTGGGCAGTTTTGGGCAGTTTTGGGCAGTTTTGGGCAGTTTTGGGCAGAATTTGCTGCATTTGCAGTGGCTTAGAAAATTTCAGCAGCTACCTAACGAGCATCGTTTGACACTTAAACATTCATAACTTTTGATACCGATGTCGGAATTGAAAAATAAAAATATTCACACCGAGCTCTCGGAACGGCACACCTTCATTTAAAATTTCAAGGAATCTCGATTTTAATTGAAGTCGTAGGTACATTCCCAAATTCTTAAAAAGCCCAAATGTGGAATATTGTCCTTTAGAGGTTAAATCACTCCCACAAAACTCTCGTCTGCAAAAAAAATAAGCATAGGTGATGCTATTTCATATCCCAACACTTGAAAACAACTCCCAAATTAGCAATACACACACTGCATGATGACTTCAGTGCACATCCATCTATGTTTTTCATATCTTTTTTCTTTCATGATTTTCATTATAATTCAGCCCCATTTCCAACAAGTTGCTTCTCTCCAATGATCATTCCTATTAATAAATAAGAACCTAAATGCATACATCACAACCAGAAAGCATGTGATACAGTAACCATTTGTGGTATATCTCAGATTGGATACAGTAACCAAATGCGGTGTTATCCAACAATTGCCCACCTGGACTCCTGGACGGATTGTTCACCTGCCACCGATGGGTTATTCCGGGACGAGGCTTATGGACGGACCCTCATGTGGGCTTCACCTGAGGAGGCATTCTAGTCAACATCTGGATCTCTGATTGCTTGTGAACATGCCGGAACCACATACGCTGTGGTATTAACAGCACTACAGTACAAACGGAGAAGCCCCTGAGGAATGCTATACTTGGTAACACTATATCCAATGCTATCCTCCCTGCTTGACTGGAATCTCTCTAATTTCATTCGTTTCTGCCACTTTGCCAGCCAGTTTCCAGCCAGGAAAAGGGAGGAAAGGTAAAAAAAAAGTGCAAAAGAAATAGTATTTTTCTAAGACTTCTTCGTGCAAGGTGATGAGGTTTATGAGTGTTGGCCAGTTCATTACAGTTTTTTTAACTAACAATTGTTGCACATGGAGCATATGTTTGCTATTGGATGCTATGTGGATTTACCCAGCTAAGTTCTAGATATGCAATGTATAAGGTAGTGGTACCAGAAACCGTCCAATTTTCAGGTTTGCTTATTTGGAACAGTGGTGGAAAAAGTTTATAATTTTTGGACGGAGTGCAAAGCTAGTGCAAAGCCATCCCAAAAAACAAAAATCATTTTTTGAGAAATTCTACAATTTCCTATGAAATTATTAGTGTTCAGCCCTAGGGGGGCCACTAACCGCTCATAGAGTTGTAGTTAGTATGACCACTTGGATTCTCAGAATAGAACGTCTCTGCATCATTCACAAGCACTCAATTTCTGCAGCCATGGACGGAATTAGAATGCTTTTGCACAATTTCAAGAAACAGGCTAGGTGAAGGCTTATGGTCAGTTTTTGGAGTTGGTCGATTTTTGATACCACTACCTTATTGCCCTTCAGTATGCTTGACACTGATTATTTATTTATTTATTTATTTTGACACAAATAAAGGGAAACTTTACTACACAAGGAGAGAACAAAGACAAGTCAGCCCTGCTAGGGCCGGCAAGGCCAGAGAACTAATTTACACTTGACACTTATTTTCAAAGTGACCATACAAAAATAATATTGAAACTTTATTTTTAAACCTTAAAGGCCAAATCGAGCGGTTTTCTGTCGATTACATTTTTCAAACAACAGTTATTCCCTATTGTAAAAAAAATATAGGTTGATTTTTTTATATTAGGTAGCTTAACAACTTTATTTTACTAATCAACGGTTGGATTTGATATGGCTCTATTGCATAATTCAATAAAAATTTGAGATTAGATGTAAGTTAAGGGTTGACTTCGTTGGTTTTTAGTTCAGAAAGGGCCATCAAAATAATGAAAGTTTAGTTCAAGTTAATGAAGAAAATCTCCAAAAATATAGGTGTGAGATCACCACATTCCAAATCCATTCCATGAATATTTTGCTCCAAAATTATGAATATTTTCTTCATAACGTAATTTAGAAGAATTTTTGAATTTTCGGTTTTGAATAATAGTAAATCCAACTGTACGGATTCAACCTAAAAATACAAAACTGTAACTTTTGTTTGAACATCAATCCAAAACATGTCCCTACAATCTATTTTATAATGAATCTTTCAAAATAGTCCCAATTAGACAAACCCTAGCCCCTTTAGGGATTAAATGATGTTGATTTATAAACAATGCTAAGCGGCAAGAATTTTTTATATCTCCAACCGTAGGATTTTACCTATGACTTCTAAAAGATCACAAATAAAAAATATCAATGCTCAAATTGAAGGTGAATTTTTAGCTAACTATATTCCTGCTAAATTAATATGCATACATGAATTAGTGACATGGTTCTCCTAAATTAGTATCATTTTTTTGGAAACTAAATGTACATATACTAGTAGATGTAATACTATTTTTTGGAAGTAACACTAATATATGCATGTGACTTTAATGATAAGAGAATGTTATATACATTGTAGAGTTTTTGTGCTACAGTTTGACTACATTGAACTAAGAATATATTGACATTTCAAGAATATTTCTTAAACCATGGCACTTGTTTAATTTACATGCTAATGTAGTACATTCACATTTAAGGTGAACCAACCTATGACCACCACAATAAGGAATGTAACCATTTGCAAATATTGTGTGAAACATCAAGTATGTTTTAATGAACGAAATAATGTTTGAAGATCAATGCAACTAAGGTCATCATTTTTCATAATTATTAACTTTTGGAGCGCGGTTGATTAAAACCTTAATAAACACTACACACCAATCCATTATGCACCTAATTACCTGTCAACTACACTATTATATACATGTTCAAACAACTCTCAACTTTCACTATTTATTGATTGCCATATCGGATTAATTCAATTCAAATACCACTACATACCAAGCCTGTTACCACATGTTTTCATTCAAAAAACTTAAGCATTAAGTTATCTATTCACTACCACAGTTGTTTGACGAAGTTGTATCAACGTTTAGCCAATAATCACCGCTTTCTCATTCATTGTCACTAGTGACTCAAATTCGGGGGCCAATAAATGTATTTTGGGTGGTTATAGCTACTTATAGCTTGCTCTCATGATTCAATGGTGTTAATAGGTGTTAATGGATAATTTTCCTTAAATGGTAACAAATGTTCATCAATTAGCAGTGAGAATATGATAGTTTACTCGGAATGTGCCGGTGCACCAAGTTAAAGATGTGTTAATTTATTTATGAAACACAAACAATAAGATAAGAATGGTCAATTCTATTCAAATGATTTCTAATTTTTTGAATTTTTAATTCAACATTTCACTTGTTTGTTATTAATAAGAATATCTTTAAGATTGTATAACAGAATAACATTCTTTATCAAATTGTTGAAATTTCGTGGCTATAATTGTTTCATAAGGTTGAATACATCCACTTTATATTATAAATCATTGGCTATATGTATAAATGATTTGCTCAAATTTCTTAGCGAGTCTCTTTTTAGTATGGCCATTGACTATTTGTACTTGTAAAGAATGTATACGTTGGTCTATGTCCAAGTTTGTAGGCCTTTACAAATCATAATTGATTAACAAAGAGCCTACTAAGATCAGATCTCAAAGCCTCTTATATCTTAATGCAAAAATCAAATTTGAAATAAATAAACAATATTTTACTTTTATTTCCTAAATATAACAACAAAACCCATACTAAAAATAACAACACATGGTTTTTTCTCCATAAATCATACTTGAAATCAAAGTAAAAAACATTAATTCAAATCGCATGAATGGAGATGTAGTAACGCAACAACAAATAAGAGTGAGCTTATAGAATATCCATATTCCATACTTATTTTTACACCTTCCAAAATTTTGAAGAGTATCAATCAGAATTTTATTTCTATCACCAACATTGCTTATTCTTTACAATTACCATACATCCATAGCAAGTTAATCAAATAATTTAAAAAAGAAAAAAGAAATTAGAAAAAAGAAAAAAAATTAATTTAAAGAGGGAAAAAACAAAATATAAGAAACTATTTTATGTAAATTTTGTCTATTTTTGATCCATATAAGTTTGTTTTCAGTTTTAATTTTTTTTAATTTTTTAATGAAAAATCTTTGAAAACAAACCTTGTTTTTCCAAAACGAAGGAAAGTTACATTTTTTCGAGGGTGAACGAACGTGCTATCGACATACGGTAGCTAAAGATTGCGTGATTATGTTTGACGTTAATAGTGAGCATGATACAAGTTCATTTGGGGAGTGGAGTAAACTAGTCTGGCAGCCAGCAAGTTAACTTGGAGGTTGGAGCAATCAATCTGCATTCCTGCGAAATGGCCAGCACAGGGCTCACTTCTCCAAATTCCAAACTCCGAGGTCTTTCCTATTAGCTGTTGAACTACTCTTGGAAACCATCATTAGAGAATTTATTATCATAAGTGGCTACCAATTATTTCAAAAATTGTATGATAGAGGTCCCAAAAGCCAACAACATTTTCCTTGGCAATTGAAACGGGATTTGAAAAAAAAAAAATTAAGTTGAAATTCCTTTGTTGGAAGTAATGGTGCCATATTGTCCACAGCTGTATTGGAAAACAATTCACATTGAAAACAATCCTCTGTTGCATTCCCTAAAGTTGTTTGACAGGTTTTCAAAATTGACCCACCGGTGTGTTTATGGTATTTATTAGAGAATTCAACCTGAGCCCCTTGATAAGGAGATATGTGAGTTTAAAATAGTTGGATTACACTAGTCTAATTGTAAGAAAATCTATGGTTTTTTTGAAATTATAATTTGAGTTATTAATAAATTGTTGATGTGTTTAACTCTTAGATTGTTAAATCCTATTCTTTATACTAGTGCAAGTTTGACAAATATGAGAAAAGTACTAAAAACCAAGAGTATTTATTCTGAGTTTTGAGAAGAAATGGGTACCTGAACTTGTGAAAATGTTTCTCTCAATTGTTGGTTTTATCACCGATAAATTCTAAGACACATTTTGCTTGCGTAAATGAAGCTTATGCTTGCTAATTGAAGGTTGCGAAAAATTGGATGTACCATATAAAATGTAGAGAGACTTTTAAGTAATTTTAAGAATTTCATGCAAAATGATTTTAAAATTAAATAAGATAACATGAGTTTTCTTCTTTGTTGGGTATTGGACTTTTAGAGATGACATGTTGTAATGTGACAAAAAGTTTGCTACTATATATTCTAAATTTATACATATTGGTTTATAGTGATGTAAGTTTAAATTTTGATATGACACTATTGGTTTTTTACAGGACAATCTTTATCTATTGATGACTTATTTACTTGAAATAGACCAAATGAAAAAGAAGTAGCGTACAAAAAGCTATTTGTTTCATGACATTAAGGGTATATCATGTTATGTTTATATTTATATATCAATCTTCAATGCAAAATTTGCTATGGGTATGGCAAAATTTAATGAAATTTATGACATCATTTTAAAACAACCAAAAATTTTCCTCATAAAAGTTTGAAAAATTATTTTGACAAATTTCTTATAATTGCCAATTTTTAGAAAAAATCCTAAAAAATCACATTCAAAATTGAGAATGTAGCAACATATCCATATCCTCAAAAAGTCCAATACCAAACAATTGAGGTGAAATAGCCATGAGTGCCACTTTTTTATGAGCACCATCTACAAGAAACGCCCATAACGGCAATATGGTGCAATTGCAATGAGACAATGGTGATAATTAAATGACAAGTTGATGTATGTAGTTTTTAAATAAAATCATGTTGTCCTAATAGATTTAGGACGCAGTGGTATTTGAATAGAATTAAGCTTGGTTTTTAACTATATTAGTTGAGTGTTGACTAGGTGAGTAATGGGCTAGTCTAGCGGCCGTCATTCTAGTATTCTTTAACCCCTAAAGGACAATCATCCACATTTGGCTTTTTTGGAATTTGGGCATGTACCTATGAATGCAATTTACATCGGGAATTTCTGAATTTTTTTGAAGGTGGGCTGTTCGGAGATCTTCGTGTGGATATTTTTATTTTTCAATTCTGACATCGGGATCAAAAGTTATGAAGGTTTAAGTGTCAAACGATGCTCGTTAGGTAGCTGCTGAAATTTTCTAAGCCACTGCAAATGCAGCAAATTCTGCCCAAAACTGCCCAAAACTGCCCAAAATTGCAAAAACCTGCCAAAATCTGCCCAAAGACAAAACTTTGAAATTCCACCAAAAATTGAGATTTTGATATTTTTCAAAAATAAGATTTTTTTATGTTTAGAGAAGGCAGTAGAGCATGTTTCCACTGTTCGGATTTCCAATCCATGAATTTTTCATATGCTATTTTATTGTCAAAAAACGGCCTTTGCATGTGAATTTCAGCATACCCCCTAGCGGAAAATGATTTTTTTGGAAACCTTCCACAACTTTTTTGAATATGGTATTTTTCGGACATGTACCTAACTCACTTAGTAACAATAATATGGAGAGACTCATTCCTTATCTACTTTAAAAAATGGTTTTTTGGGCCTTCAAAACTCTGTTGTCCCCATTTTTTGCAGGGAGAAAACACTTGTTTTTCTACTTTGAACGTTATGATCTTGCAATTGGTGAGGAATGAGTGTATGAGATGTTTTGGACATGTAGACATAGAAGTTAGCTACGAGATCTTACGGTTAGATGTACTAATAAAGACCCCAAATTTGCAAAATCCACCTTGCTTTGAAGACTTTGAGGAGGGGCTGTTTTGAGGGAGTTTTGATGAAAAATACCCTCAGAACTTTAGGGTTAAAAAAATTCATAACTAATTTAGTTTGTATCAAAAAACTATAATTATAATTGCTTTGATCTTCAAAACTTATTTCTTTCAATAAAAAATACTAGATATTTCACACAATGCTTGCAAAAAGTTGCACACCTAACTGTGGTGGTATTGTGGCTGGTTCACCTCATGTCAGAGCAGAAACCTTGATACTTTTACTATATACATGATGCTTGCATGACCTCCACGAACATATGTTGTCACCTTCAACCATGAAGTTATATTCCTTTGACTTTCACTGCCCATGTTTTATCATCTTCATTGACTGTACATATTGATGTGCATTCTTATGAAGCTGGAGAATGCTGTGATATATGACACCAAATTCAACTAGAATCACTTTACAAGTTTACATTCCAATGCCCATCCGCACAACTATCAAATGTTCAGTTGAGCAATGACAGAAAATTCAACTAGAATCACTTTATATTCCAATGCTCATCCTCACAACTATGGAATGTCCAGTTGAACAATCAGCAACAAAACAGTTGCCTCTGGGCTCTACCTTACAAAGGATTGCTTTGTCTCACATGCCAGAAGGCATGTTGGATGTGAGTTGCGTGACAGACGTTGCTTCTCTTTCCACGTCCTTGAAGTAGGCCAACTGCCCAAATACATACATCATGAAAGTATCCTCGTACTCTTCTACTATGTAACATGTAATATACACCTGTTCAAAGTGGGCATCAGGAGGTTGTTGCACGACAGTGTGCCTAACATCATCATCTCCTGTGGTCCAGACATTTGAACTTGAACGTCCACAAATTGTATGTGCTCTAGTAAGTGGTGAAGCAACTACCATGTAGTTTTTGTACAGTACAGTAATTTATGTACAGCTTGCCCACCTGGTGCAGAAAGAGATTTCTCTGTACATGGACCCTGTGTGGCCGTTCAGCGATTTAAACAAATGCTAAAATAACACAGCACACACTGTGTTAGCTGGTGAACATTTTATACCTGCTTCACATTAGTCTTTCTTTTCTGAGAGGATGAGACTGGAGGAGATATGGCTTTTCATTTCCAACAAAGTTGCAACAAAGAAAGATTGGAATAATCCTAAACACCACTCCTGTTCTAATGAACTTATCAAGTTGCTCACGTGGACGAGGCTAAGCAGTTACAGTATCTAGTTGAATGTGGATCCAAAATTCAATGCCCCTGATTAACACCAAAACATCTTCCCCAAAACTCTGCAATCTGGTCAATCAGTGCAAACCCCCCATATTTTTGGGGATCTAAACGCACTTGAAGGAGTGCCAGTGGAGGTAGTGCTTCCGGAGTGTGTAACTTAGGGTTAACAAGTACTTATATAGGCCGTATCGGTAAGTAAGTAGGCCAGGCTGCACCACCGTCTGAGAAAAGTGCAAAGGATGATAACGTGGTCAGATACGAAAAGCTAATCGCGAACAGGGAAATCATCCACGAGATCCTTCGAAAGTTCAATGATAGAAATACGTGTACAGCCACACAATACGTACGACGTAATACGCGACCGGCATAAGAATGAAAACCATCCAGAGTACAATACCAAATACGTATAAAATACCAAAGATACAGTACTGATACGGAGCGAAAAGAGGAAATGTCTAAAATTGTCCAAGACAAAATTCACTGCTTGCCGCTTGGCGCTCGCGCCTCCTGTAAAGCTTGTAAACCAATGTTTTCAAAGTTCTGATGCAAAGAAAATCAACATTGAAAGAAAATCATCCACAAGACTGTTTGCTGCATTTACAAGCAGGCTGACTGAAGGCCCTATGTAGCAATTGCGCAGTCGCCCTACTCACGGCGCATGTTAGTGGTATGTATTTGGAAAAAATCCATTCGGGGCTCTAATAAGTGCTATCATCGAGGATGCAGGTTAGCACAGCCCCATCGAACATGTGTTGACATCTGTGACCGGCAACAGCCAGAAAATGAAATCATTGGGGATAGTGGAAGAGTACCGAAATGGAGTGATCCCAGAACAAGACAACTCCATATCGCAACACCATAAAAAAAGTCAATAAAATGCAGCCAGCAACGGTGCGATTTAGTAAAAAAATACAGCAAGCGGCTCATAACATGGTTAATAAACGATAAAATAAGAGGGACAGGCTGATAAAGCATATGGCGCTGGCGCCACCCATTAGGTGATCAGGAACACCTCGAAGATGTTTGCTGACGACATAAAAGTTTTCACGCACACTCTCGGATAAAAGGCAAAGTGTTGAAACATAAAACAGATACATCACGATTTCATATGCGCACTGACATCCATTGCATCGATGCGAAAATTGGCCACTGCAACATTCAAATTTGCAAACGTTCACACATTTTGCATACACAAAAGGAAAACTATCTAACCTAGGAGTGGAGAACGAACTCATCGTAAAGGCATGAAAGGTACGGCTTAAGATGAACGAGAGAAGATTCCTCATTCAGTATGAGCGATAAGAAAAACACCACGAATAGTGGAGCAAAGACTGGACGATCATTAATACAACTCCATACACTCAGGAAAAAAAGCAAAATGCTCTAGTCAGTTCACATTGCAATGGTGCGAACGCTCAGAGCAAAACAAATGTAGGAATGGTAAGTCCTCACATTGAAAGTTGAACTCCAAAGTCGCCTTGATGCACCAAAAATACCTGAATTCAAGAAATCAGAGGTGAACAGAGAAAAACATCGACCATCGCGCCAGCGCCAAGTGGGCACGAACTTGAACAGAACCTTAATAATTTCGATCCCACTCGACCAATATGAATGGGATTAAACCTCAAGAAAATTGTCACTGAATAAGTCCGTGTCTACGATGACTAGGGAGTTCAGTGAGGAAAATCCAGTTCACGAAGAACATGAGAAAGAACGGGGGGTTCCGCCGGGGCTCGAGTAACAAGTTCTGTAGAATGCATCAAAATAGCCAGTCAAGCGCTGCATATAATGCTGAAATCCGAAATGACTTGTTGATGCACGAAACAAAAAGCGAGCCACAACTGATTCCAGTTGAATAATCCACATGCACAACCCTCCTAGAAGGCTAAACTACAGACGACAAATTCAACGCAAGACTTAAATGCATGAAAAATATCCAAACCTGCCGAAAGGTGGACGAGGGCATCGTCTGTGACCAGATGTGACAAAGCCAAGCTATCAAATTCATCATCTCCCACATCGCCATCGTCCCCTCCATCATCGCCGGAACCAGATCCACGACTAGAATCCGAGAGAATAACAAGGGGGATCAAATCCGGAACTACAAACAATTCAACAGCTGAACTATGAGATTTCCTCAGGGCCTCCGGATTACTTCGGTCTGCAGAGTCTGGCCGAGGACTAGCATTATTACGACAGAAAGTTGTCGGAGAGGAAGCAGTCATCGAAGGACCACATCTCTGCATCGCTTTGCGGAATTGGAGAGGGGGGTGCATAACCCCGGATGCATTAGCTGCTGCTTGAAATGAAAGGATAGCCTCGGATGTCCAGCTTCCGTCCCAAGACGGTCCAGCTAGATCAAACACTGATTTGATACTTGGACACTGCAAAGCGGACGCTTCCTCAAACTCCGAGACGCTACGTAACCATTGCATCAGCTCCCGCAAATTTTGAGGAGCGTCACGAAGATGCTGATACTCACCATGACGTCTAGTGGATGCTCCAATCCATACCGGCAAATCCGGTTCTTCCAAGTCCAACAATCCTACACATCCGAGGTCAGAAGTAACCATACAGGATTTTCGCTTCACTGATCTCCTATGTTCAGCCTCACCCATGACTAACCGGATGGATTCTAAAATGCTATGGATTCAATGCAACAGGAATTCTGCACTACGATACTGATGGAATTCAAGGATGGAAAAATCGAAGAGCGCTATATTCTGCAGAGCCAAGAGAAAGTGGGAAAGAATCACAGCCTACGACAGTAATAAAAACGACAAAATCCTTTCATACTGGTCATAACCTAAACTCTAAACCAAGCAGTAATTATCACAGCCGCAAACAGATGCCTGGACTTAATTCATATCAACAATCGTCAAGGAGATTTCGTACAGCACGCTGACCAATGTAGCAACAGAAAACCTGGCCGTCAAAGCAGCAGAACAAATGACACCCCCCCGACTCGAAACGGAATGTTCTGTCACAACGCGAATGAAATCAAAAAGATCTAAGAAATAAAACTAAAGATTTAAACTTCAGCGCCGTTTTGAACCAAAATCGTTTACTCACCTCATAATAGTCTTGGTTTGCCTTCTAAGGATGGAAAATGGAAATGAAATTAAAAACTCATATCATAAAAGTTTATGTCCACCTACCCCAGGATTAACATATAATTATCCAAGGAAAGTATAAATATCTCAGTAAATCCAAATTAATATTGCCGCATACTAACAAAAGCAATATCCACAGACGCTGCACTTGAGATTACGGGTAAGAGCAAAAGTTCTAAGTTAATATTCACAAAGAGTCACTATATTCAAATTACACAACACGAACCAATACATACCAATTCGTGACCTTGGCCAAATATTACCACCAGACGCTGCCACACATTCAGTGCCACGAATCAACTGGTCCCATAAGTATTTTCGGTTTCCTGGACAATCCAGGTACTAGTTTAAATATAGGATATCAGCTAGTTTGATTATTCAACTGTTCTGCATTAAGATTCCTCAGAGAATAGCAACGACGTTTTACTTTATGGACAAAAAATCTAGATTTAAAATAGAACCAACTGCTAAATGGTAATGTTCGAATTATAATCCCTAGCAATGCTGGTCATAGAATAGAAAATAACAAACCTGATTAATGAAAGAAACGGCCATTATATTATATGTTAAAATCGAGCAAGGCCCAAACAGAGAATACAGGACAAATTGTGATCAGATCTCCGTATTCCAAATAACTTAATCCAACACCACCCCGGTAAAGCTCCGAAAAACGATTTCCAACATAAAACTGACCGCGGTTACCAAGATCGGATTTGCGGAACAGAATGTGACATTAAAAAATGAACTTGTCCATTGCAGTAATAAACTCTTATTACGTGTCTTCAAAGAGAAATTTGAAAAACAATTACGGTTGAACTAGTCCAAGGATCCACAAAAGACGACTGGCGCCGGCGCCAACTCCATGCCCGAGTCGATTCACACATACCCGACAAAGTCTCTCGTCACCAACTACATCTGTAAATTACATGAAGAGTACACGCTATTTGGCGCGCGCGATAAAGTTTGCATTCAAAGTTACAGAAAAAGCTAAGTGTCATTGAACAAGACATTGAAAACATAGCCGCCGGCTCAATCCCAACACATCTGAACATTATCGAATTCAACCTTCTCTGCACGAAGGTTATTGACAGCCTGATGCTGATCAAGCAAAACCAGATGGCCATAATAGCTAAACAGTACCCAAAGGCAAGGGAAGAAAATAAATGCAGAGTGTCACGTAGAGCTATGAAGGTGGCGCCGGCGCCATATATGCTCAGGTGGAGTGTAGATTGCAAAATGGGTCAAACCCATCAAGTCAAATAAACACGAGATAAGATGGGATACATTAATCTAGCTCAAACCGACAATAACGCCTTCTTCCGGCCAGTATCATCTTCTTAAGTATCAAAATAAGATTACTCTTTGACAACATTCATGCGTTGGGTTTACTGAATGGCTGAAAAATAAAAGCTTGAAGTGACGTTTAAGCTAAAACGACATAACTTCACCAGCAGATGATTCAAGGCCGGTTCAAGTGCATATTACTTAATGTATAAATATCAACATCCATATCCTGAATCTGAGGAGAGAAGCAGTTGTAACAAATAGCGAAGTCCAGAAACTGTGTGTGGGGACTAATTTTAGAAGCTCACTTTGAAATCAAATCCATAGTTTAGCCAAGATGAGCCAGCGTAGGCTTGAGCGAGGTAAGGAGCCCTGGTTTGCTGTAGAGGCCCGACTTCCGAACAGTGGTCTGGACCCGATTAGAGATTGCAACCATGTAACAAACGAGGAGTTACACTTCATGTTCGGGAATAGAGAGAAACACAGGGGGTATGTATATACTGCCGCAAAGTCTGAGCGTTTGAAAGAGCGTGTCCAAGAATTGTACCCAGCAATTTGGCAATGTCAGTCCATTCCCGAGGGAAACTTTATCCCGGAGAGCTTCGCGCGTGCCCTAATTTCAGAAGTTTGCCATCTCCACCCGATGAACTGGGCAGCATACGCGGCAGACCGTTGGAGAGGGAAGAAGGTCGAGGAAGCACATGCTCCAGTCATTACCTACTCCTGTAAGTGTCCGTTTAAACCATTCTCTGATGTAGTGGTGGAAAGGCTGGACAGAGAAATAGAGGCAGCTCGCATCGAATATGAACAGTTCAGTGTCGCACACAACGAAGAGTTTCGGTGCAAGGTTGAGAATCGATCTTCGGTCCAAAATGCACTTTCCGAAGCAGACAAGGAAAAGTACCAATTCGAGATTCATTGCCTATACGAACTGTTAGACAAGTCAAAACAGCTGCTGGAAAAAATCCAGGGCATGAAGCATCTCTATTTTAGATCGGGGGACGAGGTTCTCATAGCTAAGTTCAAGGCCGAAGTGAAGAGAGAATCGGACGAGGTTATAGGGTACTCATCTCGCATTCGAATTTTGGAGGATCAACTTAAAGTCACAGAGAGAGCACTCACCGTGGCCATGGACGAGGAGCTCCGTCTCAACCGATTAAAGAGCCAGCACTTGTCCAAGTTTCAGGAGCTAATGGCCGTGAAGCAGAAGCTGCTGGATCGATCCAACTTCCCACTCTTTCGAGCTCCAGGCGCAGCGATTGAAGTCCTTGATTTCGATCCTGACCACAAAACTTCTGTGCAGAACATATCCATTTCGACATGTGCTCTGTGCAAAATCGGATTTCCAAACCTAGATATTGTTATTGCACCTTGTCTCTGTACCTATCATCCATGGTGCGTAGTAATGCAGAATTGGATCCAGGACACATGTGCTAATAGCAACTGCAAGAAGGAATTCCCGACTGTCTGGAAAAGAAGCTTCGGACTACTTCATATTCCAGGTACGTTTCTTCTAAGCCTTGCTAAATCCAATTCCAAGTTCTGAGTCTTGCAATGTTTTTCGACTTCATACTTTTGAATATCGAAGTTAATCTCCTGAGTCCCTGGCCTCGCCGGCCCTGGCGGGGCTGCTTTGTCTCTGTTCTCTTTTCATCTGCAGTAAAGGTTACCTTTTAGTTGTGTCAGAAAATAAAAAATAAGTTAATCTCCTAATAAACTCTACAGATCCGTTCAAGGCGCATAAAATTGACGAAGGGGCTACCCAAGACGGAAAGAAAGGGCATCTGAACTCAGACATCGGCGGGCTCAACTACAAAAGGAAGCGGAAATCTCTTAACAAAAGCTAGACATTGAGGTAGACTGTATTTTTTCACTTGATAATCACCAGTCTTTGTGGTTTATGACGAATTATGTATGTGAGTATACTACACTGCTGCAAAAATGCAGGCAGGGATATAGGCCGCATAGTAGAGGAAATTAGATTCAAGAAACCGTCCAAGAGAACCAGGCTTGTCAAGTAAATTGGGAACGGATTTATAGCGAATATACAAATACCGGAATATACGACTTTTAAACTAACTAAGGTGTGGTATCCAAGTTATAGCATAGTCGAGGATCATCAATTTTGAAAAGTAAAGTTTCTCTTGAATGCGAAAAAATACCATTACAAGATGTATATGCTTCACAGATTTCTATGTGCTGCAGATGTTCTAACCGGTATGAGGCTAACAGTCAACTCATTTTGGGCAGAGATGTAGTACTGGGATGCCAGAAACAATAGAAATCCTTACAACTAGTATATCATAGTAGTGAATGGCTTGGCGCCAGCAACGGAAAGGAGAAGTAAGCAAGGGGCTAGAGACATGATAAATGAACCATATATATTAGTGGGACCGGTTGATGTACCTTATGGCGCTGGCGCCATCTATTAGAGGATCAGAAACACCTCGAACATGGCGCCAACCATTCGGTGATCAGAAAAGAATCCACGCAGACACCAAGACATTTGGATGAGCCTTGGAATATAGACGACATAGAGGTATGCTGTCTTCGAAAATGTGTAGTGGAAATGTAGACCAAGATTATACAGGCTTCACGATTTCACTAAAGCTTCCATTTTGCAGTTGAGCCTTTAAGAAAATGCACACTGAATTGTGGAACTCGAAAAGCTGATGAATCGCGCAACATTAATGATCTGTTAATCTGGCAAAGTATCAATGGAATGATTCTGAGCCTTGAAATCCACCGTCTTAAGGTAACTCTGGAGATACATGAACACGTGATAACCTACTACAGCAATACTCCATTAGCAAAATATTGTTGCTGAATTCGGCAAAGATACCAAGTCCATTAGTCCACAATTTCTTGAAAAAGCAAACGGATCCATAGGCAGGGTGAATGGAAAAAATATAAATTTATCCCGTACTGTTTGTTGAGGCGAACATGGGTAATTATAAGTAACCTGGCCTCAGTAACACTAATCGTCAATTGGATCATGGTTCGGTTCGGGTCTGCTTGCTAGCGAAATCAAAGGACCCCAGACGTAACTTGAAGGCAGACTCAGCTGCATCCTGGTCCAAAATGACACAAACTAACTCAAACCGGAACCTCGTGATGCACAAGTTGCAAGGTACGAAACAAAACTTTTTAAAGCTCAAAATACGAATTCCAGAGTGAATTTAGAAATACGAATTATAAACCACATGGCGCTGGCGCCAACCATGTTTCGAATGATTTTTGTTGGGAGTTACATTCAATCCATTTCTAATTGACCAGCTAACCATGCTTGGCATATTTTATGTTTTTATTCTTTTCCCGGAACATGGATGTGAAATTCCACTGATGATGAAAAGTAACGAACTGTAATAAAAGTGGCATTTGTCCCAAAAAACGAAAAAAAAGTAACAATCTGCTAACCAAGGAGGAAACAACGTCCTTGCGCTGATGACTTTTACATTTTGAGTACCTACTTAGCTCACTTGAAACAAGAATTCTTCAAAGTTTCTGAGTCCATTTATTCAGAATTCTTTAAAGTTACTGAGTCCATTTATTCAGAATTTCTGGATAATGCTGATGGAACCAAAGGCATGGTGAATGGAAAGCATATCGATTTATCCCGTACTGTTCGGTGAGGTGAACATGGGTAATTATAAGTAACCCGGCCTCAGCAACAGTAATCGTCAATTGGATCATGGTTCGGTTCGGGTCTGCTTGCTAGCGAAATCAAAGGACCCCAGACGTAACTTGAAGGCAGACTCGGCTGCATCCTGGTCCAAAATGACACAAACTAATTAAAACCGGAACCTCGTGGTGCACAAGTTGCAAGGTACGAAACAAAACGTTTTTGGGCTCAAAATACGAATTCCTGAGTGAATTTAGACATACGGCTCATAAACCAAATGGCGCTGGCGCCAACCATGGTTAGTATGGTTTTTGCTGGGCGTTACACTCGATCCATTTCTATTTGACTAGCTAACCATGCTTGGCATATTTTATTTTTTTATTCTTTTTCCGGAACTTGGATGTCAAACTTCACTATTGCTGCAAAGTAACGACCTCTCTGTCAGAAGGAAGACTTGCCTACTTGGCACAGCGGTGGCGCTTCTTATTTCTCTGTTTTTTGTAGAAATACAAGGTTACAGTTGTTTCCGAAAAAAAAAGGAAAAATAAAAAGTAACGACTTGTAAGAAAAGTGGCATTTGTCCCAAAAAACCCAAAAATAAGTAACAACCTGCAAATCAAGCAACAAACAACACTGGCGCTAATAATTCTTACATTTTAACTCCCAATTGCCTCAGCCTATGATCATGGAAATAAACTTTGACTTTGGATGCACTAATTTTCCACTATAAATAATGTAAAGTAGGAGTTTTTAATTTTTCTTAGATAGGTACACATGATATCTGCAAGCAATAATTATCCCAAAATTAATGATTTCATTATGTAATTATTATAAATTTTCAAACAAAAACAAACAAAGAAAATTCATATCAAATATGACTTATATCAACAAATCACGAAATATATGTCATAGATGTACATGACAACCAATAACCTCATACTGGTTACTCTGCTCAAAAATAATGTTTTAATCCAAAAATATGATGACAAAACCTAAAACCGTGGAAAATCAAGAAATAGCCACAGTTATACCCCTTCACCTTAATCCAGCTATAAATCACTTGATTTTTAGTATATTTCAAAATTTCAAATTGGACTGCAAAGTAGATTTGCAAAGCTACATGTCATTAGTTTGCCTCAAATGCAAAAAACATCATCCTGATAGTCAAAATTGCGTTTCAGCTTCCAGCTTTTAGTGATTTTTGAATACACACACGGTATTGATGTTTTGGATTTTAGGGTGGCACCAGAATTCATGAAATCATCATTTTGAGGATTCAATGATGATGTTAGATAGATCTTTACAAGTTTTCAACATGAAGAAGAAATGCATAAAAAATGGTCATTTGGATGATAAATATGAAACTTGTAAAAATGAGATCGACCAGTTTTCGGTCGATAAGGCGTTTAGGGGTTAACTACCTTACAGGCTGACTTGAAACAAGAGTAAACCTTAACCTACCCGCCGAGGCGAAATAACGAAAACCTGAAGGAAAAGCCGACTTGGCACCTACTTGCAACGTCTTGCAAACTTGCTTTTTGATTCGAAATAAAATTAAGGAAAAAAAAAAAAACTATAAGGAGATGAAGATTTGTGAAAATTCAGGTCCACCAGTTTGGTGTTACTAAGAATGCACGTAATCACTTATCAACAATAGTAGAACTACTGCGGAATTCTTCAAAGTTTCTGACTCCAGAATTCTTCAAAATTACTGACTTCAGAATTCTTCAAAGTTACTGGCTCAAGCATTCTTTAAAGTTACTGAGTCCATTTATTCAGAATTTCTGGATAATGCTGATGGAAGCAAAGGCATGGTGAATGGAAAACATATCGATTTATCCCGTACTGTTCGGTGAGGTGAACATGGGTAATTATAAGGAACCCGGCCTCAGTAACACTAATCGTCAATTGGATCATGGTTCGGTTCGGGCCTGCTTGCTAGCGAAATCAAAGGACCCCAGACGTAACTTGAAGGCAAACTCGGCTGCATCCTGGTCCAAAATGACACAAACTAATTCAAATCGGAACCCCGTGGTGCACAAGTTGCAAGGTACGAAACAAAACTTTTTTGAGCTCAAAATACGAATTCCAGAGTAAAATAAGACGTTCTCCGGGAAGAATTTGATCCTCCATTAGTCATACGACCCCTCACGGCCCCTCATATCCCAAACGATCCATGATTTGTGAAGTCGAAGAGATCAGGTCCCTAGTTTTGGATTTATCGAGAAAGTCAAACATAATTATAATTCGGTCTGGCACGAATTCCTCTGGTATGTGAACTGAAGAGACAAAATTAACAATTTCCGGAGACCCCTTCTAACCACAGCATTATCAAAGTACTGAATGGGAACCAGCGAGCATGGTACGATGAATTCTGTAAAATCAGCAAGCCGGTTCTTCACTTCGGAAAATAACGATTCAGTTAGTGGGACCGGTTGATGTACCATATGGCGCTGGCGCCATCCATAAGTGGAATAGAAACACCTCGAACATGGCGCCAACCATTTGGTAATAAGAAATGAATCCAAACAGACTCCAAGAAATTTGGATGACCCTATGAATAAAGACGACATGGAGGTCTGCTGATTTCACAAATTTGTAGAGGTAATGAAAACCAAGATTGAAGAGGCTTCACGATTTTTTTTTTTTTTTTGACACAAGTAAATTGAAATCAATGGAATGATTCTGAGCATTGAAATCCCCCGTCTTTGGGTAACTACGACTGGAGATACATGAACACGCGATAAGCTACTCCTGGAATTCTCCAACAGCGGATTTATTTTTCTTTTTTTGCACATCAGCAAGTAGCTTTAGTTCTTGTTGCATGAACGTACAATGCGAACGGTATTACCCGCTGGTCAAAAAGATTTTATAATTTTTAAAGTTAAAACTGAATGTAAACCGCGGAATGTTGTTGCGGAGTTCTACAGGGTCACCAAGTTCATAAGTCCACACTTTCTGGATTAAGCTAAAGGAGACAAAGGCAGGGTGAGTTGAAAACATATGGATTTATCCCGTACTGTTCGGTGAGGTGAACATGGGTAATTATAAGTAACCCGGCCTCAGTAACACTAATCGTCAATTGGATCATGGTTCGGTTCGGGTCTGCTTGCTAGCGAAATCAAAGGACCCCAGACGTAACTTGAAGGCAGACTCGGCTGCATCCTGGTCCAAAATGACACAAACTAATTCAAACCGGAACCCCGTGGTGCACAAGTTGCAAGGTACGAAACAAAACTTTTTTGGGCTTAAAATACGAACTCCTGAGTGAATTTAGACATACGGCTCATAAACCAAATGGCGCTGGCGCCAACCATGTTTAGTATAATTTTTGCTCGGCGTTACACTCGATCCATTTCTATTTGACTAGCTAACCATGCTCGGCATATTATATTTTTTTAATATTTTTCCGGAACTTGGATGTCAAACTTTACTATTGCTGCAAAGTAACGACCTCTATGAAAAGTGGCAAGTGTCCCAAAAAATAAAAATAAAAAGTAACACCCTGCAAACCAAGCAGGAAACGACCTCCTGGCGCTGATGACTTTTACATTACGAGTACCTTATAAGCTACCTTGAAACAAGAGTGAACCTTAAGCTACTCGTCGAGGCAACATAACGAAAACCAAAAGCCAGACCCGACTTGGCACCTATTTGCAACGTCTGGCAAACGTCTTGTTCGTTATGAAATTTACTCATGAAGAAAATAATAACCTATAAGGAGGGGAAGAATTGTGAACATCAAGGTCCACCGGTTTGGTGTCACTAAGAATGCACGTACATAATCACTTATCTAGAACTACTGCGGAATTCTTCAAAGTTTCTGACTCCAGAATTCTTCAAAGTTACTGGCTCCAAAATTCTCAAAAGTTACTGGCTCAAGCATTTTTAAAAGTTAGTGAGTCCATTTATTCAGAATTTCTGGAGAATGCTATAGGAACCATAGGCAGGGTGAATTGAAAACATATCGATTTATCCCGTACTGTTCGGTGAGGTGAACATGGGTGATTATTAGTAACCCCGCCTCATTTTGTCAATTGGACCATGGTTCGGTTCGGGTCTGCTGGCTACCGAAATCATAGGACCCCAGACGTAACTTGAAGGCAGACTAAAGTCTGGTCCAAAATGACACAAACTTATTCAAACCGGAACCTCGTGGTGCACAAGTTGCAAGGTACGAAACAGAACTTTTTGGCGCTCAAAGTACGTTTTCCAGAGTAAAATTAGACGTTGCACATTAAAAACGCTCTCCTCGAAAAATTAGGTCATCCAATAGTCATACATTGTCTTGCCTTGAAATCGTGCTTGGGTCTACTTAATTCTACGGTCGCCTTTATTAAAGAAGTGTAAAATCATTTTGAATTAGTCGTGCTCGCCTTCGTTTTGAAATTCCACTTAACTTTCCTTATAACATACGGTTCACAATTTCACAATTTCTTTATAACATTTCAGAATTTCACAATTTCTTTATAACATTATAACAAATTCACAATTTCTTTATAACATACGGTTGTATCGACTTTAGAGAAATAATTGAGTACATGTGACGATAGTACTACTTCTATCACTGACTGAGGTGAGACTAATACCTTTCCTACGCACATTGTTTCTTAGGTGCTGAGAACTTTCAATGTGAATTTACGAAATTACAAAGTTGTGCCCATATGCCATTCAAACACCCTGTACTGAAGACCAACTTCTCAACTAGAATTAGTGTCGAGAGAAATTTAGTGCAAAGCAATGTCAGTCTCTCTCCAGCCATGGAATTTGTATAGGAAGTAAACGTAACTGTTCGTGTATAAATCATGTTCCGTTTGCTAACGCAGAAGTACAAAATATTACTTTCAAACTAAAAATCCTCGAATTTGCCTTGAAACAGTGCAGACGTTTGAGGAGATTCCACAAGATCTCCAATGATTCGATTTCTACATGCCTAAGGATCTGTTTATCTGTGTTGAAGTTCGTGGACGTTGTCGATTCCGTTTATCTCTTACACTGCGAATAATAATGTAATTAGTAATGATGAAAACCATGAGAAATTGTAGAAATTTTTGACAGATTATCTGCTCGTGTATCTACGAAAACACAGATGTAAACAGCTACAAGGGCAACTAATGAACCACTGTCCGTCAATTCATAATTTCTGAACAATGCGAGAAGACCATACGCAAGGTCGACGGTGAACAAAATGATTTCTTTGATAGAATTCAGGGAGGTAGTGAAATGAAAACTGTCCCTAACAAAACGTCAAAGTCCATTGGAATCAGCTCTGTTTGCTATTGAAATCAAGGGACCATAGATATAGCGTGAAGGCAGACGATAGTTCATGATACTTAGGACTGGTATGTGCCACATCTGACGACTGCAGATTTCGCATTACGGCGGTGCAGTGTCCAATGACCTCACATCGTCCAAAATCTTGCCTCTCTGTCCTGACAACGCCGACTTTCTAAGATTCCATGTGACCAACTGACTATGGCACTTACTCCGACTATGTTGTGGTGGTTGCTGATATCATTCATGCTGGCCTGGTGTCATTTGTGAGGAAGCGTATGCTCTCATTATTAGTTGCAGTTGCGACTGTGTATGTTCACAGCCAGAATGTCGCAAAGTTTTCCGTCAAATCGTCCCACTAAGATAGGCGGTGTGCAACAGAGTGGTGATGCAAGGAGGAACCGCGCGAGAAGTTCATCAGAAGAAGACCGCAGGTACCATCGAGTGAGCAATGGCGTGTGGCAGACATTAAAGAGGTCGATGGTGCTCGAGGAGGACGAGGCGGAGAAGCGCTACTTCATCGAAACAGAAGACGATGTCTATATCACACCGCCTCAGAGTCCGCGAGAACTAACCAGTAATGACGACCCCAGGATTCACGATCCAATCCTGTCAAGGACCGAAGTCTCGCAACGGCGGTACACCGCATCGCGCGCTCAGCTCATGCTGACCTTACATGACACTATAGTTAGAGATTTGACCAAGCCCGAGGCACAACGGCTGCCTGCAGCTGCTTTGGATGCAGAGAGAGTGCAAGGGCGCAGAAAGCATGTTATGTCGTATTTCCCAGGGTGCAATGGCAACCCGGGACACACAGTGAAATATGGGGTTCCTAAAGATGAGGCAAAGTAGACTATTCCGTGAGGGATTTAGAGGATTGTCTAGATAGCTTCGGCGCAAGATAATTGATACTATGATTCCGTAACGAAGTTCCAGCACAATCGACCGTAGGTGGATCGTGCATGAGTTTTGTAAATTATTTTGTATCTATAAACATCGCTAATTATTGCACGAAAAATCTTGAATTCGAGGTACGGGTTTTAGATGCTGGGAATTCCATTCAGGTGCTTATTTAGACCTTAGCGTAAACCAAAATCTAGTTTGAAAAACCACAAATGTGTGTACATATAGACTGAAATTAACAGCTTCATGCATCAGTTCCCTTTTCGGCCGAGTCTGGGACCAACATTTATCAACTGATCAACTGTGTGCTCTGCATACTTAACTCAAATCGATTAAAATTGGTCAAGCTTCCAAAGAACAAGACAGTCCTTGAAGGACTTTAATGTGGTATAATGTGATTCTCACGGTCCTACACAGATTATAATATTCTGCGAATTTCCCTTGATAGATTTTTAGAATCATTGTCCGTAACAGTGCCTCAGAACCAAGATCAGATGCCCGCCACCACATCGGGGAGTACCAAGAGAGGCTAAATATTTCAGAAAGGTTCACGCCTACGATGCACAGGTGTGCTGTGGACAAACGGTGACTCAACGCATATGAATACTTTCCAAAATTCGATATTACATCATGCAGCTCCAGCAACTGTATGTTGTATGGTATATTTAGCGGCCACCAGACAACGACGGATATCCGACTCTAATAATCACCGGAAATAAAGTTTACTTCAAAATGGCGAGGGTTCAACATGGTAACGATTTGAATGCTTGATTACTTATCCTACATATCCGTTGTCATAGATCTAATTGAATCGTCTCATTTTACGAAACTTTCCGATCGTTATGCAACGTCCAAAAGAGGGATAAAGCATGCGATCCGAAGCATAATCTTCACCTGACAACACAAAATCACCTTCATCAATGTTCAGCATCACAACTTACCGTACTAGTTTGATCACCTTTAGAAAGAGATTGTAAGTGACGGTCTAGTTAATTTGAACGGTTAACTCAACAATTTAGAATTAGGTCGGTGTTCTGAAGGCAGAAGTATAAGAAGTCCAAGGTTCGCACGTCAATAGTGAAGACTTTGATGTTTTCTCGTCACTTCACAACAGTGTTGCAAGATTATTCCAAACTTAGGACTGAGGCTTATCAAAATGACATTCATAGATGGTATCCCCGAGGAGGTCGTTTTGAGATTCATTCTTCCAAAGCTGAGAGCTCCACTCAATAGGCGGAATGAATGTGTGTGCGGCACTGTGATTGTGAAAGAGACTCTGAATAGACTTAGACGGATTTGGGCATCTTCAGCTTTGTGGAAGACGACAATTGAATCCACCGCTGAATGGGCGGCATGGCGTCTTGCACGCTGGGAGGCTGAGCAATACCAAGCAGAAGCCACGCGGAATGGTACGTTAATTCGATTGACCATTTGTGATTAAGTACTGTGTTGCACTACACCATTGAATTTTTTATGATTTCTGAATTCCTGACTTCGGAACAAATTTGTTGTGATGCAGAATACACGCTAATGGACATCGATCCTACTCACCCCCTTTTCGGGAAGTCGGATGTGATGGAGAATTTCATGATAAATTTAAACGCATTCGTGAAATCGAAAGCAATATGGGTGCACTGCAGGAGGCATCCTCCACTAACTGCTCGCGAGTTGCACTCCCCTTTGCGCGAGCTCTCCATACCGGAGCTTGTACGACTCCGAAATGTCCTGACAAAGTCGATGGGAGGTTACAACAAGGAATCAGCAGGGCAAATATGGGTGACGCCTCTTGATCGGCTTGAGTAACGTTGATACAATAATTGATCGGCTTGAGTAACATTGATGCAATACTTTAGCCAGCCACAGCCCGATTCTCGCAAAACTTTTGCAGTCAGTCTGAAAGTACTGGGCAGCGGCATTTGGCGCCGGCGTCATTCATCATAGGAAGTATGTACCCTTTCGTGTCTAGGAAAATGGAAGGACACTGATTAGGATCTCACCATTTTGTATTGCCATGTGTGATGCATCGACCATTGCACTTATCTTAAATAAAAGAACAATTATCGAATACACTACGACAAATTTAGATGCAATGTGTTGTCCTTGTGGAGAAATAGAACTTGAACAAACAAATCATACAAGCCTCTTACAGCGTCGATTTCTAGGGCCCATTTGGATTATTTCTTGAAGGATACTGCTATTTGAATTCCATTCTCTGGAATTTCAAGAAACTGCATAATTTGCTAAGACATTTTTTCAACGAGAAAAATTCAAAGTTACCCCATTCCTTCAATGTCAGATGAATGTGAATAATCTATTCCATAAAGACACACATTTCCGGATCCATAAAGTTACTACATCCAACTGAGACAAAGAAAAGTAATGAAAGTTTGTTGCCAAAGTTTAAAATGGTAACTTCTAACTGCCGCTATCACCAAGGAAATGCTACTGAAATAGTTATTCGGCTAAAATCATTAATTCTCTACCATTAAAGAGATATTCTAGTCAGTATTTCAGATTTTGCTTACTTTCAAACTCACTGACACCGATATCGATGACGGCTATTCCCATGTTGCTCATTAACAATCAAATGCATCAGTAGTTGGCGCCGGCGCAAGCACTGCAGTCCAACAAGATTTTCAAGTTCATCATAACTTCAACCTCTAAATGTACTAGCTGTAGTGTACCGCACTGCCCAAATTAATTTGAAACGATGCAAAAACGGGCTCATATTTTTGAAATCAGCTAGTGGTCATATACTACTACTTCAAGGCTGAATCGTCCATAAGAACCAGTTCTCTCCCCTGGATCCTTGAGTGTTTATTTTCAGCATTCGTGGTTTTGAGTGGTTGCTCGGCTTTTTTATGCGGGTTGCTTGTCGAGTTGATCGTTGTCAAGTGACTCTGTAGTGATGGATGCTCCCGCGGTTACACCAGACTCTGATCAAGTCGTTCCGGTAGTAGAATCTCCGGATCATGGCAACGTGGTCCATAGCCCGTCGATAGCGGCTAAAGCAGAGAATAGCCATTGCTCTGATACATTACGTGAGTTCATCTCAAACTCAAAACGTAGCGCATCTGTAGGCTGCGCGATTCCCGGACCTGAGTTTGACCCCGCCACTCATCAGCCGGGTCCACTTTCATGCACACTCGGATGCTCGGACGATCTCAAGACCTTAAAGCGGGCATGTCCTGCTCTGGTTTACCGGCGACGTAAACAGAAGGTGGTTGTGAAAGAGTTTCCTGAACCAACGATAGTCAGGCTTGCTGAGCAGCTAAGGTACAACTTAAGCCGGAGTCTCACGCTGGACGGTTCCAGTTCGCCGGAGCACACGCTAGCAGGGCGTGCATCTAGATTCCAGCGCATTGAGGCGGTGGGGAATGCTGACAAGGATGCTAATGTTGTTGCCGAAGAGCCTGGCACTCCACCCCTGCTATCTGAGTAGTGAAGTCGCAGTACTACAGCTGAGAGTTATCATGTAGTGATATTGCATCGTTGGATACTGACCAGGTGGAGACTTTCATTGTATTCGTAATAAAATTTCACTCACAGTCAGATCTTGACCAGTGGCATTGTTTCTATGGATTTTTTTAAATGAGAATGATGAACATAAGTATGGCGCTGGCGCCAACTACACCTGGTCTTTGTCGAAGTCAGAACTCTGTTTCATTAGTTAAGTACGAGGCTGTTTCGTTAGCTCAAATTTTTTAATGTTTTCCGATATGTCTGGAGCCGCAGATTGTAGATTCCTTGCATAGTAACGGATTTATATATAAATTGAACGAAATTTTAACAAATAGTTGATCAATGTGAGTACCCTGTCTAAGAATTCTGCAATGGCGCCGGCGCCAGTTGCACTTCTGTTTCGTTTTTCTTGAGTTCTCTTCACCCCAAATCACAGCAACTATGTCGAAGGATGTATGATGCATAAATTTAACCCAAGGACAATTAAGTTTATTGATACACCCTTTCAGGAATCTCAATCTATAAATCATTTTCTTGACGAATTTTTAATCAAATTTAATTCACAGAATTCAGTATTGTCAAGGTTAATTTTTGGTTGTGATAATTCCTGGCTTTATGCATTTCAGCTACGTGCAGCTTAGGTCCTTCAATTTAATTTGCGATCAAGTCATATCACGATTTCCTTTTTATATTTGAGACAATTCGAACTCTCTATTCCAAGGAGAACTAGTTACTTCACGATTTCCGATTCTCCCTCGTGTGGAAATATGTTCGGGTTTTGAAATAAAACCAGGTTCCCAATCAGTCCCCATCAATGCTTCGGAAAAAAATTTGTTTTATTCTTGACCATATTTGCATACCTATCCTTAATTTTCAATTTTCTCATTGTATACCTTAGATAATTGCTCTCAACAGTCAAAATCTTAAGTCACCAGTTTTTGCGCAAATTATGCGATTTCAAAGTGATTAATAGTGCTTGAGGGTTTATAAGTTAACTTATAATTAAAAAATAAATTATTAAGAGAAGATACTACTATTAAGAAACCACAATTAAGAAAAGATACTACTATAATAATATTGAACATTTTCGTTGGATCCCCTATACTTTGTTCGAACCACATCGACCTAAATTGAATACATGCATTTTAAGGAGAAATATTCTAACTAGAATCATGGTCAAAATATATTAATGTTTAGAAGTCAACTAACATTTACAGTGTAAATCCCAAAAGAGCATCATAGTCATTTACTGTATAATAAGACACACCTTATGCCATCTTTAAAACTAAACTAGGAATGCTAGAAAGTATTATAATTAAACATTAGTATATGATGCATATTCCAACGTACATTGTTTATTACCTTTGCACTTGAGTATTTCATTTAGTTCACAATTAGAGAGATTCATTTTATTTAGTTCATAACTTGTTTTTTTTATTTTTAATTTTATTATATTTTTTTGGTTGATAACACATGAATTCTTAAAGGAGCTTATTATTCTTCTAAGTTGATGATGAGAATACAAACACATTTCATTATATTAACGCCGTAGTTTAGCATGCATTAAGACAATTTCAAAAATTTAAATTTATATCCTATATTTCAAAAATTTAAATTTATATGCTATATTTCAAAAAATTTACTTTATATGCAATATTTCAAAAAATTAGTTTTATATGCTATGTTTCAAAAATTTAATTTTATATGCTATATTTCAAAAATTTAATTTTATATGCTATATTTCAAAAAATTAATTTTATATGCTATATTTCAAAAATTTTATTTTATATGCTATGTTTCAAAATTTAATTTAATATGCTATATTTCAAAATTTTAGTTTTATATGCTATATTTCAAAAATTTCACAAAGCTCACCATTTCATTTGGAGAATAAAATTAAAAGATAAAATTTAAAACTTAATAATATTAAAAATTAATATTTCTGAAAAAAGAAATTAATTTTTTACTTTCAAAATGATGTCATGTTCATTTCTGTACTCTCATGATGTCATAATTAAAAATGATGTAAAGTAAAACTTACGGATCGTTAAATACAAACTCCTCCTAAATTCAAACAATTTATCATTTAATATACACTTGATTCAATGAATGAATCAAATTAATCAAAATGTTTAAATCATAGTGAATCAAAAAAATAAAAGTCAATAATTCAGTTGTTAATATGGAGATATATTAAAAGCAAATTTAATAAATAACTAATAAATTTATTGTTTATAATATAATTAGAAAAAAAGTAAATAGTTGAGATTGAAGGATATGGCTTCATTGTGTCAATGCCTGTCACATTGTTTTCGTTTCATACAACAACAAATGTGGTCTACTCTGAAACAGAATCAGCCTATGAATTCCCTTCACACATTCTAAATGGTTCACTTTGAAAGCACTACCTCGCAAAGGAAAATTAGATGTTTATCATAAACGCTTTTTTTGCAATAACGTCTTCTATATCGTAGCATCCATTTGCTCTTAGATAGATGTAACCAAGTGCATGCACGGTTTAATAGAGACATTTTCAAAGCATTTCTTACAATTTATAAATCAAAAACGTTAACACAAAATATATTTATTTTGAATCCTTATGTAATTGTACGCTTTGTTAACAATTTAAATCATATCATATTTACTTTTACTTCGATAATTCTTTCAATTTCATGAAAGGTTCTAATTTGAATTAGCTAACGTAACATTAAAAAGATTCAAACTTATGAAGATATTAAAAAAAGAATTCAAACTTATAAAGATAATAAAAAAAAAACATTCTAAAATTTGTCATAGCAAGGTGTTTAGCTTATACTACTATCATACCTTCAAAACTTTTTTAGATTGTAATACTTGTGTTTAATCTTGTTTTTATTACATTAATATCAATCTTTTTGTAAACATCATATGAATTGATTTTATTCAAACATCACATAATGAATAAAATAGCAAAAATGCACTCGAATTTGAAAAAAAACTCAATTTTTAGTTCTTTAAAACTTTCATGCAACGCGCAAATGATTTATGACGAAATGATTGATTTAACAAAACCAAATTCTTCACGAATATTCTAAAATTAAATATGCATATTTTTTATTTGAATATCTAAATCTAATATATTCAAGACTTTGATTTTTGTTTTAAATCTTTATAAGTTTATTGAAAATATTTTATAGATTTATTTTGCTCTTTTTGTTTTAAAAATCTCATTTCTAATTAATTAAATCATAAGACTTAGACTTGTAAAGCCTCAAGATTTTATACTATTTACGTTCTAAATTTATTTAAGTGATTAAATGGATTAAATTTTTAAAAGTGAATATAAACGAAAAATTAAAAAATGTAAATTTTACTTCATTATATTTGTTTTTCAAATCTTATTCATTAAGTTATTTAAAAAAAAAAAAAAAAATTAAATAATCCAAATGCGAAGTTTCAATGGATTATGATAATGAATTAGTTATTACTATTTGATGGATTCATAAGATTATATGTTACGACGATAATTCTCGGATATTGCAACTTATCACGTTTTTCGTAGGCTTCAAGCTTGAAGTATAGTTTCAAGGAGTTAGAGAACAAAACGTAATGAGGAATTGGACGGCCTCTCTGGTCCACATCTCAATAGGTGAAATCTACTGAAAGGGTATTTACCTATGACATGCAGAACCAAACTATTCAAATGATTTACATCAAATAAAGAAATGAAAATGAATGGAATTATACTAAACCATATTGTTAAATATGCTTTTCTTGAAAAGCTTACTAAGTGAAGCTAAGAATATATAATGTAACATTAAAAGTTGTTCAATATGAGTGGCAAACGTGGTAAACATTTCATCGCATAATAAACATTTTAAAACAAAATAGTGGTTATTTAACTCATTGCTTAATGTTATTGTATTTTAAATTACTGTTGAAATTCAGCAATTAACGAAATTGCACATTAAATTTCAATTGTAATTTGTATTTGCTTTCAATAGAACGAAGAACTGAGGAGTAATAATTTTTCTTAAAAAAACCGTAAATGATTTCGGTTTTCAAAATATATTTGAAAAAATATCTCGTCATAAAAATAAAGATAATTAAAAAAACCAACTAGTTCAAAGCATGAATCGTGAGGATAATTTAATTTTTTTTAGATATGAAGTATAAAAAATTATAATTCAAAATTATTCGCATCAACCAAAAAGTAAGCTAAAAAATAACAATATAATTGTCGTCAATTTAACTATTACAAGGATTAAGTGTTGCAAAATACACATTATTATTTAGAATGATAAAAATAAATAAAGAGAATTAAATTTTCTCGTTGGATATATAGTATTTGTTGCAGGTTTGAAGTTGTTTTCAGTTACTCCAAATATCGCAGCAAATTTTATCAAAACGGCATAAGGAAACGGAAAAATCTCAGTGGATTTGTTAGTCACATACTGGTCACAAAGCTCCTGAAAGTTTTGTATATAAATTTTTGCGACGGAATTTTAAATAATACATACATCTAAAGATTATGTCTCGTGAATACGTAAGACATTTAACAAAGAAAAGCCCTTTATAAATAAAAAAATATCAAAACGCATTGAAGAAAAGATTCATACAAGAGAATTGATCAATTAACAACATATAGATAATCTTTTAGCGATGTTTTTTCTTCGAGAAGGTCAAAGATTATACGTTAATTAAGAAAATATACGCTTTTATATAAATCGTTAATTTGGAAAACAGAAATAATACTAATTTTAATAAAAAGACTTAATCAAGCATTTAGGTGTAACAATATAATTTCATTTTTAATGTTTATGTAATAAAGAATTACATATAAATTGCATTTCAACTACGTTATTCAAATATACAAAAGATGCTTTTTATTTATCTTATATCGTTAAAATAATTAATATTTATAGCAAACCGCTTATTTTATTTAGAATTTTCAAATGTTAATTAATTTAAAAGTTTCCATTATTTTTTAAAACTTTGTTATTATTTTTTCTTTACTCATTTTTAAGTTTTATATATTAAGATATGCAACAAATTTATACCATTTATGATCATTCATGAATAGCACAATTAGATTTTGGAAAAACTTCACAAAGTCTCCAAGCTTCTAGTGTTCAAGCGATGGAGCAATGACCCGATCTCCTATCATATTGCATAGTTAAGGAGCGTATATCGTCCTATGCATTCATATGCTCTGCCTATCCCTTTGTCTACAAATTAAGGCAGAATTAAACAGTTCTTCATTGTAAACCGGATTGATATAATAACATTTTAAGCGCTTCTTATAAACTTTCAATTTGTAAACTCAAAATCAATCTCATTTTTAAAAAATAAATAATAAAAACAACTCTCAATTTCATTAGAATGTATTTTTTATGAAAACATAGGAATTCAATATTGAAAACACTAATTTATATTTCGTAAATTATTTAGTAAATGAAATTAATAAGTCTATATATTGATATCTACTAAAATTCAAATCCTCGTAAACTACAATTGCACATGAAGAAGTAACAACCATTAATGAATAAGGTAACATCATTTGGATTTCTTGTAGACTTTCATTTCAAAAACGTGAGTTTACAATATAAATTAAGAATTTTTAAAACCATAATTCATATTATCCGAGTTCTATAATGACTAAAACACCATAATATAGTATTTTGAATTTGATATGATCGTAGAGATAAAAGTTTATTGAAGACGTCAAACAATAAAGAACGAAGCAGCAGTGAGTGTGAAGTTAAGCTCTTCACAGTCGTGAATGCCGTATTAGTTAAAATGCGATTCAAGCAAATTATTTGAAGGAGAGTGACATGCATACCGACGCTACTTATTGAACAAATGTAATTTATTTATTTGAGACATTTATTGCATTTAAGATTATTTTGATTCTTATGAAGTCCAATGTTATGCATATCAATTGAACTTGCGTATTTTTTCATTATTGATGCATATGATTTAAATAAGAATAGGAAATAAACATTTACTTTGAAATATTAAAAACAACGAAATAGTTTCCAGTCCTAATAAAATTTTATAATATTGAGTTCTGAATTGCTTTGAATTTTAGCCATAATTGGAAGATATGATTCAAGATCTATTATTGTAATGAAATTCTTTATAAACTTCTAAATTCGAATAATAAGATTTAAATGAAATTATACATGTCTTATTAATTGACTCCATTACATTCATTAATTAAAAAAAAAAAAAACAGTTTAAGTTAAATTATTAATGCGTTTAATTCTAGGTTATATCCCTTTTGGATTATAATTATTACATTGTGATAAAAATTAATTCATCAAAACATTTAATTGCTATTTATTAAATATCTTTAATTAGTTGATTTTCCACATTTATTCATTACTGGATTCATTTATAGTTTTCTTCATTAATAGTAATTCATATGCTAAATATTTGAATTCAAAGCCTTGATTTTTGTTAATGAACTCACTTTACTTGAATGGCATTGTTTTTTGTGAAATACAACACTTCAAGGTGAATATATATTTAGACAATTGTTTACTTTATTCAACCAATCACCATTGGGATAGATTGGGAATCCGAAATATTAGTTGATATAACATGAAGAAGATAAAATTAAGAAAAATAATTAAGGTCATGTTTAGAATTACAACTCTTATTGTTCATATAAGAAAAAAAAACCAATAAATAAATTAGTGTGTTAATTTATATTTCATAGAAAAATATATCAATAATATCAGATTTTATTTTTTTAGTGCGTGAAGGATTAGTAATTTTAGCTCGTTAAGATATTTTGGGTTAAAAACAATGATTGTAATATAACTCAATTGAATCTTCATGAATTTAGTTAAGTATAAGTTCTAATTTAACTTTTGATGAAGTTAACGTTAAATACAAAGAATATAAAAATTATCATTTTATTTCTACTATATTTAAAACACTATTTTATCAAATTAAATTGAATTAGATTAAAAATACCCATCTGAATAAAGTCATTTATAAATAAATAATTTATCAAACCCGACTAAATGACAAATATGTTAGTTAAAATCTTAAATGTTTATTAGAAATTGGTCAATAATGTCAATTATTGTAGGTTCAAATATATTGGTTCTTTCATATATAAAGAACTACAAATTAAAACCAAAGAAAGATAGTTAAATTCCAAAAATTACTTCGCTCCACCATAGCAATGACTATGAGGCTACCGATTTTCAACATTCTTTGTAGATTCTACAACTTAGAGATTGAGTGATATAGATTCCATGTGGACTGCATTGCACTGGAATCACCATAAATATACTTTTGCGCAACGTAAACCCATCAAAGCAATAGTCTTTGCAATGAAAACCAACATAAATACAAAGATTAACGGGATATAAAATGTTCTAATATTGAAAGTAAATTTAATAAGGAAAATGCAATCTCGTAGGGATTGAGACCTTGAAGCTATCAATGTTAATTTAGACCAAGAAAAAATGTGAACAAAGAAGTGGGGAAATGAACTAGAAGCAAGTGTGTTTTGGATTTTAGTGGGGCCCACATCAATAGAGAACGTAGTTTGACTTTATACCCAGACACTTGCTCTAGCAAATCGAAATGGTGAAGCGCGTATGGAAGAGCGGACCATGGTACTATTGCTATTTATACCCGCCTCCTTCAAATCACACATTGAAGCGGTACTTATGACGATTATGAGGTCTGAATCAGATTTTACAGAGAGTTCGTTTCAGGAAATAAAAAGGGACAATAAAGTGTCCGTGAAGAGTTCAGAGAAAGTAATGAAGCATCAGAGTTTCAGATTGCACTTTTGTCTTCATCATGTGTATTCATAGTACTTCAATATTGTAAATCGTAGGAAATGTGCAATTTTTAATTATTATGTTAATTTCCTTATTAAACAGAGTAGGTTATTATTCAAAAGAATGGAAATGCGAATCCAGTAGTTTGCCAAGAGATATGAATTTAAGCTGAACAGAGTTTAACTCGTAAAGTTCAGAATGTAATATGATCAGAACTGCAGAAAAATAGCCCTATTTAGAACTAAGGGTCTTTTCAAGTAAATCCAACCGCAGATCTTGAAACTAACTTGTATATCAAAAACACAACAAAATCGGTCGCACTCATTTCTCTCTAATTGGTGGGACGTAACTCTTAAAGTTGAGAAGCAAGTTCTTCTTCCTGCGGGAAAAATGGATTTAGTGTTTTGATTGCAAAATTACCATTTTTAGTGTTATGGGATGAGTGTCTCGTTAATCTTGTTACTAAGGTAGTTTTATACAAGTCCAAAAAAGATGATATTTGAAGACGTTGAGCAAGGTTGACAATAATAATATTTTCTGCAACTGGGAATGCTAACATTCACTGATACGGGCCGTTATGTGACCACTGTTCGGCCTAAAAATAAACAGAGATTCTACTGGCTATCCAATACATTAAAGTATTTAATTTTGATAAACATCAAATTGTTAGTATTTTATAACAATTTAAAAGTGTCCTCATGGGGTAGATTTTGGTAGATTTTGTCAGATACTATCAAATTTGGGCAACTCTGGTCAGGTCCTCCCAGAGTTGGCTCTGAAATTGCCCTAAGTTTGGGTGCAATCCGCTTTTGACTTCCATTACAATTCAATGTAAGCCCTAGTACAATTAACTACCGACATGTATTCATAGTCCTTCAAACTCGGAGTGAAATCAGTGTTTTTATCTTTTTTTTTAAGCAATAGAAGGAAAATCATTGCAAGGAAATAAAGTAAAAACCCTCCTCGGCCAAAAGCCAGGGTGGAAAAAATCAGTAACCGTAAGTCACTATATAATATAAGAGGCACGACTGGGTGAACTAATTTCCAGTGGCCAGTAATACCAGATGAAGCGCGGAACAAATCATCATGCATCCAAACCGAATCAAAAGAGCATAGCGCATTGAAACATCTTCAGGAGATTTAGAGGTCTGGATGACCTTGAGAGTTCTGGCCCTGCCATAGGCAATTATTGCATTCCAAATATAGTATCTATCCTTCTCGGTGCTCCAGACCGTGCCTTCAAACACGAATTCATTTCTACGGATACATGAGCCCCATTCCCAACTCTATTTAAGCCCGATAGGAAATAGTATTTTGAGATCATGCTAATTGAAGGGGATCGACAGTATATAATTGACTGACGCTGGCGCCACTCGTCCGATAAACACAAATTATTAAAGTCAGTTTGTAAGAACTATGCTTCGGAATTGATGAACTCTCGGCATGCATTCTGGTCGAAGCTAACAGGGCGTGGATTAAATATGATCTATAATCATACTCGATGATAGGATTATAAAATCGATTGGCGCTGGCGCCACTCGTTAGAATTACAAAGTCAGTTTGCTCCAACATGCTTTGATCTAGATGACAATACATCCGTGGTCAATCAGTGGCAACCATCGACATCTTCCTGACCGGGCTAATACAAATATCTCCGATCGTATTACAAAATTCAAAAATTGAAGTAGTGTTCACAATGCTAAGCATATTGTGGTCCCGAGACACTTATGCGCTGCCAATTCGATGAAACACGCCTAAATATCCGCGGAAAAAAATCTAATGTGGATAAAACACTCTATCAACGGTACTAATGTATAAAGTTGATTCCACATGTACGCACCATCATGAATTTACTCATCAACTCTCCGGCGCTTATTCAGGGAGGTCGGAGGAGAATCTCCATTCTCGACTGCGTCCCATCCCTGAGTCGCTGCGGGATTATATTCGCTGCTTGGACTGTCGTCGTCGTCTGTTGATACAACCGAAGCGTTAAAACAAATACATGATGGACTCATTTAATCACACACTAGTCTATGTGAATGATTTAAACAAACAGCGAATTGCACCATTGCTGCAGCCACCTGAAGAGGAGGTATCGCTGGATCCGCTTGTACTCGACTCCGACTCAACGATCGACGGGAAACCAAAGTTTCGCAGCCAGCAAGGAGGGAAAGGTTCTCTGCACGACTGCCGGGAGCAATCCCGATAAACTGCCACACGAATGGCAAGACAGAATAGATGATAGTAGTGGCCACATGGAGAAATCTGCACTTCATTGGCAGGAAATCCGTGGTCGCACATTTCGCATCTCCGACCATCATCCGGGGCAGGAACTCTCGGATTGTGAATGCGCCGCGAAAGTTTGAGGTGAGTATGCTCCGCATAGCTATTCAGTGTCTCAAGCACCAAGTCGTTCTCAGCCTGAAGCTCGTCAAGGACCTCACGAAGATATGCTGTCTCACGCTCAGCCTCAAGAAGAAGTGCAAGTAGTGAGTTGAACTCATTGAAGCCAGGATGGTTGCGCAAGTTTGTCTCTGCACGAGAGCGCTCCCGTCCAAGCTCACCCATTTTCTCCCGGAGCTCTATCAAATTTGCTCTAGTCTCTCTCCTAACCTCCGGGTCAACCGTGGTCGCATCGATATTATCCGCCTGCGAAATAGCGTCTTTCACACATTCAGCACATAGCACATACCGGCTGTATACGTCACGAAGAATTTCCTCTAGCTCAGAAATCTCACTACAGCCTTTACCCTCCTCTCTGGAAGAGAGGGTTTCTGCAAATTAAACTCGTCCCTCAACATACGCTCGCGCACTTCCGAGAGGGCTAGTGTCCTGCCGGCATCGTTCGCCAGCCGGCATTTGTGTGCCAAAATTGCAGATACCCGAGAAGGGCGAGGACATGGACTATTGCGCAGCGGTTGCCCACTCGACATACTGAAGTGCAGTGTGATATCTAAATACAGCAAACTCCCAATCTGCAGAAATGTAACTGGACCGAGAGTGAAGCATGTAACTATGAGCAATATTTTGAGTAACACAAAGCTAGCAATTGAAGAGGGACCACTCTGAGCATGCGAGATTCAGGTATACAGTGCAAGAGATGGGAGTTTATGCAAGACATTGAGTTGCTTATATGCATCTCCAAGTTGAGGAAGCCGTTTGTAAAAGTAGTTGAGAAACTCGAATATCAACTACAAAATCTTACAGCAGATTGACGGAGCGGCGCCGGCGCCAACTGCCAGTTGCGAATAATAACAATCATTTAATGATGTTTAGCTCACCCCCAGTTTACCCCCAGAATTGATTTTGATTTAAAACGATACGAACATTGCGTGACTATTCATCAGAGGTTATGCCCTGGTCAGCAGTAGCTTAACTGCAGACTGTTGCAGGATAGTGTCTGTGGGAGGGACAGCGCTGAGTTGTAGATGAAACCTCTCTAAGAGAATGCAGTTTAACCTGGTTTAAATCTTAATGGCGCCGGCGCCATGCTTATGTTGTTTCTAGGTTGTAAGTAATTCCGTCAGTAATCAATGTATTTTTTTTTGGTGTACTATATCACTGTAAGACCTCAACGCATTTGCTCTTACAACAACCTTTCTGCATGCTGCAGAGTGATATCTATTCGTCCGGCTTGGAAGGAGACAGTCAATGAAATGGCTTATACTTGATAAGTTTATTCTGATAAAGCAGAAAATTGTGATTCAACCATCGGATAGAATATATTGGCACAGAAAGTAAAATAAAGTAGGCATCTATGTTCAGTTGAGCGAGATAGTAAGATAGGAGCTAAGTAAACATCCAATCTGGGAATGCAATTTCTTATGTAATGCAGCCAATGTAAGGCTAATGTGAACAAATAGTCATACTGAGTTCTAAGACTGATCTACATAAACGGATAGAACTATCATTTAGAAAATATTCTTATAATCATGGAGTGAGGCGAATTCTCCACTGGGAATTCTCTTGGCGCCCGCGCCATTTCTTTGGCCAAGTATCTATCTCATGTGATTCATTCTCCAATTCTTGATGATCTCCTCCACCTCAGCCTGACTTAGTGTTGCCTGATGTGGCCTTTCATCATCAAGTGGTAATCCAAGGACAACGTTGTAAATGTGGTACATGTGTTTGCACGTCATAAAGTAGTGACCATTCTTGGTATCTGCCACACTGCTTACAAAGAATGGACAGTTGCAAGCAGGTGTGTCACTAATGGTGACAATGTAGCTCACAGGTTTGTTGAAAGTTCTGGATACGGTATTCAGGGAGAAGCGGTATGTTCCAGAAACATGTTCCTCATCCATGAGACGGACTTGGGCAACCATCATTATCCCCTCTTTCCTACGAGAATTACCTGCGTCGGTCAGTGTTCTTCGATTTACTCTCTTACCGCAGCGTCGGCCAGGTCTCTTCAGTGGGTCATGGGGCGACACCTTACCCGGCGTGCTCAGGTCCATCTGATATCTTTGAGCTCCGATACCTGGGCTATCCCTTGTGTTTCCCGAGGTTTCCACCAATACGAACCCGACATTCCCCAGTCTAGCAGCCTCGATTGAAGAAAGCTGAGTCCCGTATTCAACCGGCCAGATTCTTGGAAGGGGTGGTGGCTTTGCTCCGCGAAGAAGCTGAACGTGATCTGTAGCAACACAACCTCGCACGGAAGATCCACAGAACCAATATACTTGGAAACTTTTTTTGAAACGATGCTCCATCGTCCCGTAAAAGCTCGGCGCGGCGTGACTTGCATCTTGCCGCGGTTTGATGTTGCGTCCACAAGTATCCCATTGACCATTACGGAAGATCACAGCTGAGCATCTTGGATTCTCATTTTGTAGACATCTTCGGATAGCCCACTCCTTGTGATCTGTTTCTTTCTCAATGACAGGCAGACCGAACTGCATTGCATTTGTGGTATTATTGCCATTCATAGGATATGGATACGGAGTTCGATAATCAGCCCGCGGAGAACGCCAACAGTCAGAGTGTGGTTCCATTGGTGGGGGTGTCACGTGCTGTACACCACCAAAACCTTCGTGTCCAACGTTGATATTTCTGGTGAGCATACTGGTTTGTTCCTGGTACGGGTTAGAAGGTCCGTTTAAAAATTGAAACGGGTACTCACTAGCGTGCGCAATATATTGCTCACTTGGGGGATGAGGATCCGAACCTGGAAACCTGAAATATTCGGAATGGGCAGCATCATTCGCGTTAGGAGGTCGAGTAGGCATCCCCTGTCGTTGGCTCAACCCTTGCATCATCTCCCTTGTGTGAGGCATGTAGTTCACCTGCCCTGATGGAACATTCGAATGGATCGACTGAGATGCGCTGCGATTTTGCGTCATGGGGATCAGTGTTGGCGCCGGCGCCATAGCCCCCATGTGAAAAGTCTCGAATGCTCGAGTAGGCCGAAATGAATCTGGGTGGTTTGATGGCGCTGAAGGCAACCCTGAGGACCGAGCGGGTCGATATGAATCTGGGACGTTAGATGGCGGTGAAGGCAACCCTGAGGACCGAGCGGGTCGATATGAATCTGGGTCGTTAGATGGCGCTGGCGCCATCCCTGAGGCTCGACTGGGCCGATATGAATCTTGGGGGTTAGATGGCGCTGGCGCCATCTCTGCGGCTGATACATGGTTCTGACGATGCTGAACTGGATCCTCCCGTGAGTTTGTCCTTGGCGTTAGAGGGGAGTCGAAGAGGTTTCTCTGAAAAGATGGAGGCGGTGGCGGTGTGGCAAATGTGAACTCTGCCTGAGTCATTTGATCAGGAGATCGAAACATGTCGGCTCCTTCGTTCGTTACCGGTCTCGATCTTTGGGCTTGCGAAGATGTGACTACTTGGGGTTGATGTCTGAGTGGGGTTCTGATGGATCGACTATCCTTGTCTGGCCTATGAGATCGTGCCAGCCTGCGCCGACCAGGACGTGAATGACATCTGAAACTCTGTGTTCTATCCAAATCGCCCTCTAAACCCAAACCCCGTGAATGAAACTGGGTGCCTTCGACTGCTGACTTCACCGCCATGGCTAGGCGCTCTGGTTTATAAGACCTTGCTGCGTTTCGCCACATCAATTCTGCTTTTGATGGTCCACGTCCACGGAGCAGACCTTTGGATGCCGCCAAACAGAACTGCTGTTGTAGCAAAGATCTTGTCATGTCTTCCGCGCAAACTGTATATAAATCCATTTTAACCTTCAATCCACTTGCAGAAGTTGCCCACATCGAACTATGGACTGCTTCGCAGAGATTTGTGGTTGGTACAAGGGCTTCACTCTCCAGATCCAGGTCCAGTTCATTAAGATGATGATAAGCAAAAAGCGTGCGCCGTGCCATCCACCATGTCATCCATGCCTGCATGTTTCGCAGATTGTCCTTGTGCACTGCGCTTCGTTTGTTGGAGCAGCAGCCCATCTCTTGCACATCTCTACGTGGTGAGGGCGGTATTTCTCAAGGATCCATTTATTCGTATGATCCCGAATGCTTTGAACAAAGTGAAAGTAGCAAGTTCGTAGGATTGGGTCACTGGGATTTGGAACTTGTTCATCGTCCTGGACATCGCCATCCAAACCCTCTGAATTTCCAAAGACCTTCCGGACTGCGTTATAATTTGCAGGTGCAGCGTCGGCCATAAACCCTTTGAATTTTGGCCGAGGCTGTCCACTTCGAACTACTGTCTCAATTAGTAACTCCCAAAACTTGACTTGGTTTTCGGTATTTTCCAACTTCATTTCACAAACTGCTATTGTCAGCAGCCTTCCCAAGTTGTGATCATATACATGTGCTGCCATGGTTGTCCACAAGTTCACACGCTTGATGTGGTCAAACATGATAAAGGAATCTCTGAGATCCCCGCACGTCATCCTTTTCACAAGGTTTACACCGCTACCAATGCCCACGGTTGACATTTTGAAAACAAACTGGATGCCATTGTGGGACTGACCTGGGAAATGGCTGTCCTGGATAAAACTGTAGCGAGAGTATTTTTTCAACGCAAATATACACCTCTCTTGATCCGCCCTAAATTTCGTCACAACGTATTTGACCCGTCCCTTGTCGTGATATGGTGGCGCAGTTTCGAGAATCTCATGTAGCTGAGATTCGGTCATAAGTCGTTGCTCATCAACAGTGGTTGCCTGAATAATTAGGTCTAGGAAATTTCTGTGGGCACAACGAAATCCTACCCAACCGGGCGCATCCAAGAGCCAAGGGTTTTGATCAAGATACCTCTGAATAGTGACGGTCATGTTAGCATAAGCCTCTCGACTTCTACCTGGAGGTGATGGATGGCTATGTATGCCAGTATGCACAACCGCCCGAGTATAAATGTCTGATTCATGGTGAACAACCCAAAGTACGCTTGAACATTGCGACACACAAGTTGGAGTCCACCGGCAAAATGAGCACCTCCAGTCACCATCAATTGGAATACTTCCGGGCGTAGGCTTGGCCTGACAGCGGCCTTCCCAGTATAGCGTGTTTGGTGTTCCATGGAGAGTAAGATGGCTGCATTCTGAACTCCTGCAGATGAAGGATCCACTGCAGAACGATTTTCGAACACGAAGGCCTGCGTCGTCTAAAATGTTTGACTTGTAACTATTGGACTTCACCCATGGATGAGGGTCGAATGATATATCCGTAGATATTGTATCGTCGTCAATCAGTGGAGGGAGTTCGAAAATACAGTTCCCATCATAGACCATGGGAAGATAGTTGCATTTGCTCCGTGAAAATTCAGCAAACGGTAAGTACGCAAATTCTCCAGTACATCCACGGCTTGCCAAGCCCATTAGAAGGGGTAGTATAGACTTACTACCTGGATCCTGATGGTCTTCCTCTGTTGCACTCCTTCGAGTCCCTGCGCGCATGCTCGGGTATGAAATGTCCTCTAGTATAAATTCTTCAGCTCCCTCGGCCTCGGGTTCTGGGTCGCTTCCAGGAGCGTTTGTTGCCTGGCCCGCTAGTTCATCTTCGGGGGATTCGCTCCCAAATCGAGGTGATTCTGGCATGCCGTCATCAGCGGTAGGCCGCGATGTCACCGGAGAAAACTGGCCCTGAGGAGTGGAGGTTTCGTCAAGGCGTTCAATCGGGTAGTCTTCCAAGCTTAATGATCGTTGACCGTCCTGACATGCTTGCGCTGCTGAAGATGGACCTTGAAACTCTCTACTGCCGAACGACATCTGGCTACCTGTGCTGGTCGTGTCGACAGATGTATCGTCTAACTCAATAATATTGGTCGGTTTCCTTGCAACTATACCAGCTGTGAGGTCAGGCCGCGAAGGATCCGGATCCATCTCTCCAAAAACTATGTATGAGGCGCGGTCAACAACTGGCAAACTAAACATGGACTGACCTAGTTTATCCTCGGGCCAAAACTCTCCTCTAAACGCGCCTTGTGAATCTATCCTCTTAATGTGGACAGTGCCCTCTTGCAAGCCGAATGCGAAGACTAGTTCTAGCTCTGGTATTTCTATATCAGCGTCAGAGGACGTGTATTTTAAATGTAACAACTCCCCCGCCAAGCGTAAGATCAGCTGGCTAGAGGTTGCCATTTCACTGTGACTCACTACAAATTACTAAGCAAATTGGGGAATGGGATGGGTGGAGTGTTGGACGTTTAGCTTCGAAATACTACAGACGCTGTAAGTGACGTCGATGTAAGTTTCTAAATCTCCTATATGGATTTCAGTTCGAGTTCGTTCAACAATTTCTAACGGGTTTTTGTGTAAGTAATGCCGAAGAATCACAAAAGCGCTCTTCCAAACGGTTAAATGTATCCTAACTGTAATGCTTCGCCGCCATATTGCAGATAATTAAATTACGTATCGCATCTGAAGAGCTCAACAGTAACATTTCCGGATACTCAGCCGGGATCCACACTCGCCCAGGCTTTTGATCTAAACTACCGTCGGATGAGAACGATGGTCCAAACGGAACTCTGTGGCATTGATGTGTCACGAGTACAGCTTCTGATCTCAGGTATAAATGGAGGCGCTGATGTTGACCTTATCCTCAAGTCCACGTGAGCTCGTGTCATCATCGTGGTCCAACTTTGCTAGGGTAGCTCACTCTCTTGGTTTGATCACCACTCTTGTCAAACATTCCTGTCTGGTCATGCTTTTATCTTAGACACTTCTTTCAAGTTTTGCGTAGAGGATCCTCCGCTGGTTGGGGTTCGGTCGCTGTAGCGGTTTTCAGAATGGGCAAGTCGAAGCGCGGATCTGAATCAGACAATGGTTTGCGCAAGAAGAAGCGGATGGGGTCTGTCACGCTGTGGCTTGAACGCGAGGTACGTGGTATAAGGATACATTACTTCAACCGATGTCGCTAACATAGGTTGTGATGTGGTGTATGGCGCTGGCGCCATTTTGAGATTAGGGTAGGCTGTCATGTGGTAAAATGTGGTCATTCTGGGGACGAACGGGTACTGAGTACCTGTTGGGTCCCGATGTTATGCCTATGCGTATCCCTAACTCCAGTTTGATTTGGGGGAGGCCCTTTCCATTTCTCGGCATCCTATTGCTCTTAGGAACGGACATTGCGGCTTAGAATAGACTTCTCTGTAATAGTCTGGTAGTAACTGCTGGATTGCGTGAAATGCGATTTGATTGTTCTAATGACGTCTCGGATCCTTATGCATCCTGTTTTCGTTTATGTTATATACCTTAGTCCAATGCGCCGCACATTGCATTGTGTCGTCGTTCTTGGAGTGGATGGTGCCGGCGCCAGTAGGTACTTCACCATTAGGCAGGCTCTTTTTTTTTGTCTGAAATTATGTATTCGCGGCATTTGCTCATCCGGCTGGAGAGTTTAAAATTTCTCAGTCATGGTGACGGAATTCTTTTCTTCATTTGTCTCTCTTTGCTCGAATGATGTGCGCAGTCCCGTGGTCACCCTGAGTCCTTTTCCATATTCTTCTCGTCCTTCTCGCTTATTATTCTCTCCATTCTAGCTCTATTTTTGAAGTTTACAGAATTTAAAGGTTGCTTGAGTGCATCGGAGATTTCAAGCAGACGGAGCCGGCGCCATCTGACGTATAATGTGCTCTATGTTGGTAAATGTACTTTTATCGTCTTCGTTGAAGGATTCATTCTTCTGGCATTGGCCCTTCCCATTTTCGAATTTAGGGCATGCGCTGGTTGATAGCTTTTTTATACACTGTTGGCCTTCGCAGAATAATGATCCGACCATTGACTGGGGGGAGGCCGAACCATGCAATGAGGACGATGCGTTCGAGAAGACCATTGATCGGAGCATCGACCTGAATCCAACTGTGACGTCCTTCGAGAAATTCCAAGAGACCTTGTTCGGCCAACTCAACATCAGCAAACACTTTGAGATACAGAAGATAAAACCCCTGCGTCTGGAGATTCCGCTGTGCAGGCTTAAACCTACGTCTTGGGTTCGCCAAGCTCTCCCTGCAGATGTGCAGACAGTGTACGATGGATTCCACATCGGGAACTGGGGAACTAACTTTTGGGTTACTTGCTCCGGTAGCCCTGGGAAATATCCAGCGGAAGGATTTAAGGACGTGGCTCGATGGCAATCCGTTTCGGATCAATTTGATAGTGAACTGCAAGAGCTTTGCAAGAGCGATCCTGGGAACATAGGAATGTACGAGAAGATGATCGGTCACCATGTGAATGTCTGGGATGGGAACCACCGAGCTCTAGCATGGATGAAACACATTCAAGACAACAATGGAGAGCCCATAAAGGTTAACTGTTTTGTTCTCAACGACAGTGAAGCAGATCGAGGCTGGATTTCAAATTTTATGCGGGACATCAACGAGTAAGTTTCGGTTTTTTTTATTTCCTTCTTGTCCTGTGGAGTGTCTATCAAATGCCGGGTTTGTGCTGTGAGTTTAGGGAATTCTCATGTCTTTTGCGAGTCACCTTGGTACGCTGCTGCCCAGCTCTATCCCTTGTCCATGGTGATGTTACTCACAAAATGAAACATGATTGAATCAGCGGGACCTCGAATACCACAGTCAAAAAGCAGCTCGCCCACGTGCTGTATGAAGTGATGCAGATAGCTAAAAGGGAGCCAAAGGAGTACAGGCACTATTTTACCGAGCCAGAAATGGATCGAATTAACGATGTCTGCAAAGGGAGGTGGTACAACATGACTTGCGATGCCGTCACTGAAGTGTATTTCAAGGTAAGAATTTTTCTATTTTCTTGATACTTCGTGATCTAAGGGAAGTTTTGCATTTCTTATATTGCGTGAGTTTTGCGGTGTGGCCATACTTTTTTGTGAGTGTTGTAAGAGCTTGCTCTGTATTTCCTAATTTTCGGATCCGACTGCCTCAGTCGCCTAGAAGTTGTATAGCGGTATTATGTACGGATAGTATGTCCGAGTTGTAAAACTTCTTTAACCGGACAGTCCTATGGTTCTTTTGATTTCCATTTGATCGATGACTACGCGTATGATCTAGCTCGGCATGGAATTTTAAAGGTTTACATAATCGATCTTAGTTTGCTTCATTTCAGTCCTCACGAGCAGCACATGGGGCCAGCGCCATCTGCTCAGGTAGTTATAGAAGCACGCGACTTTGATTAGTTCTGCTCTATTTTTGTGGATTATGTTGGAAATGTGTTTCGAATTATGCTGGTCTGAAACCTTTTAATGATAATAGTCCACTTAGTTTGCTTGATTATTCCACCGTCCCCCGGTTGTTGTTGCATTATGACCGATAGTATTTATATTTCTAGTTGACCGTATTGCTAAAGTTTTCTCGCCTATCCAGATCCGACAAGGTATTGGTTTGGCACTTGGGAATAGACTTAACCAGCAATATGTTATGCTGGTTTCCTGGATCAAGATAATGTCATCAATTAGCACTACCTGTTCAGTTATGCAGATACTTGGCTGCATTTTTTATTCCCGAGTGTCTGTATTCGTGAGGAAACGCGCAAATATTCTTTGTTTGCTATGATAAAAACAATGAAAAGTCTCTAACGGTTGGGGTTTGTGTAACCAGCGTGAGATAACATTGGCTGAGCGAGCAGGAGTGAAGGCCTTGAAGGATGATGTCCAAAATCCAACGCCTCAGGAAATCGAGCAAGCAAAGTTTGACGGGGCTGCACCGATACGAAAGGAGAAGCTGGACTACATGAAAAAGATTTTCAGGCTTTGCAATCCAAAATATCACCCCCATCTCGCTGATGAGCTCGACGCACACATGCGCCAACCCCCTAGGAAGACAGGTGCAATGACAATCGACAACCTCGGCATTCTTGTTGGGGCACAAGGGGTGGACATTCATACAGTCTTGAAGCTTTGGAATGGGTCCAGTGCCGACAAAGAGAGGTATCACTTCCCCGACTCTGATTTCACGAGAGCAGCATTTCAAAAATGGTTGAATCGCAGGGCCTGGTGGGAGCAGGTACATCCTTAATCATTCTTAGAATGTTGGCTTCTTATCGATCCTCGGAGGATTACAAGAGAAATCTGAATTTGAATTGTATTTATTCTCCTGTAAACGTGCTCGTCCGAAGTTTGAAAGTTATTTATCTTTATACAAAGTCCGAGCAGAACTTCCATGATATTTTCTTGTTATTTAACTGTGTAATCAACGTGAAATATGAACGTGAGACAATGCTCTGATTGGGCTGAAGACTGACCTACTAGATGCGTATATAATTTGGCACAGATGGGCAAAAGGGCATTTGAGATAGTTACGGATTTGGTGAAGAAGTCTAAACCAGAAAAGGGGGTAGGAATCGTTCGGCCAGAAGAAGTTCGTCCCTTCTTTGACAAGTATTTCGACAAGGTTATGGTGTATGGTTTTCTCCAATTTTTTCCTGAGATCTTCAAACCTGACGGAGGACCTGTTCGGCACAAATGCTGGGAGGATCAAAGTAATTACGACTTGGGCGAGAAGGCTGTCCGCCGGTTTGTAATGAGGTTTGTACGTTGGATTTGCGAGACGACTTCGTTGCTTCCGAGGGAGAGCGGCGATCTTAGTAAATTTCCCGTTTTCGCTGACTGGCTCCGGGTTAGTGAAGAAGGGGTTTATACTGCAGAGCAGATGTTCAATTTCGACCCACCGCATCTTAAATGGCTTGGTTGGTACATCGAAAACTTTCCCGATGTACAGGGCTTCATGGATGTGAATGATGAAGCCATTCTTAGCTGCGTTATTAAGGAGATTGAATCCGTAGAATCTGCGCCGTTCTCGGAAAAGGCCCAGGCTCTTGAGGCGACACTCGAGGAATTCAAAGATTTGGCGAAGGCAGAGGGCGACGAGGATTCAGGAGATAGCACGGTAGTTCCATCCTCTACACTGCTTTCTGCGTTATCGGGTAGGCAAAACGCTGTGTACGTTCCTATAACTAACTCTGGGACTTACTCCACTCATTACGGTCCCATATTGTTTACTGAGCTGCAGGAATTGATTGCCCAGAAAACCGGGAGGGAAGTCCCCGTTGATCAATCGCAGATTCAGGATGCTAGTGGCATCATTGCAAATGTTCTGGCGGAAGTCATGAATGTTCCCTCTTCTGTTCACGAAGAAGGCAATACCAAAATCGGGAGCGATGGTCGAGAGGTTGCCAGTTCTTCACACTCGCACGACTTAAGACCCAGGAATGTCCCGCAAGAGGGAACGGATAAAGATGTGTTGCTTCCGAATTCCTCACTTCCCGGCACATCACAGCGTAAGCAATCTTCTAAACTTGGGAAGAGCCGTTCTAAACCAGAACCTGGAAGACTGTTACCCGAAAAATACGAAGCCCAGAAGATTGAGGGCGTCGCTCCCACGATTAAGTTATCTATGAACTACTCATTCGCTAGCTTTGTTGAAGGGATGAAGCGATCAGATTTCAATACCTTACTTGGCGCTATCAAGCAGGTGATTACACTTTGCTCCAATTGATCCACCAAAAATCGTGTCGACCTGGATATGCTACCGAACGGGAACTAACGACCTGCTGTTTGCTTTTGTTGTAATATATTGTCTGAGTGTTTTGTTATAGTGTTCTGATAACCGATATTGCTCGTGGTTTTAAGGTCACGAATAGGTCACGTCATTCAGATCGTATGGTTGGTTCATACTTCATTCTAGGAGTCGGCGCCGGCGCCACTAGTCTCTTTTGTGTATTTGAGTCTTGTTTCCGTCCTTTATGTGTCGTGAATTTCATATCCTTAATATATGGCCATGAACAATAGGTTACGGACCTGCTGTTTCTGGTTGTACTATGTATAAAACGTGATAAGAATGTAGTATGATTTCCCTTGTTATTGTCATGTGGCGCCGGCGCCGGTTCTCCCTGGGTCTCGTGGTAGTCATCATTCATTCAGTCTTACAGTGTTCAACTTGCGCGCGATCTCGATTTTTTTTCGGGAATTTCCGATCGACCATCTTTAGAAGTGATTTATATGGCCTTTTTTGGATACTTTGCTTAAGATCATTGATAGGTTGGTTATGATTGTCGACTGCTCGCATTGCTGTGAGCCTGTGTGGTCAATATTGGCATTATTCGAGTTCAGTTGGTTACCTACTGTATTGGAATGGCGCCGGCGTCAACTGACATGTCAACCATTGGCTGATCATTTTTGTTTGTATCATTATCGTAGATTAATGGTGGAACGCTTCGTCAGCACAACAGAGTATGGAGCCCGCATTGTGTTGATCTTATTGTGTGTGACACCCCTGACAATAGCCCGGTTCCAGATGTTGAAATTAAAGGGAAGTCCGAGACACCTCCGTGGAACATGGTTAGGAGGACTACCTTCCCTGCCATATTTCATGCCGCGGAATCGTTGCTTGCGGATACAGGTTTTATCCTACTATTTGTACCTGCCGAGGAGCAGCCGACATTGATGTCTCCCAGCTGGGCCAGCAACTGGGAATGTATGCGGACCTTTTATGTCATCAACCATAGGCCATTTTTTCCGAGATGGGTATGCCTCATCCACTCTCGCTATCCTAATTTATTAATTGTTCGTGCTCATTTTTAATTTGCATACATTGTGTTCATATTTTCTTTGTTTAAACTTAGTCTGTTGTGTGTGATGACTTCAGAAGCGTCTCTTTAAAGCGAAGGTGCTAAGGCGAAGATCCATGAGTCACATGGAATTCCGATTTAATGAAATTGCGAGTAAAGTAATGGATTGGAATCCTGAATCGTCGGATGTGCTGGAGAATGTTGTGACGGATGTTAATCTGCTTCGGTGCAAGGAAACCGTGTCATATCGAGGGTCGAAACAAAAGTCTCCGGCTTTTATGGAATCGATGATAGAAATCTGCACTGGGAAAGGGAGCGCTGTACTTGACCTAACAGGCGGAATCGGTAAGGATCTAGTTAATATACTGAGTATTTATAAGTAAGGACTATCTAGAAGGTAACTAACGACGCGTTCGTTTTTCACAGGATCATCTGTCCGGGCTTGTGAGCTAAGTGGCAGACATGTACTCGCCTTAGAGGAAGACGAGGACGCTTATAATATGTGTCTAAATGAATTCCCAGTCAAACGCGCCCACGACAAGGGATTGGAGGATAATCGGATTCTAACCTTGCAGCAGCACTTCGCAGAGTTGGACGGACAATTCTCTCAATCTACTTCGCAAGCTGCCCTGAGCGGTAGTTCACATGGATTGGCTGATTAAAGGGCGATATTAGGAATAGAATCATGTGCCGGTGTAGAATCTTAGATTCACAGTCACATTTTGATGCACAATCGAGACTACTGAGAAGTGCAATGCACTGTGTTTGTACCTCTAATATTCTATACAATACACAAAACTTGAGCCGAATTCAAAATCAGGTTCATTGCGTGCTGAAAGTTTGATTTGCCCAATCATGTCCTACAAAATTTAATTTAAACCTGCTTACAAGCTATGCTGCTCACTCCTCACAGTCTGTGTCACTGACTAGACCAACCCAATACTTTGAAATCATCTCATAGTCCTTCACTGAATCACCTGTTTCAGTTCCTGCTTCGCTGCCTGGCTCCATCGTAGCTGATTGCTCAATGTAGTTCGGTCGATCCTCAGTCCTTGGAGACATGGGTAGGCTCAATCGTTCTTCACCGTCCGTGGTTTGCAGCCAAGGCGCATGCGCTATCGAGCGATCGAGACGCGAATGCCATACACAGCTGCATTCTGCACAATTTCAAAATCATCATTAGGAAACGAAGTCTGACCAATCTGATTCGGCTGAAACTGTCCATTGAAATCGCATTGAAACACGTACAGTCGAGAGGTTCATACAGATTGAAGTTACCTGCACAACTGAAATCGAATGTCCTCCTACTCCTTGCCCTCTGCTTCGCTCCCCAGTACAATGTGGAGCGACTTCTCCGCCTCGGAGCCTTCCTAAATCTTCGCCTGGGAGTCGCCATTAGGTGTGACGTAGAGCAACCTCTGGAGTCTGGCTTCTACTCCACTCTTGAGATCAAAGTTAGCTGATGGGACGTATTGTATGGACTGCATTGCGCTCCTGTTTATGAGAGTATGGAGTAATGAACTTGTACAAGACGGCCAAAAGTAGGGCATGCACGTTGTCCAAGGATAGCAATGCCCATTATGAAGGATGCGCCAATATCGTCTCTCGATTGCACTGGTTTTTGTGGATCTGATCTCATATCGTTTCTTTCAGAGAATTTATGTCGTGTGCCGCGTGCATTTATATACCATATCGGCAATTTCAAGTAAATGTAATAAGATGGTAGTATGGTTGAGTTTTTAAACGTAGTTTGTTAATCAAATTAGGTCATTAACCTGTAGTCGTAACTGATATTTTATAGCCTGTGGACATGGTGTAATTGCTTTTTGACGTCGTCTTCCTTGGCCATTTTTGAGACCTGGGATCACATAGATAAATTTCAAAGTTGCTGGTATCATTGCACCAGGTCCCTTGTCTCTGTCGTTTCTGTTTTTCGTGCTTTTTTGATTTTGAAGTCTTGTAAGTTCAATGGCCAAGAAGCACTCAACTTCGGTTCCGTCAACCTTGCTTGTTAATTTAACATCTGGAGATACTCCATCGAAGGGTCATATTATGGACGCATTGATGGTTGGAATGGCAACGCGGTGGGTTGATTACATCCCTGGTGCGCAGATTGTCTCTGATGAAGGTGATAGTAGCGACTCCGATTTCGAACCGAATCATGATTCCCTTGTGCCGAACTCCTCCTTGGGCCCTCGATGGTTTCGATCACTATCTTTCAGTAGATTGATGAAACTCTTTGCAGAGATTCTTCCCCTGTTGGATCCTTGCCCGGACGAGTCGTTCCCTTGGTCATCGGTCTGCAAGGGAGTAAGCGCCGATAAGTTTCCTTATCATCCGCACTTCATGTTGATTAGCGGAGGGAGTTTTGGGCCAGTTTCCGACCAAGTATCGCTTTACTTAAATCGAAATTGGGAATCGCTTCCCGCGATGCAGGTGCTCGTCTCGAGACAGGTCAAAGGAAGCCTCGGTATGCAAGTCCTTCATTTTTGGCAGCTTGACCATATTGCGAGACGTTGGATCCACCGAGGTACCGGAAGATATTTGGTAACTCACGAGAAGGGCTGGGAAGAACTTGAGATTCAGGTCACTCACGCCAGCCGGGACGAATGATCGACTACAAGGTTGCTACATGCGGCCAATACCCCGTTTTTTGCTATTCCGTCTAACTTGTTTCGTTTGCCTGTGTTAAAATCAGAGTATTGCATACCGCTTTTAACGAGTTCATCAGATCTCTGATCATGGATTCCTTTTACCTTCTTTTTTAGTCGTTTGTTCACTTGTTGGTGTTCGATCCGATAATTTCTGTTTTCGGGAGTATTTAGTCGAGTGGCGCTGGCGCCAGTAAGGTTGCTTGTATCCCGGATTCAAAGGTTTAGCTTGATTTTGGCTTCGTACGGTCACTTTTCTAGAATCTTTTGTCATAACTTTCCCGATTTTTGTCGGTGATTTGTATCTTGCTGAGTCGGCAAAAATGATGCTGCAATATCATTTCGTATTTGCATATGGCGCCGGCGCCACATGATTATTTTGAATGGTTCGATTGATTCGTGTAAGTTGTAATGACTGGTTTAGTGCTTACGGAATATGGGTTTGTGTGATGGACTTGTAACCATTTATATTTTGGCGAATTAATTACCATGGTTATGCTTTTGGGATTTAAGCAATCTTTGTTAAGAAACTCCTAAACCTAGGGTGCATATATCTCTTGATATTCATTCTCCAAAGCCTTAGGGCAAAATTGTTTTCCGATAAAATTGCATTCCGCATATCTATTTTTGTCATCTTCACTGGTTGCTGAGATCTTTCCTTGAGAACACCAGTATCACGGGTGTATTGTTGTGTCGCGGAATTACGTATTTTTACGTTTCTTGTATTTGTACGTATAGTATACTGGATGATTTTCATCAATACTTTATGTTTTCATCTTTCTTGTATGCGACTGTATCAGTACTTGGTGTGTACAGGTATAAGTCATCAGTGCTGGACGAATGTCCGATTTCGTTCGCCTTGTTTTTTCTGCTGCGTGTCTTTTCTGTCAGACAACCTGGCAGTTGCCAGGTCTACACGCACTCCGAGTGGCACACTCTGAAACGCTCTTCCCAGTGCCAGTGTATTAAGCTAGCCCATTTTCATTTGAAATCCTAATCCTGGGCTTCATTACTCCCGGTTTAAATTACGGAAGCTGCAAAACTATGAATTGGGTTGATTGAGGAAAGATCGTACCAGATTCCTGCGTCGACGAGCTTCCAGGTAGCCTGAGCACCTCACGTAGAACGTGCAACGTCGAGGATTTTCTCCCGCTTGACAGAGACCATCTTTCGTCTTCTACGGTATACAGAAATTGCTCCCAGGTGTTGGTCAATACCGTACCCCTCCTGGCAAATATACAGCCTTGCTGGTGGCGACCATAATTGATCGACAACCAACAGGCCACCAATATGATCATAAGCAGGGCACAACTCGTGAGGGTTGGAACCTCTGTACATTAAGGAAGAAGACTTTTCAAATGAATGCGTTTGAGAAGGCACCCACCTCCAAACCTGCACGCCAAGAAATACAGAAGGATACTGTATGCTTTTAACTGCATCACAAGCACTCCGACACACTCCTTGACCATAATGCTTATAAAGTTAAGTCTTGAGGTATGCAGCCTTTTCGCACGTAAACTAACTCGAGGGACCGATTCCCAAGAGACTCTTACACATGATCAGTACATGGGCAATGGATTCAATCTTGGCAGATAAAAGCGGCGTCATCTGCAGAGCAATCTCACAAAGGACAGCAATCATGGAAAGAAATGGAATCAAGAAGGTACATCAAGAACCGAATTTTTCCATTTTTCGCTATCTGAGTACAACTCTTTCGTCTGATAGGACATGTGGTTTCACTGCATATTGTATTTTACAAAGCAGAAGCTACCTGAAGCCTACATCTGAACCAAGCAGCAGCTTCTGAATGTGCATCTTGAGTTAAGCATCGGAACCCTTTCATGACGGATACACCTGCTCCGGGTACTATCAGGATCCGAAAGCCTGACCTGCTCAGTTCCTCGAGGAAAACAAAAGGCTACAAATCGAAAGAGGCTCGTCATTGCATGCTGGCCAAATAATTAGCCGATGTAGTTGGCTTCGAAAGACTCATGAAGATGCCATACGAAAGATGGCGACGAGATTTGCCGCTGACTGAAAGGATTCTGCTGATAATTCTTGTTACTAAGCTAATACCTCCGTCTTGGGTGTCAAAGTATTCTGCGAAGCTACAGCTTTCCAAGTTCGCTCAGGTCCATCTTCAACATACTTCCAACACCGCTTATTCGCCCCACTTATCTTTTGCAACTTCCCTGCCTCTACACCTGCATATATACGATAAACAAGATAGGATGTTATATTCACGCCTCCGAAAACTATAGATCGACAAATCAAATCGACAAGCTGAAACCTTGATGCTCTACAGACTACAAACTCTAAGGGAAAATCTTAAAAGAGAACTAAATGCCAGCTTCTCCACACAACCAAGTAGGGATTACACACTTCCTCAAAACTGATGACACTAAGAACAGATTGTCATCGCGGACTTAAATCTAACAAAAAGTCTCTCACATGGATTTGACACAGCCGAAGTAAGCGGCACTTCAAACCAGTGTCAATTTAAAATTCCCGATAAGATATACACGCACTATGCAATAATCTTGTGGCAAGGTTGACACTATCGGACACATGCTTGTCAAAATTCATAAACAAGATGCAATGTGGTTATTCATCATATCCACACTATGGCGAGTTAAATGATATAACGCTTACCTTCTTCGTGATATATCCCCCATGCAGCTCCATGCCCGGCATCCTGCAAGTAATAAACCCAAACTCCACGTCAGCTTAAAAAAGAACATTGTGACACAAACGACAGAGGATGATACTTAAACGAGGAAAACCACAATCTACTACCATAGGAAGCACATCAATTCGGACATGCAGGATCTCTCGGTGCATATCTAACACACTGATCACATGCTATTCCTAATATGAATTTTCCTTTCTTAATCGTTACGCTAAAGAATAAGTTTTGTCAAAATATTACATGAACTTCAAGACATTATTAGAATTGGAATAATGGCTCTCCACATAAATTTTTCATCTGCTTTATAGAACTTATAGAATATGACCATGGTTTATAAAAGATACACAAATTGACTACTTTCGGGATCTTCTCCATGTGTCCTCGTTTGATTACTACGGTGTGGCTGCTCACCATCGAAGCGAGAAATTCTATCTCCTCAACTGCTATCAATTGCACGAAATCAACTTGACCTAATGCACGAAGCTGAGGAAGGCCGTGGTAATAACATTGGCTGCAAAACATGCAACATAATTGACCGCATTGGCATGCTCATCCCCAAAACTCAAGCACTGAACTACTCAATGAACTCCTCTAATCCACGAACCGATCGATCCCAAATCCCATTGATGAATCAAACCAAGAATTAGAAGCCCCATACTATCAGAGTTAAAAATTTAATAATTAAAAAAAAAAAAAAAAAAAAAAAAAAAACCACAACCCATTCCCGTCCAAACCCATTTTCTTCACCGCTGTTCACGATCACAGAATCCAATTCAAAAAGAAATCACAGTCCAGGAACAGAGAAATCAAACCCTAAAATCCAATGCAGCTACAAATCTCCAATTCAACCTCCCACACAACCTAATTTAAAAATTCAGCAGCATACCTTCCGCAGCTTCACATCGCAGAGCTTGTAATACGTCTGCGGCTTCCAGTGCGACTTGGCAACTTTGTGGCCGACGCCCCAGCCAGGCAACAGCCTGGCCACATCGAACACGTTCTTCTTCTTGGGGCTCCCGGTGCCGGGCTTCTTGACCACCACCTCCTCCGCATTCTTGACCACCGTGGCCAGGCCTCGTCGCAGCACCAGCGTCGCCGCTGATCTCGACATCGCCATCACCTTGGCAATCCTCTCCTCGCAGCCCAACAATCAAGCTCCCCAACCCGATCGCCAAATTCTCTAAACCCTAAACCCTCGCTTTGCTGAACACACTCAGGTCGCGCGGGTTTGGGGTCGCCGGTTCTAGGAGGCGCACCTACATCCGTTACTGTACCCCAAAACCAATATCATCTATTTATTTGGTACCAAATATCATCTATTTATTTGGTTCCAAATATCATCTATTTATTTGGTACCAAATAATTATCATCTAATTTATTTATTTATATATGATATTAAATAAATAGATAATATTAGTTTCTTTGGTTTAAATAAATAAATAAATATACTAATATCATTTATTAATTTCTTGTCCTTGAATTGTATCATACTGTCAATTATTGGTTTTGTGTACCGGTCGTGTGTGATTCAGGAATGACAGCAGCCCATTTAATTGCGAATTCCAGAACTAGACCTGTAGTACCAAAGCAGTTTTGTCCAAAAATAATTTTAAAAAAAATAAAATGTAAAAGTTAGAAAATTATGAAGATAGATAAACAAAACTAGAATAAATTATTTTTTGTAATATTTTATTGTTTCTAAGCCATTTAACCCCTAAAGGATGGAGGGGTATGTCCACAATTTTTCAGTACCTACAGTGCCATTCTTGCAATTTCCAAAGTGAGACAAATTTGAGAATCACCATAAGCAGTTTAACCGTAAGATCTTTGAAAGTAGTGGGCTACTAAAATCTATACCAAATTTTGGCTTTGGAGAAGCAAGGGATCAGAAGATCATAACATGTGAAGTTTGGAAGATTAGTGAATTTTTGAAATACTATCAGTGAGTTTCCGAGTTTGACTGAAATTTGCTAATTCAAAATTTTATAAAAGCTTAGCAACTAAAGCTAATTCTCTTCTTGAGTATGTTAGGAACATGCAAAAATTTTTAAAGATTTTTCCGAGTTACCAATTTGGAGAAAATGGGTTTGACATAAGTGTCACTCTGAATTTTATTTTTTCCAACATGGCACTTTTTGAGAAATTCAAAAGGGTTTCTGATAAATCCAAAACGGTGAAGCCATAAAAGATTGGTCATATAAGCAAACCCCGAAACAAAATGCTAAAAAAAAAATCCACAAGGAGAGATCTTCATTTCAGTTTTCAATGTGCTCAAAGTTTGGTTGAAACACTGTAAGTGAAAATATACTAACTTCACTGTAGAAACATAGGACCCACTCATGTTTTTTCTTTTTTTCTAAAATAAAAGTTTCACTTTTTCACTAAAATTTTAGCATATCCTTATTGCCAACTTAATTCTAAAGAGGTTAAGAAAAAAAACACTCAAATCCGAGCCTTTTAGGGCATTTTATTGGGTTTTTTAATTTCTGGTCCAACCCAAAAGTGGTTGCTTTGTCCTTTAGGGGTTAAGGTCCTTTTTACTGATTTTTTGTTGAAAACAAAATTGAGAAATTCAAGTTTTGAGAAGTGAACTTTATTCTTTCCAAAAAAAAACATCTGTTCTCCGAGTAGCGAACATGCTAAGGTGTTATAGTGGATTAGTGCGTGTTTAGAGGAGTCATTGTAACTTGGAGGCGTGCCTTACAGTGTTTTTGCACCTCAAAACTGGTAGTCATCCACAACTTCTATTTATTTGATAATTTCATATCTTCAACATGTTACATTATTGGTTATGTATATAAGAAAATTCATCTAAACTCAATTTCTAGCAATAACAAGAAAATCCACTTGGCGCATTATATAACTTTAGACTCGTGCTCTGCCACAAAAATTGAAAAGGCTTGTGATTGGGTTGCCGTTTTTGGAATGTTTTTAATTTTTAATTTTTTTTAATTTCTTATTTTTTAAATTTTAATTCTTTTTAAAAAAATAGAAAATACTTGATCTTGTAGTTGTGGAGATGGGAGCTTACTCTATATCATAGAGAAAAAGTGGTTTGACTTGCATATATGATAAAAGAGAAAAGGAGAGAGAAAGCAAAGAAAGGTTATAGAATTGGTGGATGAAGAACAATAGAAGTGGTTCTTTACAATAAGACACTAAATTTTAAAATCTAAATTTTAGAAAATATAGTTTTATAAAAAAAACTCAATTTAAATGAGACAAAATCCAATAAAATTTTGTTGGTTTAATTTTAAACATATATTCACAAGTCACCAATGAGATAATTTATATAATTATAAAAATATAATTAAACCTACATATAAATAATATATTTAATCAAATCAAAACATCAAAATCTAAATAAACCAATACATTTGCATCTTCACAATATGATTTTGATTGATCATAGTAAAATCTTAAAGTTCCAGTTCATTGATAGTGACAGTTATAAATTATAATTTAAATTGCTAATAAATCTAATGAATCAATTCAATATAATATTAATTTTCCTCCTCATATCAATATTTTCTATAAAATTACTCAATTCTTCAAATCACTCAAAAAGAAAAATTATAAATTCAAAATTGAGAAAACAAACAGGGCTGGCTGCACTCCTTAACCAGAACAAAATAGGGCTGAGTTAAGGTACTTGGCGACCCGAACAACATCTCCACGGTTCAGCCCCCCTCCCCTCCCCACCCCAAGACCAAGAAACAGTCCCCCGACCACCCCACCCTAAGACCGCGAAGAGAACTACAATTCCAGCGCAGAAAACGTCGCCATCACTCCCACGCAACGAGCCATTTGAATTCGAAATCCTTTGATCAAGTCCAAAAACACCATCACTCCAAAAACTAACAAAACACTCAAAAAAACACAGTAAATCACACATCACAACACACAACACACACACACACAAGAGTATCACTCCACCATCCGAAGAGCATTGCATAAGTTATTGCATAAGTTATTGCATTTCAGGTGACTCCTGCTCTCACTCCCACCTCAATCGGTTTCCATTTCCATCAACACATACATCAACTTACACATGTGATCACATCTCCATTTATTTGGATCAGCTGCCAAGTTGCAATGTGTAATCATGTATCTTATGTTCATTCATGTCTCCACTTTGCTGGCTTTGCTGGCTATGTGTGTAGATTGCTGGTATGGATGTGTAGAGATTGATTGCAGATGCGCATGGGATGTGGAGTAGCAATGTGGATTAGCAAAAACAGGTTTTGTGGAGGTTTTAGGGCTCCATGGAGGTGTTGTTGCGATGGCTTCAGATTTGTAGTTTAGTGTCAGTGTGGGGTGGTGGTGGATGTGATGAAGAGTGAGGGAGTGCGTGGGTGAGAGAGAGAGAGGGAGTGTTGGGAGTTGGGAGGATTTCTGGATCCGGATTTGGGTTCTGTTGCTCTGTTTTGTAGTTTTTGGATTTCTGGGTTTAGTGGGTGCGTTGTTAGCTTGTTTTGGACTGAGGTTTTGGGATTGTTCTTTGGGGAATTGTGATGTGATGTGAGGTGCGTTTGTTTTTGGTTTTATGGAATTTGGTGATCTTGGTGAATTGGTGGTTGGATGAGCTGACGTTGAGTGTTTTGATGCAGGGTAGGTGGTGATTTCTTTGGTGGGCGGAAGAGAAGTGGAAGGCGGGCGGAATTGAGGAGTGTGTTGTCATTTACAGGTTCCTCTTTGCATTTGTGTTCCATTTGGTTGTGCTGGTTTTGTTTCATTCTTGCTTAGGTCTGATCGTTCTGGAAGTTTACGTGGCTCCGATTCTTGGTGTATAGTCAGGAGTTATAGTTCCCGGCAACCAGTTTCTGCTGGTCATTCTTTTGGATATGTCAGTTGACAGGATAACATCAAATTCTTTCTGACTCAGCATTGGTTCCTCTTTTCTCTCTGATCTTAACTCTCTAGTGACTCCATGGGTTTTGGTTCAGTGAGTCCGCATGAAATGCTGCAGAAGGGGCTATATTGATACCTTTACAGGTTGGAATACCTCGGTTGTTGCAGGATGAGTTGGAAGGAATGACTGGGATTGACAGCGTCAGCACGTTCTGAATATATTAGCTACGTCATTATAATTCAAGCAATATGAGGCTCGTCAGGCGAAAACCTAGAAAGCTGGATGGTTGTGGGAAGGTTTTCATTTTAACCATGTTCACTGGATATTTGATGACATTGAAATCTACTGTGTACGTGATGCCATTCTCGTCGGTTGAGTAGATTCTCATAGTTGTCAAATTGAGAATACATTAAGCGTTCGGCTTTTATTCGAGTCTTGGAAGATTTTGACCTCCCTTCGGACCTGATTAGAGACCTGGTTTTGCAAACTCTTGATGCATGTTCTAATGAAATTTGTGCAGCTTGAACTTGAACGAGTCATTGGTCTGACAACAGCAACTCCAAGTGGGTTAGCATGCAATGGTGTCAGCGAAGAGATTGCATACATCGCCGGCTGTGTAATAGTGATATATAATGTAAGAACCAACAGTCAAACACATTTTCTCACGGCGCAAGGAAGCCCCAAACCCTTTTCATGCGTCGCATTCTCGAGCCAAGGAGGGAAATACATAGCTGCTGGAGAGGTAATTTTTTTGAAATGACTTGTTAAATAGTATTCCAGCCTTCTTGCAAGTTGACCGGTTTGTTGCTTCTTTGATTATGGAATGTAGGTATGCTCTGTGCTTCTCAAGGAATCCCCTGCCTCATGGCAAAAGACAACTTAATGTCCCCTTTCTTACACATTTTATTTTATATCTGCAGTCAGGGCACCAACCAGCAGTTGTGGTTTGGGAGGTAGCTACACGTACTAGCATTGTCGATTTGAAGTCACACAAGTATGGAGTGTCATCTGTACAGTTTTCCCCGAACGGTGAGTCAAAATTTTAATACCGAGAACTATGTAAGCACTTGATTGCACTGGTGACGAACAACCTTCTCGCTAACGTCATCGTACTTTGTATATATGTGCTTAGGTGTCGGCTCATAGTTCTTTTTTTCATTCTTTTAGAAGGTCTGCAGATGAGCTGGACATCACGATTGATAGTCCAATTTGATTAAGGAGATTGATCGTCAGTTTACACATCTTGTTTTGCAAAGCAACGTCGAAAATAACAGCAAAGCATTTTAAAGTAGATTCTTTCAGATTCTTTTGGTGGATCGTATTCTTTCTATACGTGTGGTCATTTTCTCTGGAAGCGCTTCTTGAAATGTGAAACTTTTTCTTCTAACACTTCTTTGCCATTGAATTGCATGTTGTAGGTAAGCACTTGGTTTCACTTGGTCTCCCTCATGATGGGTACATGTGCCTATGGGATTGGAAAAGTGGAGCTTTGCTGATGAAAACTCGACCAGCTTCCGGTTCTTTAGTTGCGTCTACTCTGCAGTTCGCCACAGACGGCAGTTTTTTTGTTTCCGGTGGTTCGAAGCATCTGAAGCAATGGACCATTGGTGGTTCTCGAGCAAGTTCGTTTGGGACGACCACTAATCCTGGCATGGATGGAAAGCCAATTAAACTGGGCAGTCAGAAGGAGAGCATGTTTGTTTGTATATCATCTGCAGCTGCCTCAAGAGAACAGACTGCTGGATCTCTATCAAATCAGCCCATTTATGCGTTGACATCTAGTGGTAAGCTGGTTCTCTAGTGTCACAACCTTTTTTCATGCACAATTGCGACTTATAATTGGTGGGCTGGGAGCATTTAGGAATGGTCCTTAACTATGTGTATGTATTTGCTTAGATAGAATATGTAGGCACATTAATTAGTTTTGATGGTGTGGGCCTGGCATTGACGACCATGATCATGCATTTCTGCAGGTGTTCTTTGTTTTCTCCAGGCTGGGCTTGCTATCGAAAAATGGGTTGATATACAGGTAGTTCTATACGATGCATGACTGCGGTGCTTCCATGAAGTCTTAGTATTCCATATGGTATTCAAGTATTCTTCCACATCCTATGTACAGTGACGTACTGCTTAGTTTAATAAAATGAGTTCATTCTTTAGAATTTGAAGAGCAGTATGCCTGTGAGGGGTTCTCTTTAACATTTTTGTTCAATCGTTGGGAGAATTTCAAACTGCAGCACGATCCCTTTAAATGACATATGAACTTGGCTGAGCAGGTGCGACAAGCGTATGCATTGACCACCTCAGACGGTTATATAGCTTGTGCATGTAGCGATGGAATAGTAAGGATTTTCTCGCAAGGTAGTCTTGAATATTCTGCCACTCTTCCTCGGCCTGCTCCCCATGGCTATCATGGTCTTACAGATGCCGACGTTGGTGCCTACCTGGCTGTTGGTAATCGTGTAACAGCTGGCATTAAGTTCCCAGATGCAATTGCCTGTGCTTATCTCCAGCAAGGGCAAAACATTGGTAAGACTCTGGCGTTAACGCAAAGTAGACAGCATGTAGAAGTCTATCTTTTTACATGTACAATTAATGAAGATAGACAGGAGGAAAGTGAGTTAAATATTTCTTTATTTTTAATGCGAATTCATCAGAAACTCAGTATGCTAGTGTTGTGTAATACGCTCTAATTGTACTCAGTTTCTTTTGGCTTGCAGCTGTCATTTATGATGATCATAGCTTGTATGTGTGGGACGTTCGGAGCTACTCAAAGGTCCCTCCCTTACTAATTATTGCCTATGGTCACTTCAATCTTGGCACTTCCATCTATTTGGTGGATTATGAATGTGCAAAGGTTGCAAATTTCCTCTGAAGGCAGTGAAGCGTGGAATAAGATATAAGTCACTGCTAAGTTAATTTGGTTTCAACTGCATGAAATAGTTACTCTCTTGAGTGAAGTACCGACTGATGCGACAAGCATGCTTCATATTGATTACATCATTTTCTGATTCGTTGTCACAGATCGGAAGATACCGCACATTTCTTTCCCACAGTTCCTGCATTTGGGATGTAGTGAGCTTACCTGATCCGCTTCAATCCACAAATGTAAATAGTGTAATGCGAGGGGAGGCCTTCGCAACCTGTTCGGCTGATGGTTCCATTCGGTTGTGGCACCTAGATCTTGGTCAAGATGACACTTCTAAGGCTTTGCCAGTCCACTCTTCAAGTGATCACGCCCGTCTTCAAAATGTGTACAGCAAGGATATCTTGGGGGTGCTCTACATAGGTTCCGCATCAGCACTCTTTCGATTACTTAATCACGTATAACATAGTTGCAAATTTTGATTCCTCGAAAATAAAGAAAAGAACACTATCTGTGATTCCGTTCGTACCTTACCAATCCTTTGTTTGTTGATAGACTGTGAGACTGCTGCTATTGGACTTGACTTGTTACGTCATCTTGCCAAGTGATTCGTTTTTGAAATGGTTCTTAATCCGAAATGGAACAATTTACACAGTTCCTTACAATATTTGATGCAAGAGATCCACTGCAAGATAGTCCTATAATTCTGATAGCTTTCCTTGAACTGCAGATACTTTAGGAGAGTCGAAGGGAAGACTCTCCACCACAGGTGCAATTGAAGAACCTGTTGATACAGCCGTTGGATTCCGTTCCATTTCTGTGAGCCCTGATGGAAATCACCTGGCAGCTGGTGACAGCAGTGGAAATCTTCGCATTTTTGACCTCAACAGTCTTCTTTTATACAGTTTCCAGGTACGAACAGCTACTCTGTTCTTGAACATTTAGTTGAACTAGGTTTTTCAGATAGGTTGCACCTCTTTTGAATCTCGACTAGAGCAACTAGTCACTAAAAGAAAAAAGAGCAACAATGTTTCCTGTTTCATGATTGTCATTTCTTTGTAGTATGCTAGCCTCAAATACCTACTATCTGATTGGTGCATTTTTTCTTTGTCATAGTGAACTTATACTGTATTTCAGTACTGCTATATGGCAAAACTTTTATTATCCAATCACGTTTCTACAGCATTGTATCTAAGTTTGTACCTCAATAATATTTGCAGGAAGCCCATGATGCAGAAATTCTATCTTTGGGCTATACCACAGTCGTGAATGAGGGTCATTCTTGCGACACAGAGCGCTTAACCAGTTCTCTACTGGCTTCTGGAGGGCGTGACCGGCTTATCCACATCTATGATGTCAATAGGTGATTTCCGTTTCTATAGTATCACGAGTAAGGACACAAGTGTTGTACTTGGAACTTTCTCTTGGTGCTAACCTAATCGTTTTTCAAGGTTCTCTTGGAATACTTGCGTAGGCAATATATTTAAAGACTGGGAAGTTTTAATGTAATGTGTTTTCTTTCATGGGCTTTTGCAGAGGCTATGATGTAGTTGAGACGTTGGATGATCATACAGCATCAATAACAACAGTCAGGTTCGCTTGCAATGGGTTGAAATTGCTGAGCTGCAGTGCTGACAAGTAAGTCTATAACAACTCTGCATGTACCAAATTTTGACAGAATTTGACTGCATAACCGCTCTTCAGACACCATGCCTTAGTTGGATGCCATTCATAGTGGTATGATTTCGCAGTATATCTGCATGGACCTGGGTTTTAATTTGATAAACTAGGTTACATCTCAATGATCGGTAAGTTCTAGTCTTTGTCCTGAATTACGTTATCTTCCAATTGCTCCCCTGTAAATGTCCACTGGGCGGGTTCGAACTGATTTAGACAGATGTTGATTTGTCCATATTTACGCTAATCATTTGGCCGACTTTGTGCAGGTCAGTAGTGTTTCGAAATCTTTCAATGACTTCGTCGGGATGCAAGGCCTCGCGTTACCATCAAGAAATAGCAACAAGGGGCACCATTTATGACATGGATATAGATGCTTCTGACAAGCTCGTTGTCACCGTTGGCCAGGTCTTACTTGTCATTTGTCGGTCGAGGTTATATTGATTGTTCACTTCAAGTTCCTCTGAAACAAGAGATTTATTTTTTCATTTGGTTGAGTTATATCAAGGACGTTACGGAAAGCTAAACAGATGGCAACCAACATGCTTGTATCTGTAGCTTGTGAACCTGCTGATCTAGCTTTCGCCAGCTTATTTTCATCAAACCATGGTACTAGCCTCACGTTTTTCCTGCTCGGGTTTTCAGGATAAGAAACTAAATATCCTGAGTTTGACGTCGGGTAAGTCCGTGCGATGTTTCAAACCCGAGGGTGACATCGGAGAGCCTATCAAGGTAATTCTATTACTCTTGCGTAGCACGTTTCATAGAGGTCTGGTATGGAGCTTTGTAACAGCAGTAAAACAGAAGCATGTTCTTCGTTGATTGCAATAGGAGATGTTACATTTGTAGTGAGGGATACCCGTATTGTAATTGACTAGTTGTGGAATGTAGGTACGGATGGATCCCAGTGGCGCGTATGTGGTATGTTCGCACTCAGATAGATGTATGCGTATTTACAATTTCATAACTGGCGAGCCTTTAGCCGAAGCATCAGGCCATGCAGAAGTGATAACTGGAGTAACTTTCCTCCCCGATTGTCGGCGTCTCATCTCTGTAAGTTTCTTACAGGAAAATCTGCAGCTTTTTTGTAAAATTATCATGATTATTAGCTTTAATGATTTTTAATTCGCTGTCTTATCTGTGAACTTGACATGTGTTGATCCCACTGTAAGTTGCTGATTATATTGTGTATCTTCGTATAGCACTTATCAATCCAGGTTGTAATTTTTGCGATGTCAATTGACCGGGTTTCTTTACAGGTAAGCGGTGATAGCTGCATTTTCGTGTGGCGGCTTCCTATAACTCTTTCACGGGCCATGCGTAAACGTTGCAGCGTAACAGCCGACTCGAGACCACCTCTTAAAACTCTTAAATCATCTTTACCCCGGTCAAACATCAAAGAGGTCCCCAGAGCTGCAAAGATGCAGCGCTTTCACTCTATGAAAGGAGACGCCATCGAAAGCAGATCCGTTCCCTTAGAGTCTAATGAGAACGTCTGTCCTACTGAGCATGACGAAAATGGAGAAAGCACTGCGGAGGCCGTTGCGAAGAAATGTCAGAATGTGGACGCTATATGTAAAGAGAAGGAAGGAACAGTGGTATGATCTTCTCAACTCGCAGTGATCAGCTTCGTTGACATGGTTGAAGGTGGAAGTTTTATCAGTATTCATGCATGATCATCTTCTGACTCCCTTTGATTTGGGATTAGGTTGGTGAAGTGACTCCTGCAGCTTTCAAGTTCAGTGTATCAAGGCTCCCACCATGGGCACAAGCGAAAATTGCACGTGATGAAGCTCCAGCTTCCGGAGGTAAAGAGGAGGCTAATTCATCTGGAAACACTAGAAAGGCATTTCAGTCTCGATGGGCAGAGGTACAAAGAATCCTACTTTCGTGTCACCTTTTCCAGAATTGGCAAGTTCATGCTGATCTATTCAGACTAGAGAAACTTTACAGTTTGGTTTAAGTAACTCCTATTGATTATGCGTGTCGTTGCACTCGACAGCGTTTGGGTCGTGACGGCTACAAGTTATTCTCTGAATTCATGGAAGAATCCACGCCACCACCAACAATACGCCCAAGCGGTTTTGGATCTAAGAGGCGATTCTCCATTGAAGGAGGAAGTGTAGCAGAATCAGACAGCACTCCTGGAAGCGCAATCTCTCAACTTCATAGTAGTCCCATTTCCGGTTCAAGTTCGATTCCCAAGTTAGTAACTCATTTCCCAAGTTAGTGAACTGCATTAACAAGTGTTCCTTTCGCATTGATTTTGTTAGACTCTGTGCTTGATACATGATTCTCATTATATTAGTAAATCAATTTGCAAAAGAGAAGATTGTAGGCTGTCTGAGCCCATACTGAGACACTCTTTACGCTCCAGCCTCATCGCCGATGACTAGACGACTATACTTGGGCAGTTCTCGACAATAATTCTTTATCTAACTGGGATCATTGACAAATACTTATCTAGACCAAAATCTTTGTCATTTGGATGCAGGAAGGAGAATCAGTGGACTTCAGTTCATACTGTATTTTTGGGTGATTCTGATTTTGATGATATCAGTCCCAAAGTAGTCGGGCCGCCGGATGGGATTCAGGCAGGATCTACACAAGCTAGGAGTGCTAAAATGAAATCGTCTCTAGGTCCTAAGCAGGGAAAGCGTGAAAATGAGGATGAAGATGTTAAAGGAGGCTCTTCGGATGACGAGGGAGACTCTGTACATGTGAATGCCGTTGTTGGGGTGGAGCAGATTGTTTATTATACGCCTGGATCAGCAGGCCTAAAGAGCAACGGTGGAGACAAGGTTCTGTTTAAGGTGTCGTCGAAAGATAAAAATGAAGTTACGGAGGATTCTCATATAATTTCCAGCAGCCCAGTGAACTTAACAAGGAAAATTGATGAAAATGATGGGGATGACAAAAGATTATCCCAGTTAGACAGTGAGAAGTTGCCCTTGGATATTGAAGAAGATGACGTTGTTGAGGATGATGAGTTCAGCCCTTGTCGGGATCTTTTCAGTGCTCATTTTGACAAGCTGGCATCAGACCCAAAGGTTTACTTTCCTGACCTTTTGGTTCTTGCGGGTCGTTTATACTTCATTGACTACCTTAACAGCTATTTTGAACCTCTCTGGGCCGTGTTTCCTGGTATTGAGCATGCTAATGATAATTCAAAATATCAGTTAAATTGCAATGTTAGGTGGTCAGAGGGCTACTTCTTGAAATGCCGCCATTAATGAGCTTGTTGAAGTATTACAAAATCAGCTTGCAAGATTTGTCCATTTACTATTCGTTTCTTGAATGTTTTTTGAGACGATAATAATGGTAATTTTGAACAGGTCGGAGGATCCGCCAGAAGAAGTTTCTCTGCCCGATTTTTTGCACAGTCGAACTCAAAGCCACCAAGATCTTCCCTATTCCCAGCTTCTCCTGCCGGAAATAGAATGAAAGGTCGAAGAGATAATCAGGCTTTGTTGGTAGGTAGTGATGCCTCTGAAATAACCCCAGGGAAGCTGTTTGCTGCTGAGAAGGGTAGCGCTAATCTGCATGAAGAGGTAATGGCTTTGACTTGTACATGATGTACCATAAGAGTATTGTAAATGTTGATTCAATGGATGTACTTGAAGCCCTCAATCAAGAAATTTCCTTTATGCCAGATGTTCCCATATTCTTCAATTTGCACGTATGGGATCTCTTGTTAACATTTGATATAATTTGTAGCAGGACACTGGCGGAGCTCAGCCCAAAAATGAGATATTAGTCAACTTAGATAACGCAGATTTTTGGACACCAAATCAAGCATTTAGTACGGAGAAGAGCGGTGGTAAAGGAGGCACAGAGATAAGATCAAAAGATTTGAATCTGGAAGGGTCGCCACAGACGCCAGATCTTTTGCTTTCCAATAGCCCTCAACTGGCAGGGGAAAGGAAAGGAAGCCTCCCTCCGAAGCTCAAAACTGGAACTGTAGCCGCAGCGGTCGAGGACGGACTCGCTTCACGTGTCCCTTCCCCCAAGTTGCGAGAGGGAGCTGTAGAGAAAGTGGTGTTTGACCGTAGTGAGCAGTCGATTGGCAGGATAAGGCACGAAGCAGAGCATTACAAGAGAATAGATGAGTCAAGCGGCTTGTCTATAGATCTTCTTCACTCCGGAAATCAGGAAGGTACAGTTGCGCATATCGCGACTGAACAACTAAATTCTCGTGGCACCGAATCATTTCTTGCTGCTGCTGATGTTCTTAACCCATACACCCGTCCGTTGGTTGATAGTACCACTGACCATGAGGTTGAGTTTGAGAAGGACAAAGAAGACCATGAGGAAAATGTTTCTCGTTTATCTACAGGTACATCTGCAAGGAACTCATCATTAATTTTTGCACAAGCTTGTGTGCTGCCGTTAAATTCGGAATCCAGCCAAGCAGGACGAATTTCCGTTAAATGTTCTTAACCGCCTGCCTGAGTTTGGGTTGTTTTGCCTGGGTTTAATCGAGAACGACAATCTCCTGTGGTTCATCAATTATTGAAGGATCTCGTTGAAGTCTGCATCATTTTGGAATCCCTTGGTCGGCACGATTGCTATGCTGAATGTCGAATGCTTCTGATATCACTGTTCTCTGATTCTTGCGTTCTTTGTGTGAATCAGGCATATTTGCATTCAGCAATGAGGTGGAGGAACCTTTTCACTCATCAGAGTGGGAAACCTTCAGTGCAAGAAGGTCCACAATAAAAGCATTACCTCGCCCTGTTGAGGAGTATCAGAAAGCCTTGAAGGAGATGGTGGACGCAACAAGCAAGGCTTCGATGCTTTTTGATGAAATTTATTCTTTCTGTTACAAAAGTGAACCGGCTGAATCTGGACCTGATTCTGCAAATATTCCAATGTCAAGTTTACCACCGGATGTTCTGCGCTCTGGCCAGGCCTATCAAAGACTGGCACCAGGCAGTCTACAAGTGATTCAGAGACTCGCTGACAAGGTGGCGGCTTGTAGTTTTCCTCCAGATTCTCCAGATGCTGCAAAGTCTTCAGACAATGCTGCAGTCTGTGACTTTTCCTTTCGCAAAACTAGTGACTTCGGTAAGTTCTATTTACAATTGTATTCATTTGATCAAATATGCGCTGCATTCGTGTATATGTATTCGCTGCATAAGTCTACTTGGCTTTGTGCGGATTGCAATTCCTTTCTTCCCCTTCCCAGGGATACTAACCTTTTAAATTATTACTCTGGATTGATGTCCAATCCACTCTATTCCTGTGTACAACCTGCCGCTTTTCATGAGACTTTTACAGACCACAACCGCTGAACCTTTCGCGATCACGTATCGGTGGAATTTTTTGTTGCAGTCAATCTTTAACAGTAACCATCATAGAATTTTTTACGTTACTGAAACTCATTTTCTTGTGATGGCAGGAGATAATAACCGACAGTCATGGCCAAGGCCAAGGACTAGTGGAGCATCCTTAGATTCAGTGCTTTCCTCTGTGGATATGGAAAACTTCATTTCCCGCTACTCTGAGACTCTAGCAAGCCAGGTGCTTGCATTGGTACAAAAATCTCTTCCTTCTACCACGCCTTCATGAACCTCAGGAGTACCCCAAGATACCCATTTCAACGACTCGCATCCATATACAAAGTGATGAGGAGCAAAGGAAGGATTTCTCGTCCTCATTTTCCAAGCACTGAGAAACTTGTATATTCCATTTTGGGTAGGTACGTGTATTAAAACTCCACTGCAATTTCTAGCTGCAGATTCTTAACTGTCCTGGGAATGGAGCCTAAGCAGCAATTATAATCAGTCTCTTGACAGGTAAATTTCAGTTAAACTGAATGTGTGCCGTAGTCACAAATTGTTTGGATCATGAGTTCTAGAGTGTAAAGGCTTATTCTGGTAGAGTCATGGGACTTCTGCTGATCCTTGTCAAATGGCTACCGTGAATTTATGAGGACGGCTCATTGTCACACATCTCTCAACGACTGGATCTCAATGTAGTTGAAGCAACTTATTAAGCACCGTGTTTACATGTCAAATGGATGAAGGGATGTAGTTGTATGGTTCATGGACGATGGAAGGACAGTTTGATTGTGGTATCAGCTCTCCATCTCTTGTAGTTGTTGAAGGAAAGTTCATTATTGATACATCATTGCATGAGCACTTCAATGTTTCCTTCAGACTCCTACTACCACTGCCTGTGATTGGTTCATTATTCCTTCCACACAATCATGTGGCAAAGTCCCTCTCCTTTCCATTACTGAAAAGAGTGTCGATGTTATTTTCAATATGTCCTTGATCTTCAAACTCACTTAACTGAACAAGTTGACCTCTTTCGATTCACCTCACTGCTCCGTCCAGACACCTCTCTAGGCCCACTTGTAATCGTCTTACAAAAATCACCAAGCTTCACCTACAGTCAAAATCCCTATTTACTTTCCCACCAAATATAATACTCCATAATTGGTAATGACTAAACGAATCCGCACGACCAGGGCCCCATGTAAAGACAAATCCAGAGAACGCCGAGCAAGGAAGTAAATGGAAAGAAGCAGCGCTTAACATATTGCGGTGCAAGTTGAAAATCACAACATGAGATCCTTGAAGTGGCCAACTATTTCCAAGTGCCAAGGTACTAACTAAGCGTGTGCTTAGAGTACTAAATATACACCACCTAGCTCAGATGTGTTGTAGAGAAGCAACCTGGACTCTACATCTCGACTCTCTAATTTACAGCTTACCGACGACCTGCAATGCCGACTCCATCACCGATGTGAAAGTTTTTCCACTGAACGCGTTAGGTACTTTCTAGAGCCACCAGTCTCATCTCCTTCCTGGAATTGAGTCGATGTCCTATGTCCGACTAAATATCTGCCGGTGTGAAGTAGTGTACGTACAGTGCAGACATGGTCATGTTTGTCTGCACAAACTCTTCGAATACCAGTAGAGACGATGTGCACCGCTTGGGAGTACCGTCAGATTAGAGGCTCTCGTTCGTATCTATGAAGAGGAGGGTGGTGCTCGCCGGGGGCAGGGCTGGACTCGAGGGCACACACAACTGGGAGACTTGTTTCAGATCTGTTGGTGGTTTGGTTGCAGAACGGAGTTTCATCAAGCTGACGTCGATGCTCCAGTGAGTACAGTACCGCACTTAGAAGATCTGCGTTTGTGGAGCTTCTTCTTGCTTTTGAAAAGTTCTAGATGAGTTTTTCAGTTGGAAGTTGGGATACTTCGACTGATGTGTTTGCAATTCTGCTAGTTCACCGTGTGATGACGAGTTGGTGGGTTATTTTAGGAACGAATTGTATTTGATATCAGTCTGAGTTGATTTCTTACGTTGTACGGGCTGAAACTTCAGTGCGATTAGTGTCCATAGCCAACTTAGAAGTGGTGTCGGTAAAAGGTGGATCCTGTTTTCGGGTTTGTTGTAAGTTAGGTCATGGCGGAACGTCGAACTTGGATATAAAGTGACCATTGTGCAATGTGTCGCTCCACCTGCGGGATGTATGGAGAAGCAAATGATGTAGTCGCTGGACATGTTGTGTTCCTGAAATTATGTTCCAATTCAGACAGGAATTCTCTGTCCTACCGCAAAAAAGTAAGGATTTTGATCAGATGCGTTGATGCCTCCGCTTTCCAGGAGATCATTGAGGGTTTCATAACGGCGTAGCGAGCTATTCCGCTGTGAACACAACGACATCGGCGCGGTTGACATAGTCGCGAGCAATCACCCAGTATTAGCATGGCGCATTCAAAGCCAAGGGTGGTAGTGGGGCTCGATTTCGGCACCACATTCTCCGGGTTTGCATTTGCACATATCACAGACCCAGAGAAAGTCTACACCTTCTTCGACTACCCTAAAGCTGGAGGAGCCGAGAAACCATACTGCAAGACTGTAACAGGGATCTATTACAAAAACGTCGGACCTGGCAAATGGCAGTTCAAGTCGTGGGGATATCCAGCTCGAGCGGAGTATGCACGCGACATCCAAGCAATGCGCAAGCAACGCTTGAGCGGGCCCAGCAATGATCCATTGCAGCCTTCCGTTGGAGCATACGTGACGAGATTCAAGCTACACCTCGCAAGCAAGGACATGGGGGCGTCATCCGCCCAGGGACTTCCACAGGGGCTCACGGTGGAAATGCTTATCACAGATTATGTGCGGGAAATGGGAACTCTAATCCTCAAGACGCTGCAAGACCATTACGGGGCGCAGCTGACCAAGAGGTCCATCCAGTGGTGCGTCACAGTTCCGTCAATTTGGGACAATGGTGCAAAGGCCATGATGAAAACGTGCATGACAGCCGCGGGGTTAGTGAATGGGGTCGACGGGAGCCCCCATCCTCTCATCATAGTGCTTGAGCCGGAGGCGGCGTCGTTCTTTTGCCACAAGAGTATGAGTGAGCAGGCTCTTAGAGTTGGGGATAAGCTCCTGGTGGCGGACATCGGCGGTGGAACTTCCGACATCGTCGTACAGGAGGTTGTTTCGGTTGGGAAGAATTCCTACCGAGTGAAAGAAGTGACGACAAGCTCCGGAGGTTTGTGTGGTGGCACTTACATTGATCAACGATTCATGGAGTTTCTGCATAGAACGATTGGCCCGTGCTTGCAGGAGTGCATAACGCAGCAGCTGAACGTTTACTCCCAGTTGATTCAAGCGTGGGAGCACAGGAAGACGAGCTTCGGCGACCGATCTACCATCGGCGACAGCACCGACATCAACCTCCCGAACAGAGTCGTGACCGAGTGGGAGAAGTATGATCGGAGGATGGGCAAACCCGAGAGATATTCATACGACGACCTCGAAATCTCATACCAGGAGATGCAGTCCATCTTCGACCCCGTCATCGAACAGAACATGCAACTGATATCCCACCAGTTAGCCCAAGTGCGTGGGGGAGTCAAGGTGCTCGTGGTGGTCGGTGGATTCGCAGGCTCCCCATATCTCATGGACTGCATCCGAAAGCGATTCTCACCACTTGTCCCTCAGATCATCAGCCCTCCCAATCCTGGCAGCGCCGTCTGCCAGGGCGCGGTCCTGCTGGCGCTCAACCCCGACACAGTCGTCTCAAGAGTGTGCAAGAAAACCTACGGCATCGAATCCAATCCTGACTTCGACAAAAAGCTGGATTCTCGTCAATACAAGGTCGATGTCCACGGGGTGGCCAAGTGCAGCAAAAGGTTCGAGATATACGTCCGGAAGGGGGACAAAGTCGACGTGAATTCATGCATAAGCAGAACCTTCACCCCCCTGCACCGAGGGCAGCGAGAGATCAAGGTCCAGCTCTTCAGTTCGTATGAGACGGATCCCCGGTACACTGTTGGCGAGGGGGTGCACAAGGAGGGTGAGATTGACATCGACATCTCCTCGGACATGAAACTGGACACCAAGAGAGAAGTGAAAGTTTCGCTTTTCTTCGGCGGGTCATCGATGGAGATCAAGGCCGAGGCCGTGAACTTCTCGGCTGGAGGCCACCGAAAATTGGAACTTCCTGTCGAAGTTGGCTTCTGCTGAAGCCTGACACTGATAGATAGATATACTCATGAGCACTGAAAGCATGAAAACTTGTATAATATTAATATATTTGTACCATATTAGATCATTTACAAGTGCACACATATAGCACTGGAAATTGATAATTTGATATCAGGTGACATGATCATAATTCCGAACGTTGTCGTGTTCTAGATTGAATGACATTGTTCAAGATTATGAGTCTGAATGTATTGCACTACTCCATTTGCCGGCTACCTGTTTGTCCATTTGCAGCTTGGACTTGTGAATGATAAGGTTGAGTGTCCTAAAAGCACCAACTTAAGCGACCTGACCTATTTTTCCTGACCTATTTTTAGCAGTAGTAAATTCGAAATAAAAATATGATCGCATTCGAAATAGGTTTTCATGAGGATTGAAATTTTTTGCAACATATTATTTGCATTTCTGAATTTTATACAAAATTCCAAAATGCTAAGTAAGATTTAACCCAAATGCGATATATACAAATGAGGTACATCTGTCCTTTCACAATCAAGAGATTAGGACAGAGCGCTTTTGGGTTTAGCTGCACTTTTAGGTAGTCGAACCTTATGTTAACTTAGTCCGTGTGATGACTTATTGAATTTCTCAGTTTTCCTGCATATATTGATTCGGACATGTTGTTGGAGTAAGTGATGGAATGGACTATGGCTGCCGGATTAAGAAGTTGATCGCTGTTTGTGGTTTTCTCTGAATTGTGGAAAGACTAGTGTTTCCAAGGGCTGTGAGATTATTGTACGTGCTTCAAGTTACGTAGCTGGCAGCCTGGCTGTAAGTTGGAAACTGTAGTGTGTGATTACATGTGGGCAACTGTAAACTGTAAATGATAAATTTTGTTCATACCGTAAACTACCTGTAGAAACAATGAAGACGTGCTCCTCTTTCGAATCTATATTGGACATCTGCACATTGAAGTAAGGTAGGATGCTGTAAAATCGCCACTTTTCTAGAATCGCTCATCAATAGCTCATTTTAGGGTGGAAATGTAGGTGATTAGTACATCCCTTATTCATTGTGACCTGAAAAAATAAGGAATGTACTAAATACCTACACTTTCACCCTGAAATGAGCTAATATTGTAAGTTTGAGCAATTTTAGAACAATGGCAATTTTGGGTACTCCGACCTTAATTACTTCATTGAAGTGAATTCCAAAATTACATGACTCAAAAATACATCACTAAATGACGTGACTTTAAATTTAGGTACATCAATACATGACGTGACTTTAAAAAGTACATCACTACATGACATGATTAAATTTTCAAATTGTTACAGTTTAATTCATTGAAGCGCTTCTAAAAAGTACACATCAATTTTGATACAGTAATGAAAAACCACAATGAGAATATCATGGTAGATGAAAACCATAAAATTAGTAAAATATCATCATATGATAGTAGAGGCTGGCTTGTAATTATTATAAAATACTTAAATTTACAAAAGAAGCAAGATTTTTTTTTAAAAATAAAATTATGTTGTTTTTAGTATTGTTGTTGGAGTTGATATTCCATAAAATAATTCAAAGGTACAAAAAATTCTTCAAAAAAATTGATGTTACCACTCATTCAATACTTTGAAATGAATATCAATGTTACCAAGTACTACTCTTATCAAAATATGGCTAATTAAATTGGTTTTGAATTAAAAAATGTTTGAAGCATTATTTTTTCTTGAAAAAGTTTCTTTCAACTTTGATGCTATTTGTAGCCAAAGATTTATTTTGTATCCATCAAGTAGATGACATGTAGTCAAATAAGCACACTATCTACACGGACATGCGAGTAGTTTTTGAGTTGTTTACGTTATTCCATGTGGTTACAATGAAAAGATCCCTTGTATAGTTTCCATTTTGAGTTAAAGTGGAAGTTTTGGGTGTAGAGGTGGAGTTTACTTTAGTTTGTAGATTAAAAATGGTTTGACTAATATATGACAGAAGAGAGAAAGTGGAGAACATTTATAGAATTAAGGTTCTAAATGAAGAGAGACTATTTCTGCTTCATATAAATAAAGAGGAATATATAAATGGGTGTTCATGTGTAAACCGGCGTCAATTTATATAAGTGGATATTCTATGCACAAGATAAATAGTGAGCATCCATCAAAAAAATAGGGAGGGCCTCAGTTCTTGGCTTTTTTCCAAATTCATGTTCCCTAAAATATCAATTACAATTTCACCTTTTTTCTTTCATAGTACCTCCCGCTACATATCTTGGCCTAGATTCATGACTGCTAAAAATTTCAAACTTCATACTCCCTCCGTCTCACTAAAAGAGCATGGTTTGCTGATAATAGCAGATTTAAGGGCAGTTCTAAATTTAGACACAAGTTGGATAAATTTAGAAACAAGTTGCCAAATTTAAAAATATATGGCCAAATTTAGAAATTAGTTGGCCAAATTTAGAAACCACTTCTTTTTTTTGAGACAAATTGTTTTACCAAACCATGCTCTTTTAGTGAGACGGAGGGAGTATTTAATAGTGAAAACTTGAGCATTTCGAATTGGAGTCTGGTACTTATGCAATTGCTCAATCCCTTCTTGAATCTAGAGAGTTCTCCCTCAGTTCCCATGTATTCTTGAAATATAGGTGAACTCTTTTGAAGCTTGTTGTATTGATCTTTGAGTATTTTTTATGGTGGTCATTCAAACGAGGTTTCCTAGGAGGATGTGATGAAATCTGTTTGTGTGATATAAGTCACTTGAGTGTAGATTTCCTACTTGAGATATTCTACACACCCTTCCAATAGCAATTTGGGCAATTATGCTAAACCTTCATAATACCTCTAATTTTTTTTATACAAGTATCTAGCATGGTTGTTTTTGATGTAGTCCCCAAAACAAAACACAAACAAACAAACAAACAAACAAACAAACAAACAAACAAACAAACAAACAAACAAACAAACAAACAAACAAACAAACAAACAAACAAACAAACAAACAAACAAACAAACAAACAAACAAACAAACAAACAAACAAACAAACAAACAAACAAACAAACAAACAAACAAACAAACAAACAAACAAACAAACAAACAAACAAACAAACAAACAAACAAACAAACAAACAAACAAACAAACAAACAAACAAACAAACAAACAAACAAACAAACAAACAAACAAACAAACAAACAAACAAACAAACAAACAAACAAACAAACAAACAAACAAACAAACAAACAAACAAACAAACAAACAAACAAACAAACAAACAAACAAACAAACAAACAAAAAAAAAAAAAAAAAAAAAAAACTTATAGTAAAGGTGTTATTGAAGTTACCTTTAGTTTTTAAAGATATTTTAAGCTTTGCTCTATTGTAATTTTTTTACTACAAGTAATTGCAAGACTTGGAAGATCTTGCTGCTTTCTAAACTAGTAGAAACTAGCTTTATCGTTGTTTCATCCTTGAAAACTAAATAATTCTAAGAATTAAGATAATTGATTGAATCCAAATTTAGACAATATAATGTTCTTATAACAAGAGTTTTCATATTCAAATTATCAAATGAAAAATTCTGATCATATTATATCATTATTCCAAATTTTACTAATAACTTCTATCACACCATTTTATTTGATATTATATTGTTTTAAATTTAAGATGATAATATCAAACTTTGATATTGGAATGATTTTTTTTTTTTTTTTTTTAAAATCTTGGTTTTGAATTTCAAGTCTAGTCATTTAATTCAAATGACTATGATAATGCTTTGGGTAACTGTATTTGATTTTATGGTGTACAATGCTCATGGCCATGTATTACTTGGCTTGGAGGTTCAGATTTTGAATGATTGTAGGCTAAGTAATGTACATGAAGTTATTTAAATATATTAATCTTATCATTTTGAATATTGTTTAGAAACTTATTTTTTGTATTCAATAAATATTAGATTATTTAAAAACTCTTTAAGGAATTAGTTATGTAGTTTTGAAAATTAAAAAAATAAAATTCCATTACTTTTGTGTAATTTTATTTTATATCCAAAAATAAAATCTATGATATTTGTATAATTATCAATTTTTTTGAAGAATGACCTTAGTGGAGGTTATTGTAGCATCGTATTAAAATGCCAATATAGAAAACAATATAATTATAATAGCTTCATGAACAAATGTTTTATCAAAAGACCTATCACATCTTTTATAGAACAACTATGATTAGACTACAATTGATATTGCATGTGATAACCAATCCAACAACATGTGATGGGTAGTAGAATGAAAGAGACCAATGATATGTTACTTGGAGCTAATTATAGTTTCAAAAAATTATAATTTGTGATAACTAATAGAGGGAAAAAAAAAGAGAGAAAGATAGAGAAACTTTGGTCTCCGGAGGAGACCGACGTGAATTAAGCGTCTCTTTGATCCACCTCCAATCCAATGTGCACAGGACAAAGATATGGAAGTAAAGATCTACTCCCCTTTTTTGAGAGTAGACACTTTAGTCACAAGTAACCAATAACGAAAAGAACAATGATGGTAAGTTCTTTAAGGTTTATTAAAATGTGACTCTGGACACCTAGCAACGAGCTCATTGTTGGTTGGTAGTGAGCGTTTGTCTCATATAATTGGTCTGAGTTCAAACCCAGATGGACTAGTTTGAGCAATTGTGAGGTGTGAAGTGGCTTGGTACTACTGAGTGAGCGATCGCAGGCAGGAATTGAGTTGTGCCAATTAGCAGCCCCGCATGCGAGAAGTGACATTCATATGCTAACATTCAATAAAGTAGCCTAGCTACTAAATTTTTTGTTTTAACCCCTAAATTTCCTTGACGCAAAAGTGCCTAAATTACAAAATTTGACCTTCTTCTACTTCAGGCCCAAAAAAGCTCAATCTAAGCATTATTTAAAAAATCCAACCCTAGGATCTCAAATTTAACTTGAAGTTCTACTTACATACCAAATTTGAACCGTCGATTCTTTTGCATTTGTGAGATAATAATGGTCAAACTTGGCTGAATTTTTCTCCTGCGGGAACCATTGAAACCCATTTCGGGTTTTAAGGATAGTTAAGGGTTAAGTTTTAACTATGCGGGGTCCAATGTTACTGGTAATGGTTGGTGGTTTTCTATTCTTCCTTTATAGAGGAGGATAGACATGGCATATTGTATGGCAATAGTGTTTATATTTTTGAAGGTATTTTTGATGGTAGTCATAGGTATTTTAAAATTCTCTACAAGTAGTTTCATTGATGGAATGTGTGTGGTGGCTCTAGTGCTTGCTGTGATGACAATAAAGGGGTCAACTTTTCATCCTCTAACAGCAATACTCGCGATTAAAGGATTGTATTTGTTAGTTTTAGCTTCAAGTGTTTCTGAGGAGAATTTGTTATTGCAGTATGAAAATTCAATAAATTGTATGGTAAGATTGGGGTCTATTTTTGGAGGGGGTCGCTTTGGTATGATAGACCTTGGACGCAGAGAATGTTTGGTGTAAATCTTGAGTTACAATGGCATCTTTTTGCGCCGCATGTATAGAGAAGTAGCTAGTTAGGAACAATGTTTTCTGGAGGTTTATCATTGGACGTGCCAGCATTCATGAAAATAAAACAACGTGATTTTTTGGATGAGACAAGTAAATTTTGAATTTCTAAGACTGCTTTATTGTGTCTTTTGACTCGGAGTGAATGTATATGTTATTGTTGGCATGTAAGTAATACATGTAGCCATGTATCCGGTTCACGTTAATTCCTAATGGGACATGTGATAGATGGAAATCTTTCTCTTCCAAAAAACATTTGTTTCCTAGCATGTCCCGTGTAAGTTCCCGTACGGAATTTCATGAGGCATGATTTTTGTTTATCTGTGATGGCAGGGTTTTCCCAAAATTCATTAGAAAGTTCATTGTTTATATCTTCATTGGCCTTCCATTTGCAAATGTTGGAGGTTTGTAGGGCCATGATTTTTAAATTGTTTTCTCTGTCATATTTCTTTATTTATCTTTCTAGATTTCTAACTGATCCTTTGTCTGGGATGGTGTTGGCAAGGGCGGTGTTCACATCGGTAAATCCAAGTCTAACTAACTTTTCTTTACTAGGCGCATTTTTCCCATCTAGACTTTTTGGATGATGTATAAATTCTACATATTTATCTAATATTTTTTCGTTTTTCTTGACCAACTTTTTATAAACATAAGAATTGAGAAATTGCACATTATCTGAACCGGGGTACTTGCCATTCTCAAATTTGAAGTAGAAGCTAAGGACATTTCCTTCTTCCATGAATTTTCGGATGCCCTCCTCAATTTGCATGGTAGTATTCACTTTGTTGAGATTCCGGGCAATTAGCATTACCGCATTCTTTCTAGCTTTATCATCCTCGGAAAGTTTTACATTGCTTGCAAAATTTACCTCAACCATTTCATTGAAAAATGAAACTTTGTTGTGTTTAATCATTTTTGCTTCCTTGGGAGAAGGTGCTTTTACCCAAACATATTCTCACTCCATGGATTTTTGAACAATGGTGATTTTAAACTCAAGTCCTTTTCGAAATCATCAGCTACAATTTCCTAAAGCAAGGTATACTAGTTTTTACCTTTGAGAGAGGGACTTGTTACTTTCACGGAAAACATGTTCCCTATGGCAATGGTGTCAAAAGATTTGACAACTTTACCATGGAAATTGGTAGACTTTGTCTCCGTCCTTGGAGAAGAGCCAATCCATCCACTTCTGGATTCTTGAGATGGAGTTTAATTATTTCACTCCATTTGTTACGACTTTGTCGTATTAACAAGACTGGATTACAATGAACCACTATAGGAAGAGTACAGAAGATATCTAATAGTTAGTACTAAGAGTAGTTAAGTTAGTTAATTATTTCTCTTGTATTTAAGTTCATTGAGGGGAGCGTGTCCCTCACTCTACATTTTGTCAATGTAATGTTGTTTCTCGATTATTGACTCATAATTCAACTTTACAAGTGATTGTTAAATATTATGTACTTGCATTTATTATATTATGTGTTATGAAGTTCATAAATGGAAGCGGAGTGTTGGGATGAACCTCATCGGTTTCGAACACCATCTCTTGGATCCATAAAAACAAAAAGTTGCAATTGGCTCCTCAAGAACATCACCAACCTCAATATTTATTTTTTGCAATCTTTCCTTAGTCAATGCAAACACATCATCCCTTAAGAGGTTTAACTCCTCTTAAAATGGATAAAAACTTGATAGTCCAAAGCAAAACCATGTTCATCAACCTCTACACCAAATGGTATTTGTGTGAGGTTGTAGTACATTCCTTCCTTCCCATTTTTCCGCCTAAAAGTCTATTCTTCTTGCGAGATATACGGGAATGAAGGATTGGACTTAACATATTAAAAAGCTTCTTCCTCAGATCTACAATTTTTTATCAATTTTGGAACAAATAAATTCTGCTTATAAGAGGTGCTGCAATCTTCCTTTCCTAAAACATTCATTATGGGGTAGCCAAGCCAAAAAGGAGGACGTTGCATTCCATTAGGTATGGTTGCTTTAACCTTCTTTTGGCTTGGGGGTGATAAACTTGCAACATAACACTTAAAGCTAACACTCTCCATACAAGCATTTTCTTTTTCTTTTTCAAACAATTTCCTAATGGTAGAAGGGTGCTGCTACTCACCATGCTCGTACAAACAAGAGATGTATAAATAGAGTTTTGAGTAAAAATTTGCCACTTATCACCTTTCAATATCATCTCTTCTAAAAATTAAGTTTTGTGCCTCTTGGGAGAAATAATGCAAAGAAGAGCTTCAAACATGCAAAATCAAACATTCTACTCTCTAACGATACGAACATCCCACAAGTGTGTCCATTCATCGTTCATGCTAATTATTTTTAACAAGTATACTAACTAATCAAGACATATTAATATTTTTGCCATACCATTATTGCTCAGATAAACATATAAAGAAGGTGTGCTATGAGTTTCAATCACGAACTGGTTGTGATAACTAACAGAATAATAAGTAATAGATATTGTTTGTGACAGTTAACTTAGTTGTACGATAATGTATATTGTTTGTAATAATTGTGTAGGCACTTGTATGATGATTTTTAGATTGCAAAATCAAGGGAATCATGAATATTTTGTTCTTTGATATCTACAATCTTAATTGTTATTGCCTTTGATGTGGAATTGTAATGAATATTGCAAAAACAATATAATTTATAGTGCTAGAGGTAGTCCAATAACTTTGTCTTCTTTATATAAATTCTATAGAAAACATATGCAAAGAAACATAAATATAACTTCACAAAATATGTTGATAAGAATGTTTGACTAATACTCACAAGACTAATGCTAATAAGATTGAAGTTCCTTCATCTTAGACCTATTATATACTATCATAATTATTAAAAGAAATATATTAAAAAATAATATAATGAAATTACAACATACTCTTGTATTGACTTGCAGAAATGAAAATGATTGTTATTAAAACAACCAAATTTACCAAAATCTAAGAAGTAATTGAAGATATGGTGCAAATGTAGTTCAAGAATTCATAAAAGTTAATGCAAATCTAATCATATGTATAATGTGTATTACCTTGTTAAAGATTTAAATTTTTGTAGGATCTTCCACAATATATCTAAAATCATATGTGATATAGAATTGTTCACAATAAATTTCCTTAAAAACATAAAGTTTCATAAATTAAGTACACCCCAAAAAGAGATAATGCAAATCACTTATGAAAACAAGAATTAGTCAAATGTGTATATGAAAATCAAAGATAACAAATTAGATTTATAGCAAGGGTGGTTCAAAGACTGATCGAGCTTGCAATAAGATGGATTGTTCCACCAAAAATGTAGGTAGAACTCAGGTGCAAATAATCTTATCTCCTATTTATACTATGAAATCTAAGTTCTATAGAACCTTATATGGAAGGTTATAAAAACCTTTAGAAGATTTTGGAAGTCTATAGAACATCTTAAGGACTGTCTGGATAGTTGAAAGCTTTTAAAAGCTTATGTTTAATATATGTATGTGATAATTCTTAATAAATGTTGACTTCTTTAGACATAAAATGTGGTCTTTAATGAAAAAAAAGACAATTGAAAGAATTCTAAAAATTGAATGAATTGGTCATGAGTTTGAGACAAAAGGCTTACAACTACAATGTATGATTAGTTTGTAAATGTAAACTAAGTCTTGCCATTGTGGTTGCCTTATTGATTTCTTTTGTTTGAGAAAGTTTACGCGGTTTGTATCTATGCATGGAGGAGGTTTGAAGTGTATACTAATGAATGTGTGGGATTGGTGGATGTGCTAGAGAAGATGTAGAAGGTTTGAGGTGGACTTTTATTGGTTATGAAAGATAGCCTTATGGAAGTATTCTTGATTGCTTGCTAAATTTTATTTTGTAACTTACTCTTGGTTTGAGGATAGGTTTCTTTTATTTATTCACCTATGAATTGATTCTTTGGATTGACTAAGCCATTTGTTGCAACTTGCTTTGTAAGTAGGCTTTCATTTGTTTTAAGTCTAATTAGTTTATTTTCTTTGAGGAGAAAATGTTTCTATTATTCCATTTTTTGAGATAATAGGGCCTAAGTTGTTATGTTTTTGAAAATTAATATTTGGACATGTTGTTTTGGTTTTAAACCATTCCATATATTTTGGTTGATAATATGGTTCTTTTTATTTTTTTTGCTATTGTGCAATATCTCTTTTCTTCTAATCAAAGATAACAACTAACTAAAAATCTTGCTTCTGAGACATTTGTAGAATCTAATATACATCCTAAGTTATACTATACCATATTGAATCTAGTACTATTTAGGTGATCATAAATACTTTATCTAGTAAAGAAAATCTATGTAGAGTCCATTTGTAAATACCAACCTTGATCTATTGGAAAAGAATGTCATTCATTTCTTCAATGAAGATTCTCAATCTTAACCCCTAAAATTCCAAGCCCGTTTTTGCCAATTTTCACTTCTAAAATGCTGAAAATTTCAAAAAAAATAAATATATATATATATATATATATATATATATATATATATATATATATATATATATATATATATATATATATATATATATATATATATATATATTTAAATGCTGAAATTTCAACCCCATAAAGATTATGATTTATCATGTTCACTAAAAAAATCTTGCCAAGATATATTAAAAATCCTAACTATGGTAGCTTGCCGAAGTTCACTACAACCTACTTTGGATTTTGTGAAATTTTAGGGGTGGGGGAGAGCACAATAAAGTGGACCACAAAGTGCAACATGTGATCACTAGAAAGTGAATATGAAGTGTGCTGTTTTTTAAAGCTCAAAGCTGATTTTGAGCATTTTGGTGTAGTTTTTGAGCATTTTAGTCACTTTTTAGGGTGTCACAAGGTATCTTAGGTACATCTTCATAAAAAAAACATCTTCAATTGAAACTTATTTTGACCGCTAGTTCTAAATCACGAAAATGAACTTTTTCAAAGTCTTAATTTCTTCATTTGGGGACCTCTATTGTCTTTAGAGGATGTTTTTTCCAATTTAAAAAACAATGTTCGGTGAAAAAAAACTCCCCAAAAGTTTCACGGAAAACAGCGTCTTAAAAACGTATTTTAGACACTTTTGGCCAATCCAGAATTCCAACCACGGCCGTCCAGATTATTTCTACAAGCGTAGTGTACAAACGGAGGTCCCTGCGAAGTCAAAAGTGATTTTTGTCGTAAATACGGTGTAAAACGATCACTTTTCCAAATGACAGCTTTCACTTTGTCCGACTTTATGGTGTTCGTAGAGGTGTCTAAACTCAACATCTTCTTCCGCAAATTTGGGAAGTTGTAGAACATCAAGTCTAATTTCCGTATCCCGAACTTAATTTTCAATCAAGAATTCCTACATGCCACTTTCTCTACCATTTACACATAGGGCTGAAATTGTCAAATAGTTAACCACTTTTTTGGTACACTTTATTGTGCTTCCCCCTGGGTTAATGGAAATTCTAAATAATACATATATTGATCTTTTTGCACCCATATGATGCTTATGTTGTCCCTTAGTTCCAATCTTTGTTTATGTTTGTTATTTATATTGGTATGTTTTTATATCAGTTAACTAATGATTTTATTTTTTGTGAATGCTATTTTGAAAAGTCAATCGTTACAAGGTGGGAATTGTGGATCTCACTTCTAGTATCTTAAAATTCATAGAGAACAAAAAATTGTGCTTCACATAATTGCTTAAGTAAAATTTTACAGAATGAAATCGTGAGCAACACTATTGTGAATGTCAAAATGAAGCAAATATACCTTATTTAAACAGCAACCACTTTCTAAATAACTAAAATACCTACATTCAAATATCCTAGCTGGAAGTTGACTTTGTTTCTTAAGGTGCAAATCAAGGATGTTCCCTGCAACCTTGATTGATGCATGCATGGTAATTATAAACAAGATTTTTTTTTTTTTTTTTTTTTTTTTTTGGACAAAAATTATAAACAAGATTTCCTTCAAGTCAGAATTTCAAATTTAATAAACCTGCATCCAAAATAAATGTTGCCACACCTTACACACATGACAACTTTTTCGCAGCTCACCTGAACATCCATGGTAGACTCTTCCACAGAATCTCCAACATTCTCTGCCATGTCATGGCCTCCAAACCTTGTCCAAAGACACCAATGCTCCTCACACATTTGTGTCAACAATCCTATTTCACAAAAGACTCAGCTGCCCTTCATGATTAAGCTGTGACCCACACATCTATCCAATAATATTAAAAAGCACCTTCCTCCAGTGCACAAAGTAAGATACCCAAACACCACACCCAACACATGATGATGCCATGACGATGCTGCAACCTCAACCCATGACTTCATATACAAATCACCACAACACTAAAACCAAAAAGAATACCAGCAAAAGACCCTCCTTGCCCATGTTGCAAAAATATTAAAAAACTCAAAAAAACTTTTTAAAAAATGAACCATCCAGAAGGCAAAGACGTTCCGGAGGAGCTTTCCAAGTCCCAGAAATACAGCGCAATATCACAGTGACCAGCAGTGGCTCAAGACATGCAAGGGAAGTTGCATGCGTTTTTGACCGAGCACCAGCCTATGCTGGAAGGACAAATGGAGCACGAAGAAGACCACGAAAGCCCTCCGAGGGCCCGGAACCGAAGATCCCTCACAAGATAATCATACTATTACCAGCAACATCGGCAACCCCATGTTTCCAGTATTGTCACTACACTCCATAATTCATGAGAATTCTTCATCATCAAGCTTTTAGTATACTTCGACAGCGAAGCAACCTCGTCTGTTTCATAGACACACCTTCCCGAAATATCACCTCGGCAACGACACCAGTATCATACTAGTATCACATGAGTATTATCATTGTTGGTGTTAGAAGTTTAATGTTTAATATTCTAGTTTTTGAGCTTGGTCTGTTTGTTGTGGTTGAGGTCGAAAAACTTGTGCCCTGCCCATTTCTAGAATGAAGTGTGTGTCATGAAGTGGGTCTTATGACAATCACAGCAACTTAGACCATATCTCGGCTAAGCTTCACATGGTGATCATGTCATGTCTTTCGGGTATCATACGAGTGTTGCATGAGTATGATTGAGGTATCGATGAAGATGAGTGTAGTTGTTGAGAGTTTGTGAAGTCTTATGTTGTGCTTGGTCGCAGTGCGGGCCCTGGAGAGGGGAGGAGGCACTGGTGATGGTCAATTGGGAGGTGGGAGGGAGGGGGATGCTAATTGACTGAGTTTTGGATTTAACACCGCATGTGTAATGGTTGGTAGGCTAAAGAGCCGATCGTCGTTGGTAAAGTATGTGGAGCGTTGCTGAGGTGATGGTGGTGACGGTGGTGATGATGCACGAGGAGTAGATCACTGGAAACTGTAAAGGCGCTGCTTTTCATGGCTGGTGACTTCCAGAGTGATGCAAGTACTCTTGACTTGAGCAGCTAGCTGGGCGGCAATTCTTTCCCAAGTCGGAGGATTCTGTGAATTCGGTAGAGTTTTTGAGGAGTTAATTCAGTGGCATGTGGGCTGGGGAGAGTCGGAACGAGGTAGTGTTTTGAGAAGATTTTTGAGTCGGGGTGGTGGTTGTGAGTTCAATGGACACAGAGAACGTGAAGAATCTCTTCAAGGTATGGTGGGAGTGGAAGAGTAGAAGCGAGAGAGAGAGGACGAACTAACAAGTCTCGAAGGTGGTCAAGGATGTGGAGTGTTCTAGCTCTTCTGTACGAAGCATCATAATTTTGTCCGTTGTACTAGCAGAGCACTGTTTGCTTTGTATCGATCTCATGGGGGGAGTTCTAGCCAGGGATTCCTGGTGGGGTCAAGTACAGAGTGTTGAATTCTCTCGCTTGGATATTTCTGCGGTTGTTGTCTAGAGCTTGGTATAATTTTGGTCTGATATGATTTAAGTTGTGTGCTCTGGTTTGTTTCTGGTTCAGGATTCTCAGGTTAATGGTGATTCTGTTTCCGCTGGCAAGAAATCCAATTTATTTAGCACTTTCACGGGGATTGCTGTAATTATGGTTCCTCTGTTGGCTTCGGTGTCGCGATGGCGAGGGATGGAGTGGCCGGACTGGGAGAAGGAAAGCTACCCTGCGGCGAAGGACTTGGTGATGATTCCCTTGTTTGCCGTGGTCTTTCCGACTGTGCGCTATTTTTTTGACAACTTCATCTTGGAGGTCAGTGAGAGCTGAGCTTGAGGATGCTTGTGATTCTGATAAATTGAACACAAGCTGGTTGTATGGAGAATTTCACCTCACTTGAAGTTTGTGAAACCAGGGTTTGCTGTGATGTTTCATAATTTGACCATACTCAAGTCGGGATCTTGTTGCGGTTGCTGTACGACTTCAATTCATTCTTCTTCAAAGAGGCATGCGTTATAGTGTACATTTACAGAACTTAAACCATAAAGTTGAGGTCGAATTTGAACTTCAATTGTCAGCTCGTAGGGTAAGGTTAAGGTGGTTAAGGTTTTGTGAAGGTTGTAAACAATTCGTGCGCATGCAGAAATTGGGAAGGAAAGTTATATATGGTTCAAAGCAGCCTTTCGCAGAGACAATATCAGAAGACATGGAAGAATACCAACATAGGAGACTCGTCAAGTTCAAGGAGTCTGCCTGGAAGGGTCTGTACTACCTCACAGCTGAACTCTTTGCCTTAGCAGTGACTTACAATGAGCCATGGTTCACCGAGAGCAAACAATTTTGGGTAGGCCCAGGTGATCAGCGATGGCCTAACCAGATGACAAGGTATCTGCTCAATCGGTCATCTTCCTCTTAAATTTTCTTGCATCACTCTTCGAGAGAGGGGAATGTTTCTATCTGAAAAAATTCCTGTTCCTGTCGCTGCCATGGAACTATTCTGCGGGTCAATCACATGGAATGTATGATTTTCAACGATGAAGTACAAACCAAGGGAACTTTTTCTGATAGTACTAGTTGCCTCGGTGGATAATTGACCAGGCTGAAGCTGAAAGTGCTATATGGATTTGCGGGAGGATTCTACACCTACAGCATATTCGCATTGATGTTTTGGGAGACCAGGCGAAAAGATTTTGGTGTCAGTATGTCACATCATGTTGCTGCTGTTGTCCTCATCGTTTTCTCTTATCTTGCCAGGTAATTTGGTTTTATCCTCCCACGGTATTTGAAGTTCCGTGGTATGGCGAATGCAGACAATCTGATTTAGTTTGTGTTGCACACAGCATTGGGCCTTTACACCATAGTGCATCCATTTTGTCTTTCTCAAATGGTTACCCAGTTCTCTCCTACGGGGTCTGCCCTACCATCCCTGAAATCAGTGAATAATGCAGTTCATTGAAACTGGATTGGGTCGAAGACACCGGAGATCCAAAAGTGAAGGAGTCAATGAAGGGAAAACCTGCACAGGAATTGAATTGTGGTTAATTGCTTAAATTGACACAACAACCTTGTTCTCTTTCATGCTGCGAACCAACATTGATAGGAGACTTTCTGTACTTCGGATACATAACCCAGGTCTTCTGTGCTCACGTTTCATGGCAACAGGTTTGCTCGAGTAGGTTCGGTAGTGCTCGCTATCCACGATGCGAGTGATGTAATTTTGGAAGTAGCGAAATTGAGCAAGTACCTCGGATCAGAGGTTGGCGCAAGCATTGCTTTCGTACTATTTGTGCTGTCTTGGATTGTGCTCCGACTCGTCTACTTCCCATCATTCGTCATCTGGAGCACCAGGTACTCTTCAGAAGTCATCTCCTGCTGTCAAACAATTCTGTATCCATTGCTAGCAATATCCAGCTGAGATGCTGTCAATGGCAGTTTGAACCCTGTGTCTCTTCTGAAGTTTTCAAGTTCCATGTGTATTGTTCGTTCAACTTTGTTAAGAACGTTGAATTTCTATAACGTTACATTTTAGAGCAGACATTCAGATTCGTTTCTGGAATGCTATTTTGAAAGTATTGCAAATTTAGTATTATTCTAAGGTGTTCACATTTTGTTTCTGGACTGTGCAGCTATGAAGTCTTGCAGCTACTTGATCGAGAGACGAACCCACGAGGCCCTGTGTTGTACTATATCTTCAACACCTTGTTGATCAGCTTATTCATTCTGCATATCTACTGGTGGGTGTTGATGTGGCGTATGATCGTGAAACAAGTTCAAGATTGGGGGAAGATTTCTGATGACATTCGCTCTGGTTAGTTTCTATTCCTTCACGTTTTTATTCGGCTCTGCTGTGGTTTGCATCAATCAATTTTGTTGGTGCCTTGTTGCATCCGGCTGTCATTCTGGTGAATTGAGGGATGGAAGTTCAGGAGTAAGCTTCTCCCAAAGGCTAAGCCTCTGAATTTCAGTCATCTTTGCTTCCACTCTACTTGTAACTGATATTGTGACGTCTGAGGTATTCGGGGATTGAGAGCAAGACACGCAAAAATTGATTTTGGTTTTCATTGAATATAGTCAGTAGCTATAGTGTGCTCATCCAACAGTTATATAATTGTTCAAACTCACTTGAGAAGAGCTGTTCCATCACGGCATCTCACTCTCTGTTTTACCTTTTCTCAGATTCGGAAGACGAAGTCGATTTGGACAAGGAGGATTGATGAAAAAATTTCGAACTGGATTCTTTGAGTCATGAAAATTGAGCGTAGTGTATATAAGGTGAGAGTTCATATTTCCTCGTTGTGTACATTTCGTGTAGTCCTCGCTTCCAAAAGGGAGGGCCAAAACCCGTGCAAATTTGTGCAGAGTATGAGCGGCGGTTGGGCTTTCAAAGTAGAGCATCCATGTTGTAAGATAAAATGGTGAGAACAGAGCAGGGAGGTCGCTTCAGCAACCGAGAATATCAACATATTGACAAGCTTTGAAGTTTCATCTTTCGTTTCATGCGCGAAAGATTCCAGAGATGTGCATTTCCTACTTTCTGAAGAATGCAGCTAGAATCTCCTGATTGTATTAAAGTAGATTATGCCACGAGGAATTTCACTATAGGATTGTGAACATTGATGTCAATATGTTCCGCAAACCACTTCATGTTTGTGGATTTTTTTCAATTGCAGCTCGATGCTTGTGATGCTGAATTGAGATGAAAGTTCAGGTCAAATTTTATTTCGGTTGCAAATCTTTGTCTTGTAACATCATCTCTCGAGGCTCTTTCTGAAGAGCCCATGGTGATCTGCCATTATTTAGTTAGTATGTTCGGATGATGTACAGTACCCACCAACAAGTTTACGTTCATAGCAGTAAGAGATAACATGCTTCCAATTTTCAATTGGCCACCATGCCCACAAAACTAATCTAAATTGCAAAGTACAAATTACATAAGGAAGATAGTAGAGTCTTCTTTACCAATATATGAAAAATTTCCAAAAAGAGTGGAAAATTATCTAATAACTTTAGCATATTTTAACATACTTTTTAGTATCTACCTTTCGTTGTTACAAAGGCCTTCATGTGGTGAGATATGTTGAGAAAAAGAATCTTATTATCTCTTGAGAGACCTCTTTTGATGCCCTTTGTATAGATGTGACCCACACTGACAAATATTGAATGGAGTTGGCGTGATAAGCGTTGACGTGGTCCGTTGTGAAAAAGTAACATACACATTTTTAAGTGCAATGATTGCTAATGAAATTTCCTTACACATGTGGCTTGGATTAGTACACAAGAGATGGTTTTGATGAAATTTACTACGTTTTAGACAATTTGGTGTTAGTTTCATGAAATTTGGTCATTTGAGGTCAGAGATATGATCATTTGAAGTTACACTTGTTTGTGGTGACACTTCAGTTAGAGTATGAAAGTCTAAAATTAAGCTTCTTGGTAAGTATAATTCATATTTTTTCTAAAAAAAAGTTGCATTTATACAAAAGGAATTGGAAGAGCTTTCTATGAAGATGGTTGAAGTTCTCCTTTCTGGCATACCTCAACGTAGAAAGCCCCTAATAAGAGCTAAGGGTAAATAGTAGATACTACATAAGGAAAATGGTATAATAGCACATATTTTTTATTTTTTTGGAAAATCTTTTACATAATGGTATAAAAGACTCCATTATCTTTCCAATATACTTTGCAATTGGCAATTTGGATCATTTTTGAGAACATGGTGATTGTTTGAAAATTGAGAAATGTTCTCTTATTTGTGTTGTGAACGTAAACTTATTGGTGGGTACTGTACACTGCATGATCTGCATTTCAAGTAATACTTGCGTCACACTTCCTTAGAGACCGAGGTTTTGGAAGGACAGCTTCAGGTACAGAAAAGGATTGTATAATCGTTCTGAAATTCGACCTCTTCTATATCACGTGATGTTGTCAACTTGTTAACCTGAGACACTGGAATCCCTTCGAATTGAAGCATTTTAAATTTGCTCCCAGATCTCGAAAGAGAGACTGATCATCAATTTCCGTATCCTTTTTCTGACCAAGGTTGCTCCTGAAGCCATAACTTATGGCGTTGAACCAGTCCCACCTGTCTTTCCTGGTCAAATGTTTCTCCTCTCAAACAGTCAGATCCCATGTGCAGCAATCACAAGTCACTGGGAGCATTCCAATTTCCGTTAGAAAAGATCACTGTACCTCCTTTCATGCCAGTCTCATGAGTGATCCTATCGGACCACTTCCTAAAAAACGCCGCTACAATCATAATGCAGATATGGTCAACAAGGTGAATCTCGGAACAACCCATGGACAGATTACAATGAGGTAACTATGGGGTAACGTCTACTTCCGGTGGGTAACAAACTTGCTACATTGAAAAACTCTCTTCTGATTTGGCCACAATACTACGTCAAGGTAATCTGTTAGGCTTGTGTCCATGGTATTATTTTCCTGTTACTACGAATTCACCCAGATGGGATTCAGTGTAAGTTAGCTGCGGTGCAATATGCATGTAAGAATGTTTTACACATGTGATCGTGCAGATGGTAATACCATCATCAGCGGTAACAGTGAAGTTTGTCAGGACTTCACATTGGAGAGTATATGCCCTGATGCGGACACATTGATGTGGAAGAGCCCCAAAACACGTTATGGAATTTCGAGAAAGAGAAGAAACTCTGCATCGGTTATGTTATCGTTGTGATCGCTTAACCGAGAGTTTTTGCACCTCGAACAATCTCGGGGTTTATTTGAAAATCGTTTTCCTGTACGGGTTCACAACCAGGTACCATCTGGAACAGTTCTGTTTCAGGTTTGATTTTTAGAAGAAAATGGCGATACCCATGTCTGGAGGTGTGCTCAAGCGGAGGCGAAGTTGGCGAACTTTGCCTGGTTTAGTCATAGCCTTCGCCATGTTGTTCGGATTATGGCAGATTAGTACTACTTTTCATGCAGCTAGTCATCTTCATGGTCGATTTCCTCTAGGTGCACGGCGTACTACGCTGCAAAATGATTTTCAGTTTGACTCGGAGACTTCAGAAGTTGAAATGCCAATAGAGAAGGGAATTGAGAAGGTGGCCTCAGATATTCCTCATTTGCGTAACCTAGAACGCGCTGTGAAACATCTTGAGACGATTCTAGTTGAGAAACTCCAAGCAACTGATGCGCAATTGCAGCACGAGTTCGAAGTTATCAGGTCGGAGAACGAGAAGCTGAAAGGCCAGCTTGTAAGCCATCTTGTGGAGACGCCAACATGGAAGCCCTTGAAGGATCTGTCGAAGTTCAGTATCCTTGGATTTCTCTCCGACATGCCGGATCGAGGAATGGCGCAAGGTCCTCCTCAGCTGTTCGAATTCCCATCTGCACTCTCCAATGGGAGGCTCCTCTGTTTCTTAGGCAACAGCACCAGTAATGGAACTCGAAACTTTTACACATACACATGGGAGGACGCACTGTCGAGGGATCACATTTTTCTCGAAGGCACTACGCTCATTTCTGAGACGCAATATGACTTCGAAAACCCATGGCATTCGATGTACAACTTGGTGCAATTCGTGTACTGGAAGAAGGTGAATGGATGTGCGCACGCAGATCGGCTGTTGTTGTACCATTGGAGCGAGCTCCGGCGACGCATGGGCGGGTGGATCACACAGGTAGTGTCTGCTCCTAACATGAACTCTAGCTTGGTTTAGGTTTAGAAATTGGGTATCATTTTCGAGACTTAATTGCAATGTAGTTGAGGAGTTCTCATCGTGGTACTCGAAAAACCTCTAGGTGTTCACAGCTGCTGGCCTGCCCGTTGTACCTTATCAAATGGAAGTCGGTGACCGGCCGATATGCTTCCAAAGAGCCGTCGTCTCGCGGACTGGAATTGGAGGTGTCCCGCACACCGACCTGCAGGAGATTTTCACGGAAGTGAGGTGCCTTGTACGCCAGTATTGTAAAATCCCCGTCACAAGTTTCAAGCAGAGCGAGAAGCAGCGTGTGCGCATCACATTGATGGCGAGAAATGGGACTCGAGAGTGGAAGAATCAGACAGAATGGGAGGCTGTGATTGCTGCCGAATGCGGTCGCATTCAAGGCTGTGAATGGAGCACAATGCACATCTCCACCCTCACATTTTGTGAACAGGTAGCTCTAGAATCCAAACTCTTTCCTGATCAACCCCATGCCCGATTTGATAGAGCTTGAGCTACTTCAGTGATAGATCTTTGGGCTGAGTTCACAATCAACCTTGACGAAGTTGGAGCAAGATATCAAAAGCTGTTGTTAGTCAGCTCAGTTCTTATCATTTGTTTTTTAGTAATTGTGAGAATTTCTGCAAATTTTGTTAATGAAAATTTTAACAGATGGTGGAGATGTGAGCTGGTGACATGCAGGCTGAAATCATGAGCCGGACAGACATTTTGGTATCGGTACATGGTGCGCAACTCACGAACATGATCTTCATGAGTCCGGGGGGCAGAGTGATGGAAATGTTTCCCAAGGGGTGGCTGGAGTTAGCTGGGCATGGACAGTTCATTTACAAGCATTTAGCTGAGTGGTTAGGTGTTTCCCACGAAGGTTATTGGCGTGATTTGGACCATGCTGATTGTCCATTTGGGAATGACAATGTGCGGTGCATGACGCATTTTAAGGACTTGGCAGTTGGAATCAATGTCACTCACATCTCAGCCTGGCTGCGTCATGTCGTCACCGACTTCAATGCCATGATAGGTGAACTGAAAAAACCTGTGCAAGAGCGGACGAAGCCCGAGGTCGAAGTTCAACAGGATTCTGATAGGTGTGCTTGCAGGGGAAAGCAAAGATGATGAGGATTTGAGGCTCCAAGCTCAGCCGCTGCCAGTTCCTCAGCTGCCATTAAAGAATGGAAAAATAAATGAAACAATGCTGCAATTTGTTTAGAAGCGACTCTGATATAGCAGGTTGTGTTGTAACTCATACTGATCATGGGGCTTTGGTTAGGTCAATACCAGTATTGGTAGAGGCGGGTGGACTAGATGAAGTACTGCTGATCATTCTCAATTGTTTGGTCATACAACAGGGAAAAAATTGGAGAGACTTGTTACACGTTAAGTATGCAAGTTCCCTTAGCATCCATAGCTGGCCTCATAATTTGTCACTATTTAAGTCCAGGTATGAATAGACAGATGGTAAGCATTGACAGCAAATTAGCATGCAAAGCAAAAGAGCTGTGTTACGAGGTCCGTGCTGGAAACATCTTGCCGTCATAAATATGGCCAGAGTAGCAAACAATGGGAATGTCTCCCATAAATTAAGAAAAAGTGACGGTATCAAAACTGATGTATCAATGAGTCATGTGCGTATACGTGACCCTTCCAAAAACCTCAATCATGCTCCACTGCACCAAGATTTGTGTACACAATTCAATAATCATGTGGAGCAGAGGGTCGTTGATTTTGTGACTGTTCTCATTTACCCCTAGCTGGTTTCCGACTTCCATCAGGAGTGGATCGCTGAGGTTTTTTGTTTGAGGTCGATGGTAGGCTTGGATCAATGTCCATGGATTCGACTTTTGGAGCTCCAGGGTCTCTGTTTACAAGAGCTGACGAGGCGAGGAACTTCCTCAGTGGAGCTTCCCTGACAAAACCAACCTCACGTATCAGGATAAGCTGACACATCGAATTTGCATGCCCACAAAATTGAAGGAAAAGACATCTGCCGACTCCCCAGACCCATAATACTACATATTGTAAATTTTCTAAGAGTATCGAAACCTGGTCAATTGAAAAAGAAAACCGTGCACACTAGTCTAATCGACCAACCCATTCAAGAGTAGCTCTACACAACGAAGCATTTTTAAGCATAAATTCATGGAAGGCGACCTTCTAGTTATCAGCAAAGAATTACTTACTTGCTTTCCTTGATTACAAAGTCGTCAACGGTAGACACGTCCTCAAACATATCTCCTACAACATCCACTTCATCAGCACATTTCTGAAAAACTATATTTCAATCATGCCATTCAGAAATATCCTGAGTATTTCTGACATCGAGTCCATGAAAATATCACTGATTGCAGACAGTAGCAACAAAACTTGATTTCAATCTACCACAATAGGTCATCAATTCCCCAATATGTTCAAGAAGCACACAGTATCTGAACTGCGTCGCGTTTAGCAAACACAAGAAATCAATGGTGGCATATCTCAAAGGAAAAATTGGAAAATGATAACTACACAAAAAACCTCATAACCTCATAACGTCTTGACTGCAGGAACTGAAACAACACCTTCAGACCAATTATTCCACTCAATTAACGAACACTTTTTTATACGACACACCACCACTTCTCTATTTGGGGTTAGACAAAGCATCCAGCAATAATTTCAGCTCCATAAACCCAAACAACATAACGATACTCCCAAACCACACAAAACTCCCATGCGGCAACTAATGAAAAATCACGAGTTCAACAACACTGAAAGCCTACCAACGAACCGTCAACAACACAGAAGACTCCGCAACGCCACTCCTCTACAGTAAAACCAACACAACACCATCCCAATTCCAGCAACAAATGACTCCTATCCATGGAAAACACATCCATGTCAACACCACTCCATCACTAAACCACTCCATCAACAACATCCATAACTCACCTCTACACCCAATCCAACCCCTCTACACCCAAACCTCAACCTCAACCTGACCTCACTAAACCCAAACCCACAACATGATCCACCACATACAACATATACACACATACACCATAATTGACCTGGACTACGACAAGAACAGTCGACGTGATGTGGTCCCTGATCTGGAACACAGATGACGCAGGCAATGAGCAAGCAACCCCATGGAGTGAATTGGTTGCAAGGTGTTACCGTTGTCAGGCGCCTTGCCAGAGAAGTAGAGGTGGTTGATGCGGCGCAGGTAGTCGCGCTCGTACTTGCGGTACTTGGCAGCGTAGGCCGCGGCCTCCATGGCGTCCGAGCTCGCCATCATCGGGTCCTGTCGAGCTCCCGATGTGCTCTGATCCGCTGCTCTGCTCTGCAACACTTGAGTCAAGTTGGTGAGGCTGCGTCGTCGTCGTCGTCGTCTTCGTCTCGGCCTCCGTCTCGCCGTCTGTCGTTTGCTTTCGGGGTTGTGCGCAGCCTGCAATGTATTATTCTTGACGCGAGCGCCGATGTATGAAGCGGGTATTAGCATGGTATTCGAAGGGTATCGGAGTAGTATCGTCTGGCTATCGGATAGTTCTCAGTCGAGAACAGACTCTCGGTTGTTTTGCCAACTCTTGGTGCTTCGAGAGTTCGCGGCGCTGTTCGACATTCCTTTGGGACTCGGTTTGGTGATAGGGCGTTGTGAGACTGCCGAGTGCGTGGATGCCCGTGCCCGCGGTTGTGAGTCATGTTTTGATTTTTTCACATTTTTCAGATTGTCATGGTTCCACTTCGTACCGTAGGTTACTAGCAGCTTGGGCACTGCTTTGCCTAATAATAATCTAAGTGTAAAAAGTAGTTAGGGAGTTCGAAAAATAATATCTCAAAGTTGCGCTGTTTTAACTTAAACTATGCAGTGTACTTTTCAGAACTGTCACATTCCATTACGAGCACCATAATTTAAATTACTTTTTTTGGGCAAAGAGAGTGAAGAATTTCGAAGAAAATTAGGTAGATTTACAATTAATTATTTTCCGCTTAAGTTGCTAGTATCCTAACGTATAGACTAGTCTACAATGTTGTATCTTACTACCTTTTCAAAATCAGATACTTTAAGATTTTTCATGTTTATAAACTAAATATTTAAAGAAAATGTAATATTAGATTCATTTCAATTTTCCATTTGATATGAGTTGAATATGCTAAGTTTTTTGGATTCATAAATTACTACATTGATATATGTGAAATTAGAATTAGATGTATTCTATTGCTTTTTGTATTATTGTCATTATACATTGTATTGAACACCTTTTCTTAAAAAAACATAACATGTGGGAAGTATCTATAATGAGGTATTAATTAAATGAGAATTCAATAAAAGTCCATAGTGGAGCCACCATATCACTCTTTTTCATTACTTTAATATTGAATACAAAGTTAGTTAAATATTCTTGATATACATTGTAAGTTTCTTGACTAATCAAAAATTCATTCTTGTAACATAAATTATTTAGTCAAATAAGTATTCAACTATTTTTGAAATGAACAATATCTTCTTGAATATAAATTATAGTGATAGAACATAATACTTGTTCTACATTTCTTTTCAAATGTCTTTTAATAAACTACTCTAAATTTTTAAGCTTAACATTCCTAATGATACAAGTTCAAATTTTATCATCTTACACTATAATTTAATTTTAAATATACATAACGAATAATAATTCATGATCTTGTGGATGTTGTTTTTTAAATTAGAATCAAATGTGGAACACTCATAGAACATATTTTAAAATGATGATATTTAGTTTAATTAATAGATTCTTTTTATATTCCTTTTATAATTTTATTATGTATTTTTTGGAATTTGAAATTAGATTTTCTAATCCAACAATTTTTAATTATATTTTCTGAAATTTTATCACCGAATTTTCAAATTCCATTTTCTTTGTTTAAAACTTTGTATTATTGTAAGTAAAGAAATATGGTTATTACAAATCAATTATATTATTTGAATGATTTGCTGATCATATCATGATATTTGAAAGTAAGACTTTAAACTTAAATAGAATGCATGTTATTGTGGTAATCATTTAATCATCGTCACCTGTTTTCAAAATAATTAGAAAGATTAAATATATAATGCTTTGTCTCAATTTAATAATTGCTCTCTGAATTTGAGAATCAAAGCTTTCTAACATATAAAATAGTGAACATAACCACAAATAAGAGTGCTTGAAACCTAGAATAAACACTTGTATCCCCAATTAAAACTACAATTATTTTCGTTATATGCGATATCTAAATATAAATTATTAGATGTTTTTTATAAACTGATATGATTTATTAATACACGACCTTTTAGATGTTGAATTAACATTTGGAGACATTCTCATCAAGGATTTTTATCCTTCCCCCTCTCCCAAAAATGGTCCGTAAGGTATGCATACCCACTCATGTCGCTACAAGGGAAATGGTAACTTGGGAGTACAAAGAGCATAAAGTGGAATTATGAATGTGTTAGTAAATTGGAGACGAAGTGCTTGGTCTTAGAATTAGAATTCTTGGAGGCAAGAGCAATTTTACACAAATTTTTGAAGTCAAGATGTTGTAGACACCTATTCAAAACTGTAGACTTACCCAAAGGAACCCTGACAAAACTTGTCAATACTTCCATCTCATTCAAAACTGTAGAGTTATTGAAAAGAAACCCTGACAAAACTTCTCAATACTTCCATCACATTGGTTCCATCACATTGGTTCCATCTCAATATTGGTTCCAGTGAAACTCTAGTAAAGTTGTGTTCAAGTTTAGGTTCACAACGTGGCACTTTTTTTAGTGATACTATAGGGGTTAGGATTGGGTTGCAGTTATGAATGGATGTTCCTACCGGCTACCGTAGATGGTAAATTTTAGTAGCAATGATCTCTGAAATGTCTGAAATTAGAGTAGCCAGAGTAATTAGTGGAGCCAAAATCACGAGTTCCATGAAAGCGAAGTCGAAGTCCACAGACAGTGACCAAATTGTCTTGTGAAAAACCTCAGGCAAAACCTCCCTCGCGAGTCGCCTGTCAAGGCTCATGTGTCGACGTACTTCCGATCGAGGAGCGAACTTTGCAGGTCTCTTTGCGGATGGATGCAATTAAACCTAACTTAGTGGAAGCCATGGCATGGCATGGCAAGGCATCAGGCATGGCAGCCATCCACCGGAGGCGTGACTGCACTCACCGATTACTGCACAGTAGAGGTGATGGATTCATTACATCTCTCTCAGTTTGGTGGATCTCGTAGCTTAGACATGATTGTATGTTGATCATCAGTTTGCAAGCTCTGTTTCATCTCCCGATCATCATAAGTTAGACCGACTTCGTTTTAATTGCTTTGTGACAGTGATTTCGTTTACTCATATCTCAGTGTGTTACTGACGTCCGTCTCTATGGATAGCGCTTCTTTCCTTGCGGATTTATGACATGGTATGTGAAATTATGTGATTGTCAGGTGCTACGGCGGAGGAGCATGGGAATCCGTCTACACGATGACGTTCATAATATTTGTATGCTGGTAAGTCTCCTCTGCGGCATGTCGTGTCCGAAATCTCATCGTGTATTCACCTTCTAAGGTTGTTAGAGGTTTGGAGGTTTTAGAAGTTCTTTATTGGAGTGATTTTTCGAGTGAGGTTGGAAGCAGTTGGTCATGAGGCTGAGTTTCAACTGGAAACGTAGTAGTTAGAGGCTTTTAGGTCTTAGAGTTTGTGTGATGTCACTGAGAGTGAGGTGATGTTCTTCCGGCATGATAATACGGGAGGTTTTGGTGCATTTGCACATGTTTTGACATCAAGAAGGTGGTTCTATGGAGATGGTTTCATGGACTGATTGATGTGCACTGGTAGACTTAAGATTTGGAGGATCAGGCGTTTTGTGTAGACCAGACCTATGAATGGCACCGAGTTTCAACTCCTAATGACTAGTGGTGAAGTTTTTCTTAGATCGTTGAGTATATCAAAGTCGTTTCAATGAGGGATGACTTGCCTGCAATGCGCTTGTTGCTTGAACTAACATTATATTGCACAGTGTGCTCTACTGCTACAATTGAAATTGATATGAGAGGTAGAGAAATGAGTCTCTCATCTGTAAACTGGATCTCAGGGAATGGTTTATTCTTATCATTGGAATTTTCAGGTTCTCCTTGATGCGAAGTCAAGATAGAGGAAGAAAAGAACGATGCATGGTTGTACAATTTGAAGTTTCGGGAGAAGAGCCTTTACCGCGAGTGAAGGAAGCTCGCGCCATTGCGCCTGGAGCTCTAGATTAGGGCTTGCCCGCAGTCTGCAACCAACCTTAGTGCTCGAATCTCGTGCAAGGCCACGGAGAATTGGAGTCGCATTGCAAATGCTGCGACATTGGGTGTGATATGTAATTGTGAGGAACTGCGGCGGGTGGAGCGTGGACATCCAATGTTCGTAACATCGCTGTATCTGTGGGGAACTTAGTATTGCTGCTGCTTTTCTTAGGGTTAGCAAACTCTGGACCAGATTGGAGATTCTGTGTGGAGGTGATGCTCTACATTGCTTGATTCCTGTTGTGTATCCTGCTGAAGACGGTCAGCATTGGAGTTATTTTGTGTTAATTGGTTGCTATGGCGGATCGAAAACTTCTTGGCTACAATCCGGCTGCCTCTCTTGATTTTGGTGGGCCTGCTGCAATCGATGCCATCGATTCTCATATCAGCTTATCCAAAAAATCTCTCGAATGCTGCATTACATCAGATGTGGTAAGTATAGAGCACGATTCAAAGAGCTTTGGTTATTGACTGCTTAGTAATATTATCGACATGTTTTTCTCTGCCTTGAACTGATCTTTAGACTGATGTTTTCCGGAACGTAAGATGGTGAAAGGATGAGATGCACACACATTTTTCGAGTTGAATTCTGCTTAAAAAGCTCCGTCCAATTTTTTATCAGGAATGATTGATATGCGAACAGTTTTGCATTGGAGTGGTATTAAATTTGTGATTATAAACCGGGTTCTTGGAGTTTTTTTTTTTTGCTTTAATCCTAAGCTGCATCAACATAGACTCTTAGTTTTCTTTCAGAATATGCAGATTCCAATCTGTTTGTTGCATTTTTCAGGATTCGGAAACAGGAGAAACGGTCTCATTTCTGAAAAGAGGTTGATGACGCCGGACACGAGACAAAGTTATACAGGTGTGCTTCTCTTACTTTGGAAAGTTAGGTGTACAGGAGGATAGCGCAGCAGCACAAGAGCGAAAAATGTTTCAGTAATTCAGCAGCTTTGTAGTTCTCGCCTGTGCTTCGTGATGCTTTAAGAGTCGAATAATGCAGAGCCACTATGCTCATTCATCATATTTAAACGTTCTCACGTTTTAGGGCTTGAGACGAGCAAGACACGTATGAGGGCACATGGAAACGGTTATGGCCAACCACCCCGCCTCCTGTACTCTGTGGAATAACTTACTCCAATTCTTCATGATTCCAAGTTGGAAACGATCCAGCCTAATCCAGAATCATTATAGTACGTATTGTGGTTTAGGTTTTCCATGTTTGTGAAGCACATATATTTAATGCGTTCCTTTGTACTTTATGAATTGGTTGTTGACCATCGAATATTCATGAGAACAGAACTTCAATTAGTGCCTTGAAAGAACATAAGAATGTCTCCCTCTTGATGATTTTGCTCATTGCACAATATAAGTTACGACTGTCAAACTGAATTTTTCAATGGACATCACGTTTTTTACATGTAGCTAAACTGCATATTACAAATGAGGGAGAAAGTGAGGACCTATCCACTGCCTGTGTGCCTGTTCACAAAGGATTTTTTTTCAGTATCAAAGAATGGAGATTTTTAACGCCATTAGAACTAGATATGTGCTGTGAGTGCTGAATCCAACTGATTGAAATCATCCACGACATTGAATTTTAGTGCCCAAGCAGCTCTGAGCGGAAACTATGACCAACTTCATTTGATTCCCATTAATTGCGTTAAAACAGAAGCTACACCTTCAGCGAACGTAACACGTCAGCTTCCTTCCAGAAGCGGCTGTTTGAATACCGCAGGTCATTGCTGAATGATCCTGGAGCAACAACTTGGGCGATTGCTTCTGATCATCTATGCTGAGATGGATGATGCAAAGCTCTTACAGTAGGCTGTTGCAGGATCTTCTTGGCGCAGTATGTGTCGTGATGTGATTTTAAGAGGTATTTCTCGAACTTTGGCTTGGTAGGAGCTCCGAACGGCTGCAAAACGCATCGCTGAGTGAACTGTCAGCCAGTTAGCCCTGAATTATCAAATGAACTGTTGATTAATTGTGTGAAGTGGTGATTTCAGGATGTTGCACCAGTGGCTCCTTCTCGACTCTTCCGAGATAATGAGCTGATCAAAAGCTCAAATCAGGGTTTTGATGTAGTGGCCATTCTGCGGATGTTAGTTTCAATTTGAGAACTTGTGGTAATGCTTGCTCATCTCAGCACAATAGCTGTGAAGGTTGAAGAAGGAAGCGAGCTTGAAAAAGTAAGAAGTTTGAAGGCCATGACTATAATCCCGCTCTGTGCTAGTTGGGATTCCTCATTGTACATCGCCACCCATGGAGTAGCCTTTAGATAAATGCGATGCAACCTAGGGTTGCCTACTCTGAAATTGAAGGAGTATAATTATATAGACAGGATCCATGAGGTTGAGTTCGGTAATTTCCAATGTTTCAAGATGATGTTGGAGTTGCTGTATTACTCAGATGCAGAGATATTCTGTCGATCCCTTTTTTGCACGGAGCTGGTTAGCTCAGGTGGAGGCGTGAAAGTTTTTGGCGGGCCGGGGAGGAACTAGGACCTGGGTTGGAGATTCTGTGATTAATTCTCCGCAAAAACAGGAAAGGATTATGTTCTTCGAGACTTGCAGTTGCGAAACGCGTTCGAAGTTGCATAGTGTACGTACCTCAAGCCCTGGAGTAGTGATTGAGGTATGGCAAGGAGATGAAGCTGCTGTTAGTTGAACTGCCAGAGTGAACAAAATCTTGTGAGATACAACTGTTCATTGACTTCAATGGAGGCGGATCTCTGTGCCCAACGATTCCTTACTAGTTATTCAAAAGCTTGAGAGGAATCAGAATGACAATCATGGTGGAAAACGTGGAACCACGAGGTGGCCATCTCCACTCCGAGGGTCTCACTGCTCCACTACGTCTCAGTGTTCTCGGAGTCAAGAACAAGGTGAGTATTTTGATAAGTTTATGGAACAGGCTTTCTTAAGCCGGTGGAAATTGCTGAATATTATTGGCCAGACTGTCTAAACAAGAACATCTGTTTGTTATCAAATACCATTCAAAATTCCAAGAACGTTTCTGCTGCTGCAGCCTCACTTTTTGTAGTACACATCAGTTAACGTGATTAAATATCGATATTAACTTGCCTTCTTTTATGAGTCTGTTTGATGAGGTGTCCATTTCTCTTTCGGAAACAGCAATTGCCCTACGAAGGAAAACTATCAGCGCGGGGCAATCAGAGACTTTGCAGTGGAATAAATTTTGCTCTTCTTGAAGAAGCTGGTCAGAAGAGTGAAGGTAAACTCCTTTTGGCGGCTCTTACTGGTGGTCGCTTGGTTAAGAAGAAGGTTATGCCACTCCTACCTTCTTTGCAAAATCATGGACAGAGCTTAGATAACTCTCCAAGGAAGCGGAATGAGGCAGACGTAAAGAGGGACTTGTCGCCACCATCCAAGTCTTTTGAAGGAGCAGCTACTCTGCGCTCAGGTACCAAAGTGCTCTTTACCTATCTGGTTACTCACTACAGCCTCTTCTATGCTTGTTACAAGTTTCCTTGGAAAGCTAGATTTGAATAAAAAGAGGGATTCAATATGAAACTCCTGGCTGTAGTTGAATCCGAATAGGATCCATCTAAAACGTAGAAAATGAAGACTGCAAAGAAGAAGCATTTCATTGTAATAGTGCATCTTCCTAGCTTATCTTTCACTGAATTTATTTGTACTTCTAAAGTCTTCCCTTCACCTCCTCTTCTTTTCATATGCCTAATCCACATGTGTCAGTTTTACTGATTGTACATCACTCAGAATGTAGCAGGTGTGACCGACAAAGCTGTGGATACAAGTGATCTTCAAAAGACACTGCAGAGGCTAGCTGGAGAACCTAAAGTACCGGAGCCACCGACACAGTGGCTTTTTGATACCAAAGAAGAGCGGGAGGCCTACGATCGATCCATGGTACGAAGACTGTGTCTTTTCAAAATTTTATTGCTTCATTTTTGACGGAACAGATCATTACTCGTGAAGTGCCAGCACAGCTGTAGCCTATCCTTTTCACCGCTTCACCACGTCACGTCCATGACTTCGAGAGGTTTTCTAGTCCAGGTGGAATCAAATTTCAGGTTAATACTGCTCACTGCTAGAATCGTCAACCTGGCCTTGATGGCTTGTCGTTCACTTGCTGTCAGTGCATCCATATTGGTCTAAGCTTTTTGCTTGTGCCGACGTGTTCCTCAAGTGTACATATTCATACTGGTTTTGGTGATCGTTTCATTTCCCGTGATTGATGTGTTCCAGGAACCACCTACTGCAATAGAAACCATCAGTCTTTCGGCTTATCTGAAGACGATTAAGGAATCAAAGAAGCACCTTCACATTAGGACTGACATGCTGGACGAACTAAAGCTAGCTGAAAATGTTGAGGAAATCGACGTTTCTGTGTATGTGGAACCGTCGACAAAACCGAAGTCAGCGGGCGCACCAGACCCAGCGGGTGCCATGTGTGCAACCAGTCTTGTCGTCAAGTATGCTCGGCGATTGGTGAGTGCTTTCTAGGCACACCCGTGACTTCGAAACTCAAGGTCTAGTAAACATATTTTGGGCCCTTGCATCCATTCTTCACTTTTTCCTTCCTTTGAAGGTCAATATTTCTATATTTGTTTTTACGTTTCTACATTAATTCTGTTAATAAAATGAACATCGAGGGGGGGGGGGGTTCCATAAAAAGCAGGAAGGGGTAGGCTTTCGAAGTTAATCACTGCACCATAAATGATTACACGAACTAACTTCCAGAGCCAGTGAGAATTTGAACTTGCAGGCTGGGATTTTGGACTCTGACACTAGGGTGGTGAACTTGACGGATGTTGGAAGATGGCTGCAGCAGCTTTGTACTCCCACGATTACCGATCATTTCTTCTCGTTTATAATTAAAGAATGCGTGTTTAGTGTCATTTGATGATCATTCTGAAATGTTGTCAAATGGCTTGATTGAATGAATTTGTACACATCGTTGGCACCAATTTTCGAGAAGGTGTTTATACTCCTAGCGTCTTCATAACAATTTTTTACGTTTCACATTTGCAGACTACCGGTATCCGAGAAATTAATTTGTATATATTGACCTCGTGTGCACACAGCCTCCATAGCTGCCGTCAAGGAGGAAAATATCGAGCTTCCAGATATGCCTCGACGGGTGTCTGAACTGGAGAAAAGAACAGCTGACTGGAGGATGCCTCTCTCGCCAGAGATTGCAGTCATGTATGCACAAGACGATCTACGGAAGCGATTCGATATGGAAACCAGAACAGAGGTTTGTCAGCAATATTGCTCAAATTCTCCCTAGGAGGGGCTATTTCATGCGTTGAATTTTTGTCAAGACGGTTGGAAATCTTAGACCGCTGTATTGACAGCACATAGGCTCTGCAAGACTGCGCTATGTTCCCATCCATCAGGAACCTGTGAAAGCAGAAAATGTTACAATTCCAAATTTTAAAACATCGCATCTATGTACCTCAATGTTAGGATTATCCAGTCGTCGCTTTAGCAGGATGATATGATCTGAAGTCTTTGCGAGGACTTTTTCTCTCTGTTTTCAGTATATTTTATCGATAACTAGTGTTTTTCTGTCTGTGTCCGTGTCAAAATGGAGCTAGAGATTTATGCGGAGACGTAAAGCAGAGCTTGCAGCTGCCAAAAAGCTCATGGAGGAAAAGGCAAAACAAATGGCTGAAGTATATCCCTAGCCTCGCTTTTCCTGTACTCAACTTCCTTATAAGCATGAGCATTTTTTTCACTATGATTAGAAGTACAAGTTTTTTACTGCCGAAGCAGATTAGCTCAGTAAAGCTGTTGATATTTCTTAACCTTGATTTTCAACTGTCTTCATAGATCTTTCGTATTTGATGTTCACATTACATTGCTTGTGTGGTGGAATCATTCAGGAAGAGAAAATGCGAGCATACCTAGCATCTATCGACTCTACGGTATGGTAACCCTTTCGTTATGCTAGTCCATTCGAAGTAATCGTTAATGGTTCACAAACAAAAGAATTGTGAGTTTAGGAATGATTAATAGCTACTTTTTTCCCATCGTAGCTACTTTGTGTTGAAGAAAACCTGAGACTCATTATTTCATTATTCAGATACCTTTAACCATTTTGATAAAAGAACACTCTATCCTCATACTGATCGTCGAACGTGTCAATTTCTTCACATCGATCATGCTTTTATGCAGGGAGTTGAGTCTTTCACAAAATTCTGTAGCTTTGTTTTGAGCTCTTATTTGACCCAGTAAGTGGATTCTGCAGGCAAACGAGGCGGAACTTATGACTTACGATAATCCAGTATGTGGAAACCCTCTATACCATCATCTACCAATTTTTTTTCCTCAATTTCATGCATCTTGTATACAATGAGTTATGAACCAAATCACCTCAACTGCGCAGATGGCTAAGGTTATTGGCGATGGGGAAGGGGATGGTGGTGGCAGTGGTTTTGACGAAGGCGATGGTGGAGGTACTGCTTACATATCGTCGGCTAGATATGGTGGACCGTATGGACAAAGTGAACCTTCATCAGGTATGTTTCCGTTTTAATAGCAAATCAGATTTCACGAGGTTAAAAAGATGCCGAAGGTTTGGTATTTCGCCAATTTTGTTCCATGCACCTTCTCGCTGGCTAAAATGGACCCCAGGCAATAATATCTGAATACCGAGAGCTATAATATGCAGGTAACGGAAAGAGGAAAATAAATGAGTTTAAGAGAAAGAAAGGAAATCGGCTTGTGAGTAGAGGAAAGGGAAGAAGATATGGAGGTGTAACACCTGGAGTTAGTTCCTCCAATCTTTTTGAGAAGGAAGAAGCGGAAGCTAGCAGCGAAGACAGTGAATGTTCGAGGGCCTCTTCTCTCTCATTTCATGGGAGAGAGGGAGGTGGAGCTTCTTCTCTTTCATGTGAACGTGTAAGGCTAAGGTCAGCTTCTGCGCACAGGAAGTTTGCCGACACATATACTGGAATTAGCGAGTCGGAGGAGATCGTTCGCTTGCCTAGAGAAGGGGAGAGAAATTTGCGAAGCATCGGAGTAGAGACAGTCTGTGAAATGGTAAATGTTATTCTACATGTGTTTCTGATTGAAAGAACATTCTGATTCAAATTGCCTCGAGATATAATGAAGATACTCAGCAGAGATATACTACAGAGCCCCTCAGATTTAGGTTGCCAATAAGGTTTGCACTTTTGCTTGGCTATTATGGGTCCTCTAGCATTGGATCGAGGTTCAGTATTTCTCTGACTTAAACATTTCTATGTTTAATCTCGAAGGAGGAAGCTTTGTTAAGGCTCATAGAAGATGCTGACGACGATGTACCAGCTCAGCCAGTGCATGCAGATGACGTAGCTGCTGAGCTTGCCCGGATGCGTAGAGAAATGGTACACCTATTCAATCCTGTTAAACCAGAAAGGTTCTCTACATGTGCGTCAATCAAGTAATTAAACATCTGAAAAGCTGATAAGGATACGAGATGAAAATTGCAGTAAGGGTGTTACAGTACCCTCTATTACGTGCACTTCTTATTATTTCTACGGTTTCAACAAAATTTTCCGAATTTTCCGAACCGAGGCATTACGTTCCTAAATAGACAGGTAAAACTTGACGCAGCATACTTGTTCTTCATGCAGGTTAAGCTAAAGAGACAGCTCAGATTTTGGAGAGCACGTAGCTGGGTAACGCAACACCGTGCTTTGCTAGCAACCAAGCCAGCAAAGACTGTAACCAAATCGCAAACAGAATTAGACTTGAGAACTGTGCATACTAGGAAAGAACCTGACGCCAGCATCATGGTACAAGCAAGGCGTGTTCAAGAATTTCTAATACCTAAGTTGCCTGTGACTCTTGTGGAGGCACAAAACCAAACTTTTGCCAACTCCCACCTACTGTCATCAAGGTACATAACCTCATACAAATCACTTAGATAAAAGTGAAGTTGAAACAACCGTTCACAAATTCACACCCAAGCTTATCCTAACTACTTACGTTTCTTCTCTAAGCATATTTTCAGTAAGTTATCTCTAGGGCTGATATTTACTGTGTTCACTAGCTAGTACAGTATCTAGTATCTTAGCTAGTGAACACAGTAAATAGTATCAGTATCTAGTACAGTATACCTCTTACGAATAAGAAAGTCTCTTCGCTATTTACCGGAGTGCACAAATGTTTCTTAGGTCTGGGAGCAAGCCAGGACCATCCCTGAAGTATGCACCGTGGAGCGGTCAAAAGTCACCGCCTAGCTATGCATCTCCACGAATTACATTGAAGCCACTGGAGGTTGTTGGCAAATCGTCTGGTCCAATCACATCTCGTCTGCATTCGCTGGAGCCAATAAGGCAGACGATAACTCCATTGAGGACAGTCAAAGAGACGTAAATGATTAGATGGAGTCTCAAGATCTTCCCTTGTAGCATAACCAGGTGCTATGAATCGGAGTGGCAATATATGTGTGAGTACAAAGAGCTCTGCACCAACCGAAGAAATTGGCCATCAGAGCTTCGAAAGAAGAATGAGTTTCTGATTCTGTAAGTTGATTTCAAAGAGGCAAGGCGCTACACATAAGTAAGGAGAACCTTCCTTTCATGATCCATGAATCTCTAAGCGAAGCCTCCAAGAAGCACAAATCACATGATTGCTTACATGGAAAATGGTACTACAATTATATACAGCCTAACCTGAGATCCCCTGCATGAGCAGCTGCTACGGATGTTATCTGCTGAAGCGGGATAAACGAGCCTGTCTCAGTTCTTCCCTAGACATTTGAGACGAAGATCCCCTAGTGGGAATTGGTGGGGCTGACGGGGAGAAATCGTCAACTTCAGGCTCAGCTTCCCAACCACGGACAGTACCACACATGTCGCAAGCCTCCACAAGTGTGCTGTTATCATATGTGCAAGTCTGGCAACGCCACACGTCAGCTTCATGACGTCCTCGAATTCTTGAGGAGCTTGGAGGTGGAAGTGTATCGCGTCTAGATCCAACAGTTCCACGACCAAATGTTCGGTTCCTCGGCCCTCCAAAGAACCAGCCAAGCCGCCTCACAGGCCATGACAGCACCCCGAAAATCCTTGGCACCACAGACCATAAACTAAGGCCGCCGGAAATGGCTCCGGGAGTGTTCATATAAATCAAGCCCGCCAAAATGCCACACAAGTGACCCATGAAGGAGGTTCCAGGAACAAACATCTGAATCACGAGAAGCTCCACCCAGGCAGCGTAGCGAGAAGGCACAAGAATCCCATACACGTTTGTATGAGTCGGAGAATTATAATTAAGCACCACCTTCAATGCAAACAAAACGCCTGAGAACCCCACCGAGCATTCTGAGTAAAACGTCTCCGGGGAGGCTCCTAAATATGCAAGCAGCGAAGACGATGCCACTACAAGGCCATGAGAAAGACCGAGTAGTACAGCCACCATGCCCGCAAATTTTTGGCTTCCCATGGCTATCTCCAGCTGGGCACCTTTCCACATTAAAGATACCATATTGTAGACCAAATGTGTTTCGTCAACATGATAAAACGCTGACAACCACAGCCGCTTCAAGTCCCAGTCCTGCATTCAGGAGTAACAATAACCACAAAAACTATTGTCAAAATGAGCGACGGAACAACATGCAAATTAAGCGAAATCTAACGCAATCCTGCTCAAACCAATCACACAGAATGCTGTCGCAGCCATCCTAGGTTATTTCTTCCTCAACATTTTCCGAAGCTTGCTGTCTTTCCTCAAGACACTGTCAACTCTCTAACGATATGACGAGCTCCCTAAACACAGCCTTCACACTGCACATGAGGACTCCAATCCGCGTCTACAAGCTCAAATTTCCGACTCAAATCTCTAAGGAATGTCGCCAGAGCTTGATCTCACAAAAGTGAGAGAAGACTAACATCCTCAACCAGAAAAAAACTCAAGACATTGATTCAAATTCTAACAGCATTCAATACAAAGATTCCATGATGCATCATCTGTGTTGAGGCTACTCTTAATAAGCATTGGTTATCATTCCTGATTCTCAATACAATGGATCAGCATGAAGGAAAAAATGACAATATAGATCAGCTTTGCACCTTCACAACGAAATACGGATTCAGGCAGACTTCAGATAACGTGGGCAGTATTTCATTGAGCTTCCCCGGCCGCAAGTGAATCAAAGTCTGCGCAGCTATGAGCGCCGCCGTCACCGGAGGCTTCCTTGGCAGTTGCATAAAATTCGTCGCGGCATGCACCGCCAACATGTACAGCATGCCATTCCCCTGCACTCGTGGCCTCCCTCTCGCCATCCTCGTCCCAAGCTTCTTCGCAGACGATCCTCAATCACAGAGCTACGCAATTCAACACTAAATTCCTACTCCCGCTTCCTACACAAGAAACTCTGATTAAAAACTCTGATTCGGAACCCTAGAATCTCTGTAATTCGTGAAATAAAAGCGCACAAAGCCCGCCACTAAATCAATTAGTCAATTACCGGAGCAACTTCAGTTCTCTAACTCGAGGTTGAAAACACCCACAACTACAAACCAATCCCTCCCTTCATTGCAGACTCACTGTCACCTTTCTCATCACTCGAAGCCGAAACCAAGTTAACGTCCTCAAAATCAACTACTGATTCCCTCCCCTCAAACAATCCAACCGCAACCTCAATTCGCTTCAAAGCAAAATCGCCACTCCCTCGTATTCACTCCGAAGCACTGAAATCACGAGCAAATTCCAAATGATCACGCCCCGTTCAATTGACTCCTCACGCGTTCTCATACACTCAAACCCGCAACCAGAAAATAATACACAATTCAAGCTTCAGAGCAACTCGCGCTTCAGCTGAACCAACAGCACGCCAACAGCTTCCTCCCCAACCAAAGCAAGCTCAGAACCACACCCTTTAAAACCAGACTCCTCTTCACAGTAGAGAGCGAGTTCAGCCACCTCCACGCTCCCACACCTTCCTCTTCCACCGCTCCATGCTCCCTTATTGGCCCAAAACGCAAACCTTGTGACTCTGTGACGTAATTGAACCGCGCCTCCTGTGCGTCCTCGCCGAAGCCTCCCGGACGTTCCAGAACTGGACACTCTCGCAACGACGATGACGAGCTTCCGCTTCGTCTAGGAAGAGGCACCTAAACACGTTACCAAACCCTAAACTAACATCATCTACTGAAATCTAACGTTTCGCAATCTCAAATATCACCTTATGTAGATTGTGTTACTTTTACGTTCAGTATTGCTTTTGTGTACCTACTCTCTCATATCCGGTTGTCAACAGATCACAACTCAAGTGCATTCATAAAACCAGGGTATCTTTCTTACCCATGAGATACCCGAAGATAACATGGTATACATCAATGCATACTGGGGTTTCCGGGTCCCTGACCCATATACCCGAGGAGGGAGAGCCAATGGAGGGACGCCAGGCGCGAGAGTCCGACGCTTGCTTGTCTGGCCAGAGCAGCCCAGGAAGCCCTAGACTTGAACGACGTGCTTCGATTGCATTTCATTTCATTTCGCGCTTGTTTGTGTTTCGTGATTTGGATTTGGATCTGCCGTTGCTACCAGGGTTTCTGGATCTGCATCGGCTTCTTATTGCGGTACGTGTTTTGGTGATTTCTTCTCTGGTGATTGAGGTTCTCGTTTCCAGGGTTTGGTGGAGCAGTGGCGTGTTGTCAGGGGCGATACGGGGGTTTGGTTGTGATGATCGGGGAGTTTTTTTGTTTCGGAGGGTTTGACAGTGGCGGAATTGCGAGGTGCAGGTAGGAGCGGCACCATGAGTTCGTCGGATAGGGGTGGTATTCAGGCGCTTCTTGCTGCGGAGCAGGATGCGCAACATATTGTGGCTAACGCGCGAGCTGCCAAGACTGCTCGGTATGGAAGTTTAGCTGATATGTTTCTTTCGAGTTTTTTTTTTTTTTTTTCGTGTTAATGAACTTTAAACGCCTGGATCGGATTGTTTTTATGAGAAGCCAGTTAAATTGTCTTTGTTTTTTGCGAGTGTTTGTGTTGTTGTAATGTGTATTGTAGGTATGCGAGATCGGAAGTTATCAGTCGTCTTGTTTATTAAGTATTCGTTGTTAAAGACGGGTGGAGCGATTTAGTACTTTGTAGGGCTTATCACCTACCAATTTTAGTGCAAACGTATGGAAATACGATCCATGATGTGCTAGTGATAGTAATTGCGAATGTTTGTTTCTGGATTGATGAAATGTGCAGCCAAGAACTTGATACGTGATTTTAGGTTGATCACCTATTGCTGCTATAGTTAACATTGTTTGTGTTTCCAGACTGAGGCAAGCCAAGGAGGAGGCTGAGCGAGAAGTAGCCCAATACAGGGCGCAGCGGGAGGCTGAGTTCCGAAAGAAGCTTTCGGACACCAGCGGTGACTCCGGTGCAAATGTGAAGCGTCTGGAAGCTGAGACTGACGAGAAGATCAAGCGCCTCAGTGCTGAAGCTGCCAAAGTTGCCCCAGAGGTGACTGCTCTTTTGATGAAGTATGTGATCACAGTACGGAATTAGGGTAGAGTTGTGGACATCTTCAAATGTTGGCCTTCTTGCTCTGAACGAATGACCGTTTAGAATTGTATGAATTCTTTGAAGTTAACTGGTATATTGTTTGTATAAGTGTAAATAACAGTGTTGTCTCTTGTGATCTGAAGTCGATTCACGGTAGAGGTCACCAGCACACTTGTAAGGGGCGTCTAATGATTGTCCAAATCTAGGACGTATGTGTACTAATTTAAGTTTAATTTTATCAAAGTTACATTCGATCGCCTTGTCGGGCCTTGAGAAGTCCAATTGTCGCTATGTGGAGATGGTATCATCTCATCTGAGCACGCCAGAACAGATCGGCTGACGCTTACTTGAACATATAAACGGAGTTGGTTTTATGTTCCATTGCTTTCAAAGCTTGTAGGACAGACTGATTTTGGAAGAAAGGAGCATTTGGTGATCGACATTTTTCACAGTTCGAGGCTGAGATTATGAAGCTGAGCGACGTGAGGAAAATGAACCAGGGATTATATATGTCAGGATTTCATAGGATTGAAGCTTTTAGGTTGCAGTGAAATGAGTGATTGGATTTGAGGCTTATGTGGTGGAATCATTAACCATTCTGTCTCTCTCTCTGGCATGGATCAGTTAGTATCATGTGTGCAATTTTGAAGAGGCAATAGCAAATGCTTACCTCTCTCATGGACACAGAACTGGCATTTTTCCAAATCATGGAGTTAATTTGAAATTGAAGGGGGATGGCTGTTACAGTGAATATTTTATCTTTTTGTAATGAGATGCATTTCCGATTCTCCTCCCGCTTCCTGCCCTCAAGTACTAGGTACTCCATCGACCTTTGACTTCAGCGGAGCCCAATGTGAAAAGTTTAAACGGCCCTTTATTTTTGAAGATCATGTCAGCTTGTCCATTGCAGTAAGCTTTCTCAGTTGGTAGTTCATTGTGATCATAAGATTCAAAAATAACAACGACAGATAGTCGTTTCTTTTGTTCATAAAAACAAAATTCCAAGCCATATACCCAGTGGTGGTACCACTGGGTCACTTCAAATATACCAACATAACATAAAGATATACGATAGCTATCAAAACACACTGAGCTAGTGATCACCGCACCGAACCAAAACCGGTAGACCACCCAGAAGGCAACCCACAGTATATAAATTCATGACGATGACCTTAAAGAGCAACGTAGCCTTAGTTTAGATTTCTACTAGACACTGATCAGAATGTCGACAATTGATATTTCTTGGCTTCTACCATCCACAAGAGACGTATTTAGAGACGTATCACATATGTTGTGTAACTTCAAAGTAACTATGCCAGGATGGGTGGACTGACTTGCTACTCATATCGCAGCATCCAATGCTTCGGAAAGATGGCAAGATTGCGATTTTTGAGTCTAGTTGTCAGGTGTCCTTATCTTGGCAAGAATTTGACACCCTTCGTTGTTTTTCCTGAGCGGAGATCCAAGCAGACCAGCTTCGACATCGAATCGTGGTTGTACAGGAACTGCCGCAGCTCGTCCGGCCGCGGCGGCTGCTGCATGGGCATTCCCAACCGCAGCGGCTGCTGCCTCGTTCTCAACCGCCGGTGCAGCAGGTCCTACCGCAGCTGCAACAGTATTGTTGTCCATTTGAAGCTCGGAAGCTCCGCGCCTTCGTTGTGCAGCGATCGTTTCTCGTCGCACAACAAGGTTTGTTGGAATGAATTGGATTCTTTTCTACTTTCCAGAACAGAGATATGTTGTCAATAAACAAGTATACTGAGGAATCATCACACAATATTACCCATGTCAACGCATTCACAATCGAACTCCACGAACTGACCAACATTCATGAATAAGAGGTGTATATCAAACTCCTCAATGAAACGTGTGCCTACAAGGATCCTTGCCAGTGTCTGAAGAGGATGGAAACTAATTCTAGAAATCCATATGGATTCTAAGCACTAAAGAAAAAAAAAAAAAAATCGAATTTGTAATTAACAGGAGTTGTGGAGTCACGTTGAACTGAACAGGCTGATCAGGCAGGAGCCCATTCACAAGGGATTTACACAAGCCGATGGCTTTATTGGGTTCATTCTGAAGGGGCCAAGTTATCGAATATCATAAACGTCCACCCCCAGTATGATCAATTGGACGCATTCGGTGCGCTGGAAGGTTGGCAAGGTTAGGCACCAGTTCAGTTATTCCCCCGCCGATGCTATGTATATCAATCACAACATCTATCAGCTGTGTAAATTAGTGTTCGTTTCCCACTCCAATCTATTAACTTAACCTTCTGTGTTACGACCATTCTCCTGCTTCTAAAACAGCTGCACTCTTCTTGTACCGATACAACCAGGTAGTACACTCTTCCTGTACCGAGAACAGGTAGATTTCACTTCGTTATCACTAAATTGCGAATATAGCAACCCGTCAAAGTCTAATATGTTCTCAAGTCCGCAGTGGTGGGAGTTAAATCTCTGCATGAACGATGCTGCTTACGAAGGTCAGAGGGATAAGCACAAGAATTTCGGCATATTCAGCAACAAATACTATAATGAACTACTTTACAAGTTTCAAGACAAGCATGTCTAGAAGACGGTTCAGCTAAAACATGGGCAAACAACACTACTGCCTTCGGGTTGCCATCTATTGACCCTTCTATATCACACGCGCGTTACTGAGTTGCTAAGCTGCACGCAATCAGTATTGAATGCAATTATGACACCCACCAGTAGTTCTCTCATGATCCGTTGTTATGAAACTCTTGGTACAGCACGGGGCATCCAACGACTGCAGCGATTTCTTTCAAGTGGATAGCACTCACGGAAGTCGGTAGAATGGGGGGAAAATCTCGCGTTCAAAACTAGAAGCAAGATTGGAAATATTCATTTTCCCGTGTTGCTAGACTGAAGCACCTCAATCAACTCACAGAAAAACGGGAAAAAATAAAAATGACGGAGTCTCGCTGGACGAGCTGGCATACAGAACTCCCCTTCAAACGTCTGAACAAACATCTCAATAAAAACTTTGAACAAGCTTCTCAGTAGCATAAAAAACGTACATAGAGAAATCATTGCGTACAGCCTTAATCAATTAAAACCGCAAAAACGACACATAGAAGGGGCACTAGTACAGCCACCTGGGATCAGTTCTCCAAAGCAAATTTTAGAAAGCTGGTTTGCTAGCTGAAACAGAGGACACAGTGCTGGAGTTAGAAGGGGCATGGTATGACGATGGGAGGAAGATCAAGAGCACTTACAGTTCAGGGGAATGCTATCAAAGCGCAATGGCACTCACACCTCCAAGGATCGTCACCACCCAAACTTGCACAAGATTGTGACTAGTAACATGATGGACAAACACTCGTCGCCCCCTTTTATCTTCAGAACAACATGGTCACTACAGTAGTCAATGTAGTTGTTGGTCACTGTTGGTCACTGTAGTCAGAATAGTGTTGGTCACTGGTAGTTCACTAGACAGATACTACTGTAGTTGCAAGGCCAAGGCCCCCGCCAATGACCAAGAGCACCACCTCCGAAAGAGGTTGTGGCATAATTTGTAGGGCCTAGGCATTGTGGCATTGTAGGCAGTCATTGTGGCATTGTAGGCAGTCATTGTGGCATTGACCAGGTACAACAATGTTGATTTTGCACGACACTCCTTGACTAGGTGATGTATATAACCTACACCCTGGGGCTAATTAGTTGTAATTCCTAGCCTCTCCCTCATTTCTGGGTTTGTAGCCTCTCCCTCATTTCTGGACTTGTATCCTTCTCACTGTAGCTTCCTTCTCACTGTAGCTCCCTTATGTCTGTAATGGTAGGAAGATGGACACAACTTGTAGCCTTCTCAATGCAGCTCCCTCATTTCTGGGACTTGTATCCTTTTCACTGTAGCTCTCTAACATCTAGACTTGTAGCCTTTTCAATGCAGCTCCCTCATTTCTGGACATGTATCCTTCTCACTGTAGATCCCTCATTTCTGGACATGTATCCTTCTCACTGTAGATCCCTCATTTCTGGATATGTATCCTTCTCACTGTAGATCCCTCATTTCTGGACTTGTATCCTTCTCACTGTAGCTCCCTCATTTCTGGATTTCTGGACTTGTATCCTTCTCACTGTAGCTCCCTCATTTCTGGACATGTATCCTTCTCACTGTAGCTCCTTCATTTCTGGACATGTATCCTTCTCACTGTAGCTCCCTCATTTCTGGACTTGTATCCTTCTCCCTCATTTCTGGACTTGTATCCTTCTCACTGTAGCTCCTTCATTTCTGGACATGTATCCTTCTCACTGTAGCTCCCTCATTTCTGGACTTGTATCCTTCTCCCTCATTTCTGGACTTGTATCCTTCTCACTGTAGCTCCCTCATTTCTGGACTTGAGGACAGCTTATGAGAGGGCATGGTTTGGAGTGCGCCTAGAGGTATACCGTATGTTAAGGTAGAGGAACCTAAAGTCGACCATTTAAGCGATTTTTCAGACATTTTTGGGGCGGAATATTACGAGGTTATTTTTCTTGCACAGAGAAATAGGGTTCTGAACGTATGGTCATTTAAAAATGAATTTTTGAGCAATATTGAAATTTGTACAATTTTTCAAAGTGAAAAGTGCTTCCGACCCAGAAGTCGATAATCTGCTTTAATGTACAAATTGAGTACATCTGTACTTTCAGAATCTAGAAATCAGGCCTGATCGACTATGGGTACCTGGTCGACTACAGGTGTCTCTACCTTAGAGGAAATCAAAAAACACAAGTTGGTCAGGTTATTAAAGAGATGAAGACGGACATTCGTGGAGGATGGGATGAAAAATACAGTTCCAAACTTTGAACTGTCACTGTTTCTTGGAGGGAAAATCAGGAATATTATTTAATAAATAAAATTTTATAAATAAAATATTTAATTCTCTTAGAAATATATGAGCAACATAAAGCAAACCCATCGAGCGGAGCGAGAAGGGTTTGACTAAGGGCAACAAGTACGATAGGACCTGTTGCCCGTTAAGTCTTAGGATTCACTTGAAACAACGAATGTGGGGTAGCTAGGGTTGATCTCATTGAATTTTAGATTGTATAGCTTCCATATTCATGCAGATGATGCTAAAAAATAAATAAAATTTAAGCTTATCAAAACCAAAACATTAAGATGCAAAAAATCATTTATATAAATTTATTTATTAAAAAATATTCAATTGATCTAATTAATCTAATTAGTTTTTTATTTAAAGAAAAATCATGAATGTATTAACTAAATTTTACATTCTTATTTTGTTTTATTTTTATTGTAAGTTTAACTAATAAAATTATTCAAAAATATATAAAACAAAAAATAAAATAAAGAGTGAATTCCAAGGTTCTAGCTTCACTATGACAGTTTCGTTACTTATTCATCCAGTGAGTCAGGGAGTCCATTGATGCATGAGAGAGTCATGCTATTTTCCTACAGAATCTGGCTAAAATTCCGACCTGGTCAGGCTATGTGCACCTTGAGCCACGCACTCTTGAAAGACTATCTCTATCCGGATTTGTCTATTTCCCTCGGACGAGCGGTGCTCGGGGGGTGGGTCGCAGGCCAGGCTGGGGGGTGGAGAGGGGAGGGGGCAAATCTCTGCCCCTATTATTTGCCTTGAGTGGAATCCCTAGTGATCTCATGGAGACCTGCCTAGGGTAAATTGGGGCTTATGGCCCCAAATTTATAAAAAGAAAAAACCAAAAAAAGACCCTAGGACTCCAAAACGGGGAGGGGCAGCAAAATGGAACCCACCGAGTCTAGCAACCGAACCAGCGGTTGTGGTTTGGTTGCACCTCTCGTCCGGGGAAAATAAAGAGACCCTCTCTATCCATCTCACAGTAGCTCCCTTATGTCTGTACTGGTAGGAAGATGGACACATAAGGTTGTGGTGCACAAAAACCGAGTAGCTCCTATGCCTAGTAGTAGGTGTTACAAAGCTCAGACAAAAGGGGAAAAATAAAAAATGAAAGTGTGTAGCCTTCCTCAGGCTGCTCTTATTTATTGCCTCAAGAACGTTAACTCCAAAGCCCTCAAGGTGATGACACTGAGGGATTAACTGTGACTAACTTAGTGTTGTACTCTACTTCAGTCTAAGACATGTGGAAGTTGCATGTTGGTGCTCCCGAGGTCCCATCCTTCTAGAACCTTTCTAGAACCTTTCTAACACTCCTCCTCGACCTAGGAGCACCTCATTAAAAACTCACCTTTGTGGAAAAACCCAATGGGGAAAACTCTCGGGTGAGAAAAGAGTATGCCCTTTAAAATTGGTCAAGATGAATCAAAACTTCGACCGCGGCGAGGTAACGTTGCTGATCAAGTTCTTCCTCCTCTTCCTCGCAAGGTCAATAAAGATCCTCTCTAGCCTTGCTTCGGCCAATCATTGGTGCTGAGATGGGGTTGGATTTTGCGATGTTGAAGTGCTTCGATTTCTTCACATAAGTCTCTTGATGAAGAAGAATACTCCCGTCGGAGAGGTGATGAACCTGCAAGCCTAAACCGAAGCTAGTCCGACCAACATATACTAGCAAGATAACATAATCAATATCCTTACAAAGTACAAAGATGAAAAGAAGAGTTGTATTACAAGTGAACCCGTGAGTTGAGAGAAAGCATTGAAGATGATGATACCACGCTTTTTCCGCTTGCTTAAGTCCATAAAACTCTTTTCAAAGCTTGAGGCCACTGAATTCTCCGTGCTGGGGAGTTGGGCGCATTGTAGTTGCCGCAATCAATAGTTCATAAAGTCCACTGGTACCTTCTTGTACCGTGGCAAGCAAGTGCGCCCCTTTACGGAGTTCTAGCGCCCTTTCATCATCACCTTCCCCTTGGGTGAAGGCGTGGATCCCATTTGCACGCAAGTCCCGGTACCTAATTAGACTACGGGGTGCGGCTGGAGCATACATAGCTCTTTCACACTCGAGGGGGAATCCCCCGGGCAATACTATTGTTGCCCAGCCCTCACGGAACTTAAGTTTCCGTCTTCCGGCAATGGTAGTAATAGTGCACTCTTGCCAGGGACCCTCCAAGCAATTGGCCTCAAAGAATTGAGGATCTCAAAAAATAGAATGAGTAGATGCGCTATCTAGAAGTGCTATGTTAGACCGTGAACTTATACTAGACATCAGACCATATAATTTTCAATGCCATTGAAAGAGGGTGCATCGAGAGTGTGCACTTCTCTCTTCTCCTCTTTCATTTTCTGTAACACCCTATACATTTCAACAAAGTACTCGGGGGTACGACATCCTCTAGCAAAATGACCCTGTCTTCCACATCGGTGACATGTATCTCTAGCGGGACTAGTTCTAGGAGACTGACTAGACTGACTCTAATAGCGCTGATGATATTCATGATTGTTGTGATACCTGGAATAGTCCCGACCCTCATTATGATAACGTTGATTGGACTGATATCGGTGGTCTTCTCTTCTTGAGGAATATCGACCATCACACCCTCTACCTCGACCACTTGTACTTCGGGTTTGACGTTTGGCTGCTTCAGTGCAGTGAGTCTCATGTTTTGACTCTTTCTTGCTAGGAACAATTGACGGTTCAGGAGTTGAGGGCTTCTGAGTGGAATGAATCTCCCGGACTGGTCGTTCCTCCGCATTCTTCAATCGAACTAACGCCTTCTTCTCAGCTTGATACAATTTACTCATGAGGTCAGAATGATACTTATAATTCATATTGTCATACTACTCAGCAAGAACAGAACTAGCAGGAGGAAAGGTTGAGAGTGTCTTCTCAATAAGCTGCTCCTCGGTGATCACGTCTCCACATAGACGGAGTTGTGCAACAATGCGGTGCATCTCTGCATCATAAGTCTTCAAGTTTGGAAAATCAATCACACGCAACCTATACCAATCAGTGCGTGCCTGTGGCAAAAAGAGAATCTTCTCATGTCGGAAACGAGTTTGCAACTGCTTCCATAACTCTGTCGGGTCGTTGACCTGAATGTACTGTGATCGCAATGAGGCGTCAATGTGACGGCGAAGTATCATCAAAGCTTGATGTTTCCAAGAACTTTGAAGCGTAGCCGCTGTTTGGGCGTTCAAAGCTCCGTCCAATTCCTCTGCACATAGGAAGGTAGTCATTTCATTAGACCATTCCAAAAAATTAGTGCCATCAGCCGCCAAAGGATCGAACAGGAGAGTCTTGATCTTGGCTTTGGACTTAGCCATGACGAAGGAAAGAGCTCCTCAAGAGCTGGCCCACTCGGAAGCTTGTCAATTCCAAGGAGGGGCACGGCCACACAAACTGCTCCAACTTTTGTGTGACAGAAACCTTCGTTGCACGGTTAGTGAGTTCCGATGTTACCTAAAGAAGATATAGAAATCAACAGCTAGAAACAAAAACTCAAAAACCAAGAGTGGAAATAAAATCTCAGTGAGGGGAAATAGGTCACTCCCGGCTGTAGCTGAAGTGGTCCGTCTTGCGGTCTGCTAGCGGTCCTCTTGCTTGCAGTCCTACAACTTGGTACTGATGGAAAAACCAAGGTTGATGGAAAAACCAAGGTTGATGAAAAAACCAAGGTTGATGGAAAAACCAAGGTTGATGAATCACAGAGCCAAAACATACAACTGAGAGAGCAAAAGCAGAGAAATGAGAGAGGCAAAGCATAGAAATTAGGGAGCCAAAAATAAAAAGATAAAAAGCAAAGCTGTAAATGTAATAACAGGTAGCAAATGAGAAAATCAGCAGTGATTGAGCAGAATAGAAAATCAGCAGTGACTAAACAGCAGTGACTGAGCAAATTAGAAAAACAGCAGTGACTGAGTAGATTAGAAAAACAGCGATGACTAAACAGCAGCGACTGAGCAGATTAGATAGTTAGCAGTGCTCGAAACAAAAATTGCAAACTGATAACCAAACCACTCAGCAAACTGGAAACAAACACTCCAAACTGATAATAAAACCAGTCAGCAAACTGGAAAAAACTGCAAACTGATAATCAAACCACTCAGCAAAATAAAACTACAAACTGCAAATTGAGAACCATGCAAATCAGGTGAAACTTGAAACTGAGAAACTAAGGTGAAACTTGAAACTGAGCAAATCAACACTGAAAGTTTCAACACTGAAACTTGAAACTGATTGGAAAAACTAAGCAGAAAATCAACCAAATATACCAGAGTAGATAACAAGAGCAGTAAGCAAGAGAAAATGAACAATGACTATATGAGAGCAAAACAGTAAGAGCAATAGTGAGAAGCAGTGAGCAAAAGTAAGAAACAATGAGCAATAGTAAACAAATCAAGAGCAACTCGTGCTGATAACGTGTTACAAAGCTCAGACAAAAAGGGGAAAATGAAAAATGAAAGTGTGTAGCCTTCCTCAGGCTGCTCTTATTTATTGCCTCAAGAACGTTAACTCCAAAGCCCTCAACGTGATGACACTGAGGGATTAAGTGTGACTAACTTAGTGTTGTACTCTACTTCAGTCTAAGACACCCGGGAGTTGCATGTCGGTACTCCCGAGGTCGCATCCTTCTAGAACCTTTCTAAAACCTTTCTAACAGTAGGCATTGGTGCACAAGCATAAAGCCGAGCTGCTCCTATGCCCAGGCTTGGGCCGGCTGGGTCCCAAAAACCGCTCGCTTTTAATCAACTTCCAATTCAACTGGAGGTATGGAAAGTGCGGGCTTATAAAGAAGCAGTTTTTTAATGGTGTATGTAGCCCAAGCCGTAAGGTATAAGAGAGGGGTATTTTTGTGAGTTTAACCATATGGGCATGTTTTCCAAGGTTATCCAAGGTAAAATTTATTGAGAAAAAAACGTTGCTCTGAAATTTGGATCCTTTTCTAGAATGTAATTTTCAAACAAAATTTGGAGAAAAAATTTGAATTTTTTAGGTAATTTTGAAACTAGAACTTGTAGACCACTATAGCAGTGAGTAGAGTATTCTTATTCCACCATTAGTAGAAACCCAATGAAGACATTACAAGTGTGCAAGATTCTCTTGGAAAAAACCAAAAAGTCAAAACTTAATGATGAAATTTGAGTGACAGTATGTTGTTTTCTAGAATAATCATAGGGCAAGGATATTGATTCTTCACGGAAATACCCCTCTCTACCCTTAGCCACTAACACCTGAGGAGCAAATTCAATCAAACAGCTAACCCAGATTGTCCTTTGTGTCTTCAAGTCACTTCGGAATCTTATACCGTAGTCACAGGTACTTTGAATGTTCTTTTGCAAAGAAATCTTGGTCCCTGTTGATGCTTTGGTCGCTGTTGATACTTTGAAACTGACGTTTTATGGCAACGCTTCCTCAGATGGTACTTCGTGATCGCCAATGTAAGCTACAAGTTGATATAGACTGTAGCAACCAATTATTTTTTTATTCATGAAGATATAAATCCTGCACGACACGAACTCTGAAGTACGAAAACCTCGGTGAAGCGCGCACTGGATCATTTCAAATACACAAACATATATCCCTATAAGCTTAGTTTTCACCAGCACTTATGTGCAAAATGCAACAACAGACATAAAAGCATCACCCAGGAAACACACTACATGACAATGTCCCGAAACTTATAAAGAGCCGCTGCAATAATCATTACGTTTGGAACTCTTCCACAATACACTAGACATTCACATAATCTCAGAATGTCTATATGAGACGTATCATAGATTCATAATTCATATGTTTGTGACTTCAAGAACACTATGCTAGAATGGACACATGGCTGACTTGCCACTCATATCACAGAATGCAAATGAAAGTTTTCGAAAGATAACGAACTTATTGTCATTTTCAGAATCTCTTGGTCAGGTTTCAGTAATCTGAGCAAAAACTTCACAGCCGATCACGTTGGATTTCCTGAGCGGATGGCCAAGCAGACCAGCTTGAACATCGAATCGGGGATGTGCAGGAACTGCCGCTGGTCTGGCCACAGCGGCATTTCCAGCCGGGCCGTTCCCAACCACGTCCAGAGCTGCAGGTCCTCCCCAAGCTGCAACGATTCCGGGCATGGGCGGTCCAGGAGGTCCATTTCCTTGAGCAGCCATTGTCCCTCGTGAACCGTTGCACAACAATGTCTGTTGGACCGAATAATTGGTTCGGGCAAGCCTTTTCTAGTAATCAGAAAAGAAATATCGTTAGAAAAGCAAGAGCATTGAGGAACCATCACACACAACACTATCTTCACGATCTCACGTACTTTCAAGTCTTCGCATACTGACGAACAATATTATGCACAAGACGAATTAATTCTTCAATGGAACGAGAAAGTATGAGGATCTAGCTAGCAACTGACGTACATAGGTAAATTTATGTTACTGATTCTAGAAATCTGCCTGGTAATTCCTAAAGTCCGTAGGATTGTGTCAGCCACAATGTGACTAACTTTGTGTGTTGGCGTTGTCGCTCATCCCCACGGGATTCGCACAAGCGGGTACTTGCCCATCCTTTAGCAAACGACATTTGATTCTCATGATTATGAAACTAGGAGCCCAATTCTTGTATGTTTACAACCTCTACAGAATAGTCAATTGCACGCGTTCGCGAGACACTTGTAGAGTGGCCTTCACTGCTTGGGACACCTCATCGTTCCTTCTCTTGCTATCAGCTTGCACCTCCATCGATCTCAAGAACTCCAGTCTATCAAGTGAATGCTCTGTGTTACGTCGAGAATTATTCACTTCCGTCGACTATTCTCCTGCTGATCGAACAGGTGAACTTGTCCTGCTCCAAGAATAGGCAGACTCTTCTAAGAACTTGCTCCGACAACAAGTTGACAACTCTAGCGTAACGTTGTTTTCCACAAAACTGCAAATGGAAACGCAACAAATTAGTCTAATTTGTCCTGTAGTAGTAGGCATTAACTGTGCTGGGCACCATGATCTTGGAGGGACAATTTACGGAAAATACGGTGGAAATATTACCAAGTCAGTGTACAGAGTTTCAAGTTAAGGGGAGAAGAAACGATCATGGTTGACATGAAAGTGGGCAATTACTTGCCTATTTCGCGAAGTGCCCCTAAGTCGCGAAGCTGCACATAATGTGTATGGAATGCAATGACAAGTACTACCAGTAATCCCATGATCCATTGTCACTTCGGACGACTGCTGCGATAACAAGTGCATTACCCGTAAAGAAGGAAAAATCCACGGAGGAACTAGAAGCAGGATCAGAAATGCGGATTTCTCATGTTACTGTACCGACACACCTCATTCAACTCATAATTAAGCCATCAGTACTCGGCAGGAAGTCAAAAAAAATTAAACTCATTAAAACGCCAATTAATCGTCGGACAAGCATCCCGACTCCCACATTACTAATGCACATTGGAAAATCCTTTTGCACTAAATTCTTTAACCGCAAAATATAACAGTGCAGGGGTACTTGAGCCACCTTGGATCGCTTCTCCGGAGACAAATCAGAGAGAGCTATTACGTTATAAGCAAAAACAGAGCACACAGTGCTGGAGTCACGAGAAGAGGATCGATCTGGACAGTCGCGATATAACGAAGAGAGGAAGATTCAGCGCTTACGTACAGAAGATGAATCTGATCAAAACGCTTTGGCAATAACATCTCCAAGGATCGCCACCAAAGCCACAATGTACTGAGAATGGGGCCAGAGCTCTGGTGACTCTTATTAAGTTCATCGCCGGGCCGGCAGTATGTGCGGCGTCCAGTTGGAATGCCTTTCTCTCTCAAAAAGCGCCACACCTGGTCGAGGCCGTCGGATCAGTGGAGATTGAGGGTCGGGATGACGTCTCGCCAACTGTTCTGGAATCTGGATGTCTGCTCCAGCATCTCTGGGCATCGCTACTACATCCTTTTCTTAATGCGGTATAATTCTGGAAATTGGTGTGAGGGCATCGCCACCCGTGTTTGCCGGTACTATTTCCAGCCCGGCTGTGTGTTGGCTCGCCCACAGTCCCACTCCCCCACCCCTCCCTCCCGCCCTCACGAATTTCGTCACCATTTTAAGCCCATGGCCCCCACAGCACATACCTCGAAATTACCCTCCTCTGTACTTCCTCTCTCCCATCTGAACTACATCTTCCCTTGTCCACATAGTTTTTAAGTTTTGCTTGGGACAGTCCTTTAGTACTCCCTCCGTCTCACTAAAAGAGCATGGTTTGCTAATAATAGCAAATTTAAGGACAATTCTAAATTTAGAAACACGTTGGACAATTTTAGAAATAAGTTGTCAAATTTAGAAATAAGTGGCAAAATTTAGAAACAAGTTGCCAAATTTAGAAATAAGTTGGCCAAACTTAGAAACCACTTTCTTTTTTTGGGACAGATTATTTTACCAAACCATGCTCTTTTAGTGAGACGGAGGGAGTAATAGTTTTGCAATGGAAGCGTGGAGAGTTAAATTAGCAAATGCTTGTGCAACTATCCTTCAGAACGATGAGGATGATGACATTAGCATTGCGATGGCTTTGGGTCAGTTAGAGAGCACCATTCATGAGGAGTTACCACCACCAAAGAGTGTTTTTCGAGGATCACATGTGGGAAAGCTTATGAAAATTGAGAGGTGTAGAGTGATCATGGATGATCGAATGCACCAGGATTATATTTGTGATGAGCCAGTGTGGGGTCCTTCATTTTTTTGGCGGCAATTTTGCATAAAGAGATCATTGTTTCTCACCATTTTAGAGAGGATTTGTATCCGTGATCCTTATTTTGTTCAAATGAGAGATGTGTGCGATTTGGTTGGATTGTCTTTTCTTTAGAAGATGACGGCCGCTTTACGGATGTTTTCTCTTGCAGTTTGTGCAGATGCTATGAACGACTGCTCTCGGACAAGTGAATCAATCGCTATCAAGTGCACGAAGCGTTTTTTTCTAGCTATCCGCCGTGAATTCGGAGAATACCACCTCCGACAACCCACTTCAGTTGATTTCGAGCAACAATTGGCAATCAATGCGGCTCGTGGTTTTCTTGGTATGTTTGGATCATTTGATTGCATGCATTATGAATGGAAGAAGTGTCCAGTATTATGGCAGGGAGATTTGGGGGATAAAAAGAGAAAGCACTTGGTCAATTATTTTGGAGGCCGTTGTTGATCAGAATTTGCACATCTGGCATATATTTTTTGGTTTGCCTAAGTCAAATAATGACATCAATGTGCTTGACCACTCTCCTTTGATTCATAACATATTCACTAGCAAGGCTAGTGAATTTACCTTTGAGGTGAATGGGAAAGAGTACAATTGGTACTACTTGTTGACAGGTGGAATATATCCACAATGGAGTTACTTTGTTCAAAGCATCCATGAGCCCGGTGATGAAAAGCGCAAACACTTTGCAAAAAGACAAGAGGCGTGCCGCAGAGATGTTGAGCGGTGCTTTGGGGTGTTGCAAGTGCGTTTTAGCATCATTCAAAACATCAATTGTTTGTGACATGTCTTAAGATTGAGAATTCAAGTGACTGGCCCGAGTAGTAGGTTGGCAACTATCAACATGCACAACATCATTCCACTCAACCCCTCTCCCCACGAGATTTTGTGCATAATTTTCAATATCCCCACTCCTCCACACTCTCCCTCCTACCATTGAATTAATTCCCTCCCTCCCCCATTGTCATAGTTTCCCTCCCTCTCCCCACAACAAACATTCTCTCGCCCTCCCCCGCCCCCGGGCCCCCATGCCCGTGCATTGCCTCTAATACCCACAGCCCACCCCCTCCCTCCTATCATCCCACAACTGATCGTCGCGGTTCCCCCCGTTCTCAAGTGCTCCCTCCCCGTCTCCGCTAAGTGAGCAGCCGGTCTGCTCCCCGCTCCCCTCGATGTAGACCCCGCTCCCGAGGGAAGTTACCATGCGTGCTGCGAGCGGCGAGCGGAGAGCGGCGAGCAGAGAATGGCGAGCACAGAATTTACCTTTACCAAAATTTTCAGGACTAATAATACCCCTATAACCGCGGGAAAAAACAGAAATTTGCCATTTTTTGTAGTTACTTTTTTTAGAAAAGATGTGTAATTCCGTGGATTTCTGGGTTAAAATCACTTTAGTTTATTATGTATTTACCAAGAGGTATAAATTAGGGCTGATGTCATGATGACGTCATGCATATATATTTTTTGATTTGCGATGGGTTTAGGCAAGATACAATGATCAGGCGTTGAGTTTTAGATCAAACAAATAATTCTTTCATAGGTTTATGTGAATGCACAAGGAAAAAATCAAGTTTCACAGATCATAAAGAAGTCAAGGTCTGAAAACTTCCTGGAATATTTCAAAATTCGTGTATAATATTTTAACTGCTAAAACCAAGATATACCTTCTTGGAGTCCTTGTCTTCATCGAAGATTACTCTCTCTTCCTAGGCAGCAAAGCATCTTCATTTGAGTGATATAAGTAAGAGATTCTTATCATGAAACAACACTTGCTAAGCAAGGTTCCACAGGAGGAGGCCACTCTTGGTTTCTTGAGCTTGTTTCTAGGTGGCGTATTAGGATAGTGACACAGTCCTTGGCATTCTGTGCTGTATGTGAAGGTAGTGTAGGAGTTCGGGGGGGTCAATCTGCAACCTTGCGTGGAACGTTTTAAGATTAGAACAATTTAGTGTGTTGCACGATGCCGAAGGTGCGTAATGCAAGACTGAGGAGGACGAGAGCGGCTGTAGGTTTGGCCCGAAAGGCACCGGCGAGTTATCAGGAGCTGCGGCCCTGGCTTCTGGAGGTGGAGCGCGCCAGGGAACGAGGCATGGACCTGCCACCGTTTCGGCACATCGGAAGCCTCCATGTTGGTGAAGGTGCATGGCGTTGGACAGTGCTTTGTACCAATGAGCTTCTCCGTATCATGGAGCTGTTCCTAATCCCGTATCCCTTGCCATCCACTGTGGAAGAGAATCCAGTTGTTCAGCTGCCCGAAGTGATCATATCGGATGGCAAAACTTGCTGGTTTGATATCGACAAGAGTTGGACTGTATATCCTCCGAAGGATTAGTACCATAAAGACTAGAAGGGTATTCGTGTGCAATGAAGAAGTCCAGAAGAGTGAAGAGGAAAGAACGAGTCTTTTCTGTCTTCCCGAAGAATGGGTGAGCTTGGAATTATAAAAAAAGATTACTGTTTGTAATCTAAGTGTTTAGGGTCATAGGTCTCGACGGAGAACAGATGATGTCAGTATTATGAAAACCAAAGATTAATATTTAAAGAAATTTCTAATAGTAAAGGAAGTCTCGGAATAATAGCTGAGATGGTATCATGAGAGAGGTTGTCGTCCACTGAAGATGAATTATAGTATTCATATTTAAAGAATATTTCTAAGAGTGTTTTGAGTATAATTGTAAAATGGGAGGAATCAGAATAATATAAAATGGTCGACGTATATTATGTAATTTATGTATTACAACGTCTGTAACTAATATATTTCAGAGTTCCGTGTGCTGTAGTTTTGGACGCTTTGGTGGTTGATCTTCATCGTCAGGTTCCCCTGTCCGCTTCCGTATTGGAACCCAGTCAAATCGTTTTTCCCAGATTGATCCGGTTTGTCCACATCCAACTCGGTCCAGCCAAATCCCTTCATTGTCTGCTTTCCATGCACAATCTATACAGTCGATAGGCATTGAAACGTGGTTCACTAGAGGAGGTTTCCATATTTTAACATCTCTACGATATGCCATACTCCCCAGGTCTTTAAATTTGCATATCCAGGGCGAACTGAGTAAACGCTCGTCGGTGCGTGGATTTAAGGATATGTAAAAAAACCGTTCGGAAATGTGTGCTCGAAGTCGTCCAGGAATTTTCACAGTATTCATCGGCGCATCCATAACTCCAAATGTAAGTAGTAATTCATCCTCGAGATCATTGAAAATAGACACTCTATACTCCTTCAGAAATTCGTGGTGGTCCTCGTCCTCCTTCCATTGCTTAAAAAGCTTGTACTGATGTCTCCCGCTAAAAGGATGGAACTGAGAAACATACAGACCATCTCGTTCAATATTCCATCGGCACAAATATGTATCAGGGCTGGGACCTTGTTCACAGATTGGACAATGGTCATCGTTGAAATTTGCAGATTCGTGCCGCATAAGACGAGCATGGGGATGCTCCCAGATGCACATGTGATCTATCTCATACTTTATGGCACAATTCCATTCGCGGATTTCGTATTCAAAATCACAAAACAAATTATCTTCGAAATCGAGAAGACCGCGGCCAACTTCAACATTTGCATGAGGTTTGATTTGATAAAGTACGACATTTTGCGTTTTTGGCACACCATGATCATAGATCTTTTCGAAGCAATCTAGCCATACCTTCTTGGGAATATTATTTGTAATTTCAACTGGTGACAATACATTCTGTATAATTTCCTCATCAAATGATTGTACTTGTCGGAAAGTTGTCAGAATTAAGACATAGAGTAGTGAAAAAACGCATTTAAGTCCATGACCTTCCATGCTATTTAAGAAATGTGAATTCAAATTGAATTATAATAATTATAAGAAAAAAATTTGAAGTTTACGGAGACAGCTATTTAATTCTTCAAATGTTCTGAAAAGGTGTTGTGAACTCTGCGTATCCATCAATATCACTTATGATGACTTTTCAATAACAGTTATACTTTTGGAATATAGAAATAGTCATAGTACAGCAGTTATTTATTCGAAAGATTCCTGCAACGAATACAAAAACCATTTCTTATAAAAATTAGACGACGAGCTTGGTAGCTATGCACAATGAATTGAAACTTCTAGTTCTTTAATTTGTTAAAATGAAACTTGGAATACTGAGTTTTATACTTATTGCAGGGTTCTAATTTAGACTCGGATCAGATTGAATGAAAATCCGTAAAAACCTTATGAGACTTGGATGTGCATCCGTTCGCACTTAGGACATTAATTCCACTATTTCAGGGAAGAGGTTCTTTTGTTTTGAAGAAATAAGGTGAGCAGATTTGCATGAGAAACATGGAAACTTGAACACCTCAAAAGAGTTATAAGCACTTGCTAAGTTTAATGTCAGCAGTACACAGTAGAATCGCAGAAGTAACTCCTCTACCTACTGTTAATATATATATTCAGTTGTTACAGAAAACTGTGTGGCAGAATCCATGCCTCCTCAAATCCTCAGTGTATTAGTGCTCGAACATACGCAGGATTTGCACAAGATAAAATCGAAGTACGTAAAGTATACTGCTCACATTCTGGAGACCGGGTACGTAAAGTGCAATAAAATGTTGGAATGGGTGAAGCTGAACGAGATCATAAACGAAGACTACGGAATAAACTCATCATCACTTTCCGAAGCACTGTTTAAAATGAACGGGCAGATACTAGGATTATATTTTTTGCAAGGACTAGATGAGGCACTCGAACTAGTAGAAGAAATGTGAGCTAACACTTCTGCTAGACCTTCAATGTAGCAAGGAAGTCTATCGGATCTGCTCGGTGACCGGTACTCCCTCCAAAGACGCCTCAGATTTAGACGCCGACTGCGAAATCAAACTAAATGTTAGTTAGAAAGGAGAAAGTCAAAATAATAATTAAGAGCAGTAGTGAAGGAAGGATGAAACTGGTAACGAACTTACTCACATAAATCTACAGCATCCTCCTCGGGAAGAACCTCCTCATCCTCGGTGAGATCAGTAACTTCGGATGGCGCTACTGCATGAGGCACTGCCGCGGTCTTCTGAAGAGGATCCAGAACCTCCTTGAAAATGTTCTTATCACCTTCGAGTGCCACGATCGCCCTCCTTGTTGCCTAGGCGGCCAAGACAGAAGCCCCTAAAAGTACCATACGTAAACAGTTAGAAAACACGTACTTCAATGCAGGGCAGAAAGTAGTAACTAAAAATTTGGGGGATATGCTTACCAGTACCAGGAGAGAGGTCACAGATGATCCCATTTTCGGGGGTGAGTCCGCCAATCAGGAGCTCCATTAGGGCCTGAGACTTCTCTTTTGGACCTCTCCAAAGGAAGTCAGAATCCTTCCTCTTCAGCGCGGATTCTTCAGTTACAACATTGAAAAGAACATCATCCTTAGATAGGTTGATCTTCGCAAATTGAGGCCCTGTGACAATGGTAAGGCTCTTTGGATTCCTAGCCACAGGCTTGGTGAAGCTGCGCACTAACAAGACGGCCCGAAACATCAAGGTCTGCATTCACCAGAAGTTATATTAATAGGGTAGCAATCGAGAGATGAGGAAAAAAATAAACATGTGATGAACTTCACAATGGCAAATCAGGAAGCAGACAACATACCAATCGTGCTGGATCCAAAGGGTGAGTATGATGTAGAGAGTTGACAATGATCCACTCTTTCTTCACGACGAGGTTGTTGTTCTTGAGGAAGCTTCCCAGAACCTTACTGATATGGCTGCTATCTGGAATGAAGAAGAGAAGAGCCCCATCATCGTGAAGAAAGCCTCGAGAGAAACCGACCGTAAGCTTTATGTAATCCTTCACTAACTCATTCCACAGAGGGACATGCTCCGGATATTCTGATACCCAAGGGACATACAGACCATCCGGAAAGTCCGCAATCACCAGGTCCGCAGCCGGTTTTTGATCGAGCACTCCAGAGAAGTACTTTTGTCGACCTGCTCCAACCTACTCGACAGAAAATGGTATAAATCCGAAATTATGAAAAATCATGCAAAAAAAAAGAAACAAATACACAAAGTATAAGTGAGTGGTGCCTCCAGCACTCGCATGGGCGATTGGCGCACCCGCATGAAGGAGCAGCAGATTGACTCTGCTGCTCCCTCACCCGCATGAGCCAAGGGCCCATGCGGGTGTCGCTGAGGTAGACCTCATGGCAATGCCGTCAACGGCGGTGCCATGGGAGGCTCCTCCAGCACTCGCATGAGCCTCGGGCTCATGCGGGTGAGGGAGCAGCAGGGAAACTCTGCTGCTCCCAAAAGGACTGCCCTTAACGGCAGTCCTTTTGGGAGCAGCAGATTGACACTGCTGCTCCCTCACCCGCATGAGCCAAGGGCCCATGCGGGTGTCGCTGAGGTGGACCTCATGGCACTGCCGTCAACGGCAGTGCCATGGGAGGCTCCAACAGCACTCGCATGAGCCTCGAGCTCATGCGGGTGAGGGAGCAGCAGAGTCAATCTGCTGCTCCCAAAAGGACTGCCGTTAACGGCAGTCCTTTTGGGAGCAGCAGATTGACTCTGCTGCTCCCTCACCCGCATGAGCCAAGGGCCCATGCGGGTGTCGCTGAGCTGGACCTCATGGCACTGCCGTCAACGGCAGTGCCATGGGAGGCTCCTCCAGCACTCGCATGAGCCTCGGGCTCATGCGGGTGAGGGAGCAGCAGGGAAACTCTGCTGCTCCCAAAAGGACTGCCGTTAACGGCAGTCCTTTTGGGAGCAGCAGAGTTTCCCTGCTGCTCCCTCACCCGCATGTGCCAAGGGCCCATGCGGGTGTCGCTGAGGTGGACCTCATGGCACTGCCGTCAACGGCAGTGCCATGGGAGGCTCCTCCAGCACTCGCATGAGCCTCGGGCTCATGCGGGTGAGGGAGCAGCAGGGAAACTCTGCTGCTCCCAAAAGGACTGCCGTTAACGGCAGTCCTTTTGGGAGCAGCAGATTGACTCTGCTGCTCCCTCACCCGCATGAGCCAAGGGCCCATGCGGGTGTCGCTGAGGTGGACCTCATGGCACTGCCGTCAACGGCAGTGCCATGGGAGGCTTCTCCAGCACTCGCATGAGCCTCGGGCTCATGTGGGTGAGGGAGCAGCAGGGAAACTCTGCTGCTCCCAAAAGGACTGCCGGTAATGGCAGTCCTTTTGGGAGCAGCAGACTGACTCTGGTGCTCCCTCACCCGCATGAGCCAATGCCACTGCGGGTGTCGATGAGGGAACCCTCTTGAAAAAGGATGCATAGAAAAGATTTGAATCCGAAAAAATGCACCAGGATGCATAGACAAGATATGAATCGAGATAAATAGAGAGGTTTTAAATTACCTTAGTGAGAAATGCAATCATGGCCTCAAAGGAGGGTGGATATTTTCCTCTCGTAGACTTGTAGTCCACCATCATGTGAAAAGCCTCATCAAGAATGAGAAGGTTGGTCTGGTGTCGAGTGGAGGACGCGGCTGCCGACATGGTCTTCATGGCTGGAGGAATAAACTGGGAGGGACCATCCTTCGAAGAAGATGCATGCTGAAGGCGCTTGAATTGTGGCCGGGGAGGTGGAGAAGGATTGGGCTCAGTTTCCGCAGGCTCGGTTTGTTGCACCTCGGTGCCTGCTGCGGTGTTTGCGGGTATGTCCTCCTCTATCTGCTCTTCAACCAGGTCCTCAGCCTTCCGCTTCGCCCCCCTTCCTTTCCTCCCCCTGGAAGTCGCCTTTCCCTTTGGAGAGCCCGCTGCTGCTTGCTGGTCTGGAGAATCCGAGGGCACAGCTGCTGGAATCTTCGCCAGAGCTGGCTGAAGAGAATCCCGAAGTGCCACATCAAAAGCAGGGCACTTTTTTGGGGGGCAGTCCATGTACCACCCACATCTCTCGTAATGAACGGGCTCCCAAGCCCTAAGCATCGCGGGTGTATACATACACTCAGAATTTGAAGTGTCGAGGTAGTTAGGGAAAAAGGCCGGAACCTTGGAAATTGCCTTCCTCGGGAGGAGAACATACTTGAAGTACCTGTAGAGAACCCTGCGAACAGCCGGAAAAAAATTCGGCTGCTGATCCGAGGTCTTGTTCTTATGCACTTGGTCTCCTGTGAATTCCCTGAAAAATGCAGAGTCCCACAGCTGGCACCTCATGGCCTCGACATAGTCAAAAATGTGCTGTACTGGATCGCCATCGTCGGGAGTGTAGTTAACCTCCACTCCCAAGTCCTGAAGAACTCCCTTGAAGAGCTCCTCAACCTCCACGGCTATCTGGAGGTAACGAAAGAAGGCAAAAGGACAGTTAGTTAAGATTTTAAGAGTGTGCATAGGAACCCGCATGAGACTGGCGGTCGTGCTAGTTAAAGAGCAGCAGTGGTATTCTGCTGCTCCTTAAAGGACTGCCGTCAACGGCAGTTCTTTTAGGAGCAGCAGAATATCTCTGCAGCTCCTAAACCCGCATGAGCACCAGTCTCATTCGGGTGCAGCAACGCCTCCCTCAAAGGCACTGCCGTTGACGGCAGTGCCTATGAGGGAGGGCTTGCGGCACCCACACGGGCATTTTGCTCGCGCGGGTGGAGGAGCAGCAGAGATAATCTGCTGCTCCCAGAAGGACCGCCGTTAACGGCGGCTCTTTTAGGAGCAGCAGAGTTTCTCTGCTGCTCCTGCTCCCACACGAGCACAGTGCTCGTGCGGGAGCTGCAAGGCCTCCCCCTAAGGCACTGCCGTCAACGGCAGTGCCGAGGGAGGGGTCCACAGGACCCCGCACGAGCACTGTGCTCATGCGGGTGCATGAGCAGCAGAGAAACTCTGCTGCTCCGAAAGGGACCGCCGTTAACGGCGGTCCTTTTAGGAGCAGCAGAGTTCCTCTGCTGCTCCTGCACTCACACGAGCGCAGTGCTCGTGCGGGAGCTGCAAGGCCTCCCCCTAAGGCAATGCCGTCAACGGCAGTGCCGAGGGAGGGGTCCACTGGACCCCGCACGAGCACTGTGCTCATGCGGGTGCATGAGCAGCAGAGAAACTCTGCTGCTCCGAAAGGGACCGCCGTTAACGACGGTCCCTTTCGGAGCAGCAGATTGTCTCCGCTGCTCATGCATCCGCATGAGCACCTTCCGTGCCGAGGCTTAAGAAGATAACAAAATAATGGTGAATTTCAAGAATGATGAGGGATTACTTACTTGAGCCCACCAAGTGGCCTTATGGAGCCAAGGGGGAAAAATGACGTCGGAAAAGTTTGGCTTCGGAAACTTGTATGCATCCCGAATAGCGACAGTAGAATTCCACCTTTGAAGCCACTTGATCATCATGGGCGTGGGCATCGCTGATGTTGCCAACATCCACAGCTTCTCTTGCTGCATCTCGGGCTTATCAAATTTCTCGTAATGGAGTTTTACCTCCTCCAGAAATGCGGACGTGTGTTTCGGATCCGCAACCGGCAAGTACTTTCGTAGCTCTGCGCTAAGCTTGTCCTCCGTTGCCTTCACAGCCTGAGCAACCCACTCGTCTGCAGAGCGTTCGGTCCATTGCTCTGGGTCCGGGTATTTAATCTGAAACCTCTCCTGAGCAGCATGTGCGGCCTCTCCAAGCTCTTGCTGCATTCCACCAGAATTTGTTAAAACTATTCAAATTATTATGTATCCCAATGCACTATAAGACAATGCCGCGGCTTAGAGGTCATACCTGATAAAGTACTGAGCATAATGCTTCAACCGAGAGTGTGTACCAAGTCCTTTTTTTTCCGGCTTGTTTCTTCTTTGCAGCCTCCAAAACCGGCTGCGGCACTAAACCCTCAAAGTATGAGATCGGCTGTGGTGCTATGTTTTGGACGCGGTACAGTTTGTGGACAAGATTAGTCGACACATGCGACTTCTGGTTCCTCCTGGACATGTACAATGGCAAGAAAATTAGCACGCAAAAATACAGAGGACAAGATTAATAGAAAAAGTATGGTCAGGGCTTCCTCACCAGTTTACTTCGTGTAAAGCAGTCAGGGCAGACGGGACGTCCCCTTTCGGGTCGAGAATTACACTCTCCACCCTGTAATGCCAGTTGATGTCTCCCGCATGATACTCCTCAATTATCGGCATCCAGGCCTGCAACCTATGGTTACCATCCCAGACATGGAACATCTTATTCGAAAACATCAACAAATCATCGTCCATGCGCAAGCTCTGCTCGAAGTCTTCATTAACCTCCCTCCATTCCTTGGACCAGGAATTCTCGATAGCCGGGGTAACATCGGAAGTGTGGCCATGGTTGTCTTCAAGGGCAACATAAAAGTATCCATTACCCTCCATGTATCCATCCCGAACGAAATGAGCAGCGAGGTTATTCACATCATTTTTTAGAAAGGGCCGAACAACTGGAAGTGACACCATACGACAAAGAGGGATAAAGATTCGGCCCTTTGACTTCGGCTGCCACTTCAGTTTCTCTAGGCGGGATGCAGTATTCACTGATTCCTTGTTGACAAGATCGTATAACTTCTGCTTCAGCCCCCGGTCCGATAAAGGAACTGTATGAAAACATTCGGAAAACCAGAAACTCAATCAGCTTAAAATCAGAAACTCAAACACGAAACTCAATCAGAAACTCAAACCAGATACTCAAACCAGAAACTCAATGAATGGCATAGCGTGACCTTCGATGGTGACGAAGGTAATGCTGCGCCTTTTTCATGGCACTGCTAACGCAGTGCCGTCAACGGCACTGGTTTGGCAAGGCCTTGGAAAAGGCGCAGCATCACCTCCATCACCATCGGAAATAATGGCAATGGGTCACCTCCATCACCAACCGGAGGTGACCGGTCGCCATTCCAAGGGCACTGCGAAAGCAGTGCCGTTAACGGCACTGCTTTCGCAGTGCCTTCAGAATGCCACAGGGTCACCTGCTTCACCAATTGAAGGGGACCCTCAGGCATCCTGAAGGCACTGCGAAAGCAGTGCCGTAAACGGCACTGCTTTCGCAGTGCCCTTGGAATGGCGATCGGTCACCTCCATCACCAACCGGAGGTGACCCATTGCCATTCCAAGGGCACTGCGAAAGCAGTGCCGTTAACGGCACTGCTTTTGCAGTGCCTTCAGGATGCCTGAGGGTCACCTGCTTCACCAATTGAAGGGGACCCTGAGGCATTCTGAAGGCACTGCAAAAGCAGTGCCGTTAACGGCACTGCTTTCGCAGTGCCCTTGGAATGGCAATCGGTCACCTCCGGTTGGTGATGGAGGTGACCCATTGCCATTCCAAGGGCACTGCGAAAGCAGTGCCGTTAACGGCACTGCTTTTGCAGTGCCTTCAGGATGCCTGAGGGTCACCTGCTTTACCAATTGAAGGGGACCCTGAGTCATTCTTTAGGCACTGCCAAAGCAGTGCCGTTAACGGCACTGCTTTCGCAGTGCCCTTGGAATGGCAATCGGTCACCTCCATCACCAACCGGAGGTGACCCATTGCCATTCCAAGGGCACACCGAAAGCAGTGCCATGAGAATGCCTCAGGGTCCCCTTCAATTGGTGAAGCAGGTGACCCTGTGCCAATCCGAAGGCACTGCCAAAGCAGTGCCGTTAACGGCACTGCTTTTGCAGTGCCGTTAACGGCACTGCTTTGGCAGTGCCTTCGGATTGGCGCAGAGCCCACCTCGGTCGGTAGAGAAGGTGGGCTCCAGCTATCCTGATGGCACTGCTGAAGCAGTGCCGTTAACGGCACTGCTTTGGCAGTGCCCTCAGGATTGCTGGAGCCCACCTTTATCTCCGACCCTCTTGAAGAGTCTGGGAGATGAGGATGGGCTTCCGCAATCCTAAAGGCACTGCAGAAGCAGTGCCGTTAACGGCACTGCTTCAGCAGTGCCTTTTGGATCGTTTAAAACCCTCCCCACCGGAGCAACGATGGGGGAGGCAGGCTGGGAGAGAACATTGTGCGTGCGGGTGGTTGTGCTTAGGCAGTGCCGTTAACGGCACTGCCTATGCAGTACCTCCCACACACAAAGTTATCTCTCTCCCCGCCTTTCTCCACCAGCGATGCTCCGATGTGGGAGGCTTCGCATAGAGCCCCGCATACGCAGTGCCCTGTACTTCGAGAACTAAACGAAACGGTAGAAAATTAAGAAAATGCCCTAAGAGCTTACCTTGCGGTTGGGTGTGGGTGGTGTCGCGGCTCTCCTCTTGGAGGTCCTCAGACGTTGGAGTGTTCTCGGGCTGGTCCTGGGTCTCCTCGACCCCATCTGACCGAGCTGCGGAGTGAGCTCCGGAGTGGCTCGCCATATCCTACGAAATCAAGAGGGTTTGAGTTAGACAGACAGCCCGATCATTGGAACTACAAAAAAAAAAAAAAAACAACTTGACAGTCAGTCCGATAGTTGCAGTTACCGCGACAAGATGAGATCGCAGCCAAAGCCGAGGGCCGAGAGGAGAGAGAAGAGAGTTAGGTTATTTGTCTGATGTAAGAAGAAGGGGTTGTGTCGAGAATTAGGGCACGCGGTTTTCGCGAGCCTAGTTAAGTGATGGACATAATGAGAGGCTATGGACTGAAATTAGGCTACTTAGAGTATTGGGACTTAACGCTGATAATTGCAACCATAAAACCTACAGAGTTTGAAAATCCCTGGAAGTCTCTTAGGAAAACAATCACGGCATGAACTCTCAAACGATCTCAAAATAAAATCATACCTTTGTTTCTTGGCCTTGCATTTGCTGGGAATCCGAACTCTTACTGTTTTCCTTCCTTCCTCTCCTTCCATACTGCTTTGGAGTATCTTCTGTGAGAGTACCTAATGCTTCCTCCACCTCCGCTCCAAAATCTAAAACTTTCTGTAATCCAGTAGTCTCTGAGCCCTCAGTCGTCATCTTTCTAGTTCTCATCATTCGACTATTCTTCAAAGCCTTTGCACTACTAAATAACAAACCTCTCCTTCTTCTCTTCTTCTTAATCGGAACCTGCATATCAGGACCCTAATCTGCAAAACATCCTGCCAGATTGCAAACGCTAACTTCGACATAAGGATGACTGAGTCCCGGGGAGGAATTGGGACTACAAGTTTTAGACATTCTTTTGCACATTGCAAGAGGAGCCTCCAAAATTAAAACCAGTGTTCCTTGAAGCCAGTGCACACAGAAGATTTAAAGTAGTACCATCATTATCATTAATGTCAAATCTGATACAAGATGATGATATTTATCTTTCAAATGACGGCTCAATCTAAAACTGTACAAATACCAATCAGAATGAATTATGCCCACGATGAAGATTTTATTAATCCGTTAAATGTACATCTGAGCACCCACGACCTAATTGAAACTGACGGCTTCTTAATTCACTGAAATTAATACTTCATTTCCCTTTACATCTAAACTGAAAGCATATTGTGCTAATGAAATGAGGAATGAACCCTGCACATCTAATAAGTAGCGCACTTGTAATGCACTAATCTTCTCAACCAGTATTCACTAATTCGTCTCGTCTCATTCCAATCTTCCAACACAGTGCCGAGAATGGCGCATCTCCCTGCAGACAGAGTGTTAGGCATGGCCGTCCTCAGAGCTCATGGTGTTGGGATACCACTTACAGTCAGGGTAGATGAGGATGGCTTGGCAACTGTTACAGCACAGCGCCTGAGCCTGAGGTTTCACTTCAGGGAGGAGAGTATTAGTCTAGAGGAGGAGATTTATGATGATGAGACCAAGGAGATTACACACACTCTGGATCAGGTTTCAGAGAAAGACGATGACGATAACAGGTTGTGGAACCTGTATCTCGGTAGATACAGAGTTTATGGTCTTACAGAGTCCCAGATACAGGCGTCGACTGAAATTCTAACTCCTCGTCGTTCATCTACTGTTCAGACTCCTCTACCATGCGATGTTAAGGTCAAATTAGAGCCAGGACTGGATACTCCAGATGTTCCTTCAGTCATCTCCCTTTCTTCTGACGAGGAGACAAGTCCGCTGAAAGCAGCTACTGCGGTTCCAAAACAGTCTGTAGAATCTAGAATGCCTTCGGATCTTCCTGTCAAGGGCCCTAATACCTCTCAATCTCCAAAGGACGAGACTGCCAGTGTAGTCCCTCTCATTCGGAAACTTGCGGAGAGACCAGGGAGGAGTAACATTTTGAAAAGAATAGATTTCTCCTTGGTGAGACACGAGAAGGTTGAGTACTTACCTGCTATGTTCGACGACAGCGTGATCTTTGAGCTCCCTCCTGTTGGTTATGGAGCCTCCAGGACGCAGGCAAAGGCAATGCAGGGAATGGACAAGCGTTACGACGGACATGTATGGACCAAGACAATCACAACCAACATCGCTAACGATTTCGGCCTCGCTTTCCGCTACTCCAGCTGCGTTGGTTGGCTGCGCTGCAACAACCAGGACTGTGCATTCCTCAACCGACGACCGCGAATTGTTGAGGTAAACGAGACCGAGTTCGACGGATGTACCCTGCAACCGTTTCAGGTAGCTCAGCCTCCACCAGCTGATTCATCAATTGTCTGCAAGGTATGTAAAGAGCCTCCTGCATGTATTGCTACATGTGGAGCGAAAGTTTATTACGTGATTGGGAAACCCAACCAGAGCAGGGCATGTATCCATATCGGAACACATGATCACCCAGTCAAGGTTGGGGACTATAGGGATACAAAGGCGGAGATTGGAAGCCTAATTGAAGAGCAGGTGGAGATGATGTCTTCAAGAGCTACGAAGAGCGCTGTTGTCTTGGAGGCAAGTAAGGTTCTGATCGGCAGCTATCTTCTTCAGCGAGAGGACTCATCGCCGAAGAAGCTGAGCATGGAGGAGCTTATCCCGGTCTTTGATCGCTGCAAAGACATGGCATCCCCGAACATCCGCAACAAAGTTATGACGTTTCGTCGACTCAGAAGGTACGGTGTTATGGACGCAATCACTAAACTCCGTGGTATCAGTCTGTGGGCGTTCGTCCAAGAGAACAAGTTTCCAGGTCAGGGGGCCGAACGGGAAAAAGTCTTTGTGTTCAAGATGTCCGAAGTTGGTCCCGGGAGTGGTGTCGACTTGGTATGTCGGATGCAAGCTGGCGGAGACCTTGAGAACGCATGGTTAATGTTCGACCACGTGAAACGTGTGACGAAATGGTCAACCATGGCTTGCCATGTGTACGACGCCACGTACTGCCGAGTGATGACAATCGCCAGCTGCGACATGCAATCCGAGGATACGGAAGCCCAGCTCGTCTTCTGGAAGAACCTGAATCTCGTCATGAACCGGAATGGCGTTGATGCACCAAATTTCAAGGGCTTCATGGCTGACAATGCGCAGGCGAACTGGAATGCTGTGAGGATTATCTACGGCAATGGCAACAAAGAGGACCAAATGGAGGATCGTGAGAGGTCCTGCCTCTTCCATTGGACTAAGAGCATGCTGCAGTATACAGTGAAGTACTTCCCTGAAGAACTCCGAGAGCAGCACAAGAAGATGTGTAACCAGTACAAGGCAGCTCAGAGTTTGACAGAGGCGGACACTCTGTACCACGCGTTGCGAGCCTGGTGGGTATCGACCGGGCTTCTGGGCGAGGTGGCACTGACCAAACTGGATCAGTGGTTGGCTTATTGGCACCACCGCTACCGCCAGTGGGGAGGATTCATGTCTGGGGTAAGTTATCCCATGAACTGTGATACGTTCCTTTCATTCCTTATCATATCACCCTACTCAGAAGAACTTATTTCGATGGCTGTCAACGAAGGCCCTCGAGTGTCAACGAGGGCACTGTAAAAGTAGTGCCGTTAACGGCATTGCATTTGCAGTGCCGTCGCCTTCGCTCGAGGGTCCCTCAGAAAACTGTCGTGGATGCTATCCTTCAGTTTCAACGAAGGCCGCCGAGTGTCAGCGAAGGCGCTGCAAAAGGAGTGCCGTTAACGGCACTGCTTTTTCAATGTCCAAGCTTGCACTTGGGGGCCCCTGACGAAACTATCCTGGAATCTATACTTTAGTGTCAGTGTAGGCCATCGAGTGTCACCGAGGGGGCTGCAAAAGGAGTGCCGTTAACGGCAGTGCTTTTGCAGTGCCCTCGTCTTTCCTGGAACCCCTTACTTAACTATCTTTTAATCTAACTAATTCCTTTGTCTACACTGCAGAAATTCACTGAAGAAGAACTTACAGAGATGCCCACCTGCAACCTCGCCGAAACTGTTCACAACAAGTGGCTCCAAGCTTCGGGGAACAACGGCAGCGATCTCTACGTTGCCACCGTCGATGATTATGTTCGGGCATTTCTACAGGTTGTCAACTATTACCAGTTTCTAAAGGGTGACCTGGGCGGAACAGGTCCATCGAAGAAAGAACTGAAGCTCAGGATGGCGGAGCGCAGAGCAAAAATCACAGGAAATCCTGCGCTTCTCGAAGATCCCATGCTGGACATGCCTGGAGCAGATGAGTTTTGCACCCGTGAACCTGTCATGCCTGGAGCAGAAGTATTTGGATCACAGAAGCGGAAGGCCGACGTGCCCATCGGAGCTGAGGAGGAGTCACATCGCCCCGACATGGTTAACTTTTCGCGTCCAAGAGGTCCCGGGCGCGCCGTCAGACCCCGCCTTGTGCAGATGCCCGTGATTGTGGAAGACGATTCTGAACATGACGCTGAGGCAGAGGAGGACCAATCACCAGCACCGAAGGCTCCTTCACCTTTAGCGTCACAGGAGAATGAAGCAGGCATACGTCATGTCAACGCTGTAGAAGAAACGAAGGTGAATGAGAGAGAGTGGCACATCTCCAGGCTTCCCAAGACTTCTGGTAAGTGCTGCTGGGCCCAGAGAGCTGTTACGAAAAAAAAATGTACTGAGAAAATAGTGAGGGGCCCTAACTTCACTGCTGCACCGACCTATACTGGAGTCTGGACTAACTATCGCAGGAACATAACTGAGAGGACAGAGTTCTTCTTCTGCTCCGATGATATTGAGCGCTGCGTGAAAGGCAGTAAGCGTAAATGGGTAGCACACTACTCGAAGGACCAGGAAGTGCCCTCCATTCCTGAGATCTGGCCAGTGAAAATAGGTACTAACCTAAAGCTCACTGAGATTCTCGCTCTCGAAGCAGCAGGGTTTCAACTTCCGCAGAAGAAGCCGGTCTCCCCAAGACGCCTATTCTCCTCTGCCCCGCCCCCTAAAAATCTCAGTTCGGTGTCAGTTCCTACAGACGCTGACCGTTATCCGGGTAGGAGAGATGGCAAGATGGTGAAGCGCACTGCCACTCGCCCCAATACGGCGCAGCGACTCTCCATGGGCTCCTCCGAGTCCCTCAAAGCTCGTCTCCGTTCCATCACCATGATTCCTGAGCCGGGCCATGGTTGCATCATTCAGCTTGATTCCGGCATTGCCCCCAACATCACACGTTACCATATCACCATCAGCTCTTGCCCTAGCTGCACTTGCCCTGCATTTAGGAAGACGATGACTACTTTTCGAGGCAGGGTTCAGTTCACTTACTGTAAGCACATATATCACATCCTCTTGAAGGTGTGCAACCGTGATCCCGAAGCCGAGCTTTTCATCCATGCGCCTACCTTTAGTTTCAACGAAGTGAAGCTACTCCTAGAGAGTGGAATCCTGACTCACCTCTCGGCCAAAAGATAAGAGGCTAGAAACTTTGGATGACAGGCATTCACATCGCGTGCAGTAGTTAATGTGGATGCTTAGTCAGTGGTGATTGAATTTTTCCTTGTACTAAGTCAGCAATACAACTTCCGTATTGCCTATTTCAATATAAAGGTTTTGTCAATCACATTTACTCCATTGTGTAAGAGTAGCATTTGCATTGGACATCGGACCTACTTACATTATCTCACCTAACAGTTGAAGTGTACTAGTGCCATCTTTACAAATTATTAGCCACTTTATTCTTTCTACTTACCGCATTTAGATATTCCCCTCGCATTTTCAGCAGAATCAGCAACCTCTGGCTGTACTACAGGACAAGCAACATTGACGTTCACTGTTTGTTCTACACATCGAGATTGTCGTATGTGGGGACGTTTTGACAATGGACGCGCTTCACTCTTTCTACGCAGTGCTTCCCTAGAATAAGTCCCCGGAGGAATCTTCCCAACCTTGGAGTATGCATGACTTGAGAAGGGCACGACCGTCTCCCTCTCAACAACTACACTACAGGTTGGCTCCTCTACCACCTTTGGTCCCCCTATGAGGTCTAATCCTACACTGACCGCAACGTTTCGTGAATGCCCTTCCCTGCCACCTTCCGCCTCATCTTCCCCTTCAACCTCCACATATGGTTGAAATGGGCCAACGACATCACTAAGTGAGACAGCAGTTTCTCCGATATCTTCCATACCCAAAAACACGCTCTACGTGGGAGTCGCTCCAAAAAGAGAATGCACAAAGAGGAAGAGACCTTCTACTGGCACTACCTAAATATCCATGAACTGAGACGATGGCGCCTTTGAAACGGGGACCGTATAATGATTAATGAATTTCATCCTTTCGAAGTTAATCTGTCTAGGACCGTTAGCACTATTCAAATTGATTTGAAATCGGAAGTAAAGAATTAAACATGGAGGGGCACCAAACGAAAGGCCTACGTTCAGAAGCTTTAGTTCAAAGTTTTTAAAAATTTAAATGCGAAAAAAAAAAATAAATAAATAAAAATAAAAATGAAATATAAAAAATTACAAGAAGAATTTAAAAAATAAAACTTAAAAAAATAAAAATAAAATTAAAATTAAAAAAATTTAAAAAAATTCATTAAAAAAATTTAAAAAAAAAAAAAAAAAACCACAATGGTAGAAAAGAAATCTCTGGAAAAAGCTACCAAAGTGGGTGTGTGTACACCGAGCGCAAAGAAGGATTTCCGTGGACAATTTGGAATGGAAAAAAAAGAGTAAATAGAAAATGAATAAAGAATAATTAAGAAGAAAATGAACAAGTAATTAGAGAGTACATAGGCACAAAAATCAGAGTACACGATGTAGGAATAGAGTGGATACACCAATCAGGAATTGACAAGATTATTAGAATGGAAGAAGATGGAAAGCGAAACAAATCCAAATAATTACTACAATAAGTAATATGTTGGATGTCATATACTTGTGATTGGAAGAGATAAATTAATTTGAAGAAAATGACATAAAATTCACTAACTTAATTAAGGACCTTACAAAATATAGGATTAGTACACGAACAAAGCGGGAAGGTAATACATTTTTATTATACAAACCTTGTTCAGTCCACGGTTATAGGGTACGGAGAAAGTCTTGAATCTTAGAATATTCTGAGAATATTCTAAGAATATTCTCAGAATGTTCGAATATTCTAAATTTAAATTCGAATTTCAGTCAAAAAGTTACTTTTTAAAAGCTTTTTACTGCTCGCCGCTCTCCAAATCACCGCTCGCCGCTCTCCGCTCGCCGCTCGCAGCACGCATACAAGTCTCCCTCCCCCGCTCCCGCCTCCTCGCCTCTCACCACCGTACCCACGGTCCTCACTACCGCGCGATGGAGGTCGCTGCCCCCCTTCGTCATGGAGGCCCAGCCCCCCGTTGCCGTGCGTTCCCTCTCGTCGTCCCCCTTCGCCGCGCTCCCAACCTCCCTGAGACCCCGATCCTCGCGAGATGAAGGTCGCCGCCCCCCCTTTGCCGTGTCTGCATGCGACTTTGATGTCGTCTTCCACTGCAATTGATTGAATCTGCACTGTGTCGTCTCCGAATTGCGATTGCAATCCGCTCTCATCTTATTCCTCTTCATGTAAAGCCTCTGGTTGTGCCTTTGCAACTGCTGCGCCCACCTGCACCCCTCCACATGCACCGAATCTTTTCATTATGTGAAAAATGACCTCACAAAAAGGCCCTCTAAGATAGCCTGGGTTAGGTAAACCGGCTGCCCAAAGGCCCCTGTGCTGCTGGCAACAGATGCTAGAAATGTTGCCCGCAGAGTTAATGAAGGGAGTTTCGTGGCGTGGAGGAGTGCTCGCTATCGCTGACGTGGCTAGGGTTGAATGGTTGAATGTTTAGACTGTGCTAAAGTGTAGCTCCTTCCTTTAATACAATGCCAAATATCCACACTAACATAAGCAGCAGGGCTCGGGATGTGTGCGAGCAGCAGTGCTTGCTGTCAGCGCTGACACTGTAGCAAATCAGCCCACATGCGCTTCCTCGAGGTGATTTGTTTGAACCTCCACGCCCGCAGCGCTGGCACCACGGTGGCACCTTGGGTGCCACCGTCAAAAGTCCACGGGCACCCCCCTTTTTTTCTCACGTGCTAGTGCCAAAGGCCTTTTTGTGACCTCATTTTTCCCCTAGTGTCTCACCCTCTCAACTTCGCTCAGGAGCTCCTGCTCCGCTTCTTCTTCTTGTGCCATTATTTGTTTGAGTTTCTTCAGTTCTTGGACTCTCCTAAGTTGCACATACTCTCTGGCCTCTGCATTTACCAACGTTAAATCATCCATTGTCATGACGAGGAGAAAGTTTTGATCAGCAAGTCCTGCGGCCTAGAGCATCTGCGCCTCCGCCATCTTGTCAGTGGCTGCGACTTATGCATACAGCCCTCCCTCTCTTAGCTTTGCAAAAAAATGCTCATCCTTTGCAGCCTTTATCCCGCCGAGCCTTCTCTTGAACTAACGTGTGCCTCCCACCACCTCCAATTCCGTGGTCTCTTCAGCTCCATGTTCCAGCATTCCTTGCTCACTGCTTTGTCCCCCTGACCGAGTTGGTGTAGGTGGCTTCTGCTGCGACCACCCAAGTGCCCATTTGGAGTTGTCTCTCACCAAAAACTAACAATGTTCAATAACGAAATCACAACCTTTTGCATCCTTCAAGTGGTGGGCTCTCTTCAAATTGTCTGCCACGCTTGGACCGCTCCTAGCCAACTTCAGCACCTACGAATACACCACAATCCACTTGCTCACGTCGTGCTTCACACTGCCCCACTACGTCTCTAAAGATCTCTAAGGCCTCAAACCAGCACGCCTATTGTCATCATAGTGTTCTGAGATGCGCTCCTAAGAGACTCCAGCTCTTTGTTGATTCCCAACAATACGATCCTGCAACACATGCATCACCAAACGACACAATTGCCTCCTCCTCCTCACACATATAGACCTTCCCGTCCCCTCTTACACGAATTGGACCACCCTCCTGTGCAACTCTAGGAGCTAGCCTCCTCTTAGTTCCTCCAACCATGACGACGTCAACACAAGAAGTCAGCCCAAAAAAATGAACACCTGTAAAGAATTAGGCGCCGTGTGAGGAGAGGAGAGGCACGGCAGGCTGCCGGGTTGGAGAGGTTGAGGGCCGTGGCCAGCTTGGCAAGGACCATTCAACGGTCAACAATAAGGAGCGGAGAGGCACCGAGGCCGGCGCTGGTGCCGGTGCCGGTGCCGAGACCGTTTAGGCCAACGGTGGCCATGCTCTAATAGAGCAGCTGAGCTGGTTTATAGACTGTATACACTCAATGACGTGGCGGTCAGATTTAGTAGTGAGGGAAGAATTATTCTTTTTAGAGGTGAAGGTGGTTTGCTCAACTTTGTTGTTAGCTGAGTCCGCTATTGCCGTTTTTATCATATTAGAGAGATACCGCAAACCTCCGGTAATATGAAAAAGGTTGAGGACCTTCCAGGTTTTTGCATGGAATTCCTTCCACACAGAAAAACCCCGAGGAGTTACATCAAGTTGAAAGCCCCTCGTACTCGGGGCTCACGAGCTGTGAAACGACCTTTAGTTTCTATCCTTGCCCAATGCCTGGGACCCCTTCCAGTCCATGAGCCCCGTCCGCGGGGATTTTCTTTTATAAAAGGTGTTGCTTTCAATAGATGAGAATAGTTGGATCAAATTATGACGAACGTGACATAGGCAAGTGTAAATTGAGCTAACCGTAGTTTGCATCTCAAGCACAAGTAACTTGACCAGGGTTCAACTAGTAACTCAGAAACCCAAACAGATTGGCTTAACCCTTTACTACTTGTGGTACTATAGCTAGGAGCACTAGATTTTACCTAGTTTTCATCAAATTTGATTTTAAACCCTAAAATCGAAAGGAGCCCTATCATGGTGGAATTGAGATTGGTTAGGTAAATATAAATTGCATTTTGTAGAATTTTCCTATACCTTTCCAACAAGACCATTCATGCTTCAAAATTCTTCATTCTTTAGGAGATGTTTGCTCTTAAAGTTTGAAAAAACTAGTAGGGCATGCTGAAATCTGCCCAAAACTGCAATATATGCTCAATCTCTACAATGTTGTTCGACTCGATAGAAGTGGCAGGCACAGCATCCCATACCCGATAATCGTGCCATTACCCTCAAAATCCGCCCAAAATTAGTTAGATCACAAAAACTTCAAAATTTCACCAAAAATTTGAGATTTTACTTTTTTCAAGTTTTATTTTTGCACATGTAAATACAATTTTAAGGCATGACCAAACCGCTTGAATTTTCAATCCAATATTTTTCCGTATGCCTTTTTTATTATCAAAGACTGATTTTTCATTAGGTGCAAAATGGGGTCTCCAAAAGCCGTGTAAGCGGCACGTGAGAGAAAAAAATGGCCGCTGCGCGCGTGCTTTTTGACATGGCACCGAAGGTGCCACCATGGTGCCAGCAACCGCCACGGGGGCTCGAACCAATGACCTCCCCGCGAGGCGTATAGAGGGCACATCTACAGTGGCAGGCTGACAGCGGAGTGACAAAGCAAGGAACGGATCCCGAGCCGGCCTACTCATGTTAGCAAACTTTCTGCCAGCATTAAGACCGAGGAAATAATGAGTCCGCCCACCTACCTCCTCCACCGACGACGAGTGAGTGCCGAAGTTTTTAAAACCCGTAGGGAGAGTGAGTACAGCCAGCGGGTGTTCGGGGCTACGGGAGAAGCGACGCACTTGGGAAATTGTTTGCAGCCAGCGGGAGTTGGGGCTGAGAGGATTCCAGTTGATTTGGGAGAGTGGGTGCGGGTTAGTGCAAAGGGAGAAACATGTGATTGTGGAAATTTGGTGCCGGCAACAAGAGTTGGCACTTGCTGGGAGTTGATACAGTGATTTGGGGTTGTGGGTGTTGTTTATGTAGCGAATTGTGCTTGAGTAGGTACTTGCTGAATCAAGGTGGAAGTGCGGCTTTCTTCGCTGTCAACTCAATGTGCCGTTTGCAGGAAATTGCAGGATCAAATGAATAGCATCATCTCCTATGCACGACCCTAACTTCTCATAGAGAAATCGACACTTACACAACCTCTTCAGTCCACGGCAGTAGGTGTTGCAAGAACACCCTTCGAATGCTTGCTGCTCGAATTTGTAACTGCTGCCAGCGCGTATCTGTACAATCATGCTCACTAGTTTAGTTGTCACAATTTCCCTTGACTCTCTCGAATTCCACCTGCGAATTGGGTCGTTGGTCTTGCAACACCCAAATTCTACGCACCCAACTTCGATTCTCCCCATTCCCAGGTGGGGAGACCAACCTAGTCTAGGCATGGCTGCAAGGCTTCTTCCCGCTATGGCAGCAAACTTCGAATCTTGAAACGGTTGATACCAATCTCCCGTCATCTCTCCTTTGAATCGGGCTTCATGGGTAGTCAATGCGAGAAGCCGTGGTTCACCAAACAACGCAGCCACCTCGGCGCCACTAGGCACACCGACCCCGCCCCGCAACTCCATCTCGAGACCATTAAGTCGCCCTATTAACTCTGCGGGCAGCGATCCTGGCACCCGCTGCCAGCGACAGTGCGGCATTTGGGCAGGAGGTTCACCTAATTTGGGCAAGCTTACACGGCCTTTTGGAGACCCCATTTTGCACCTAATCTGTATATGAATTTCAGCATACTTTCATGGAAAGAATGATGCATTTCTTTACGTTTTATAGGTTGTATGAGGGTAAAAGTGCATAGACATATTCCTAACCTGATTAGAAACAAGAATTTGAAGAGCCTCAAGCCAAATTTACTTTGAAATTGATCTTTTTGGCTCACAAAACACTTCAAAGTTCAAACCCATTTTGCAACAAGGAAATTTTTATTTTTTTCCAACTTTGAACATTAATATGATCTCACAAACAATAACGATTCTGAATCTAAGATTTGAGGCGTATATACATGTACAAGTAAGATATTAAATCTTACGGTTATTTTCTGTCAAAATACATCAAAACTTGAAAACATACACCTTGTATTGAAAGAGGCTAGTTTTGAGGGCTTTTGGAAGTTTTGAGGCCTTTCAACTAGTATATGGATTAACAGACTTATTTGGAATTTGAAGAATTTAAGCAAAAGTTGCGACCAAAAGAATATGTATAGATAAGACATGTTTGTTTACATAGGCTATATATATTTATATTTCTTGGACTTTTCTATCTCATTAGGATAAAGAACATGGCCTTCAGTAGTTTCAAAGTGAAGCTTTAATACAAACCCTCATCTTAGACTTCTTTCAAATTTAATTACATTACACTAAAAACTAATTCATTTGTAAATCTGATTGTACATCTAAACGATAAGTGAATTTTATATGCTTAATTTCTTATTTATTTCATATTGATTCACTTCAAGATTAATCAATAAAATTAGTTAATTCAAAAATGTCAAAAAATCTTCACAAGTTAAGTGTCACACTTCGACAAATCTCACCCACAGATTGTCAATATTCTTTTTTTAAATTTAAATTACGTGTTGATTTTAAATATTATTTAAAAAAATGGTAATAACAAATTATTATAGACCTCACCAAATGGATGTAATTTAAATTTCTTGATTTTCTTTATAACAATTACAACATCAACTTATAAATTTTCCTTCTACTTATGTTTTATAATAAATCTTGGCAATCATACAAATATTGAGAAAAGTAGGATCCTTTAAGGATTAACATCCAAACTAATACTCCTTTCTAAGCCCCATTTCTCCCAAAGTATTGGTGTAAATTCCACCATCACTTGATGAGGCAGTAATTAGAACCAATTGATGACAAACCATAAACCTCTATTATACTTTAAAACTTGTGCAGCACTCAGGCAATAACAGGTGTAGCAATTATCTATTGCCATAGGGCAATTGGGAAGAAAATTTTACCCAATTAGAAAAATCAACATGCTAATTCACCTTTTAACTCTCCTCCACAACTAGGATTATGCAAGAACGTAAGTAGCTTTGCTACATTTCACGGAGATATATCACCCCAATCCAACACCCCTTAACATCTAGTAAGTTGACATCAACACCGGAGCCCTTAGACTGTCTACTCTCTACCTTACCCTAACAAATGATACCGTCTTGCTGAGGAGCTCCACAGTGTCATGACTGTCGGAGACGTCCTTCACGGACGGCGCAGAGAGTTCAACGTCCGAGTTTTGGCTGTCGTCCCAGTGGTACCTCGACTGGCCCTCGCTTGCATGCGGCATGTCCAGAGCATAGCTATCTGGAGAGCAGCTACCAGTGTCCGAGGAGCTGCTGGCAATGCTCTCCAAGTCTCGCACTACCTCAGCCATGTCAGGGCGTTTCTCGGGCATGTCTTCACAACACTTGAGTCCTACTCGCATGAACCGTTCCAGCGGTCCCCATGGGTAGTGCACTACGTCTGGGTCTACGAGGGACAGAATTTCCCCAGCTTCATTCCTCAGCTGTACCTGTAGACACCATCAGTTCAATTCAGAAATAATGCAGACATGAGACTTGAAGGTCGACGAATTATGGCTGTAGGTGAGCAGAAGTTGAAGTTAGAGTCTTGCAGTAGCCTTTCAAGGCTAGGTAGCTCTTTATGGGTTCTCTGATCTTGGGATAGAAACTAAGTAATGCGTCGAGTAATGCGTCGAGTAATACCTCTCGTACGATGTTTTTGCCCTTGGAGATCGCACGAGTTCCTGTGATGAGCTCCAGAAGCACTACTCCGAAGCTGAAGACATCACTTTTTTCTGTCAATTGGCGGGTCAAGTAATACTCCGGGTCAATGTAGCCCTGCACAATCATGTCATATTGCCACGTACGCTTGCGTTTAGTGATGATCATAAAGTTCTTGTCTTGTTTTCATGGATTATTGTAATGATCCATGAAAATTGGACGAGAGGTGGTATGCTCATGAAATGGTCGTAAAAATGCGGAAAGGGAAGGCGAAATCTTACTGGAGTGCCTTTAACACCAGTTGAGACGAAAGAAGGGGTATTTCCATACATGTCAGGCACAGGTGCCTGCTTCGACAGTCCAAAATCTGCCACCTTTGCTACCTTGAAATTGTCCAGCAATATATTAGCAGCCTTGATATCACGGTGAATAATAGGAGGGTCTGCTTCTGTGTGGAGATATAAAAGCCCTCTTGCCGATCCAATTGCAATGCGTAAGCGTGTTGGAAAGTCCAGAGGAACCCCGCCATTTTTATCTGCATTATATACACCAAAAAAGTAATTATACACATGTTGATCTTAAAACTTCCAGTGCAGGTCGCCAAACATGGGACTTTACCTCCGACCCTGGATATGTTCCTCAGGCCGGATGCGGGGATTGACAATGTATTAATTTGGAACTTAGTATACTGATTGCACCAAGATAGAATGTACATGCTTACGTGACTCCAATTGATGTCGAAGATTACCACCAGGCATATAATCGTATACCAGCATCTGCACAGCAAGCATTGGATACTCTTTAGCATTGCTGAATCTCCACATGAGCTTCCAAAATCCTGGTGACCCTCTACGAAGCCATTTTTCGGCTTGATAGAATTCACATGCGTGACTATTGAACGAAATAATTAAGCCGTAAGACACATGTGGAACTCTGTCTTGAGTTCTAAAAATTAATAGGGTTCTTACTACAACCACACAGATATCCCAACAATAAAATGGTCGCAGATCCTTATTGATATAGCCGAGAAAAGTTAATGTCAGAGCCAATAGTGGAAGCCCGAAGATAGTGATTGAAACACACCTGCTCTCCTTCGTCATCACAGTAACCTACAAGCCCCAAGAGGTTACGATGGTGAACTCTCGACAAAAACTCGATCTCGGTGTAGAATTCATTCAGACCTTGAAGCGATTCCCTTTGAGCTCTCTTGACAGCCACCACTTTATTTTCTTCCTCTAAAGTGGCCTTGTACACCTTGCCATAACCTCCTTGTCCAATCTCGTTTATAACATCAAATTGGTTTGTCGCTTTAGCTAGCTCCTTGAATGTAAAGAACCTCACTCCAGCAACTTTCAGTGCAGGATTTTTCTTCGCTCGTGCCACTGTCATAATGAAGCAAGAGGGAATCAAATACCTTCTGTGAGTTAACCCGCTCGGAGTTCAACTTTCTTATAGAATCGTTGATTTGCCATTGAACTCAATTAATAGAATTTCGACTAGGGAGCAACCTCAGGCCGCCCCATACTGCTCGAGCAACAGGACAGAATAAATTACAAAAGGTTTCTGAAACTTACTTCGAACTAATTGAGACATTTGAGATCGCAGGGCAATCGGAGTACGATGGCGCCGACCCTTCAGAACTAATACGACGCTCGTCACAAACACTGCGAAGATCGTAACTCCCAAAACAATGCCCGCAACCGCTACTGCAGAGAGGCCTTTCTTCGATCCCGACATCTTTCCACCTGCCAAGTACACATGCTATCTACATTTAGCAGAGACAACTGCACTTCTTATAAAGGCCTTCAAATTTAATGGTACACTTACACTACTTAATCTATCCGGAAAATAAGTCAATTGTAAAGCATTTTCCTCTTCTTCTTGAGAGTAGAGAAGGCAACTGACGAACGGCGAACTCCACAAGCCTACGAATAGTTGTAATTGCTTGCCGATTTGCTTTGGACATTTTGCAAGTGAAAATTGAATATAGGACATACCTGTTGGCGTGGCGCGTGGATCGAACGTGATCAGTTCATATGGTCCGAATGTTTCACCATCCGGAATAAGCCAGTCAGAGAAAGCCCTGTACAATCTGTCGAACTCGGAGTCATTGAACTTGGTGGTCCTTTCTGGAAGAAGCTGGATGGTCATTGCCAAACGAGGCCCCCTTTGCCATGTGTAGTCCCGCAGAACAACTTGATGGTGAGACAAATTAAGACCACTTGAAAGGTAGGTCGTAAACGCCAAATCATGGCGATCAAACACGGTGAAGCCGGGGCTCTTAAGACGATAACCAACAGTGATAGGTTCGCAATTCTGACATGCATCGGATGGGTTTACGGGCGATGAGGCTATGTCAAATTGAACGACGGGATTGAGATTGAAGATGCAGAGAGGGTTGATAGTTGTGGAATTACTTTGTGTCGGACATATGCTTGGATTCCCTGCAAGTCTACCATACCCAGATGTCATTTCAAACGTGCCATTAATATTACAGAAAATGCATACACAGGAATTTGTAACCCAACAATTTGTTGATGAGGAATAGCAACTTTGTATGTCGTGCTTGCAAAATGAATCAGGTCAGCAGAGTGAATCTGATTTAGCTATGTTATGGGAACTTCAGGGTCATAGATTCATCTTTGGGCCTGAGAAAGATAATACTTACCGGACCTGGGTTTGAGAGGTGGCTGCCAAAGTTGCTAATGTCTGATTTACCAAATTTGCGAGATTGTTGTTTTGTAAGTCTCTGCGCATCACGCACAATGCATATTTAGAACTGGTGCAGAGTTTCGGCATCCGGAGTTCTAAGAAATTCTTCTTTTAACAGCGTTGATGAAAAACCCTATCACTAAGGGCATTTTGACCAGAATAGACAGTACTGGAACACAATTACGAAGCCCCATTCAATAACTGAAAGAGTCACTAAATACAGGACAACAGTTTAAGACCATAGATGTCTGAGAAGCAGTATCTAGATGTCATGAATATCAACAAGTATTCTAATGCCACTGAAGACTCACATCACAGAGCTATAGTTTTTACTCTGAAAAGTTGGTGCAGTCCCCAGAGTCTGTGGAATAGTGCCAATAAGCCGATTGTTCCGAAGCATTCTGTTTCAGGGATTTCGTTAGAGAAGATTGATTTAGGATACAGTGCATACGTCTATCAGATCGTGCATCTCCACATTGACAACTGCAGCAATATTTAGGTCACCATCTGATGATGACAAACATGCTAGGGGCAACTTTGAGGGGAGGAAACTCACAATACTTCTAAAAACTGAAGACTGCCTACTGAATTAGGAATCTGTCCAGTCAATGAGTTGTTTGATAGGTCTCTGCACACAATATCAATCAAACGTTACGGCGAGTACAACTAAATTTTCTAAGGATAAGAGGTCTTGCCAGACTCCTTAGCCACTGAGCTTGAGGTAGGTGTTGCCAAAGTGGAATGTAAGGATATTAAAGTTTTTCACGTGACTTACAGGGTCCTCATATTTGGAGGGAGTACAGAAAAAAATGGGATGTTACCCGTAAGATTATTGTTGCTCAAGTCTCTGCAAAATTGAACATAATACGCCGTTAATGGGTTGCTCAAGCCATGCAGTTGCAAGCATCATTGACATATTTAACCAGGTAGAACATGCTAAATCAGATTATCAGAGAAATGATATGTAAGATTTACGTTTTTTATAATTCTGGTTTGTATAGTTTTTTAATCATTTAAATAAGGTTCCAAAGCCCTTGTAAAGATGCTGGTAAAATGTAGCGCAAATCCCATGGAATCACTTACAACACACTTAAGCTTGTAAGGCCGCTCAAATCTGGAATAATTCCGCTGATTCCACAGTTGCGCATGCTTCTGAGTCAAATACGAACAACAGTCTCAATTTCTACTCTTCCAAGATCACATATTGCCACGCTGAAATATGCATAGTCCTTGTGCATGGACCATGACATGAAAACTAGCAGAAGTGAGGGCCTACAGAGCTTGAAGCTAGGAACTTAATTACAAAACTTAAAACAAATGAATGAGCCACTCCTATACACATGGTAGACCTATAGTGCACGAGGTACCGACAGTTTCAGGAGCGTTCTGATGTTGCCCCACGCTGGAGGGATCGTAGCATTCGTCCCAAATAGATTGTTGTCAAGCTGACTGAAAAGCGACACCCACCGGGATTCCCCAGATTATTAACATTTAGACTGTACAAAATTTCTCTAAAGTTGACTTCAACTTGAGATATGCTAAGACAGCCCTAAGCCATTAAGAATAAGGTGTTGAAATTTGCAATTAGAGTTTCAGTTTGAGGTCTGCAAGTGTAGTCTTGCAAAATTAAGCGAGCAAGTCGAAAAATCTAAGGCTCATGCAGTTATACTAGATGTAGTTTTACATTCCGTAGCTGATCATCCTCAGATCCAACTCAAACCAGTATCGTCAGGATGCAATCATAGGAGAGACTCAACAGGAGACTGAAATATCAAACAATTCCGGTTACTCACATGATTTGCAATTTAGGCGCGTTAGCAATTTCAGGTGGCAGTGCTCCACTGAATGCGTTGTTATCAAGCAGTCTGCCCCAACGTCGACATCCAACATTAATAAACATAAGTTTCGTCAGACACATCGATTTCATCTCACGAGAAGGAAAGCACTTGAGAATGCAGAGATGAAAATTATTGAATCATTGAAGACCGTTCGGTGCAGATAATCTTACAGATGCACGAGATTTGGAAGTGCTCCAAGCTCTCTGGGAATGGTGCCATTGAGTAAATTGTCGTTCATGTGCCTAACCACCCATCAACAGCTAAGATAATCAGTGTTTGCCTTGTTCATAAGCAGTGGGATTTATCCATCAAATGCAAAACCTTAAGCACAGTGCTCAGTAGAGGTCTCTAGAGATGCTCACAGGTGCGTAACACTTCGGAGTCCCCCAAAAGTACTTGGGATCGATCCTGATATTCTGTTCTGGTCAATCTGAATTCTATTTAGTTGCGGCAAATATCCAAGTTCAGGGGGTAGCGAGCCAGTGAGCTGATTTCCGTTCAACAGCCTGTCAAAATGCAAGACTATCAAACAGCCAGTACACCATTGATCGAGCTCAAAAGTCCTTTGCTATTGAAACAGATTGAGAAGAGGAATCTAGGATTATGTAAAGTCTACAAGTTGCAGAAATAGCAGCTTTCTAGCTCTTCAATTGATCAATCTATGTCTCGAAGAGTTATTCGCGTGGCAGTCATTCTCATTCTGAGTGGACAGCCATGGCCGGGGGTTCCCAAATCTAGACAATCATATCCATAAGCCAAGAAACCAGATAGTTGAAGAGTCAAGTAGTAGATTACTCACAATAGTTGAAGACTAGACAATCGTTGAAATGAAGACGGAATTCCCCCAGTAAACTTATTCCACATCAAATTCCTGGAATACCGGTAGCAATGGTGAGTTTAATTGTTCAAAATCTCCTCTTCACCTCAAAGCATTGTCACTGAGTGAAATACTTCCAAACTACAGAAAAGAAGTACATAGTCATGTAGGATGTTACAACAGAGTATGAACTTACAAGGACATGAGCATAGAGAGGTCTCCGAGTTCAGGTGCCAAAATACCGCTGAGGTTGAGCTGGAAAAGCCGTCTGCAATAAAGTGCAAACATTAGGTGCAAACCTTCATGCAGAACAGGTGTAGAATATACTATACTAACTGATCAAGATTTAGGTCAGATACCTCCTCAAAAATCACTTCGTTGTCCATAACATCTCAAAGCACCGCTGAAATTCATCAACTTTGGACATGGAGGGAAATAAGAAATCTACAATTCCATGACGTATGTGATATTGTTGGGTCCGGCTGGTGGCGTACAAAAGACTCCGTACCAACCCATCTCGCATGGGTTGCTGCCCTTCCAATTTTCCAGATGAAGATCAACTGGGTCTTGCAATGCCCTTCTGAACGCTTGGAGGGCTACAGCTACACACATTGCGAGGGCCACACTATAAGCTGCGCCGTTTTTTGACCCATTAGTACTACATATTAGGTGCACATTGTCTGAGAGAAGGAAAAACTGTAGTTCAAGTTGAATACTCCTACCGATTTGCTTCCCTTCCCTATCTACTTCAATGCATGACTCTGACCACAGCAAAACCTTTAACAATTTACAAACGCAGTCATTGTTGCGACGACTACCACACTTTGGACTAGCAGCAGTTCAACCCTGAAGGTAGGTCTACAATGGAATTATCCCCCCAAAAACAAAAGTTCAATGCTGTATCTAATCATTGCAGAGTTTCATGAACATTTCGGACCACATATCGATCATATGTTTTGACTAATATGATAACTCAGATTGGGCCACCAGCTTCTCCAATCCACATTTATTGCTCTGACACTCTCTCTTTATAGCAGATTGGACCCAAGCTAGCGAGGGTGTATGAACTTAAAAAATTTAATGCATGAAATAATTCTTAGAGCAGATTGGTTACAGCAAATTCAATCGGTATCAAACAAGGAACGTCGGTTCTAGAGAACGATAGGCCATCACCACACTTACTGTCTGCAGGATTTGTGACGGCATTGGAATAACTAAACCGAATCATTACCGCCAAGAGCATGAGCGCAACTCCTGCAAACCCCGGCTTGCAGATGCAGGGCATGGTGGACTCCTCCTTCATGGCTTTACAATCCTTTAAAAAATTTGGCACTGCACGCTCTGAGACAGTTAATACAAATATTGATCAGGCCATGCCAACTAATTCATCACAGCTTCTTTGTAAACCTCCCCCTACCTCCAAAAACAACATTAACTATTCTGCTTAAGGATTCCGTTAAACGGACGCCTGACTCATGAACCTGTTCATGAAAGTAGTAGCACCGTGGTTTTAGTCACATATTTTATAACTCACCCGCTAAGTACTGATTCTGCTGAAAAGCTTTTACTACGAAGAAAGCGATGATGCTTCTTCCGTCCACTTTGCATGATTTAGCAGCTTCAGTACGAAAGTTCGAACGCCGCTTCGCTGGAGCACAACAGTTCATAACTGAACAAGCTGTCTCTCTGAGACTACTCCTCCATAAGATCTATGTAGTTCTAATCCACTTGCAGATTCTAAATGTTTTGTGCATAGTCAGCTAAAGGTTCGCAATTTGCAGCAGAAGAAATTATGGACTGTTCAAGAAAATACTCTGAACATGTCGGCGAGAAAAAATCTGACCAACAGTGAGTCCGCTATAGTGACACACTAAGAGATCAACCTGACGATCGTCTGCGTTGAAGATAAAGTGCAATCCTGTCAGATCTTAGACAACGAGGTCGAAAGATGAAGCCTAATCCTGGTGAGACACAACAAACATCAACTCAAACCGACATCAAAACCATCTCCACCCAACTGAACAAAGACGAGACCTGACGCACATGCTTGACAGATGTACCCGAACACAAACAGGTGTTAACAATGAGATCGGTGGCGACCCAGAAAACAGATTCAAGCGCGTGCGTACGATTAAAATACTCAGAATCATGACGAAGACTTAACCTTATCTCAAGTTCAATCCTCCATTCAATTCAGTGACCTTAAGGTTTCCTCAAGCAAACCTAAGCACCGTCCTGGAGTGGCGAAATGAATGTTCCGTCGAGTGAGAAAAACCGACAAAGCTCTTGACGGGCCATAGCCGGCAGCGAAGAAGAGAGTTGAGACTGGTCGTTCAAAGCAACAGCGACCATGACGATGAGACGGCGCTCCATTCAAGGAAAAAGCTTCAAAAGCTTGATTACTGATTTCTTCCAAACTTAGTCGCCGTGAAGCCGACACGCTTTGATAAGATCAATGTTTCCAGATTGCAGCAATCTTTCTTCAAGGTCAAAGAAATTTTCATAAGCAGGAAGAGTATCTAGAATAACATCTTTGAAGGTGGGTCTGAAATAGATCAATAGGAGTTAGACTCTTGTTGGTGGAAAGAGTGTACTTTGTTGTACTTTGTGATATGACAATGTGTCGGAATGTTATATTATTATCCTAGAAGTGTTATGTTATGTATTCTTCAGGAGTTGATCATTTTTATACAAAGAGGCATCAGGTGAGAGCCTGGAGATTAGTATGCAATTTGAGCCCCGCTAGAAGGGGTGACTTCGTCAGATGTTTACTTTCACTTGACTCTTGAGCACAGATCCTACCAATGAAACTTGAATAGAACTAAATTAGTACCAATGGAGCTTGTATTTTATAGCTAGGTTCCTGATTGAATGAACGAGGGCAAGTTGCAACAATACTTCAGAGTAATATAAGTTAACGAATATTCATGACTGTGTGATGCTAGTGGAATGATGGGCTCATAACTCTTCATGACAGTCTTCATGTGGTCATGACAGTCTAATGACAGTCTAATGACAGTCTTCATGACACTTATGAAGACTCATGAAGAGTTGCTCCAGTGGAATGATGGGCTCATCAGTCTTCGTAACAGTGAAGGTTTGCAGAGAAGCTGCCTGAAGACATGGTGGTATTGACATTTGGGGAGGGAAGACTAGGCTAAGTGTCAATGTTTATCACATGCACAATGTGCATTTCTGTGAAATGGGTTGCTTCTTCACAATTGCAAACGCAGATGAAGCACCTCCCTTGCTGCTGTAGAAGTCACTTTGAAGCGCTCTGTTACTATTTTACCCTCTTTCCAGCATCTATTGAAGTGGATGAATTAGATCTTAAGTGATGCAAACATCATGGAGGTTAACCCTTTGGAGCCCAGGGAACCATAATGTGGTTGCGAAACTCAGTTGGAGATGAATAACTCGAAATCCAAAATGAATTTGCTCTTGATTATACCTGTTCAGATTTACGTTCTTCTCAGACGCTCACAACGCAACAATCAGATCTCAATTCGGAGTAGTGTAGAGGGTCCAAATCGATAAGAATACATCACTGTAGCAATATACGGCAACAAAAAGAAAGGCGGAATTGAAGAGAATACAGAGAGGAGAGTACAAAAGATAAGGGTCTTGGTGGGATGAACTTTGTTCATGAAGAAAGTTTTAGTCCATGAGTCGTTGTTTCCGTTGACATTGTAAATGTAGATGGATGATTCTCTAGAAAAAGAAGTGATGTGTCATTGGAGTAAGGCTAAAGATGATTGCCATAACGACACACATCCTTGTTGATACGGTATTACAATAATATTGTACATGTAGTGTGTTTAGAGGAAAATACAGTAGATTTGAGGTTTTTTATTTACTTTTTTTCTCTTATGCCTACATTCTAATTCTTCAACCGTTGTGGATTGCATTACATTTGAGTTATATCAATGAGGCCTAGTGTACAAAAAACATGCTAAACCGTATACTATTTTCATGCCCAAACCTTAAAAGTCCTCTAAATCTTTTACTAATTTAGCACATATATATTTTTGATTTATCCTAAAGATGTTAACATTGGGCATAGCTGAACCGCTCTTTTACTAAATTTAGAAAATTATTCCGAGATTTATGGGGTTCCAAACTTACACCCCCTGAAAAATTACAGAAAATTGCAATCTAACTGTCCTCCATATACGGATTATATACTTCAAGTTCCCACGGTTGGATTAGGTCCATATTTTGCCGAGAGTATTCTACTTACCTTAGCTACAGTACTATACGGTTAGATACAGAGCAGTACAAACTTATTTTTGTTTATTCCAATAATAGCGCAGAAAACGAGAAAAAACAGAGTTGCTCAAAAAAGACCCTGGGCTCCAAAGGGTTAACCCTAAAAGGACAATAGACCTAGAATGGGCTTTTTTGAAACTTGGGCATGTACCTACGGTTGCAATTTAAATCGTGATTTTCTGAAATTTTAAATGGAGGTGTGCCATTCCGAGAGCTCCGTGTGCATATTTTTATTTTTCAATTCCGACATCGGGATCAAAAGTTATGAAGGTTTAAGTGTCAAAAGCTGCTCGTTGGGCAGCTGCTGAAATTTTCTAAGCCACACTGAATGCAGCAAATTCTGCCCAAAACTGCCCAAAACTGCCCAAATCTGCCAAAATCTGCCCAAACACGAAACTTTGAAATTCCACCAAACATTGAGATTTTGATATTTTTTAAAAATAAAAATTTCTATTTATAGATAAGGCAGTAGAGCATGTTTCCACTATTCGGATTTTCAATCCAAGAATTTTTCATATGCTATTTTTATTGTCAAAAAACGGCCTTTGTATGTGAACTTCAGCATACCCCCAGCGGAAAATGATTTTTTTGAAAACCTTTTACAATTTTTTTGAATATGATATTTTTTGGACATATACCTAACTCAATTAGGAACAATAATTTGGAGAGATTCATTCCATATCTACTTTAAAAAATGGTTTTTTGGGCCTTCAAAACTCTGTTGTCCCCTTTTTTTGCAGGGAAAAAAAACTTGTTTTTCTACTTTGAAAGTTGCGATCTTGCAATCGGTGAGGAATGAGTGTGTGAGATTTGGTGGACATGTAGACATAGAAGTTAGTTACAAGATCTTTTGGTTAGATGTACTAAAAAAGACCCCAAGTTTGCAAAATCCACCTTGCTTTGAAGAGGGACTATTTTGAGGCAGTTTTGATGAAAAATGCCCTTAGAACTTTAGGGGTTAAATTGTGTTTGGTTCCAGTGTGTGTTTCAAACAATAATTACACAAATTTATGCCTATAAATAGAAGAAAATTTGGTCACACTCGGGTACAAATTTGAATTGTTACCACCATACATTTCAACTCTATAAATAATTGAAAGATCTATAAATCTTAAATACTTAATAAGATATGTATTGAAAATGTTAAATATAGACATGAATTTTATATTAAAAAATAGTATACCTCATGTGTTCAAACAAATTGTGGAGAAGATGAATCGTTTCCATAGTACCAAAAAAAATATTAGAAAATATTCATATTCAATCAAATTATTAAACATTCCAACAAAGCTTTCAAGACCTACATCGAGAACTATAAATCCAACTCCATCACTACATGCAGAACCAATACAAATGATATAGAAACAAGTGCTTAAAAATGAATATCCATATAAAATTCACAAACAAGTTCTTTACACAAATTAGAGTGGACAATTGGCATAAGTTATTAAAACCGCGAGTCCCCATACACAAAGCTAAAATAGGCTTTGCTCATTTCTACCTCAAATTTTGTGCCTTCTCTCCATTTTTCTCAGATCTCTCTTCCAATCATATTGCCAATCAAGCTACTTTCAAAAATAAAAGATTTCGTAAAAATTTCATTAAAAAATGATGAGGAGGGTGCAACCATGGCCATGTAGCCACGTGCCTCAATGACAATTTTTTTGTTTTGAAGCAGCTATCTCATTTCATTGAGGTTGTAAATCAAAAGAGAGGTATTCAAGTATTTGTTAGCACTTATTGATTCTTCACAGCAATAATAAGTGCTAACAAATATGTATTTCTTTAGGTGCTACCTCTAAACATTTGGCATATTTTCTAAACATTGGCAATGTTAATACGTTCATGGAAGCCAAAAGTTGGGTTAGTTGCATTACTTTTACAATTTTCCCTTTATTCTTCAAATCACATGATAAATTTCAAGTTATCTACTCTAAATGTGAGAGGATTGAATGGCTTTTACAAAGTTGACCAATTAAAAAGTTACTTAAGATCAATGAATCCACATGTTGATATATTTCTAATTCAAGAACACAAATTGCCTAATGATAAGCAGCAGATTTAGGTATAGGTAGGCTCTTGGATAGATCAGTTGTTTACCTATTTAATGAGGCAGAACCTGGCTAGGCTCTTGGATAGATCAGTTGTTTACTTATTTAATGAGGCAGAACTTGGCTATAAATCCTTAGATGGGGCAGGTTGTGGAGGTGCAGCCTTCTTTATACATCAAAAATGGAAATCTCAAATAGGTTCTTCAAGTAGTTCATTTAGGGACAGAGTCATTTGGATAGTTTTCAAAGGTATACCTGGAGGTGATCTAGGTATTTTAAATATCTATGCCCCTAATGACCAACATGAAAGAAAAGATGTATGGCTTTCACTTCTATCAAATCCTCCCCAAAGATATTAGATGGTTAGTAGGAGGAGATTTTAACATGGTAAAAAGGGAGAAAAACAAATCTTCTTACTATAGTAAATTGATTAGCCCCTCAGAGAGGTTAGCATGGGAAACTGTCAAACTGAACATGGGTGTATGTGACACATTTGATGCTAGAAATGGGCTACACTTCTCATGGAACAATGGTAAACAAGATGGTCAAAGAATATTAGCCAGATTAGACATGTAACATTATGTGACAACCCATCTAATCCAACATTGACTATAGACTCCTACTTCATCAATGGTAAAGATTAGACAAGTTTTATACATTCTGTGACAACCCATCTAATCCAACATTGACTATAGACTCCTACTGAATCAATGGTAAATGTGGCTTATCTGACCACTTACCAGTAGACATCACTATAACTCTAGGTGAGAAGATAACCAAGAAGACTAGGTGAAATATGAATGTCAGATACATCAAAGAGACTAGTAAAGAAGATAAGAAGATGTGGACTCAATTACCACCCACAACCCCATTCTTCTCAAAGATGAGTAGAGTGATCCACTCTACAAGCAGTATTGCATTGACAAGGCCAAGGAAGCAAGGAGAACAGAATGTGAACTGCGTGAGGATCTGGAGCAAGCCCAACAAGAACTACAAAAAAGCATTGCAGTATTTTCATGAACGTTCGCTGGTCTGTAGACCAGCTTGAAAGTTCGGTGTAGGATGCTATCGGTGATTTCGCTCGCACGGCTTGGAGCCTTCGACTCAGGTGAGTCGCTAGGCTGGGACAGACATCATCTGCACTGTGCAGGATGACCAAGTCCGTTTGTACACATTTGTCCGATCAGGGATAATTAGGTAGGATGTTAGGTAGGTATTATGAGGTAGTCAAAATCCAATAATTTCTTGCGAGTCAAGTTCTCGTTACTTGGTTCCGGGGCGGTTTTGTTTTACTATTTTTGCAGTGGAATTTTTACATTTTGTCCCAAGAAAAAGAAAAAAAACTTAAAAAACTGGTAGTACCTGTGCATGGCGAATATAGACTTCTGTTACTGACTTTACTGGAGTGTCAAGCTCTCAAGCAATTAACCACGAATATAGTCTGATTCTAACTTAACTGCACTGTCAAGCTCTCCAGCAATTAACCAGCCTCTCAATGACACTGCTTTTGCAAAAGCACGAGTAGCAACAGCCAGCTCAGTCGATCCAGGAGATGAATCACTCGCTAATCCGGTACAAAATTGTCCAGCTGCACGATATATGATTAATTATGTATAATCCACCTCGCTGTCTAGCTAGCTGCTACACACATACGAGGCTGGTTAATCGAATGACCGAGCATGAAGTTGAAGAATTGAGTGAACACACAATGAAAGAGGAAGTGAGGGATCCAGTATTGTTCGTCAGTTCTGCTTGAGATCATCAGGAGAATGCGAAGCACGGTACAAGAGATTCTCCAGCACCATGTCGAAGGCATCCTTGAAGGGCGCCATGTCCGCACCCGGCTCAGCATACACGAGCCTCGGAATGATGGACTTGATTACACTTTGCATTGCAGCTCGCTCCTGATGGGAGATTCGCTTCAGAACCTCAACCACATTCACTTTCCCGCTCTTGACATCCGTTTCGGAGACATACACAGACCAGGAGGAAGCGTTTCTCGGCAAGTGCCAGGGGTATTGCAGATATGCAGTGCTAGGATGGAACAAGACGGGGATGCATCCCGCCACGAGGGAGTCGAAGACGGAGCGGCGAGTGGGAGAGTCCCCGGGTGGTTGCATGCAGAAGTGTGAGGTGAGGAACACTTTGATGACATAATCCGGGAGGAGGCACTTATCCTGCTCGCATTCCAGGAAGTGGCAGTCGTTGGTGCCGGTTGCGTCCCGGCATTGTCCGATGAGGGCGCTGCGGACGTTGTTCGGGTCAAGGTGACGGTCCTTCCCGACAAAGCTGACGAGGTTCTTCCGGGTTTGAGATTCCACATGCGAGAGCCATCGGCGCATGTCGGAGGCGGATTTGGGGTGGAAGAAAGTGGGGTGGGGGACTCCGATGTCTTGGCGATGCCATGGGTTGCGCTCGATGAGCAGCTTCGTAACCTTCTGCATCTCCGGAAACTCCAGCAACCTGCTCCCCCAAGTGCCCGTCACCTGGCGGCGAAAATCCCAGGAGATTTTCCCCAAGACGAGCACATGATCGACCCCCTCGCGCCGGTTCCATGACGGTTGCTGCTCGAGCCAACGAACAAGCCTCCGCCCTAATGCGTCCCGCTTCTCGTTCGTGGCATTTAGGGCCCAGTGCCAACGAATTACGTCCAGCCCGCCATAGTATGGGATGTAGAACAAGGAAGCTTTGCTTGGATCTTGCGTTCGACATTGGTACTTCAAAATTCGGGCGTGTGAGACAAGCTCCAATGAGTACTGGTGCGTGTTGAACCAGCGACTGGGGGGTTGCAGGATTTGGGAGTCGTTGGACTTCCCAGCCGCAACCGGTTTGCCGAACCCTGAATTGTCAAAGTAGTCGCAGAGATCGAACCCTGGCAGGAGGTTGTCGCAACGCTTAACGAGGTCGAAGTTGAATTCGGGCGGGAGGTCGTAGAGGTAGATGTACTTGCCCTGGCAGCTAGAATCTTTGGTGGTTGACGAGGAGCTGGTGGCATTGATCTCCGCGTTGAAGGGAGCCGAGTACGACCTAATTTCATCCAGGATTCGCAGTGCGTACATGTTGCCGTCCATCTGTAGGTCGCCTGTGATGCGTGTGTCGCCACCGTGGGAGCGCCTTTCGCTTTGCATTAGGGCAGAGGAGAGCTCCGTGCGCAGGATGTCGACCTCTTCCATCTGTGGTGGCTTGTCAGGCTGACTGTCTTCCTCCAGCTCCTCATCCAGAGCGGAATCAACCATTGCAACTACACCCTCGTCCACGATCGGCGCTTCTTTCACCAACTTCTTCCTCGGTACTCGACCCGGTTGCATCGCATTTGCGAAATCGCTACCATACCTGGAATTTCTGCCTGCGGCACCTAATTGAGACCTGGTATGCGCTTGCTGGTCTCGACCATCTTGCACATTGAGACTCTCCTGACACGAAAAAATATCAGACAACGTCAATCTTGGTCCTAAAGAAGACAGGGCAGACTCAAACTTATAGTATCGACTCAAACCTTCTTCATAGATTGATAAATCAATCCTACACACAAGAGAAGTGGTGATAGTGTCTGCAGTACCTGCAATTGAAGAGTGGTGGAAGCTCCCACTCCATCGAGCTGGTCACCCTGAAGCGCTCCATCTAGTCCGCATGTTGCACACTGCCGTAGGTAGAAGCGAGACTCGGCAACACTGTTGAAAGGCAAGAGGTTGGCTGAGCTCCAGACAATGCCGACTACCAGAAGACAAAAGGGCAGCAGCAGCTTCATTCTATGCCGGGGAGAGAAAAGCTTGTGAGGAAGACTTTGGGGCGCATTCTTGTCCCCCATTGAACCAGTTTCCTCTTCAAACCTAGACAGCTTCCAATGCAGTTCCCCTCTCAAATTTTCAACCACATAATGTACTAATATTTCCTACTCACCCCATATAGGGTAAATCTTGATCCTGAAGCTACGCTGCCATAGCTCAAGCAACGGTCTTTCTCAACAAAAAGGACGAGTTTGGGCACCGGCATACAGCTCCACCTACAGTAATCGCACCATGTTAGGTTTCCACGTCTGAAATGCAATGTGGGCAACCATTGCTCAGAAATTCTTCCCACCCTTAATCAAAAGCACTTTCACCGCCAACACGTCCAGCTGCAAGCGACCTGTGAGCTGCAAGGTAGTAACCCTCCTTGCCCCACACTTTAATCAAACCCGTTTCAGCTCTCTTCCACACAAAGCTATAACGACCAAGCTGCCATCAATAACGCTTGCACAGCATTACGCTACAACGACTAATAGAACCTGCAGAAGCTAGCCACTACATAGGTTAAGACGAAACTGCCAGAACTACGAATGATTGACAACACACAGAGAGTGAGAGAGAGAGAAACAGAACAAAAAAGAAGCTGCAATACACTGTACAAATGCATGAAAGAGTTCAAAGACTAAACGCCGGCTTGTGCAACGAACGTTACCATGCACCACTGTTGCACCACTTGATCAACCTCCCTCACTCCCTCCCTCCCTCCCTCCCTCCCTGCCGTTACTGCAAACTCGGTGCACGTCGAGACTAACTTCGTACTCAGCTAATATATTGTTTCCGTGCTGAGGGTGCGTGAGACGATCGACCAGCTGCTGCATGCAGGAGACGAGAGAAGATGGTCCTCTCGACAGGGCGTTACCTTATTGAAGTACGAGTAGTACCGAGCAAGTGCACCGCTACCGTCAAACCTAGCAGGACTTTTACCTTTTCAAGTACCTTTTACCTTTTACCTATTGAAGTACTTTTGAAGTACTGCTACCGTCAAACCTAGGAGGACACTCTCTACAAATAAGATCAGTCCAAGTCACATCCTCCCCAGCTGCCCCACCCAAGGGCCGATGTGCATTCAAGCCTCCCACCTGCATGGACTGTAGAGATCACATATGGACTGATTGGTGTTATTATTTTTCCATGCCCATGGGCTCCTGTGTGAACTAACTACAGTCCAGCCCTGCCCTTGAAAGCCCCGGATATTGAAACTGAATCTGCTTTTGGGGAACAAAGAAGGGAGGAAGGGCACTATGTGGGGAGGGAGGTTATGGAAGGGAGCAAACTTTGTTAACCCCTAAAGTTTCTTGATTATGTTTCACCAAAAAACACTCTAAATTTCTCATTTCTAATATAAAAAACATGAATGACTAAAAAATCAATATTTTCTAATACTAAAATAAGATCTCCAACTAGATTATTGTAGAAGATAGCTCTAAAAATTTCATCATAATCGACTCTAAAAATTAGAGGATATAGCAATTGAAACTTATAAACAAACTTTCTTCACAAGGTTTTTGACTAGGTTGACACACTCCAACCTTTTTTCTTAAGTTTTTTTCATTACAACTTTTGGGGATTTTCGTGCATGACAAAGACAACTAAATTAACTAATTGTACACACAAAAAACAAGTATAGCATGATGAAAAGCCCTTGGTATTTATGGAGCCAAAACTGCCAAAAACATACCTCTAATGATAGAAACATATCAACTTCTAAATTTAGACTTGATATTGAAGATGTAACCGTAGGATTTTGTAATCGCCTTATTCAAAAAGGTGTGTACCAATTTTTAGGACAATCCACTACACAGTTTGAAAAATATAACGTTTGAAGTCATTGTTAAAAAAAAAATTGACACTGCTTTCGAGACTATACTTAGGTTTTGATGCCCAAAACCTATAATTTGCAAACACATTTGATCTATGAAGGATCATTAATTCCTTAAGGTATAAAAGTTGGGTATAAGCTTACGAAGTTTAAATCCCATACATGCTCAGGAAGTGGAAATGATCCTTGATCTTGTCAAAGGGGGTGAGCTGAAATTGCCTTACATTCTCCAAATTGATACTACTTATAAGGTAATCTAAAAATGTCCAATTGAAAATCCAAACGGTCAATATATTGAAGTCAATGAGGGAAAGAACCACAAAAAAAGTCATTGCAATTAGAGTAGATCTCATATTTGTAGAATTTTTGAAGAGTAAATTATATATTTCTTTTTTAATTCAAAGGGTAGTTTTGGTAAAAAGGGGTCCTATGGATGGACCTCCCGCCACGTCATAGATATTGGATGAAATTTATTAATATTGGATTAAAAATGAATATTGGATGAACTATTTAATGTGGATGAAAATTGGATTTTGGATGCAAACTAAACTATAAATGATAATTATCATTTGGATGAAAAAATTAAAAATTAAAAAATAGATGGAAACGGTTAGTTAGTTGAAAAAATTCTATTGGATGAAAACTATCATGAATGTGTATTGATGAAAAAATATTGGGCACATCATTTTGCAAGCCCCCCACCCTTTGAAAATTTGTCTTGGCACTTTCTACTTTTGTGAATGACGGGCAACTTAGGCAGAAAATGGGAGATTTTGATTAGTTATTGACTACCCAGATTTAGAGCAAGATTTTTCTAAAATTTATAACTTTTGCATCATAACTCCAAATGCTTTGAAATTTGCACCATTGGAAAGCTACCGTTTGAAGCTACATGGAGTAATTTTTTTTAAAATAATAAAATTATGAAACCTTAGAATAGCCTACTTAGAAGTGTTGCGACCCGAATATGGTCAGGGTTTAAACCAAGGGTATGGGTATATAAAATGGCAATGGGCATGTGTTATTTTAAAATTGTAACGCTAATCATGTAAGGGCTCTTTATTTCTCTTGGATCTATCTTTGAATCACAAGCTTTTTTTGACCTCCAAATAGAGTACTGTAATCCTAAGTAATTCCTTGTCTGCACTCTAGACTTCTACTGTAATGGACTTTGGTCTATGCATGGATTGAACCCGGAGGTTTAGGAAAATTTCAGAAATTTTTCTTGGCTCCGCTGAAGGACATGTTCATTGGAGTAAATGCAAGGACATGTTCATTTATGACAACCGGTCCATTATTTTAGCACAACGCCCCTTGGGCCTCCGCCGTAGGCATGAAGGCCCAAGGGGTGTGGATGCCCTTACAGGTGCCTGCTCAGTACTCAGGGTGGCAGGGCATGGCAGGGGCAGGGGAGGCAGGTCAATTATTTTGGAAACCTTGTTTTGGCGATGTTTTTCTTCTGGGGTCCGCGATGTGGACAAGCGCCTACTGCAGCGGCTGGGGGGGCAGTCCCCTGTCCTTATTACTAGGCCTTATCCGACTCAGAGATTTTTAACACTCTTGTTTTGTGATTCATTCATGGAAACTGGGTTGAAACTTGCACCTTACATTCATCAAGGTAAATAGGGAAATCCCCTAAAGTACAGTCTGGTAGTTCCATGCAAGATGAATTCCACCTATTTCCCATCAATGGGTTTCTCAAGGAGAAATTTATCTGGTTGCATGTCACTTGAGGGATAATTGGCTTAAACCAGGTGTCCGGGCATATAAGGCGAGGACAGACTCTCACCATTTGGAACCCTATTCCTGTGAGGCCTCTCCACCTCTCTCGGAGCTCTCAAGGAATCATAGCAGGAGATCAAGATATTTTCACTCCGAAGTTAGAAAGGGGGAGGTAACCTAGGGAGTGAGTAGGGACTACCGGTTTAATCAACTGCTGTGATTTGAACACAGAAAAAGAAATTACTGTTAAAGTAACACTTTGAGTCTGGAAGAAAGTAAGAGTGATCAGAAACTCCATGGGACAAACCAGAGGAGGGTGTCTGCAGTCAACAACGACAACTTTGAATTGAAAGACCTCCCTTACCAAGTGTATGTACTGTACTGTACAACAGACTATATTATTGTTACTGTACCACTTCATCTGGCCAGTCTGGAGGCAAGTCTACTACAGTACCATGTTGAGGAATGATTATTGTTTTCAAAAGCCTGCCTGTTATGTGTTTTAAAAATCATTTAAGCCGGGGCAAAAATGAATTCTAATAGTTTACATTCTTTGCATTTGTAAGTATGTACCGTAGGTTACTAGCAGCTCGGGCACTGTTTTGCCTAATAATTAATTAAAGTGCAAAAAGTGGTTAGGCAGTTCAAAAAAATAATATCTGAAAGTTGGGCATTTTAAAATTTCTCAAAGTATTATGGAGCAATAGTATCTCAAAGTCGGGCAAACAATATCTCAAAGTCGGATAATAATATCTCAAAGTTGACCAAACAAAATGAAGAATTTCAAGAAAATTTAAAGAGATTAGAAAATAATTATTTTTTGCCTAAACTGCTAATAAACTATGGTATACCTAAGAGCATAGCCACCCCTTAGGTACTCTTATCTGCAGACACTCTCCTAATGCCAACACTAGAGAGGTGGCTTGCTATATACAATAGGCCGATTGTCATAAAGAAACATGTCCCTGCATTACGTCTAGCAGTTTCTAGAGGGGGCCCTTCAATAGGACACGTGGTGTTTCTACGAAGCCGCTCTCTCATTTCCCCTTCCTTCCTCCTACCTTCTTCTCTCCTTCTTCATATCTTCTCTCGTACGCTTTTTCCCTCCATTCATCTTTGACAAACTTCCAAATGGTGTTAGTCTTATATAAAGTCAATTTTTACCCTCTAAAATGATTCATTCCAAAGTACAATCTAAAGGATTGAATTTAGAGTGACATGTACCAAATTTGAAGTTGGCCATACCCTATTGACCAATGTGCCACAACCTCCACTCCAAATTTAGAATTGGGGCCACCAATGGCGTGAGACAATTGAGATGGTCTAAGCCATCTGCTTTTGCCGGCGAGTTGTATTCTATTTTTATGCAATAAAATGGAAATCATTGCGTAGGAAAATCACCAAACGTAAGTCACTAATAAATTTGGAGCCTGATCTTGTAACTTCATTCAATTGAGATCACCTTCAATATAACATATAGAGAGAACTTACGCTATTTGTGATGAATTGTTCTACCGATTCAGTCTTGTGAGTCGGTGTCCCCCGGTCTTGCCGATCCTGGCGGGGCCGGCCTGTATTTGTATGTCTTTCTCGTGCAGTAAAGGTAAACCTTTATTTGTGTCAAAAAAATAAAAATAAAAAATGAATTGTTCTACCAATCAAGTTAGGTAGAGGCACCAGAAATGGCACAAATTTCAGTATGCAACCATCTGACATGGAGAAATTTAAAAATTAATTCCCCTTGATCGCCAAAGTATAAAGGAAGTAGGTCTAATAATTTTTGTTTATTTTTTGGATGAGTCTTGAAATAGTTACAAATAAAAAAGTGTCACACTAGCGCAGCCCTTATACAATTGTAGAGTCCTTGTGGACGTATGCTATAAAGTCTCACCAACTATCTACTCTGGATTATCTCAAAAATACAATATAGTAAATGCTAAACTGCTCACGGCTATTTAGAATGTGGCTTGATGGTAGCCATGTCCCCCATGAGGATTCAGTAATTCTAAGTTATCACACTGCGTATGCAGGTTGTAGCACTCTATTAGAGCATCTCCACCCGTGGCTCCCAACGCCACCGGTGGAGACTGCTCTGGCGTGGTTATTTCAGGGCCCTGCGGCACTTGGCCCGCCCACTCCCCCACCCAGCCCCGGCCCTCCCTTCCTCCCTCACTGATTTTGGTGACATTTTAAGCTCATGGCCCCCACTGCACATACCTCGAAATTGCTCCCCTTTGTATTCCATCTCTCTCATCTAAACTGCCTTTCCAAAGAAATCAGTACCTGAGGAAAACTAGGCGCCCTGTGAGGAGAGGAGAAGCACGGCAGGCTACCGTTTTGGAGAGGTTGAGGGCCGTGGCCTGCCTGGGCGGGTCAGCTTCAGGGTCATGGGTGGGGGGCGGGGAGGCTCAGGCCCCGGCGCTGGTGCCGTTTGGCACTCCGGCCTGCGAGCCAGTGGAGATGCTCTTATCTTCTGTAGATTGCGGTTACTGATCTCAGGTGGATTTTGAGCACTGCACTTTCCATACAAGTTTAAAGAAGAGTGCTCAATAATGGCTCAAATTTCAGATTTTCTTGTATGTAGTGAAGTAAATAGTGTAAGCAATTTTCATGCATAAGGAAAGTAAATGGAAGGATAGTCAAAGTGGATTCATCATTTTTGGACTTTTCTACAATTTGCTATGAATTTCAGAAGGCAGTCTTAAGGTGTTTCTAAAATGGTGCCCTAGTTTTGCACCCTATAATGTTTGTTGTGAGTACATTCTATTGATGAGTGAAGAAGCTATTAGGTACCTTTGGGTGGACAAGCCTAGTGCTCCATTATTGGCACCGCTCCAGTTTTGAGCACTCTCCCTAAGTCTCTTTATTCTCCCCATTGAGCATTGCAATGGGTGACTCGGTTGCCAGGTTCAGTCGGTTCCACTTCGCTACCCCTCCCCATTTTGGGGTCATCGGGTCTTTTTTTGGTTTTTTTTTTTTTAATAAATTTGGGGCTTTAGGCCCCAAATTACTTTAGGAAGGTCTTCTTGAGATCAATAGGACCCCACTCAAGCATAAGAACAGGGGCAGAGATTTGCCCCCACCCCAGCTCCGACCCCGAACCTAGCCTACGATGCTGCGCTCGTTGGTAAAATTTAGACAGATCCACTTTCTCTTAGGCCATCGCCCGCACCCCCCCCCAAAAAAAAAAAAACGGCCACGCCAACAAGGAATTGCCCTGGAGGGTCCCGGTAAATTTGCCACTGGAGTCGTGTCATCGCTAAACTTGGTGCCGGTCACGCCAACCTGGCTCCCTTGAACGGCACGTTGGTGTGAATAATTTCGGACTGCAAAAATTTGACTTTTTTGGGAGTGACGGAAAATTTCAGAAGGTGTAGGGAAGGGATGATGGTGGAAAGCACAAGGAAGGGGGCCTTCTTAGTGACCCCCCTCCAAAATGCGCCACGTGTCCGGTTGGCGGGCCACTGCTCGGGCCGCTGGCAAAGTGCAAGGGAGCAGTCCCTGCATGAAGGTCGGTCCACTGTATTGTCACCTTCCACCCGTTGGCGTTGGTGGGAATGGGTGGCGGTGCCTTTACACTCCAAAAATCAATCCCCAACTTCTAATTATACTATGGTTAGTAGCGCTGGTCAAAGTGAGGGTGACCTTGTGAAGGTGCATCCCTCATGTGACCACAATATTTTTCTTCTTTTATAATTCTCCTATTGGGTATGCTCCAAATATTACCTCTATGTCTGTCCTTGTAAATACAATCTTTGGTCTTCTGTCCATACCAATTATTGTAGCTAACATCAATGTGGGACTAGAATTACTAGAAGTTTTTGGGAGAAAATCAGAGCTAAGGTAAAAGACGCTATGACCACCATAATAAGGAATGCTATCCTTTTTAAGTGTTTTGTAAAATATAAAGTATTTTATTGGAAAAAAATAAGGTTTGAGATCATTGCACTTAAAATCTTAATTTGTTGACAAAAAGTGAATTGGTCTTAAATCTCCATTACCACCTAATCACACTCAACCATCACTATCTATTGGATGCAAAGGGGTGAAAATACTCTACAGTTGTACGAATTTGTAGTCACAACAGATCAGTTTCAAGGCATAGTGAAGGTTTGGATCCAAATTCACTCTAATTTCATTTACTTTATGTTAAAATTAATAAGTAGGCATACTCTCACATCCCGCATACATTGGAGATTGCATAACACAAAGTTCCATGCATGCAAAATATGCATCTTTATGAGTACAAAATTACAAAGATTGTACTATCACATGTTTCAGGTTTCACATGTTTGTACTCATTTTGTCAATTTAAAGTTTATTTTTTACATTTGAAAGAATTGTGGGCAATTTTCTAATATTTAACTACCATGCTTTACTATTTGATTATACCAAATAATAGTATATGATGGAAAAACTTGACAAATGTGGGTTTTTTTTGGGGGGGGCAAAACATGAGTTTAAGTTTGATTTTTTTAATTTTTTGGGAATTTAGTAAAAAGACTTGTTGGTGCAAAGGGGCCAAGAATTTAATTTTGATATAATTGAATTTTTCACTTCCATTTTGCACATCAAAGATTTATGTCCTGAAATAAGCTTTGGCCCTTCAAAATCCTCTATAGATTCCTTTTTGTACATGTATGTTCAAGTTTGTACTTTTTGTACATTATGAATCAATCATCACCTTCCAAGTGGAATCTGAATTGGGATCCACCTAACGTGTTGAATAGCCTATGGTCTTACTAGTCGGCGTTAGAATATCTCGTGTACTGTGTTTTGTACAATTTGTACTTAGTTTGTACAACTTGTACAAAACTGCCAGGAGAGCGACCCTAGCGTATTCTCACCCAAAGTAATTGAATTCCATTATGATACCACCATGTAAGTTACCAGTTTTATTACCACCACATGATTTTTGTCAAAAATAACCACCATGACTAATAGGAATTGGTCTTTCCATTACGACCACTATCTTGTATCAAATGCATCAAATTTCAACTTGTAACCACCACTCTTGCATCCATTGTTATCAATGACTTAAACAGGTCTCTTTATTTCCCCTCAATAAGCGTAGCTTGAATGCCACCCTTGGTTGCATCCAAATTTCTAGCCTTGTCTATTTTGGAATCTTAGGATCTTTTTTTGGTTTTTTATTTTCTAAATTTAGGGCATGTAGATCCAAATTACCTTTTAAAGGCCCTCTTTAGGACCAAGTAGGACGGCGGGCCCCACTCAAACATCATAATAGAGACAAGGATTTGCCCCACTCTACGTTTATTTTTTGTTTTTCCATAGGTAGGCAACAAGCACTTAGGAATGAAACCAAGTAAGAAAAGTATAGATTCATCCATTTAAACATGTTCAACCATAAAATTCTGTATTGTAAGGCATTTCCATCCAAACAATGGTGACTTTGGTTAATTTTTTGGAAAACTTTGGCAATTTCATCCATTTTTTGGCTCATTTTTTCTAGTGTAGAAGTAGCCACATGCAAAATGAAGTAGGTTTTTGGTAAAATTTTGCCAATAATTTAAACGCTAGCCCCACCCTTTTTAAGCTAGGCATTTAAGAATATATAATGACCGTTTTACAAAAATATAACTTGAGGTTTGTTGCTAATGAACGAATTTTGATAATTGTAGAACATTTATGGAGCTCACGCTCATGAATAATTGGTAGTCATAGGATGGAGTACCTTATGCTTTTCACTTACCATTGTACCATAGCAGGTTTGTTTAAAAATAATTCCAAAAATAAAAAACGTAAAAATCAAAAAATTATGAAGATAGAAAAATAAAAATAGAATAAATTATTTTTAATATTATTTTGTTATTTCTAAGCCATTTAAGGTCATTTAATTGATTTTTTTGTTAAAAAAACAAAAACTGAGAAATAAAGTTTTTGAGAGGCAAACCTTATTTATTCAAAATTAATAAACATTTGTTTCCCAGGTCGCAACCTGCTATGGTGTTACGATAATATATGAGAAAGAATAAACTAAATCTTGCAACAATGTATTATGTTGGCCTCCTACCCTCCACACTCAAAAATTTGCAGTAGTACTACTAACAATTAAAGAAGTCCTTAACTTAATGGAGACAGACTTTCAGTTTTACAACTTAATCTGATTATTGAGAATTAATCAAGTCTGAAGCATGTATCATGCCAACTGACATAACTATATTAGACTGCAACATACCTGCAAGTACGTCCTGGAAATCATAGTTACAACACTGAATTCTTGGATTCTCGTAGCCCTCTGGAATGAATCTTCACGAATCACTAGGGGATTGCATCAATCCTAAATGAACCAAATCCCTGACAATAAACCTTGCCCTAGTTTTAACGATGAGGCAGGCCATGAGCCATCCCCTCTTCCTCCCCTCACTAATTCTAAATTTAGGAGGCATATGACCCTCTTTGAGAAATTTTCAGATTTTTTAATGAAACCATAGACCCTAAGTTACTTCTTGAAGATTCACTTATAATTAATTTAAGATAGTTTATACATTTTTATTTTTTTAATCATTTTTTCTTATATGGGCCTTTTTGCCCATCCAAATTTTCCTTCTCTGCTTGAAAGGCCCTCGTCATTAACCCCTAAAGATTCAAGCCGTTTTTGGACCTCCAAAACCAAAAATTGTGATTTTTGACAACCTTGTAGAAGTTAGAGTATGATTCTTATTTTTCTACTATACTCATACATTCAACCGTAAGATCTTCAACCTTATTACCTGGACTAATACCTTGTAAAATTTCAACCGTTGGATCTTTATCATTTGTGAGATTATGGCGTTCAAAGTCTACTATTTTTTATTTTTTTGTTTTTGGCTTTGCGCGAAAAGCATACTCTAAATGGTGCCAGAAGAGACTTGATGATTGTTACCCCAAACATTTTGCTCATATTTTTTTCCATGTAGATAACTAAGTTGGGCACCTCCATGCAAAATTTTAGAGTCTCATTACGCTTTTTTTGCCTTCATGCAAATTATATTTCAGAAGAAAGTACAAAAACTACAATATGGTAAAATATAAATAACGTCAAATGTTTCTGGTTTCCTAAAAAAGTGAACAGTTAAAAGTTACGTCTATTTGTTTTTGAATTATTAGAAAAAAAAATTGAAAAAGTCCTAAATCTCAAATTTTGACAAATTTGAAAGAAAAAATTGTAAAATTATCAAAAACTGTGAAGGTTGTTTTTGTAATTTTTGGAGGCTGCCCTAGTAAAATTGGTAAGCTTTTTGACATTGGCAACTTTGGATTTTGAGTAGTGAATTGGTTATGAACACATTTCCAAAAAACAAATCTAAAAAAACCTTTTTTTTTACTGCCCGTTTTGGACTTGAAACCTAAAATTTCTAGATGAAGGGTCTAAAAGTGAAATTTGGCTTTGCAAATTTTACCACATACACCTTGCGGTATAAGGAGCACCTAGTATAATTCTTAGGCAAAAATATTACTTTTAGCCCCTTCATTTAGGCTGCCCGAAACAGCTAAGAGCCATTTTGGATTTCTAGATCCTTTAGGGGTTAAGATGAGGGCACGGTTTATTACCACGAGACTAAATGGGTCACATTGATTTTCTTAGTACAGAATTATCTTGTAGTAAATGGTAAGTTTAGCACTTTTAGTTTTTTTGGCACAATTAATCCTACTTTCCAGATTATTGCATAAGAACGTTACACACGATGGCAAGAAGTGAGGTACTTAGAATTTTGAGAGTGCATAATTCAAAGTGCACGTAGGTCTATTCACTTGTAGATTGTCAGCAAAAATGGACGACCCAACATGCAATGGAATCCAAAATTCATCACTCATCTATTTGCAGTTTTTAAAGTTGTCCATCGCCGGAATCTATGATAAATGAATAAAATATAAAGACAATAATCAACAATACAAAAAAATATACATAAATCATCCAATATATTATAAAATATGTAGTATTCATTTAATGTGGTCCAATGCAAATGTATGCTGAATGTACATTGCAATATAAGATCTAAGTATAAGATTCCTACAAATCGAGTACACGTCAACAAGTACACTCACTAGTCAGAAACAGAAAACCCGTATAATGGACAACATGCAACTTCCAATTGCAACGTGAAAAATAACAAAAAGCTCAAATAATAACCAGGGAAATATTATGAAATAGTACACCTTAAAAAAATAAAATTTGCAGTTTGGTTATGAAAGTCATAGTTGATCATAAGTGTTGTTTTATTTATGTTTATGCTGGACTCTTAGGGTGATCATGACTCATCACATTTACAACAAACCAAATTCTATAATTTGGCTACAAATGGAGGGATTCGTGGATTAAATTATAGGCCTAGTGCTTTTATTCGGCAAGATGATATAAAATCCTACATCATTGCAGATAAAGCTTATCTTTTAGCACCATGGCTTTTAACACCATTTGAAGCAAGTCTTGCTATTGAAGATCACAAAATATTTGAAACACATCATAGCTCAATGAGGGAGGTTGTTGAACGCGCTTTTGGAATTCTTAAAGCAAGGTTAAAGAATTAGATAATAAGACAAATCGAAGGTGCAATATGTACCGGAGGTTTTTAACCCCTAACTATCCTTAAAACCCAAAATGGGTTTTGGCTATTTTGGGCAGCCTGGATGGGGAGGTTAAAAGTAATATTTTTTTTCAAGATTTTTACTGGGATCTCCCTTTACAGTAAGGTCTATGTAGTAAAAATTTTGAAGCCAAATTCCAATTTTAGAACCTTCATCTAGAAATTTTAGGTTTCAAGTCCAAAACGAGCAGTCTAAAATTAGGTCTTTAAAAAAAAATAAAAATTGAAATATTTTCATAACGAAATCACTAATCAAGTTCCATAGTGACCCAAGTCAACAAGTTTACCAATTTTACAAGGGCAACCTCCAAAACTTACAAAGACAAGCTTCAAAGTTTTTAGTAATTTTTGAATTTTTTCTTTAGAAATTTGTAAAAATTCGAGATTTTTGAATTTTTTTAAAATGATTTTTTCTAAAAATCACAAATTTATAAAGGTACCTACTCACCGTTCACTTTTTCTTTAGCTCACAATTTTTTTTTGTAATGCATGTTTTACTTTTTTATTAATTTTATACCTTCTTATAGAAAAGAATTTTTATGAAGGTCTAAAAAGCGTTTTTTTGGCCAAAAATTTTGCATGAGCATACCTAACTTAGTAAGCTACATGGAAAAAAATGTGACCAAAATGTTTGAAGGAATAATCATCAAGTCTCCCTTTGGCCCATTTGCACTATGCCTCTCGGCCAAGGCCGAAAAAAATATTTGCTGAAACTTTGATCACGACGATCTCCCTAATGAAAAACATCCAACGGTTGAAATTTGGATCATTTCTTCTAAGTAGGGTTAGGTACAAGATCTTACGGTTGAAATTCCAAAAAAGGTTAAAAGGTTTGTTTCATATCCTCGGGAGGGCATAGTGGTAAAGAATCGCAGTTTTGAGGATTCAAGCTCTCAAAAACACAAGGAAATTTAGGGGATAAGTATTGTGTAATACTTCACAATTTCTTGGTTCAGAGCTAAGATAAATCACTAGCAAAAAAATTTAAATACTTAAAAGTTCATAATGATTTTAAAACAAGAGGAGTCATTTTTGGTGATAAATTAAATGACCTTGGCAAAGAACATAAGTATAGTGGTTGATTTGTAGAGAAATCATTATGGACTACAATATGTGGAAAGGTAGAAATCAATCATTATATAAAAATCTTATGTTATTCCATATAATATCTACAATTTACTATAGATTCATTTAAAAAAGAGAACACAAATGTATACATTTTAGAACACAAATGTATACATTTTAGAATACGAATGTATGCACGTGGTGCATATATGTGTTGGTTGGTGATACTTGTGTTTACCTTTGGTAGCTCCATATTCTTTTATCATCAAAACCTTCATCCTTGTTGACATTTTATTTATTTATTTATTTATTTATTTCATTCATTCAAATATTAGGCAAATTTTCATTCAATTATAGTGACATTGTAAAAAATCTACATTAGAAAAAATTGAAATATAAAATTGGTCATTAATTTCGATGATCTATTGAAGTTGCATGAATGGACATTTGCCTAGAGAATGGGTGGTGCAGAAATCATTTCTTTGCTCAGTTTACTATGAATTTTTTGGAACCAGACTGCCACTACACATGCTATGCAACGAGATTACACTTGCTGATAGATTTCACAAGATGGAAATAATTTGGATTATGGAAAATAGGAGGAGCATTTTTGTGTGCACATGAGAGGAATCATCCAATTTTTTGTAAGCATGAAAAAAAAACTTCACTCAATGCTTGGGGGGAACACTAATGAGTTTTGTAGTGTATTTTTCAACTGTGGTGTAGAGGACCACAATAGAAGAGAAAAGAAAAAAAAATAAAAAATAAAATAAAAAAAAAATTCCTTTAGAGGGACCACAATTGAGTATTTTTTCCGAGTTCAACTGAGCATCCCTATATGACATCCAATTGAAATAAATCTCAACCGAGAAGCACCTAAAATTTAAACTAGATGGCCTTGTGCAGCCCCTCCAAAGTGAATTGAGTACCTGACAAGTAGAGCCTAGGAGATTTCAAGTAGATTTCAGGTAGATCTCAAGTAGATTTCAGGTAGATTTCATAGACTCAAGGAGGGGCGGTCATGGGAACGGTGACGGTATTAGGATGAGCCTCCCCAAGAGCAGTGAGGATTAGATTTCAGAGTCCAGCTTTGCGTCGCCGGAGCTGCTGTTGCGGAGTTGCAGTGCGACTGCGGGACAGATCCAAACGACGCCATAGCCAGACAGCCAGCCAGCCAGCCATCATGGCCGCCGCCTTCACCCCGCTGCTCGCCCCACCCGCCTTCCGCCCGGCCCCGCTCAGGCTCGCATTCTCGTCAGCTCGCGCTTCACTGCAGCAAGCACCGGCCACCAGTGTCGCAGCTGCTAGCCTGGCCGACGCTCCAGTCTGCGTGACTGGTGGTACTGGTGGTGCTGTTAGCTTGGAGAGTGAGCCGCTTCTAGGGACTGGGAGGGATGAGGGCGGGAGCCAGGAGGGTGGAGAGCAGTCGTGGAGTCGTCGGGGAGTCATGGGGGCGGCGGCTTTGGCCATGGTCGCGAGCTTCGGGAGCTTGAGCTGCGAGCCTGCGCAGGCGTTCGAATTCAGTCTTGGAATTTGTAAGGTTGGGTTTTGCGTTTGCGTGTGTTTGTGGTTGGTTTCTGATTTGCGCGGTGTTTGCTGAGTGTGAGTTCGGAGGGAGATTTCTAGTGCTTTTTGTTGCGCTTGAGATGGCTAAATTAGGGAGATTGTGAGGATAATGCGTTGAGAGCAATGCGTAGGATTCGGTTGTGGTCATACTCTGGCTGTGTGATAACTAGTCGCAGAATTCCATTAGGATCGATTCATTTTCCTGCAGATGCTGAAGGATTTAAATTATTTTTCATTTTTTTGTTCCATTACCTCTGAATTATAAGCATCTCGATGCAAGTACGATGTTTTTGAGGATTCTCAACTAGTTATGTGTTGAAACTTAACGTTTCTAGGATTTGGTTTCTGACATATGTCATTGTGACAATGTGATTCAGCTGGGCCAAAGGAATGGTTAAGGGGTCAGAAGCGGAAGACGGCACAATTCTTGTTAAACCCTATCGAAGCCTCACGCAACCGGCTGTCTTCTGCTGTACTTCTTCTCTGTGAGTTGGTTTATCCGAGGGCATGGAAAGTACTGTTACGTCTTGTCGTTGATTTTCGTGTGATCATGTTTTAACATGCAATGTCATTAGCTCTATATTAATGCCCTGTCTTTACTGTCAGCTTCAGCAGAAGGTTCCTCCTTTGAAAACTATGAGGAAGCAGGAAGGTTAGTCAAAGTTGCTGCTCGGGATTGCACGCCATCGGAAGCCGGTTCAATCCTTGATTTCCAAACTCGAACTGGGGTCGAGGTTGGGCCATAACCTCACCCTGTTGTGAATTTAATTGGCAGATTTCCTAGGTCGTGGAGAAATGGTGAAGAGGCTCCCCTTTCAAATGCACTATGTTTTGCTTAAAATTTGTCATTTTGTTATTTGCAGGTTTGCACTTTCAAGTTGGTCTTAAAAAATGCCTCCTCCCTGTTGCCTGATGATGACCCTGTCAAGCTGAACGCTGTTGCTGCCCTTGATGATCTCATAAGGTCGGCATTTCGTTGACTAACTCTGCATCCCACTGTTTTGATCGTGTCTACTGCAAAGTTTCATGGGTGAATGTTGGTCAAACAGTATTTAGCGGTGTACCAGATAGTGCATTTTGTTTCCAATGTTTCGATAATGTACATTTCTCCTCCAAGAGGGTTTTGCATGAGTACACTTTTGCAAAACGTAGCTTCAAAATTCAACTCTTGTGAGTGACGGTAGTTTCTGGTCAGTACAGGTCCTTCATTGCGGTGGATACACTTCTTACAAGTGGCGGAGCTAGTGCTGCAACACAGAGGTATCAATTACACCCGCTTATTTTTTATTTGTTGTTTATAAAATCCCTTTCTGTTAGATCTCCAAAAGATATTTCAAAAATTCAGTAGCGTAAAAGTATTCTTGACGACTGAATCGACCTGCCATGTGAAGGGACGATGTGATGGGCGCTTTGAAACAGACCATGGTAGCGTTGGATACATTTCAGCAGGGTGTGCAGAATTGTCTCGATGCTTGACTTCGGATCTTCTGCTTCCTAAGTTAATGCTAAGGATTACTGGCCTGAAGGTCAATTTATGTGCAATGCCACCGATATACTGTACCCATCAGATTTAGACCATAACTACCTATGTTGGAGAAATTATTAAATCATACTGGGATATTTCACATATCTCACCAGATTGCGGAAAGTGTGTAACTTGCAGTATTATTTACGTGGATCCACTGGAAAATGTGCACACTTTTGGGTCTGGTAGTGGATCGTTTCTATTGCAAAAGTGATTTGAGCACTTTTCACCAGTAGGTAATAAAATTCTTCATACGTGCACTCAAGTTTCTGTATTAGGTTATTCTGTTATATCCTCTTCTATGTAAGTATTCTGAGGATGTCCCGTCCAATTGAGATATTTTTTTTACCTACAGTGTCTCAGGTGCACATTAAGAACCAGTACATACATTTTTTCTGAATTTTTTCCATGAGTAAGGAAACGCAGATTGGCCACTTTGATAAAAAATAAAAATCAGTGACCTTTTTTATTAGACGAGGCTCACTCTGATGAAGTGCCTGTCCACAACATTACACACGATTCCACATCGATACACACTACGCGGATACAGAAACAGACACGCAAAGAAGAAGAAAACATCAGGGTACCTGATGAGGAACACATTCACCGTCACGATTGACAGGACTTACGTGATGGAAATCAAGCTGGGAACACCTAGAAAAAATAAGGATTTACTTTTTTGTTTTGGCAGAAATCATGATTGCCACTTCCATTTTCATCTTTTCAATTGGGCGCACAAATGCACCGCCTATTGTCAGAAATAAATAGGAGTTGGAGACATTGTCGTCTGTGATACAGTCGTCTACTGCATCACACGCCACACCCTGGGGCGCTTCGACTCTGAGAGTTTAGTTTATATTGAAGACAGCCCGCTGGATGCATTACGCCCCCATATGTACCATACGAGTTTGAGCAATATGCACCTGGAGCATAATCAATTTGGACATTCTGAAGCCGAACATTGGTGCAACCAGGTGCTGCACAATCCAAATATACTGGAGGTATTTGACCCTTGGCTGCAGTTCCTTTGATATTGTAGAACTCGATTTGATCAAGAATCACATTTTCACTCTGTCACAGATCACGTATCACAATGGCAGTTCAGTATAGAGAGAAATGGGAGTTAAACTGTATGTTAAGAAAGTTTGTAGCATACGTTTAGAGATGGTTTGTAACATGTACCTTTGTCCCTTTACCACAATAATATTGATCGATGTGAATGGGGTATTTCACACCCTCAACTTTAATATCACGGTACGAGATTCTTGCTGCTTTACCTTTCCCACCCTGCATTCATGAACGCAAGGTGTACAGTATGCATGAGAAAGAGCTTCAGCTTACCAACAAAATTGATTTTTCGAACTTCGATCACACTGTTGAAATCAACTACTAGATGCATGCTCATACACTTGGTGCAAGCAGAACAAGAGCTTCAAATACCAACAATGTGCACCGTAAAAGGTCCGTGAAGCCAAACTTACAGCGCAAGTCTTGATGCGGCAGCCAGCAAGTGTGCCGACAAAGGTGACTTGAGAGATATCAATGTCTGAAACACAGGCCAGTAAGCCTTTGTTTCCTAAACTTCCGATACTGGCACAGGAATTGGAAGTGTCAGAACAAATTTCGGAAGGTACTTTGTTTTCAAGGAATCCGGTGCGACATTGTAATCTAAGCAGGTAAGAAATACCAAAGTAGTGGAGACAGGTACCTGATACCATGCCCAGGTCCGCAAAGAATGTTTCTGATGATGACATTGTGTGTACCCGTCCCTATAGAGATACAATCATCGCCTGCACATTACAGAGGAGACAACGAGGACTAAGGTTAATCACCTTGGTAACCAATAAAATAGTGTTCACGGTGCAAGTTGGGCATTATACTTGACAAACGAAGGCGACAAGTTACATCTACTTGCTAGACATCCTACAGGTTTCTGAGCTCAAAGTATGTGTACTCTATTAATGTGCTGCAGACTACTAAGTCCTCGTCTGCACAATTCGGAGAGAAGAAGGTTTCCTCAGCGAAAATGTAGTTTCATAACCGGAAAACTAGTCTAGTACCTGTCTTAATGATACAGTCCAAGATTTGGACATTATACACATTGGTCTGCAAATGAATTCCGTCCGTGTTGGGGCTGTCCGCGGGATTAATAATCGAAACCCCTTGTATAAGTCCTCCATTGCAAAAATTGAGCTTGACAGATACTTGAGGTGTGTTCTTAATCGTTACACCAAGAACAGCTATATTTGTACCGCGAAGAAACCGGATGCCCTGCAATCACAACCACTCTATTCACATGAGTTCGGTTCAAATGACACCCGCATATCTCATCGTTCCTGCCCAGTGAGTTCAAATCAAACTGCATCACAGTAATGATAATATACTGTGATGCAGTTTGATGCAGTTTGAGGCATCACAGTATATGGTAAGGATGGCTCCTGCCAAGGATGACAACACTTACGATAGGTCCGCCATTGCCGGATGGCCAGAATGACTGCCCTCGCGCATCCAAAGTACCTGTGCCCTGTATTGTTACGTCCTTACAATCTGTGAACTGCATCCAGGCAGCACTTGCAGATTTCGCATTCTGCCACTTGCTCTTGTCGCCCGGGCCAAGAATGTTGCCATCCACCTAACCACGAAACGATAATTCAGGAATCGATAAGTAAAGAAAGCCTCTAAACTCGTGAACGCAGCAAATTTCGTGCAAAGGGTGAATCCAAAGACGAGAAAATGTAAAGTCATCTATATATTGCAAAAGTACTAATGCCGCTGGAAATCTGTGCGCAATGCAGAAAGGACATCTAGAAGAGCACCTGCACCACTATCTTCGAAGTGCATCCCTTCCCGACAAACTGAGTGTTCGAACCAAGAACAAACGAGTAGCCGCTGGGAACCAACACCGTCGCCACACCACCGCTCTTGCACGCCTTGGCCCAAGCTGCGAGAAAAGCCTACAACGACAACATCGCGGCACGTCAAATCCTAGTTCACCGAGTACAGACATTCTGCGACACTCTAAGTCATCGGGTAGTGCTTAGCCCTCTTATTACCATCCATCTGTAATAAATCACATCTTAGTCGAGCCAGCATCTGGAACTAGATTCATTCACACTGGAATCCACTTCAATGCGATGAGGTGATTGATCTTGATCCTTCGATCCGAACCGCAACATATCCCTCCAACAATGTGACCACTTCGAAGAGTCCAAGAACATGGTAACTCTCCTAGTACCCTGCGTTTCTTGCTTCGTACCTTTGTGTCATCAGATGCACCATTCCCGTGGGCACCGAACGTCCGGATGTTGAACACGGCATCACTACTACTCTGACCGCCCGACGACATAGTCGTAATGCCATTGTTCGATCTACTCGTCTTCGCGAAATTCGTGAATGCAGCTTCAGAAGTTCGCGTAGCAACACACACCGTCACCGCGAGCACGAGAACAAACAAATCTCGCCCATCTACGCCGACAACTCCCCGCCGGCGTCCTCTCATCCACTCAGCCATCCCTGTACCTCTGCCAGCAGGCGCATGCAATCACTCGGCTTACCTCCACACCAGCTGTCGAAACATGGATACAATAAAAATTGCAATCGTACATCAAGATAACGCGCATCGCACTCGACGTACTCCGTCCTGTTTGCAGATATATTCTGCTGTGGCGAGCATTCCGGCGCTGGACGACGATCGCAACCAGCGAGCAAGCTGCTTCGGCAGCAGCCGCAGGAGACCTTCATTGAACACAAGCTAGTTTTAAGCAACTTTGAACATTAAATATCCGAATTAAGTTCGCCATCGCGCTTCGGAGCTTCGAGGCCGCAACTGACCCCTTGCCGCCGAGCACCGCCATCCGCGGTGCACGAGCTTTGCCACTTGCAGAGCGCGCTGAACGCTATTCGGTTCTCGACTACCGTAGTCTCCTTCCGGGCCGCTCCATTGTCAACGCGAGGGAGATAATCTCCGTTCCTGCAGAGATGATGATCTGTGTTCCCGCCATTGCAGGCAACAGTGACGATGGAAGCGATCGACTTGGAAGTGCCGGTGGTATCTGATGTGGAGACGGAGTTCATGCCTGCACATGCAGCGGGGCGAGCGGAGGCGATGACGATGGTCGGAGTTAGTAAGTGCGCTCTGTCCGGGCACTGTTGCGTTTATGCCTTTCGCATGCCTTCAGGACCCAGGTGGGGTAAAGTTAGCCCGGGAGTGTTGAGGCGTAACCTCGGGGCGTCGGTTTCTAGACTCGGTAACTCAGATCATGTGAGTTACTCGTGTTAAGGTGGAACAAACTCCTTCGATGGGAATCAGGGGAACCACATGCTGCACAGACAGCTTATCTTCGATCACAAGGGTCCGCGCTTAATCTTGTACGTTCTACGAGGTATCCGCTCATGTCTCAGACGAGTATCAGATGAGTATCAGACAGTGAATCCACTTTCCCATTAACTCCGATGGGAAAGTGCAAGACGTGATTAGATTTTTGAACATGAGGGAGGGAAAGGAAGAATGTGCATTGTGCAGGCAGAGCAGTGCTGTTGGATGTATGGGGCAGACAAGTGTAGCATTTGGGGTGCCTTCCTGTGCACCTGGGAAATGTACTACGTATTTGTGCTTTGAGTTGCTGCACATGAATTGGACACTTACAATATTTAACTATGTTGGAGTGAACCGTGAACCTCGTATGTAATCTCCCCCCCTCCCTGTGTCGGGTCCTTTGTGTATATCCGTCCCGCTGGTCAGGCCACTCTGTGGCTGACTTGGTCTGTATTTTGTGGTCTCCTTTGCAATGAATTTACGGTTCATTTGTTTTCCCAAAAAAAGAAAAAAAAAAAAAAAAAACTCGTATGTAAGCAGATAAGACAAGTTGGTAATTCATACCTGAGACATGTAATGGAGGGCCATCTTGCAAACTCATCTCCTTTCCCATTAATTAATTGTTAAGTCACGCCCAAAGTTTGTGGAGATGGGACTCAATGATTGTGGCTCCTGAGTCCTGAATCCTGATGATAACGCGGTGGGCCGATGGCTCCGTCCATTCATTTCGCAGGGAGGGTTGCATGGTGCCGGTGGGGATGCACTAATTACCGAGGCCACAGGTGAGATTACAAGGCTCTTTCTGATGCAAGCTCTCAGAAGGCTGGCTTCTCTTCTATTCGTGATGCAATGAAAGCATTTCAGGTGTTCTGAACAGTGTTCTGATTCTTTTCAGGTAAAAATTGCTTTCCACCTGAGGCGTGTGCAACCGTTTTTAGTGCAACCGTTTTTGGTGCTAATGTGAGCAGTGTATATGGAGAGTTCCTTCCAACATAGGCCAGCCGCCCTCACTTCAAACAAGTTTTCCGCTATTTTGCTGAGATTTAAAAGATCGATTTGAATCAGGTCAATTGCATTGTGCATTAAGGTAGAGATGCGTATTCTTGTCAGTTTAAGCCATTCAGCATATTTGGGATTGAGAAAAATACGGGGATAAAATTTATACAAATAGATGTTAGCTTGGAAATCACTAATCTGATTTTTTAAAATTTTTTTTGGAAAAATTTCAAATTTTCATGAATATTTGAAGTGCAACAATGTAGACCACTATTTCCGTGAGTAGGCATATGCAATACAAAGATTCTTGCATGGAAAACACGATAGGTTGTTATACAATCTACTAAGTGTGGTAGTCAAGTGTTGTCTGCTCAAATATTGGTGTATTGCTAGGGCACGGAATTAGAATCCTGACGAGAAAACCCATCTCTACCTTAATCTCTAAAAGGACTAAGATTGTTTCCCCCTCAATCTTGTCACATAATATCTTTCAAAAAAGCAAGGTAATTCTTTTGACACTGTTTAAAATGGTAAAAGACTCCCTCTCCAAATCTAGAGTTAGAATTTACACAGATTGCAAGACCTTGGCCTCTAAACTTCAACAACAATTTATTTTAATTCTTCCTAAAGCTGAAAACTCATTTATCATTAATTTTCAAAAAATAAGGCTCTTTATTCTCAATGGATGAAATCAACATTGCAATATATAAATGAGTTGAGAATTCACCAAAAAGATTAAAAAGAAGAAATCTCAATACTTGCGTTCTAAAAAATTATAAAGTAGATTGCGGTATAACATGAGCAAAACCTAAAATTGCTATTTAAGTTGTCATAGAATGTAGTAAGTTGTCATAGAATGTAGTAAGTTGGCAAGTGTATTTTGAGCCAAAATTGCCAAAAAACATACCCCTACTAATAGAAATCTATTGTTTACTAAATTAAGATATGATATTGGATATTTAAACATAGGATCTTGTAATTACTATATTCAAAAAGCTTATATACCAATTTCGAGGACAATCCACCGTATACATCAAAATATTATGACATTTGAAGTCAATGTAAAAGTTTTTTTTGACGCTGCCCCGAGAATATATCCAAGTTTTGATGCCCAAAACCCATATTTGCAAACACATTTGATCCATGGAGGATTACTAATTCCTTTAAATATGGAAGTTAGGTATAAGCTCACAAAGTTTGAGCCTCATACATGCTTGGAAAGGAGAAAGAATCCTTGATTTTGTGGAAAAGAGGTATATTGAAATTGCCTTCCATTCTCCAAAATTTAAATTTACTAAAGAGTAATATAATTGTCCAATTGGAAATCAAAACAGTGATTATCTTGAAGACAATGAGTGAAAGAACCACAAAAAATTTCAACATAATCAAAGTAGTTCTCAAATTTTTTGAATTTTTGGAAGAGCAGATTGTATATTTCTCTAGTATTTTGAAACCTTAGAATAGCCGCCCAGAAATGTTGCGACCAGAATATGGTCTCAAGGGCCTTTACAAATTTATTCTAATGGTTAGAATCAACTATAACCTTGTACTTATTCTTTTTTAAGAGTTATTAATATTGAGTTCAAGATGAGACTTCAAAGTTTTTGTTTTTGTAAAGAATTCTTCGAGGTGCCTAGAAAACATAGTTTTTTAGTATCATTTGCTTGCCTCATTTGAATGCAATGAATAAAAGCTTCATACATTCATAAAAATGTACACAATATGGTTCTTATTTTAGACATTTAAATTAATTAATTGTAATATTTTTTAGCCATGCCCTTGTTCCCTAGTTCAGGCATGTATTTGGACAAAAATTTATATGTTAAAAACAAAAGAAATTGATACATTGATCAAGCTTGAAATACACAAACCTATGAAACATGAATAAGAGAACACAATTCAAAAATTCAAAAGAAGATAAAAAAGTTTCAAACACAATAAATATCACATTACATGTTTTTTATTTGTAACTGTTTTCTGTATTTTTAAGTCTTTGTAATATTTTTGCAATTTGTTCAAAGGTAGTTTGATAATTGCACAATCCTAGATTGAAATTGCCATGGGTTGCCTTTGTTCCCAGGCAAACACCTCCCTAAATGAGCAATCCTTCATCCAAATGCCCCTTTGGACTCATTCCTCTTCTATCTTTCATTCCATAATTTTCAAAAGTAGTATGACAATTGTTTTACATTGCTATAAGAAAGTACACCAATCGGTCAAGATTTTTTTCTCAATACATGGTTGTTTGATAACAAAGATGGAATGTTGGACAAGATGGAAAAATATTTCAAGAATATTTGACCAATCATTGTATAAATACGGAGAAGAGAAGTTTATCAAATAATTTAATCCAAATTTTTTAACTCCACTAGCCCAAAAATGCTTTTAAAACTTTAAGAAAAAATAATTGAAGAAGTTAATCTATTCATGTGAGGATAGCATATTAGCTAGTGAAGAAAGGAGAGTTTGAAAATCCAAAAGTGCTTCAAAGATCTTGAAAATGGTCTAAAGCAAAAGAAGAAATGATATGAGACGAGCTTAAAACGAGAGTAATAAATATATATTTTAGTGAAGTTAGAGTCTTCTAGAGGTTAAGTTTTTTGTCTAAGGTTTTGAGCATGCTCAAGAAACTTGACCTCCAATAAACTTTCCTTACACCAAATGGTGCTATATAGACGGCTATGTCATTTCTTCATCTGTTCTTGAAGTTTTCTATTAGAAGAATTTTGGTTGTATTATACGTCGTGAATGGACAAGACTATCATTTCAAGCCAATCAAATTGTTCTATTCCTCTAGAATTTGTAATTTGTGAACTTCTCTACCATAATATAAAGCGGTGATGAGTTGACTAGAGAAATTCAAGGTAAGAAGATAGCATTGCATCTATCCAATTTGATTTCAAAAACTTGGTTGGTTTGGTGTGGCCCTTGTAATAGCAACAACTTGCTATTGCAGCTTCTTCCAAAGCTACTACTACCATTGCCTCCCTTTTTTAACAACTTGACCACCGTGCGCACCAAGTAGTAATGTTTGTAATATTGGTAACATTTTAATCATATTGTTCAGTGCTCGAGTGGTATGGCTATCTTTGTTGTCCTTGACTAAGATTTATATATACTTTTGTGTTGATGTTTAGATGATGTTCTTGCAAACATTATTATGTTCGTTGTCATATGATGAATCTCTAGGTCTAATTGAAGTCTTGATTAATATCTTTTATATTCCAAACGAGGATAGATCAACATCAATAGAAGAGCACATGCAAATCCTAGCAACACATGGGAGGAGGTATGAATAAATAGGCATTCAAGTACAAGGAGATTCTTGGTGTAAGCAAACAACAAAAGAATAGATAAGATAGGTTGCTCCAAAATTATCCTTGTTTTAAAATCACTCAAATGTACTAGGTTAGATCATTTTAGAGCAGAAATTTAGATACTTTGTACATTTCTTTTTTTAGATCACAATGAATAATGGATATACTGGTCACCTACATTTCCGCCTTGAAATGATCTAATGTAGTATATTTGAGCGATTTTAGAACAAAGGCAATTTTGGAGCAATTTACCATTAGATGAAAGGCTTATCCGGGGAGGTGGTTATCCGAGAGGAAAGGCAACTCATGGTGCAAAACTTAATGGAGATACTTAAGTCACAAATTTCTTTTATGTTGTGTACTTTGCTAAGAAAATTTTCATTAAGACATGAAACCAACTTGAAAAAAAGTGAAGATTGAGATAACTTAGGCAAGTTCCAAAACACAATTGTGTGTTTCAAATATTATAATACAATAGTTGGGTAGTAGCAATGTAACCGCGGAGCGGAGTTAAAAGTTGGATAGTTAGCAATGATATGAAAATTTATTTAAAAAAATGTTTAATTATCAAATACATGAATTGATAAGGTCCGAAATGACCTTAAACTACTTGTAAGACGGGTTTTGGTGGAAAATACTTATGGTTGAAACCCATGAGGTTGTCGGTTCAATTCTCTGTGGTGGCTTTAGCCCCTCATTCAACCTACACCAATACCCCAATTTCCCCCGGCCTAATTTAGTCCGGTTACATGGGTTTAGAGTCAATATCAGTCCATTGTTGCAACCCTCAAAAATCGGGGTCGTATGTGTCAAAAAATGAAATAAAACAAATTAAAAAAATACATGGATTGATGGAGTTTTGTATTTATTGCAAAAGAACTTACTAAGTAGTAAGAATAGCCAGAGATGTAATCAGAAGATTCAGAACAAGTCCTTGCCATGTAAAAGGAAACGCTGAGACTTCTGAACAACGGACTCAATTAGTAAAGTCTCAAAGATTCGAGATCGGAAGTATGTACCACACCAAACGCCAGTCTATGGAAGGGTGCTGATGATTACTCTGAAGAATGTTTCGGCGACACCGTTAAAGATTTCTCGGATTATTGACCTATTGGACACCTTTGGTACGGGTCATGATAACTCTCACATGGTAACCATTTACAGCAGACCGTCTTGCAGCAGCAAGCACGGCTACGGATGACTTTTGAAGGCCTGCTCTTGTTACGGCTTACACATGCACCATGCATTTGGGCAGTAACGTACAGGACAGCATCGTTAGACTAATTAGGTGCAAAGATTCCGGTTTCGCATGTGAATGTTGTCAAAGTTAGCAAAAACTAGCACCTAAATGATAGTAGGGATGTGCAGATTATACTGTACATAGTTTGTAACACTTCGTCCAGGACTGTAATCATGGATTTTACAGCGTAAGCAATTACTAAAACTGCACTGATCCAGTAGGTTTGCATTCGTATTAGTTGACCATACACAAATATTCGACATTGAGAACTATTCAACCTGAGATGCTAACACTGCAAAAATTCAAGAGGGAAGAACTTGAGCGCTATCCTATTCAATAAGTGCAAATCAATCCAAGTGAGAAGGCCAAAACTGGTTGCAGACATGGATACAGATTGTGATATTGATCCCGTTCTATGTTCATACTGTCTTCAAAGTAAGACTTCAATACAGTATGTGGAAAGAGAGCAATTAACCGAATTTCAGATAAAGAGCACAACAATGGCACTCTGACAGTCTGTAAGAAAACGAGCTTCACCTAACAGTGAAATAAAAGTGAAGCAGGTGACATTTGACTTCGTTTTGTGCGCACCTCTATTTTGCTAAAAAATATCCTAGAAATATGAGCTAAAGATGGTATTTGAGCGGTTAGAGGATACTTTACAATTCTTTCTACCAAGTAATCCTTATCCTAAACATTTTATACTTCATACAATCTAAAGTTAATCATGAGATTGCAATAGGTACCTTCATATATCACTGAACAATAGTACTTCTGAAACCCACCTCGCAAATATGCACAGCCGAGTGCTCAAAGTGTCCCGTCTCAAAGTCCCTAGGATCAAAGTCAGTGTGCAGATCCATTTCCACCAGTTTTCTTGTGTTCAAGCTCAAACCTCCGTTTTAACCATTCCGTTTCCATGTCAAGCACTGCAAGGTCTGTGTCGAGATATCTCTGAAATGTTTGAGAAATCACACGCTTCTCCGCTGCAAACCAATCAGAGTTCTTCGTCCCTGTAATCTTATTCACGACCCTATCCTCATAAATTTGTTCAGAAGTGCGGGTGACTTCGTCTAGCCTTCCATCTAGAAGCCTTCTTCGAACTTCAGTCCAGCAATCTATGTAAGGGTGAGCTACCGGCCGGGCAGATTTAACCAGTTCAACAGCTTCATCTAGATCCATTTGTTGGACAAATGTCAAGTGGCCAACTGTGGTAAGAGTTGCACGGTTAATTCCAGCAGTGCAGTGCACGTAGACCTTCATTCCTCTCGCAAGGAGCGAATTCAAGAGTCGAACTGCCACTGGAAGCATCAAAGACTGATCGGCGTGGTCGAAATCTCGTATTTCCACTCGCTCCAAGCGAACTCCTCGCTCCACCTATTACACAAATACGCTCAAGAACGTAAGACCTCAGGTAGTCCCAAACAAAATGATCCAACAGAACTATAATGGACAACATACACATGACTGGAAAACGTCTTGGATGCAAAAAAAAGTGCCTTCCAAAGAGTGGCTGATTTCGTTCCTATGCACCAACAGTACTAAACAAGAGTGGCAGAAGCATAAACTTTCCAAAGAAACAGTAACTTTCAAGGAGCAGTCAGAGTTGACAATGCCCGCTGCGCACAGAAAATTGTACATAGATTCCTCGTACCCACGTATTTTCAACATAATGTTAAAAACGTTCGCATCATATAATTTTGTTAAATTCATTTAGAAAAAAATAGGCTCGGATAGAAAACACGCATGCAGCCATCTTAGAGATTCAGAAGGACCAATTAGCCCTGTCTTCCAGTAAGGAAACACATCTTGTACCGATGCACATGCTCACTTTCAGGCCAGATATAATTAATCGATGACACTTTCAACCCTCCAACACATATTCTAGAGCGACACGTCATACATCATTAAGTCATGGTAAACGGAAGTGATGACAATAAACACGCCTTGATCACTTACTTCCACCCGAGCATTACAAGACGAAACACCGGAAGATTCCAACAACAAGGAACCTTATGCGACATCCGGAATTATTCCAAGAAAAAGTACCAAGTCGTGCACATAAATCTCAGAAACGACAACGCTGGTAACGAAGAAACACCACAATTCTCAACGCAACCTGCAACAGAGCATGTGCAAAAAACAACAGAGAATTAAATAAGAGCATTACCGCTCTCTTGCGAATGGCGTCAATGGGAATCTTAAGAGCGTCGAAACAGAGCCCACTCTGAAGATTAAGAATGGCATCAATGCCCGCCTCGTCCACCATGCGGTCGACATCGCCGGGGCTCCGAGGACACGACCCCACAATAATATTAGGCGTAATCGAATCCCAATTCAACGTCCACCGCCACTGAAACGGGTCCGCCGGGTCCTTCACCTCGGTCGCCTCCTTCTGCCGCTGCTCCCACCCCGCCCGCTCCGCCTCACTCATCGGCGCCACCTCCTCCTCCTTCTCCACCTCCCTCTCACTACTCGTCACCACACCCCCCTCCCCGGCACACAAAACCCTCCCGCTCCCACCCGCAACCCTCGCCATGCTCACCCCCAAACCCTTCCCCGACATCCTCACCGTCCTCAGAAACGCAGGACACGACTTCCAACTGGAATTCAACCCAATGCAACCATACCCACGCCCGCGTATCGAACCCACTCCCGATGACAGTGACATAGCGGCAGTGGAGGATGCCATCGCGTCAAAGACGCATCCCACTCACACAACACCACCGAATTACCAACACGACACCATCAGCATCCCAACAACATACATGCAACTCTCATGAGCTGCAGAAATGCCCCGAATATCTGGCCCCATGCAGTTAGCTCATGACATGCGAGCTAACCCTAAGGTGCTGGCCCCTGGGGCCGGGGGAGGGAGGGAATGCAGGAATTTGAGTGTAAAGGAATGGAATGGAGAGTGATAAGTTTATGATATTGAGTTAGAGAGAGTATCTAATTGAGTTTGATGCCATGCCCATCCCTCCCCCACTTGACCTTTGATTTGCATCCCCTGCTTTAGAGAAAGGGGGGGTGGAATGATGTGGGGCAGGGGTGGTGGGCTATGGGGAGGGGTTGAGATAAGGGGGGATGGGAAGAGATATTTTGGTGGTGTTAGTTAGGGGGGTGTTGGGGCTGTTGGGGGTCTTTTGGGGGGTCTTTTGGGGGAGGGTTTGGAGGGTGTCTGGGGTTTTGGCTGGGAGATTGGCTGTGTGGGACCCGCATCGCCGTATATTCGTTTGTCTTGGGTGAGGGGTCGTCGGTGAGTGATGTGGCGGGGGTGGGTTGGTAGGATGTGGTGCGGGTGTGATGAATGTGGCGTGTTGGGGATGATGGTGGAGTTTGGATGAATGTGAGAGGATGTTATTAAAAATAAATGATGTTCTGTGCATGTTTTGTATTCGTGTGCAATTGCATGTGGATATAGTAGATAAATGGCAAGTTTAGTGGATTAAAGGATAATTTTTTTTTAAATCCGCTTTTTCATCCATGAATGAAATGTTGCTGTTATTGTATAAAATTTCAAAGCATCATCTTACCAAATATATTCAAATTTCATTTTCTTTTTTTGTGTAATATTCTCTGTCGATCAAATATGTTGTGGGCATTACCAAAGTTTTGTACCCAGAGTTGATATTTATGAATGAAAAAAAAAATGAAAAAAAAACATTTTCATTCATATATATATAATTTTCTTTTTGTTTTTTCCCAATAACATAAGTGTGCAAAACTAGGACATTGGTTGAAAATGTGGCAAACTTCATGATTTAAAATTTCATGAAAGCATTGGTTGTCATGCATCTATTAGTAGAGTTGCTTTTGAAGTGAAGAAGACTATGGTATTCAGAGTATGGAATTTATTTTATGTCAAAGAATTGAGATTGTAGATTGTGGTTGTTATTGCAACTTACATAAGATGAATACAATAGCTTACAAAACTATGTTTGGTATAAGTAAATGAAATATTATTGTGTACCTTTTTATTGGTACATCATTTTCATTTTGAAACAAGATATGCGCCTAGCCTCTTTACTTAAAAGGAAACAAACCAAGTAAACATTTATATATTTTAATACATTTTCAAATCAGTGTTGATTATCCAACTAGCCTTCAATTTTTTTAAACAATATATGTTATGATATACAATCCACATTTCATCAAACCTCAGGATCTTCTTACTTATACAAATTTTACTTCATAAAAAATGATCATAATACTGAATTATGATATACAATTAATTTCATGTGGCAAATTTACAAAAAAAATTATTTATTTTCTAAAAAATATAGATTTTTTTCCACTTAGAGTATTTCCCAGCCTGTATAAACAAAGGATTAAATGACATATTTATTAGCATCAGCTTTTAATATATTTATATTATTGAAGTCATTTCAACAAAAGATATTGAATGTTTTACATATATAAAATGTCTCCGTTGAAAGGGTTTAAAAATGTTCAAACATTATGTTAGCAACCATTCAAAGTTTCAATTAATTTAAATGTTTTTTTTAAAAGAAACATCGTAATTAAAAAGACAATCAATTATTTGTTTCCTTCATAGTTTCAAGTGGATTAACACCTAAAGGTTCAAGCCATTTTGGAACCACCAAAACCAAAAACTATGATTTTTGACAACCTTGTAGAAGTTGGAGTATGATCCTTATTTCTTTACTTTATTGGTACATCCAGCCGTAAGATCTTAAACCTAACTACTAGCACTAATACCATGTTAAATTTCAACATTTAGATCAAAGTTTATTGTTTTTTTTCTTTGGGCTTTGCGTGAAAGGCATACTCTAAATGGTGCCAAGGGAGACTTGATGATTGTTACCCCAAAAGTTTTGCTCATATTTTTTTCCATGTAGGTAACTAAGTTGGGCACGTCCATGCAAAATTTTAGAGTCTCATTACGCTTTTTTGACCTTCATGCAAATTATTTTACGGAAGAAAGTACAAAAACCACAATATGATAAAACTTAAATAAGGTTAAAGTTTTTTGGTTTTTTAAAAAAGTGAACGCTTGAAAGTTACGTTTATGAGTTTTTGAATTACTAGAAACAAAAAATTTGAAAAATTCCTAAATCTCAAATTTTGAAAAACATTGAAAGAAAAAATCGTAAAATTACCAAAAGCTGTGAAGGTTGTTTTTGTAATTTTTAGAGGCTGCCCTTGTAAAATTGGTAAACTTTTTGACATAGACTATTTTGGATTTTGAGTAGTGAATTGATTATGAATACGTTTCAAAAAAAAAATCTAAAAAAACCTAACTTTAAACTGCCCTTTTTGGACTTGAAACCTAAAATTTCTAGATGAAGGTTCTAAAAGTAAAATTCGGCTTTGAAAATTTTACCACATATACCTTGCGATATACGGAGCATCCAATAAAAATTTTACGCAAAAATACTAATTTTAACCCCTTCACTTAGGCTACCTGAAACAGCCGAGAACCATTTTGGATTTCCAAAACCTTTAGGGATTCATGTATGTATAGATAGAAGGACAAACTTGAATTTGATAGCAACATTCTAAAAAAGATTGTGTGTTCAATAGTTCAATGAGATTCTTTAAGTCTCATATTGATATTGACAAATATATTTTTTTGAATAAAAAAATGAATATATATATATATAATTACGAATATACCAATATTTTTAATTTGAGTGTTTAATCTATGAAATATTATTCAAAAACAAACACAAGTGTTGGAATTTATAATTAATATTAATCCCTAAAGTTCTGAGGGTATTTTTCATCAAAACTGCCTCAAAACAGCCCCTCTTCAAAGCAAGGTGGATCTTGCAAACTTGGGGTCTTTTTTAGTACATCTAATCGTAAGATCTCGTAGTTAACTTCTATGTCTACATGTCTAAAAAATCTCAGACACTCATTCCTCACCAATTGCAAGATCATAACGTTGAAAGTAGAAACACAAGTTTTTTTTCCTGCAAAAAAGGGGATAGCAGAGTTTTGAAGGCCCAAAAAACCATTTTCTAAAGTAGATATGGAATGAATCTCTCCATATTATTGTTACGAAGAGAATTAGGTACATGTCCAAAAAATATCATATTCAAAAAAATTGTGGAAGATTTCCAAAAAAATCATTTTTCGCAAGGGGGTATGCTGCAATTCACATGCAAAGGCTGTTTTTTGACAATAAAATAGCATTTGAAAAATTCTTGGATTGAAAATCCAAACAGCAGGAACATGCTCTACAGCCTTCTATATACATACATAGTAATTTATATTTTTGAAAAATATCAAAATTTCAATTTTTGGTGGAATTTCAAAGTTTCGTCTTTGGGCAGATTTTGGCAGATTTTGGCAATTTTGGGCAGAATTTGCTGCATTCACAGTGGCTTAGAAAATTTCAGGAGCTGCCCAACGAGCAGCGTTTGGCACTTAAATCTTCAGAACTTTTGATCCCGATGTCGGAATTGAAAAATAAAAATACCCACATGAAGATCTCTGAATGGCCCACCTTCAATAAAAATTTCAGAAAATCTCGATGTAAATTGCATTCATAGGTACATGCCCAAATTCCAAAAAAGCCCAAATTTGGATGATTGTCCTTTAGGGGTTAATATTTATTGAATTAAATTGTTGTACATTTGATAAAATTAGAGATCAAAAATGCCTCTATTGAGGTACATTGTGAAAATTTCACATGACATTGCATTGCTGATTGATTAACCATGTTTATTTATCACATGGTTAAAAATGAAGATACCATCTAACAATGCACTTAATTAGAGTTTCATTTTATTTACTTGTATTTGAATTGCATAGTTAAATAGTAAAAAGCTTGAATGACAAACGTCAAATATTAAACAAAACAAAGCAAGATGTATCATTGGCTGGCCTTATAAATTTTAGAAATAATTGCAATTTTGACAAACATGATGTTTTTTGGTTCAATATAGAAATTGAAATACCTAATAAACTTAATATTGTTAATGTATATGACTAGTAGTAGCAATGTATAAAAAGATGAAATTAATTACAAAAAATAGATTTGAAGATGTATTTTTTAATTTTGAATATATTTCTTCTTATAAAAATCTCAAAAGACTTGTTGAGTCTTAATATGCAAAAAATATAAAATTTTAAATTACACAACAAAAGTAGAAAATAATGTGCTCAATGACAAAATATTTAATGTAGGAAATGCCATGCAACATCTTGGGTAAGATCTCCTACACCCATTTCTTGCATCAATTCAAGATGAGTAGCTCGAAAATCTTTTTTCCCTGCAAGACGCATGAGTTGAGAGGCTGAAAGACTTGTCGCATGGTCTACGAAATTGTGCACTGTTCCAACGTCGCCTCCAAGTATAATAGGGAAAAATAAGAGGCATAGGAGGCACAATTAGTTTTCATGCTGCTCAACTAAGGACCTTTAGAGTCTTGTCGAGAGAATCTGAAGTATCCTAACCATCATGGCTGCCGCTAACGCCGCCACCATCTCCATCCCTTGGCAAACCATCTTCATTGAATCGAACCCCACTCCAATAACCTTCATGCAACCTAAAGAGTTTCTGCACCTCATTGGTAAGAGCAAACCCTCCCAAGCTGCTAATGGTATCCTTAAAAAAAGAATTGCCCAAAAACAGTTAATGAATCATTATCACCGGAGACAATCACACAAACTCGAATGATATGGGTAAAATTTAAATACCTTTGCCGCTCAATTAAGACATCTCTAGGTGTAGGAATCAAAACCTCATTCGTCTGGTGGTTGGAGGTTCGTGGAGTACCAAACCTAAAAACATATCGCTGGGGCTGCGAAGTGCCAATTAAAATGACAGCATTGTGAGTAGTCGGATGCCACTATAAAATCACAACAAAATGCCGCTTGATATTTCGTATTCGTGGATGCAACGATGAACGATGTGCATCTCGAACAAGCCAATTTCCACTCGAAAGGTGCAAACGAGGAGGAGGAGGCATCAATGGCGATATCTCATTGAGCTCCCAAGGGAATCGGAGGTCCATCAAATACTCCTACCGACCTGAACTAGGTGGATACAACTTACCAGGTTTGTCATGTTGACAGATACCTGAACCAACAATTCTCTTAAAGTAGAATAAGAAATGAGCACAAGGAAATAAGACACATAAAATGAATATAACACCTCCTAAACCTTGCATTCCTCTCTCGAAAACATGCCCGTGATCCCCACACATAACCAAAACATCTAGCAACTCACGATGATCTTGAGAAAGTGACCTACCTGATCCTAGGAGCAGAAAACACAGAAAAAAAAGTGGCAAGGCAAGCGGTATTTGCGCTAGACAAAGATGGGAGGAAGTCATGCAGATTTTGCTTTGAAAAAAAGCTCCATACTTGTTTTATGCTTGATATTTTTTATAATCAAATAAGTTGGATATGTAAAACATTTATCTGAAAACACAAAAATCCTTTTTTCTTTAAATTAAAAATTTATTTATATTTTGTTAAATAATTTTGAAAAATTTATTGTCATTCTTCAAGATGGAGCGAGTGCCATAGATCAGCTCAGTAATTCCATGTGAGGAATAAAACCCGCGTCGTGCATAAGGGTATGTGACAGCTTGCCTTTTTCTGGCTAATGACCTTTTCCGCATCGGCTCGGGTGGGGTTGGCTCCTTTGGTGAGGAGTTTGTAAAGTCCATTTGCCTCTGTGTGGGGTGCAGTGATGATGTTTTGGTCCGCGCGTAAGCTCCAGAACTTCTCCTCCTTTCTCACGGATAGTGGAGACATGTATTCTACTAGCCTTCAAGTCTTGATAGCTGATCATGCTACTAGGGGCACTATGGCATACATAGCCCGTTTGCAGATGAAGAGAGTTCCTCAAATATGGTTTTATAAAATATTAAAATTCTTTTATCATTTTTTAATTTGATTTTATTTAAATATATTTAAAATTGATTTTTTTCAATAAATTGTCAAAGTGCTGAGTGTTTAGAATTATCTAAACATCACTATGTTCTTTGACAATCTTACTACAAATATCATGTACTTCAATGATTAAAGCCGAAAAAAAATTGATATCATCACTTACTGCATTAAGTGGGATTCTTGAACCTTACAATTGAACATGCCTAATATTAAAAAGCACAATCTTGTATGAATTTTTGTGTCAAATAAAACCAAGTCATTTAAACATTGCATAAGATACAACAACTTTAATTTTTACTAAAAAAGAAGGTCAAAGACATATTAAGTGTTAGATTAACAAGTTGCTAAGCATTTGTCATCAAACTTGATTCTCAAAATGACCATTAAGAAGTTGTAGAACTTAACCTTAGCTTGTTCACAAAAAAAATGAGTCAATTCTAAAAATTTGAAACTGATTCAAATCCCCAAAAAAGGTAATGAAATTACTTCTAGCTCCATTTAATGATATTGTTTTTGATATTTATCTTTCAATTTTATTTTTTAACCAATTAAAGGATAAATCACTTATAATTTAATAGAAACTAATATGTACATACCTACTTGGAAGAAAAAGTCAAAAATGATAGTAGTTGCCTATATTGATTTAAAGCACATTTGGGACAAAGACTATGCTTTGAATATTTTGATTGTGAACAAGAAGACTATCAAATCCCTTAGATAGCCATATAGAAGACTCTAAAGTGAATCCATAATAAGCTGGAAATGAACAAATCAATCTACAACAATTGATTTTTGGATCTTTCCTTGAATTTTTTATTTAGTACTTAATTTTTTTAAAGTAAACTAAATATATGGACTTCAACAAGTAAATGACCTAAGTCTTTTAAAAACAAAGTGTTGTTCAATAGCCACATCTTTACATCGCTTCATTCTTTGACTTCTAAATTAAAAGACTTTTTAATGATTAAAATTTAACATTGAATTTAGATTTTCTTTATATTTGTACAAAATCTAAATATAATTTTTTTCCATCAACTAAAATATAATAAATAAAATATTAATATAATATATATTTGTCCCATCAACAATCCTTATTCAAATCTGCACATTCCCCCGACTGCTCGTTAGACAAAGAAATGTTTGCCTTCTACCTACATGTCAATTAATGTTTGACCACTTGGATTCCAAAAGGAGCATTGGATACCAAAAGGGGCATTCGATTAATTACTTACACATCAAACACATTTTCCTTTTACTCATCACTCTTATCATCATCGCTAGTAAAGAGAAGATCATATGCATGAATGATGTTTCCTTTCTTTTGAGCTCTCAAGTTGAAATACAATTCATTGATTTCAAATTTCAATTTTCTCAAAAGCACTACATTTCTGAAGCCCTAAAATACAAAAAATGTATGTCATATCCACTTTGATATTTAGAACAACCATACAACTAAAAACAAATAAAACATAAATTATTAAAAAATTAAAAATAAATCCAAAAACTTTATAACAATTTCAATTGTCATACTTTGGTAAATTCATGCTCCAAGCACTTGTTGTAAAAATTCAAGGGATGGCCTAAAGCATTCCTATATACCATGTTCCTTGCAGAAAGCATCCATTCTTTAACAATGTCCTCTACATAGCTATCAAAGTACCAATAACATTAGCAACATAAGAGGGGATAGGGAATAAGATGGAGTCATCTTCTAGATTGTTGATCCCTTCAGGCATTACATCTATGAAAAGCTCATGTGCTTCCTCCTTCAAAGCAATGAGTTTTTAAGACTCATGCTCAGAATGTGCACGACAATTGTACAAAACACTAAGGGCTTCTACATTCAAAAAATTAGTCACATATTTATACTTTATTCCCTAAAGCTGAGTGAAGCCCAAATCGGGTCAATTTGCTTAAAAAAGATATGATGTTTTTACAAAAAATGAAACTTTGACTGAATATATCTCAAGATCCATACGATCGATTTTGATAAAACTTCGTAGGTAGACTAATTAGACAGTTTTTAACAAGATCCTACCGTTGGATTCTCAATATCAAATTCAAAAAAAAATTGCTCATTGGTTTCAAAGACGGTTGTTTAGAGGTTACTGTTACGCTGGGTTGGCACGATGGAGATGAGAGGTCTGGAGAGTAAGTTCTTAGGGAATTCTTGGTAGCCAGAGTGTGTTCAGGGAGGTATCCCTTAGGAACCCACGGTCTCAGGGAGTACTGAGGGGCAAGTGTAGGTCTTGGTCGACCAAGGAGGCTAAGTCCCGGACTCCAGGCCTGCCACTCTGTTCCAAGTATCCGTGACTTCGGGAGTCCGTGGCCCCAGGAGAGAGTTAGTACAACAGGCAATAGAAGCACACAAATTCAGACGCGAGACCAGCTCCCGGGCTTGACCATGCAAATCCAGGGGGTTACAGATGCAAGGGAAGATAAGCAAGAAGTGAGCTGTGAAGACAAAGAAATGAAGTAAAGCATCAGGGGTTCAGTCCCAGACCCAAGTCTGTATTAATAAGAGTGGAGAAGCGTCTGTCTAGCACGGCCCTTGAGCCTTAGACATAATACGCATACAAAAGTTCCAAGAGACTTGATCAACCGTTTGCTACTTCCTTTATACTATGCTAACTACCTGTCTACTGCTATTGACTGGTAGTGCCACCGCCTGTTCCTTGGTACCCATGGCCGTGGCTACGCATCCCTGTTCGCCATGTTACCCTGCCGGGTAACATTTTGCCCTCCGTTGGAGAGTGTAATCCGTCCTCGGATTTCCTTGTTAGCCACGGCTTCGTCGGTGAGCTGGTCGTCTATCGGGTCGGGTCTCCTCGCGAGGCACCTGTACTTGTCGCCTGGGGGGTGCTTGTCCTCCGTAGAATGCTGCTATGGCATGGATGGACTTGGAGATGCTTGGCGGGGTTGTGGCAGACGCGGGGAGGGCTGTGGCGTTACCTCTACGTCGGTCAGGTGGTCCGGGATATCCACGCGCTCCTCGGGGTTGTCTCGCTCAGGGCATGCAGAGCCAGGGTTAGATGAGAGAACTGGTGTAGTCCATGCAGGGCCCGAGCTGGAACTAGGTGCCGAGGGTAGCGAGACTACTGGAGAAAGCTCGGGGAGTGTCTGAGGGGTGATGGACATGGGTAAGGTCGTCTCGTGTGGGTTGCACAGGATGTCCATATCCATGTCCGTTGTCTCCCAGTCATGCTCCGACTGTTCCAGTTCCAGAGCCACAATAGCTTGATCGATGCAGTGATCCAAGTACCCTGGAGGCGGGGCTTCAGTGGTTGGTGGGTGGCTGCGGAGAAACTCGTAAGCTTGAGATGCGATCAGGTTAGCTGCGTTATGCACCCACCCTGTTTTGTTGGCTTTGAAGGTTTCCTTGGCCTGTTCCATGGCAATCTTCTCCTGCTGTAATTTTAGGATCTCCTCGGGTGTGGCTGCTGTGGTTGATGAGGATCCATGGCCCTGCTTCAAGGAAGTGTTATCGGCAACCAAGGCTTTGCAGCGGGCTCGAGCTTCCGCACTCTGGATTTCCAAGGTCTTGTTCCGGTCCAACAGAATCGCCTTCTCCTTGGTAAGCGTATCCACATGCTCTTGAGTTGCGACTAGCTCACTCTCCAAATTCTTTACTTGTTCGCGAAGGTTGTGCAAGGTTTGTGTTGTCTCTTATAACTCCTTGCTGTGCTCCAGCTGTGCCGCGGCGATCCTTTTTTCTGCCTGGATTTGGGCTGCTTGGACTGTTTGGGTGGCCTTGCGCCTGATGCGCTCCTCGAACTCCTGGTGTGCCCTGTCCATGGCCTGATGCTGCTGTTCTGCCCCTTGTACCAACTGGAACATGGTCTCCATGCACTCGGTCAGGGTGTTGCGCTTGGCGTGGAATTCGGCAGCGTTAGGTCCCAACTGCGATGGCGTGGCCATATCCATGGTGGGCGCAGGGGAGAGCAATCGTGGGCGCTTGCTGGAGCTGGAGGGCAAGAGGCTCTGAGCTGCTGCTGCCGCGATTTCCCGCTGAACGTCGAGGAAGGTGCCCATCACCGGTGGCTGATTGTTCCGCCTGTGGAAGGAAAGGAAATGCGCGATGTATGCTGAGAGAAATGGACCGATGGGGCTTGAGTACTCTGGGTTTCGGCGATAGCCCCGTAGCTGTATCTTGAAATTCTCCTCCACCAACAACCCCCAGTTAATCGGTTCCCCCTTGTCTGCCATGAGTAAGAGCTGAAGCTGTGCGGGCAGGATGCCGTTACAATTATTCTGAAAGTATACTTGGCTGAGGACCCCTCGCATCCTTGCAAACCATGGATCCTTCAAGACTGGGCCAAACGCAAAGATTTCGTACCTGTCTTCTTTCCGAGGAATGTTGGCGTACGGTGTGAGGTCTGGTTCTGGGACTGCACATGAAGGGCTCCACGCTGTTGCTCCGGTTCCGTCCCACCCAAAGAACTTGTGTAGATACCTGCTTGAGTACTGCACCATGACTCCCTCGACTACACCAGATGGGAACTGCTCGTCCTCGGGCTGGTCTCGGTTGGATGTCACAAAATCATGGCAATGCTTGATATTGACCTTGCCCTCCAGAAGTGTATAGTACCTGCCCAAGCCATGAGCGGATGTCCATATCTGATCCGGCTGCCTCTTCCACTCCAAGATTTGCCGCGGTACAAAGAACGGCGGCTGCTTCTTCGGACCCATGGTATCCCTGTTGTGAGTGCTACAGTCTAATGTGCGTGTGCTACTGTGCAGGGCAGCGGGAGTGAAAGGAGGAGATACAAGGGAATGCGGAGTGTGAGAGAGTGGAGAGTCGGCTCTATTGCGGACTGCTGGGCGCCTGGAGCGTCTCCTAGAGCTGTGGGAATACCAGGGGGCCAAGGAGGGAGACGAGGGGTGAAGGTTGGGGCATGGTGTGACGGAGTGGGGAAAGTGGGCGCAGATGGGATGGGGCCTTGGCGGCTGTAGGCAGCAATGACTGCCTAGCGAGAAGTGTGGCGGCGGTGGCCTAGTGTTGCGGGATCTAGAGCTCACCCGAGTTGTCCCCTGGTAATCATGGGTTTGATGGTCAAATTGTCCTGAGTCTACTCGAATGTGACTAACATGGATTTCAGGGAGCCTGGAAGTCATGTCGTTAGCTGTTTTTTGAGTATGTTGCCCATCATGGTGTTTTACTGAATTTGGTACTATACTAATTTGTTCTTGTTGTAACCTGGTGAATAATCCATGGACGGAATTGACGTTTAACATCAAGGATGTCTGGGTTATGGGTGCTTGCGATGTGAGGGATGTACTGGGCTCCTCCCCTGGGTTTGGGGGGGCTGGGTCATTGGGTGTTTGAGCCAGCTCCTGTGCCTCGGTAGCCAGGGAACTATGGATATCTCCCAGGCTTAGGACGGGGAAGGTAACTGGGCTGAGAGAGTGGTAATGCTTTAATTTTGTGGTATTCACTATGGTGCCTTGGGGGTCATAATTATCCTTGTTAACCAATAGTACCGTGTTATTGGGCAGTACTAATTGAACTCGGTATGGACCATTCCAAATCGACTCGAATTTGGTTTTCCTGATTTTAGGATCCCTGGGGCACCACAACACCTGATCACCCTTTTGAAAAATCCTAGGTGGTTTGGAAGCCTGGAAATATTTGGCTGTTAACTCCTGTTTGCTTGTGATGTTCTGGGTAGCCAGGGCCCGAACTTCTTCTAGATGGTGAATATCCTGGAGTCTGGCTGCGAGGACCCTATGGGAGCTGTAATCCTTGGGTTGCAGGGAACTAAAGGTCGGGGCAATGTATTCTGTGGGAAGCAGGGGCTGGGTGCCGTAAACTAATTCAAATGGGCTGGCCTGGGTGGCACTTTTCGTGGCTACACGGTATGCCCAGAGGGCTGCAGGTAAACAGTCATCCCAATCTCCCTGGTTGGCGTGAACAAATCGTCGAAGCATGTTAATGAGTGTTTTATTAGTTGATTCTGCTTGGCCGTTGCCTTGTGGGTAGTAGACAGTGCTAGTCCTATGCTTGATGATATGATTGTCCAGGAGATCCTCGATAACCGAATTTACAAAATGGGAGCCCTGATCGGATACAATTTCTAGAGGGCAACCGAATCTGGTGATAATATTTTCGTATATAAATGTGGCGGTGACCACAGCGGTATTGTTTCTAAGGGGTCGAGCCTCTACCCATTTGGTAGTGTAGTCCGTGGCAGCTAGGATATACTTGTACCCTTGACGTGTGACTGGGCGAATGGGTCCTACGAAATCCAGGCCCCAGCGTTGGAACGGCCCAAGCGGTGGTATGGATTTAAGAGGGACTCTACCTTGGTGTTGGAAATTAGTAGTTGCCACTTGGCAGGCGTGGCAATTTTTTATATAGGTATATACGTCTTTGTAAAGTGTTGGCCACCAGTACTTGGCTGTTAAGATTTTCTTTATGGTAGTCTCGGGGCCTTGGTGCCCTCCGGCAGGACCATGGTGTAGAGCTGACAGTATGGTCTGCTGTTGTGAAAGCGGTACACACAAGCGGAGCATGTTATCCGGGCCTCGGCGGTACAACTGACCCTGGACTATGGTGTATGGAAGTGTGGTACGGACAAAACTGGTTTTCCTAGTGCTTGTAAGCCCTGTGGGTATGGTTCCCTGGGTTAAGTATTCCATGACATCCGTGCGCCAATCCCCTTGTGAATCCATGGTGATACTGGCTGTTTGAAGATACGGTTCATTAAATGAATCGTCAATTCCTGCCTCGGTTGCCTGGGAATCCCTGGATAAGTAATCAGCAACTACGTGTCTTTTCCCGGGAACATAAACCACTTCAAAGTCGTATTCCAGGAGTATCATGATCCATCGGGCCACACGCCCAGTGACCAGAGGTTGATTGACAAGGTAAGAAAGACTGTGATGGTCAACCATGAAGCGAAATTTATTGCCAAGTAAGTAATGTCTAAACTTTTTTACTGCATAAATCATGGCCAAAGCTTCGCGTTCTATGGTAGAGTAATTGCGCTCGGCCTGGTTCAGTAGTCGACTCGCGTAGGCTACTGGTTGGTCATATTTTCCATGAAGATTCTGGGCTAACATGACTCCCACGGCAATATTAGATGCGTCAGTGTGGACATGAAATGGTTTGGTCCAATCTGGAGCAATTAGAATAGGAGCTCTGGAGTAGGCTTCCTTGATTTTGTCCAGGGCGGCTTGGGCAGTTGGAGTCCAGTCTTTGGGATATGTATACCCCGCATGATTCAGTGCCGTGATAGGTGCTGTAATGTGTGCTAATTTTTCAATGTAGATTCTATTGAACTGAGACAATCCTAGGAGCCTTTGTACCCCTTTTTGGTTTATAGGTGGGGTCATATTCAAGATATCCTGGATTTTCTCGGGATCGGGCAGTTTTCCATGTTTACATACAATATATCCCAAGATAACCCCTGCGAAAAAGAGGAACATACATTTCTCGGCATTAAGGCTAACGCCGTTTGCTCGGCAGGCTTGGAAAATTTGCCGTAGGTGGGTAACATGATCCTTCATGTGTCCATAGACCGTCCCGTCATCTAGATATATTCGAAAAAAACGCTTAAGGTATGGTCTGAAAATTAATTCCATGACTCTCTGGAATGTCATAGGAGCATTTTTGGCACCAAACGGCATTCTTTCGAATTGGTAGGGGCCCCATTCCGTGGAAAACGCGGTTTTTCCCTTATCCTTTTCTGCCATGGCTACCTGGTAATAGCCTGAAAAGCAGTCTATGAAGGAATACATTTCATGACCGGCTACCTCATCTATTATTTCTTCCATGTAAGGCAAGGGATAGTGATCTTTTCTGGTCGCAGCATTGAGTTTGCGGAAATCCACGCAAATCCTAAGAGTGCCATTCTTTTTAGGAATTATGACCATGGGTGATAACCAGGGTGCAGAATCAACTGGAGATATGAACTTTGCTTTTAATAATTTGTCTAGCTCGGTTTTGACGCGGATGGCGTAGTTAGGATTCATTCTGTATCTTCTTTGTTGGACCGGGGTGGTACCAGGGACCAAATCGATGGTATGCTCGGCTATAGTGCGTGGGATGCCTTGTAAGTCTTCATGCCCCCATGCGAAGATATCATGATATTCATGGAAGAGTGCGATGGCTGCTTGTTTTATTGTGCTGGGAGCATCGGCATTGATTTTGATGTAGTGGGGTTGGTCCAAGGTTCCTAAATTAACTAACTCGACTCGTTCCTTGGCTCCATGGGTCCATCCTGTAATTACTTCTTTTTGTAAAGCCTGGTTAGCTGGAGTGGCATTTACCGTAACGGTCTCCCTGAGCTCCTTGGAGAAATGTTCTGGTATATCTAGCCTGTCGTGGTCGGCCACTAAGCTTGCCAAGTGGATTTCTGCTAAAGGTATGAGGTCGGGGTGAGCTTGGAAAACCAAAGCTTCTTGTTCTGGGGAGAGGCCCTCGATCCAATTCGTTCCTGCCTTATGTCTAATTTGGTTAGCCTTGGCTTTTGTAATGCAGCTATCTACAGGAATGACGACGGTCTGGTGATGTCTTTGTATCCGTATCTGATTTCGTGACCAATCGTGAATAGCGTTCATATCCCGAAGCCATGGGCGGCCTAGAATTATAGGGAAGCTACTGCTATCTGGCATGTCTATTACTACGAAAGTGGCCGGAGTGGACACCCCATGAGTAGTAATTGGGACTGCTGTTAGTATCCCTAACGGTGTGACAGGGGCATCATTTGCCATGCGTAATATGAATTGGGCTTGCTTAGGCAGTGGTAATCCTAGGTATTCCCGGAGATGATTGCTCATCACATTTACCCCGGAACCTCCATCGACCAAGACATTTCCGAGTTCATGGTTTCCAAGTTGCAAATGAATAACTGCTGCATCCGGGTCCAATGTGGTGGAATTTACCTCTATAACCGTTGGATCCTCCTGAGAATCTGTCATGGCCGCTTGTTGCAAGTATTTTTGAAGTTCAGGACTTAGCTGTAATAATTTGGCCAGGGTGATAGTTACATTAGTGTCATCTAGGATTTTCTGGATACCATGGTCAACCATGGGTGCCTCTAATCCTTGCTGGATTTCTTTGCGAAGGTTGTGCAATCGTTCCCAGTGCTGCTCTGGGAAAGGCTTCCTGTGTTCAATGACATGATCTGGTTCTGTATTCTTAGACCGTGTGGTTACCACGGCAGTACTGATGGTGGATACGTTTGTTTCAGCGCCGTGGACTTCTGTTAAGGTCACTCCTCCCCTTCGTGGCCCAGGGTGATGTCTCGGAGGTTCTGTTGGAGTATTTCCCTGGTTACTCATGGGGTTGGAGTTTTAGGCCCACCGTTGCCGAAGTACGGGGCATTGGCTTCTCCGATGTTGTAAAGATCCACACTCCCAGCACGCATCATTTCGGTTGGGTTGGAAAGCGTCTACATGAACTTCCTCGGGAAACATGGCGGCCGAGGTTGGCCTTGTCCGGCGATTTTCTTCTGGTCTGCTGCTACCAGGTGCAAACCAGCAACGCCCATTGTGGATTTTACCACAAGTCGTACATGGAACCACGGGTGCCCGAGCATCATTTCGGAAGGTAGGCAAGGGTAGTAGGGGGGCTTGGGTTCTTTGCAAGGCCCCCAATTCCCTACTGATGTCGTTTGCTGCAGCCAGGATGTCCTGGAGAGTCTTGACGCCTCGGATGACAATTCCTTGCTGAATCCATGGCAACAGTCCCTTTTTAAACCATTCACACAAGTAATCTTCCTCGGGTCGTTGGTTAAGTTTATCAGCCAACTGTTTGAACCTGTCATAAAATTTATCCACGGGTTCATTTCTTTCTTGGGATATGCTTCCCAAGGCACGTAAAATTTCTGAACTGGTTTTTAGTTTTCTAAATTTTTGTAAAAAACTCTTTTCCATGTCCTCCCAGGTTGCATGGGTATGCTCGGTTTCAAAGTCGATATACCAATTAATATGATTCCCTTGAAGGGTGGTACCAAAAATATTTTGCAAATCTGCTGGGGTACTGATTCCATTGGTACGGGCAATTACTTTAAAGCGTCGTATGTGCCAATCCGGGTCTCCTAGTTCGTCAAAGACTGGATAGGGGATTTTTGGTAGCTTGGCATGCCTTTCAGGGTCACTTCCACTCGTAGCCGCGGTGAGGTTTCCCCTAGGTAGCGTGGCTGATCGGAGAGGTTCTACCGGAGTCTCGGAAACCTGGGGGTGGACTTGGTTGGCTTCCAAGGTACGACTGTCTTGTAACGTTTGGTACTGTACACTAAGCATTTCCAGCTTAGCATTGGTAGCGTCATTCTTGGCCGCTAGATCAGTCATTTGTTGTTTCATCCATTGCAGGAATTCTTTCGTGGCATCCGGGTCATCTTGTTGTGCAGTTTCTTCTGCCTCAGGGTTTCTTTCACTTGTTACTTTTTTCGGTGGCATGGCGCTAATTTAGAGAGATGGAGGAGTTTTTGTGCTCACCTCATCATTCCATCCCCAACATGGTCGCCAAAATGTTACGCTGGGTTGGCACGATGGAGATGAGAGGTCTGGAGAGTAAGTTCTAAGGGAGTTCTTGGTAGCCAGAGTGTGTTCAGGGAGGTATCCCTTAGGAACCCACGGTCTCAGGGAGTACTGAGGGGCAGGTGTAGGTCCTGGTCGACCAAGGAGGCTAAGTCCCGGACTCCAGGCCTGCCACTCTGTTCCAAGTATCCGTGACTTCGGGAGTCCGTGGCCCCAGGAGAGAGTTAGTACAACAGGCAATAGAAGCACACAAATTCAGACGCGAGACCAGCTCCCGGGCTTGACCATGCAAATCCAGGGGGTTACAGATGCAAGGGAAGATAAGCAAGAAGTGAGCTGTGAAGACAAAGAAATGAAGTAAAGCATCAGGGGTTCAGTCCCAGACCCAAGTCTGTATTAATAAGAGTGGAGAAGCGTCTGTCTAGCACGGCCCTTGAGCCTTAGACATAATACGCATACAAAAGTTCCAAGAGACTTGATCAACCGTTTGCTACTTCCTTTATACTATGCTAACTACCTGTCTACTGCTATTGACTGGTAGTGCCACCGCCTGTTCCTTGGTACCCATGGCCGTGGCTACGCATCCCTGTTCGCCATGTTACCCTGCCGGGTAACAGTCACCATAGACCAATCACCGTTGGAAGTTATCAGTCACATACTTTATACTAGAGTAAATGGAGTAAATTACTCTATTCATTGGAAGAAAAATTAAATAATCAAAAAGATATTGATACTGAAGTAAAAAGACATCACTATATTCATTGGAAGAAAAAGACATGATTGTATTCATACTATTACGTTGACATTACTATATTCATATTATTACGCTGACATTACCATAATCATTGGAAGATAAAAATTAAAAAATTAAAAAACTTGAATTAGATAATAATCACTTATTTGAACTTCTTAACAAAACTTTGATATTGCTTTAATCCACCATATGCATGCAAGATTTTACTAAAATCATCATCTGTTTGTTGTGAATCATCATAAAATCTCTAAGGAGAATTCTTTTGATTTTCAGCGGACCTTCAGAATCAGGATTGGCTTCCAAACAAAGTCTATCACCAACAACTGGATCTGATAAAGTCCTCATATTACCAGATAAGCAAAAAACAAAGGGATCACTCCCTTCAAAAGAGTCATGCAATCTCGCACTTTGAGTTGTCCATTGGGTGGATCAAGGACACTAATATAGGCGCTGCTGCTTTTGGCCTTCTTGAAAGGAAACCTGTAAACATTAAACAAACACAATATTAGAAATAGTAAACTTGTAACAATTATTACAACTTGGAAAAATCTCTTGACAACGTCATAAATTATGACAAATTTTCAAATAGTTATTTAAATTTTAAAAAAAAACTTTGTATAAAAATTGGCTAATAAAATTTGTATGTTTGAAATAACTTTGGTAAAATATCTTCTTGTTTAGAATTTTTTCAAAATACAATTAAACATTTTGTTTAATTTTTTGATTGTGTATTTATTTTTATTTATATATTATTATTATATTTAATGAAATGTAATAACCTGATTATAGTCATTTTTCATAGCAAAAAAGAAGTTGAAGGTGCAAGATGAATATGAAGAATCAAAATATTAAAATAATTTCAAATGAGAATTTTAATGCATATTTTAATAAAATTAATTCAACAATAATCATAGTTTTTTTAATATAAAGGAAGTTATGGAATTTTTTTTTTTTAGCATAAGTGATCATTAGAACATTTGAAATATAATAGGTTATTATTAAGGTCTCAAGAAATTCAAAAAATAGATATTTAATAACTTTACAAGTATAAAGTTAATATATATATATATTATATAAATTATATTGCTAAATATATATAAATTTATACTTATATATATTATACTTTATATATATTTATTTCTTAATATATATATATATATTATTAAAGTTAATTAAAGTTGTTAATTATATATTAAAGAACTAATTATAAATAGTGATGAAATTGAGATATGATAGCTGAAGTAAGAAAGATTTATGGAATACGGCCATCGACGCCACATCGCGCCAATTAGAAAGGTCTCTTGTTTGCTCCTAGAGAGGAAAATAATAGATGGTAAGCTCCATCAATAAAAGATGAGTTGATTTCCTTTGGCAACCTATGATCGTTTATTAAACCGTTAGGGGAAATATGGGGTCTGCAACGGGCCTTTGGGTTTCCCACGTGCCTCAAAATTTGGCCATGCATGTGCACTTTATCTGCTGGCACCAATGGTGTCAGCAGGTCGCCAAATCGGCGTTTGGGGGGTCTAGCCAATCGCTGGCAGCGAAGGTGTGTGCCACTGCTGTCACCCCATTGGACATTAGCAGATTGTGTTGTCAGCGGGCAGGATATCCACCAATTTGATTACTTAGAGAAGCATGCGTGGGCAGCAAGTTCACCTACCTTCGGGCTGTCTTACAAGGCCCGTTAGAGACCCCATATTTCCCCTAATGCGTATGTATTTGTACAACTTAAAATCCTCCAAAAAGGAATCAGCCTCATGTTGTTTGCACGATGATTTTCAGTGTAAATCCTAGGATTTTGAGTTTGGTGCTAGGGTGGCCACAAAGAATACATTGGGAGCAAATTTTTGGCTTTATTAATTTTTTTTATGAAGAAATCCTTTGGCGATCCTACTTTTCTTTTCCACCAATTTTAGGTATTATATAGTATTATGTAACTGGATGCCTTAAAAGTGGGTGACATGATCAACTTGTTGGAGGAATGATGGTTCCACCAAGTTACCTATTGGGTAACTTGTGGCTTCGACTAATAAGTGATTTTAAAACTTTGAAACAAGATGTAACCAATTACTATTTTTATTTCGTCACCTAAAAAAATATTGATGATTCTACGTTAAGGCTTGGCATTTGTAAAATGCAACCATGTCCGATTTTTCAATTAGATCGTATTCGCTTCTATTACCTTGTATATTTCTCATATGCTACCGTATACAGGGAACCCAATTTTGGCCTTTTTTGACAATTTCAGTTTCATAAATGCTTGAAATGCAACGCTCGTGCTGTTGTTGGATAGATCTTCAAACTCCCTACAATATCGATCCCACGTGTTTTGCCGAAATCTGGATCTCTTAGTCTCCTATTCTAGTGAAATGCTTGGAGGTCATATATATGCTATGTACTAACTTGATCGAGAACATCATAATACTCTAGTTCATACGGTAAATCTTACCCATGTTTGGCCACTAACATGTATACTAAATTTGCTACACATATATTTGGTTGGATCTCGTTTTTGACCCTTGATTTTTTCAGTGCACTGGAAAGTACATCAAAGTACATCCAGACCCCTCAAAAAATCCCCAACTTCTAAAAACAATAGTGGTCATGAAAGGGTCAGGACTCAGGACCTATATCATCAAGTTGATTACCGGTACCATGTACATTAGAAAATTTAAAATAACATGGTAGTTTAAACAAGCCGTTCATGTTATGGATTGTTGTCATCATTCTTTTATCATTCTTTTATACTTGAAGAATAATGACGTCATAAATCGTATGAAGCACGTAAGGGCCGGATGTATATTGGAGCCCGTTCAGTGTACCTAAAATGAACATATTCTACTCGAACTCTAGACTTTTGATACTCAAATGTGCTCTCCTCGTAGATGATATAGGTTTCCGTAGGGGTAACAATTTAGGTGTACACCCGTAGTAAGAGAGCAGACATCAAACGGTTATCATGCGGTGAATCCGGGTATCAACGGAGTCCTGGAGAGCAGGGGAATGGAGGAATTAGGGTTAGGGTTTTGGCAGCAAGGGGGGGTTCATGGTGGGGGAGCAGAGACAACGGAGACCCTCTTTCGCCATCGCCGTGCTTGTGGCCATCTGCACCTTGCCTGCAGGCGTCGCCAACCCCATCTGCCACCATGGTGAAGTTCCTCAAGCCCAACAAGGTGGTCGTGCTCCTGCAGGGCCGCTACGCTGGCCGCAAGGCCGTCATCGTCAAGAACTTCGACGATGGCACCAAGGAGCGCCCCTACGGCCACGCTATCGTCACCGGCATTGCCAAGTACCCCCGCAAGGTACTGCACTGTCCTTCTGTCGCTGTGAATTTCTAGGTCAATGTTCGTGTTGGGTGAACTAAAATGCGAAAGATGTTGATTGAAATGGGGAATGGTGCGAGGAACTCCGACTGTGGTGTAAGGTTTTGTTAGGGTTTTGCTTTCGAATAGGTCACCAGGATTCGGATTGTGTATGTTCCTTACAGTGCTTTCTTTTGAAGGTCAATATTATTGAGTGCCGTTTTAGGTTTATGTTATTCTCTGAGGATAATATATTATGTTGTCTTGAGAGAGGAGCTCTGGTTTAGGGTTTTAGGGTTTAGTGCTGGTAAATAGGTAGTGTTAGTTTCTTCTGTAGGTAGACAATGTTCAAACGAGGTAGAGGTAATTTGTCTGCTATTCAGTGGTTGGATTTGTGGGAGAGGAAGAGATAGGTTACAGTGAGGGCACTGTATACTGAATCGCTCGCATTGAGGCAGTTATGGTTCGCGTAGATTCGCTCCAATGAATCGCCTGCAAGGGTTAATGAATCGCCTGCAAGGGTTATTGCGAGGTTAAGAGTCGGTGATTACCACCACGTCTCTTCATGCCTAGACCCTAAACATGTTTGTCTGATTCATGATAGGCGTAGAGTAACATGGACGTTTCGCTGACAGCACTGCTATTACTGGGTGCAATCTGCCTGTTACTTCTCAGACATTTGTATGGTGTTCGTGGAGAAATGGTTGTTTCGGTTTACAATGTTTCGTTTTCGTCGAGAACAGACTGCATTCTTTACGATTCATTGTGGTGATAGCAATTGAGTTTGGAAACTAGAACTTCCGTTGATGGTTTCTTGTGTTCCTCGTTTTGTTTCGATGCAGGTGATCAAGAAGGCGTCCCAGAAGACCATTGCCAAGCGTTCCAGACTGAAAGCGTTCACGAAAGTTGTTAACTACAACCATATCATGCCCACCAGGTGCTTATTACTCTATCTATGTCGTTCTAGTTCGCACTGGGCATTCTGTTTCACGCCGCAAGTTTGACGATAATATAGCCAGTGTTTCTCGATTGGTTTTTATTTTGGAAGGGCTTGTGCGGGTTATAATATTGGTGACATATTCTGATCACATGTCACCGACACTATCAATTACTGCACTTGTAATTTAGACGGACCGACTTAAAGAGACTGAAGACTGATTTAAAGTGACTGAAGACCAATTTCACAGTTGCGCCTCTTTTTAATCCCAGCCTAACGTGATATGTTTGTCTGATTCATGGGAGGCCCAAAGTAACCTGAAAGTTTCGCTGACAACACCCCAATTACTGGGTGCAATCTGATAGTAGCTTCTCAGACAGCCTTATTCCATCGTCTTATGAACTCAACTAGTCTCATTGCAATATATGATCGCAAGTAATGCTTCCTAATGGTATACGTAGATATATTCGTGGAATATTGGACTCCTGAGTCCTGACGGAAGAGGGCAGTATTTGTGTTAGAAGAACCAGAGCTGCTGGCGTTGATGCATTGTCTACTTTATATGTCATATCCCCCTTACGTACTGTAGCAGTCTTGGAAAACGGCATTTGGGTGCGTACTCAAACTTTCTTAGTGTTAAAGTTAATTTGGATGTGCAATTCATGACAGGTACACTTTGGATGTGGATTTGAAGAACACCGTGACCGCTGAGAAGTTAGAGTCTACCGCTAGCCGTGTGGAAGCTAGAAAGGTATTTACTCTTGGGAACCTTACTGTTCACTTAATATTCCTCATCTGTACGAACATCAGAAATTCATGTTTGCATTGACCATTGACTTACGTACTCTGTTTTATGTACACTCTTAGGGCCTTGATTGTGGGGACGTCGTCCTCTAGTTTTTATCAACCTCCAGTGTTTAAAGTTGTGGATTGTATTACTAAGACAACTGGTGGATTTATACTTGCAGGCGGCGAAAGCAGTGCTGGAAGAGAGGTTCAAGACTGGCAAGAACAGGTGGTTCTTTTCCAAGCTTCGGTTCTGAGATCTTATTAGTACATGGAACCAAATTGTAGAATTTACAATCCTGATCTTTAATCACACTACGTGAGAATTCAAGTAAATTTAATTCCTTGTTTTCGCAATCTGAGATGAGATCATTTGTTCCACATATCCTTTATACCTCCAATACATGCTCTGCAGAGATTTTAGTGTGCAGTTGTAACAAATTAGACAATCTTTCCACATGCTTTGCAGCAACGAAAGTTGGTGTGATCCTGTTTTTAGAATGCCTGTCGGTGGTTATAGGATGTGATACGAATATCAGTTTTTGATTATTTTTGCTCAGCGGCGATTACAGAAGAAAACAAGGGATAGACATGATAACCTAGTCTGCATTATGGAATTCACTTAATAGCAAATACATGATGAGCTTCACCATCAACTTGTTTTCATCCATGGGTGTCTGCATCCTTGCTTCGAATTTAACCACTTTGTTTACTTGTAACACAAGCAAATGCATCATACAAACACAACCTTCAATTACAGTGTCATCAAGTGAAACTGGTCTACCAGTCACCGTGTGCTCTTCTTAAAACACAGCTCTGGAAATTCTAATGCTTCTTATATAGAACATACATTAAATACATCCATGCTAATCCCGTTCGCATGTCACTATGCATGAAACTCTAATTTGCATCTGAAATTCAAGTATCTCTTCAACTGAAGAGTGAATTCGTCACTTCTCTGGCCTTCCACTTGGAGTTCTTCTGTGTGACTAGCATAACCCTCCGAATGGCGTCTGTGCCTTGGATAATGGCAACAATGAAGCAAAGTGAGTGTGAAATATTTTTCTTAGCGGCCAGCCCCAGTAAGGAGTTTTTCTTCACAACTAGCCCAAGGATGTTGGCTCTGTAGCCACCCTGTGTGTCCCCATAGCCAAGTCCAGACTTCTCATCAATGGTCTGTCCAGGGTGAATAAGAAATGTGGACGGCAAGGCTTCGTTGCCCTGGAACTTAACAGGTCCACTGTGGATTGCCTGTGCAAGATTAGACCCAGTTTCACCTGCCTTCGGCTGTGCATGGCTCATGAAGTACGTATCGCCAATATTCCCAATGGCAAAAGTGCATCCTGTCAAACGTTACCACACATGAAAAATCAGAAGACATCATGATCGTTCGGTATAACTGTCGATTGAGAAATAAGGAACTGAGAATAAAGGGATTGAGAGAGAAGGGGACTCCAGAGAGCAATTTATTTTTCTCTTCCTGGTAACATACTGGTAGTTCAGTGCAATCTGCACCTGTGGTTCTCTTTCTCAAAATGTGAATCTACCTCCAGAGAGGAATATTTCTTCCCATCTCTTTGAAGTCACTGCACGTATCTGTAACGGTACATTATATGACTTGACAAAAACAAGATATCTGAGTATCTGTGATCCTTACCGTTAAGTTGGCTAGTTATCACAACCTTAGGGAAAGCTTCCGAGTTCTCTAACTCCAGTGTTGACTCGACCAGGGGTGGTCCAGTAACATCCCCGCGCGTAGGAACAACAAATGCTGACTGAATCTGGTGTCGGTTGTTGCCGTCCACACCAAACATGTTGTTGTTATCAGAAAATTCTATGCGGGTTGGTTCGTTTTGGGGATTGTCACGGTCAATGCAAAATCCCACCCAGTATGGCACCACACCTTCAACGTTTCTGCTAACCGGGGATTTGAAAACCATTTCTCTGAAGTACCTGGCAAGTCTCTCGACACCCTTCTTATCTAGCCCCTCCCCATTTACAGACTCGGCAATGGCGTCAATAGCTTCAACCGCAGTCGTGATCTTGGTCATCTTTGTAGCTATATATGCTCCTCTAAATCTGCAACTCAAGTAGAGAAAAAGGATGATATCACGTTTCAAGGCTCTTGAAGGTTGTTGCAATTAAAACATTCTTTGTAACGGATGCTAGTTCCCAATCTCGACAAATGGAGCTCGAATCTTACTCAATGATTCTAAAGGCGATCGATACATACCTATTCCTTGTTTCCTCCCCTCTTTTGTCGTAATAAACAGGGAAGGTTGCTGCAGTAGTCAGTTTATATAGCACGAAACGTTTCCTCTGAAGACAGGGCCTCCTTCCTCATCATAGCACTTGCTTCCACTCCACTCTACCTCACCTGGTTAGAACTTCAAACAGTCAAAGGGTGCTCCACAAACGGTCAAAAGATGGTCTGGCCTGTTTCAAAAAGATTAAAAAAATATGCAACCTCCAGTGCTATGTATACCGGACTAACATGTGCTCGATTAACCTTCAACATGCAGATATTTTTGAAAAAGCTCCAATGAGTCTGAAGTAGTGACCAAGTTCTCATTTGATTGCATTGATAAGTCACCCAAATTCAATGGTCATTTCAGCACTCCATATCATAACTTAGTTTTGGAAAGGATGCTTGCATGATGTTTTCAAAAGATATTGCTTGATGCTTTAGGACGTTTTTTCTGAGTCAGCAATTTGCTGTCTCACCTAAGGTAGAGATGGGTATTCCCGTCAGTTTAAGCCATTCACCATAGGGATTGAGAAAACTATGGGGATAAAATTTATACAAATAGAAGTTAGGTCGAAAATCACAAATCTGATTTTTTAATATTTTTTTTGAAATTTATCAAATTTTCATGAATATTTGAAGTGCAACATTGTAGACCACTATTTCCGTGAGTAGGTATATGCAATACAAAGATTCTTGCATGGAGAACATGATAGGTTGATATACAATCTGCTGAGTGTGGTAGTCAGGTGCTGTCTGCTCAGATATTGGTGCACTGATAGGCCACGGAATTAGAATCCGGACGGGAATACCCATCTCTACCTTACTAAGTTGCTTCCATGGATTTGTCTAAAAACTCTCATTGTCAAAAAAGAGGTTAGGGAGGGCTAAGGCAAAATCCTACCCCTATAATCTATTACTGTGTTGGAATGGGGCTCTATTTGATCTCAAGGGTGCTTGATAAGATAAATCCGAACCACATGTTCTAACTTTAGCAAAACAAAAACCAAAAAAAGTCACTAAAGTCTAAAATTCAAAAACAAGTGGGGAAAAAAATGGGCTCAATTGAGGCAAGGACCTCGCTTGTTGGAAGAGAATAAAGAGACCTTGCTCCCATCACCTTTGAAAAAATTTGAAGTCGGGGAAGAACACAATAAAGTGGACCACAAAGTGTAAAATGTGATCACTAGGAAGTGAATATGAAGTGTGCTGTTTTTCAAAGATCAAAGCTGATTTTGAGCATTTTGGTGTAGTTTTTGAGCATTTTAGTCACTTTCCAGGGTGTGACACGGTATCTTACACGCATCTTCTTAAATAGAACATCGTGAATTCAAACTAAATTTGACCACTAGTTCTAAATCATGAAAATAAACTTTTCCAAAGTCTTGATTTCCTCATTTGGGGCCCTCTATTGTCTTTAGATGATGTTTTTTTCAATTTAAAAAACAATGTTCGGTGAAAAAAAAGTGACAAAAAGTATCGCGGAAAAGACCGTCCTAAAAACATCCTTGCGGTACTTTTGGAACCCTAAATCAAACAATGAGTATATGAATTGACTATTTTAGAATACCTCTTAAACATACAAAGGGCCCTACTTCATTAAAAGTGATTTTTAGATAGTTTTTATTCTTTTCTAGTCACTTTTTCAAATGACTGCATTCACTTTGCTTGGATATAAAGCCTTCATACTATAACTTTAAAGTGTCTACTTGGCACAAAACTTTTTCAAGTTGTAGAAAAACAAGTTGAGAATACATATTAGCAAAACAAATTGACTTCAACTACATCTTTCCATCACTTTTGTGCAATTTTTGCAAAAAGGCTGAAACTAGCAAATAGCTAAGTACTTTTGTGGTCCACTTTATTGTGCTTCTCCCCAGTCATTTGTAAAATCATCTACTATATGACTTAGATACTATGAATTTTAATTGAAGGTGAGAAGCACAATAAAGTGGACCAAAAAAGTGCACAAAAGTGATGGAAAGATGTAATTGAAGTCAAATTTTTTGCATAGAACTTGAGAAATGCACAGAACTTTAAAAAACAACACACTTCATATTCACTTTTTAGTGATCACATTTTGCACTTTGTGGTCCACTTTATTGTGTGCTCTCCATAGCCCTATGGGTATGAGAGGGTTCTGCACCTCTCCTCCGACACCTTCAATCCAGTTAGCTCCTCGCTCGATGAGGATGCCGTCGAGTCAACTCTTCCGCCGACCTCTTCTCTGGCCTCTAGATACAATATGTCCGTCACTCCGGCCTTCTCCGCCAGACGCTTTCCTGCAGAAATACCTGCAAGCCCGAACATCCCAACAGTTTAATGCGTTGTGGATGTAGAACCTCAAGGTCTCTTACGATAACGACATTTGTTTAGTTACTAGGTTGTGCTAACAACTACTCCCTCTGTCCCATAATGACTTTCTCATAGGTTCTCTAAAATCTACCTCCGCATGTAGATTTGAGAGAACCTACGAGAAAGTCATTATGGGACAGAGGGAGTACTAAAATAGAGTACTAAGTACTTCAGGACTGTCAGGTCACAGTATTGTAAGAGCATCAGGACGCAGCATCGATTTTGCATTTCTAATAATGTTTCTTCTCAATACTTAATTAGTCATTAATCTAATATGTAAAAGAATACAAAAACTAATATTTATATGTGACAGATATTCTGGATTCGTACAGAACTGTTTACATTTAAGCTTGTGAACTGTTGCGGCATTCTGTCGGTTGAGAACTTGAGACGCATCACTAACTTTCATGACCTCCAAAGATCGGCAATATTTCGATTTAATACTCCGACCTAATTAGATGATCAGTAGTCATCTGAATCTGAAGAGTTCAACAACGACGATTAGTATCCCGACCTGACATGCCGGCGCCGATGATGATCACGGTCGCATCATTAGTCTTCTTGGCCTGTAAGAACTCCGCTCCTTGCAACAACACCAGCACCATCGCCAACACCAATCGCCTGAACGTGCTCGCCATGATCAGTGAAGATTCACAACGACGTCGATGCAAATTCTTCAACAACGCGCACGAAGTCTACCTCAACAGTGCATCCAAGATCAGCCGTGACTTCAGACGGCCCGTATTACTGTACTCGGACTCCCTCATCAACGCAAGAGCGATAGTTTGCATGCGCATCAGAAAAAAATTCCAATGTCACACTTCTGATGTGTACTCTAAGATATTATCCGAACCTGTGTATGAAACCGATCTGCGCCCGCAATCAACGCACACGCAAATGGCACGATAGCCAGAGCGTTCAGTATATCCGCCACGAATTTCAAACACTCCATGAGTTGTAAAACCACTGAGCTCTGAAAAGCTAGAGGTCCTTGTGCATCATCCACTGAGCTCTGACCCACATCTTGTAATAGGGGACACATGTAGCAGAGGTGACCTCCGGCTATGGCCCCGGGGAATTGAAGGGTGGGGGCAAGGTGACCCGGTGCTCACTGGGGGGGCAGCCCCATAGAATTTTTTATTATTTATTTATTTATTTAATTTTTAAATTTACTTTGGAAAAAAATAAAGGCTACAAAAACCAAAATTCAATGAGATCAACCCTAGCTACCCTGAGATCATTGTTTTGAGTCAACCCTAAAATTACTTAACGGGCAACGGATCCTACCGGACCCGTCGCCCTTATTCAAACCCTTCTCGCTCCGCTCGATGGGTTTGAAAAACCTTATATTACTCATGTAAATTTCTGAGACCATTTGTCTCCCAAAATAAAAAAGTTAAACTTTTTAAAAAAATTTTTTTTGAAGAAAATAATGAAAGTTAGGGCTGCCCAGTGAGAGCTGCCCCTTGCTGGATGTCGGGTCCTCCTGCCCCCGACCCCCCACTCCGCCGGGGCCATAGCCGGAGGTCACCTCTGCTACACTCATACCTTGTAATAGAAATTCAGACAGACGAATCTGATTCTGCGGACTCCGGACAGCAAACTAGTTTGTCCCACTTGACAACTTGTTCAGTGCTGTTTCGACTTTACTCCGTGCCGGGGAAAGGTCGTATGTGAGCGGAGAGCGAAGAGCGGAGATTGAAGAGCAGAAAATAGACATTTATATTGTCATTATAAATTCAATCATCCCCTATGACCGTGGATATTTTGCTCAATACTTTTATTATTTTTCAATTTTGAGATAAATTTAGTATATAATCTGTTGATTTAGATTCTAAATATAGCAATATTTTGGCATGTTTCAAGCAAGTTCAATCTCCATGGATAGAATTCCTTTTCTTCACTGTGAATAATTTAGGGCTGACGTCATCATGACATTAGTGTATGGTCAATAATTGTCTACTTTCAATAATCTGTTCTATTTTCTTTTTAATCCTTGTTTTGTATTAGATAGCCGTCTAAATTTTTTTAATCTTTTCCTTAATATATCTTATCTCATATTATCTCATCTTATCTTTCTCATGTTTTTATATTGGTTTTACTGTTCCTGTTATTTACATTTTGCTTGACTTTTAAAAGAATTGTTTATGTGAGGGTGTATATTGTTTGTATGTGAATGTGTATGAACCTAGATGCTCTGTGGAATTGCCTCGTGTGCAAACATGTTTGCTGGTGTAAGTGACTTTGTATTTGCAAATGTTGGTGAGTGTAATTTGAGCATGTGTGATATGTAGTGCATGTTTTTCAAACTATTAAATCAAAGAGCACAATGTGTTACGAAGGAATTGTTTTTGATTTAGGATTTTATAATAGAATTGACGTACATCTTTTTAACTTTCATCGCCATCAAATTCTATTTCATGAAGTTCTATCTGTAATTGCATTGTTTTTGTCTAATCATAAAAACCGCACTACTCTATATAATGGCAAGGACTTTGGAAATGTCAAGATCAATGTTGTCAACTATAGTAGCTCCAATGCAGCACTTGTATCCTTGGATAAAGATCTGTACTGTAGTAAAGATCTATCATCTAAGCTAAGATTGTTAGTAAGTTCATACTAAAAACATGTGTATTTGAATGATAATTGTTGATACAATTGTCTTAAATCATTATAAGGAACAACCTCGGTGCAAGTGTGACTACATAAGGAGTTTTAGAATACACTTGAAGGCATGCATGTGTGAGTATAAATTCATTAATACTGTGAAATTGCAAAAGGCTTTTTAAATCAGTTATAAATTTTTAATGGTTATCGGCTACTTTGATAAATAATAATGGGAATTTACCATTCGCCATGGATAGTCAAGAAAAGATAAATTATGGTGGTTAGAAGTTCAATAGTGATCATTTAAACACCTTTGCTATACATAGTAGCCGCTGATGATGTAGTATAATAACTAGAAAGTAACTAGGCACTGTTGGTTGGGCAAGAAGATTAAATGTGGTAGATATCTTCATTTGGAAATATAGGATTATATTAGGATCAGAAGAGAGAGGCGGTTAATAAAGAAAAAGAGCATTAGGGTTTTCTAGAAAGGATAAGTAAAAAGCGAAAAGGACTGAAGACCATCCTTGTACAATGATTTTGATTGTACATTAACACTTTTTAGAAAATGTAAGATAAAATCTCTTGAACCATTAATCTAGTGTAAATAAGATGGTGTGGAAAAAATATGATATAGAGATGGAATTCTAAGAATATAAGAACATGAAGTGCAATAAGCACAACGATGAAGAATAGAATAGATTCTTTATTTATGGTTTTCTTTGGAAGCATATAATGAGCTTTGAAAGATAATCTACTTTTAACTATAATTGTTGAAATTTAGAGCAAATCCATAGCCAATTAGACTAGACTTTGCCAGCTAGGAAAAAAATGGTAGGATGCGAGCCAATCATGGTAGTTACAACTTATTGGTGACATAGAATTTAAGCTTCATTTAAAAAGTTTAAAATTTAAGGTATGCTTCTGTAGATATAAAAACTTTATTACAATAAAATATATAGAAAAGCTCATACTTGTATTTGCTTGTTAAAAAGGTGTTAACAAGACAATGATATCAATTTGTACTTAAAGTAAATCATGGCACTCCTTATCATCAACTTAAAAAGGAAGATAGACAACAAAGATTTTTCTAACTTATTATTACCAAACTGAGAAAAAAGTGAAAAAATGAAAATCCCTAAAAAATTGATACATTTTCAACCTCCATTTTTAAAGTGAAAACAACCTTTACCACAAAGATATTATTGCGTTTTTTGCTACAACAAAATAAAACATACAATAGACGCACGAGACCTTTTGCAATCATAATCATTATAAAAGAGATCTTGAAACAAAACGATACAACGTTCAACAAAAAATGAGAACATTGAATGCAAAGAAACTATTTGTACAACTACACAACATCATTAGACTTTAAAACATGAGACAAGCCAATCCACAATAACGTTCGAATAATTGTAACTTAAATGTATGAACAAGCATACTAACAAATGCCATCTCCTAAAAATTACCCAATTGCCATTATAATATTCCAAGAAAGTCCTCATCAACAAAACAAGACAGCATGCCGGTAGACAAAGAACGAAAACAAGTAAAACAAAACACCCCAAGTTGCAAAAGATACAGCGCAACACTTTCATATAGCTTTTTCCTCCAAAAGTAAACAAATCTCACCATGCTTGATGCAATCAATCATTTCAAAAAAACATAAACAGAGAACTTCAAATAAGAGTATGAGCAAGCTTCAACCCATTCTAACAAAACATTATTCCATGGTCTATGTACAAGACATTCACTTGGTTTGGTCAATAACTATAAAAGCACTAAACCACTACATACACTATAAAATCCAACTAAAACAATCAAAGTGATAACAAAAGAGGCTCCCAAAATGCATTCCATCTCACCTCTAAACATAATCATGAAGATTCATACTACCATTCAAAGGCGGCCTAGATTTTCAAGGTTCTCACACCCCCTCATGTTTGAGATCCAATATCTCCCAAACCAAGCAAAACCAAGGCTTCAAACTTCGTACACACATGTGATACCTCACAAAGTAGCCTTCCCCAAAATCTCATTTCCAAAGTCGTCGCCGATTAGCGTCAACTCAATGGAAACCAAAGTCCAAAATCTGCCATTTTTTCCAGAAACCCGACTGCCCCCTGGAGGCTGGGAAGGGGCTCTCGGTGCCGAGAGCCCCTTCCCAGCCTCAAGGGCGCGGTCCTAAAAGGGCCCTTTTCAAGCCCATGATGTGGCTCTTGGCACCGAGAGCCCACAATTGGACTCCAAGTGGGTGGCATTAACATGGCAAACAGTGGCAGAATGGATGCCAAGGTTTTCAGACCCCCTCATGTTTAAGATCCAATATCTCCCAAACCAAGCAAAACCAAGGCTTCAAACTTCGTACACACATGTGATACCTCACAAAGAAGCCTTCCACAAAATCTCATTTCCAAAGTCGTCGCCGATTAGCGTCAACACAATGGAAACCAAAGTCCAAAATCTGCCATTTTTTCCAGAAACCCGACCGCCCCCTGGAGGCTGGGAAGGGGCTCTCGGTGCCGAGAGCCCCTTCCCAGCCTCCAGGGGGCGGTCGGGTTTGGGGCTTGATGGGCCTTCATCGACCAATTCTTACTTGTAAAGGGACCGGTTAGGGCCCCTTAGGCCAAATCTTCGACCGCGCCCTTGAGGCTGGGAAGGGGCTCTCGGTGCCGAGAGCCCCTTCCCGGCCTCAAAGGCGCGGTCGGGTTTGGGGCTTGATGGGCCTTCATCGACCAATTCTTACTTGTAAAGGGACGGGTTAGGGCCCCTTAGGCCAAATCCTCGACCGCGCCCTGGAGGCTGGGAAGGGGCTCTCGGTGCCGAGAGCCCCTTCCCGGCCTCAAAGGCGCGGTCGGGATTGGGGGGATATAGGCCCTTTGTATTCCTTTTTTTTAAGGAAGCAGCCACTGACGCCCCTAAAGACCCGCATTTGTATGTAGAAGGGTCCTTAGTTGCCTCAAAAAGCCCTTTTTTTGAGAAGAGGTCCCCATATGACCCTTTACCTTCGCGTTTTTACATAAAAAGGGACCCTTATGAACCTTAGAGGTGTAGAACCCGACCGCGCCTTTGAGGCCGGGAAGGGGTTCTCGGCACCGAGAGCCCCTTCCCAGCCTCAAGGGCGCGGTCGAGGATTTGGCCTAAGGTGCCCTTACCGGTCCCTTTACTAGTAAGAATTGGTCGATCACGGCCCATGAAGCCCCAAACCCGACCGCGCCTTTGAGGCCGGGAAGGGGCTCTCGGCACCGAGAGCCCCTTCTCAGCCTCAAGGGCGCGGTCGAGGTTTTGACCTAAGGGGCCCTAACCGGTCCTTTTACAAGTAAGAATTGGTCGATGAAGGCCCATCAAGCCCCAAACCCGACCGCGCCTTTGAGGCCGGGAAGGGGCTCTCGGCACCGAGAGCCCCTTCCCAGCCTCAAGGGCGCGGTCGGAGATTTGGCCTAAGGGGCCGTAACCGGTCCCTTTATAAGTAAGAATTGGTCGATGAAGGCCCATCAAGCCCCAAACCCGACCGCGCCTTTGAGGCCGGGAAGGGGCTCTCGGCACCGAGAGCCCCTTCCCAGCCTCGAGGGGGCGGTCGGGTTTCTGGAAAAAATGGCAGATTTTGGACTTTGGTTTCCATTGTGTTGACGCTAATCGGCGACGACTTTGGAAATGAGATTTTGTGGAAGGCTACTTTGTGAGGTATCACATGTGTGTACGAAGTTTGAAGCCTTGGTTTTGCTTGGTTTGGGAGATATTGGATCTTAAACATGAGGGGGTCTGAAAACCTTGGCATCCATTCTGCCACTGTTTGCCATGTTAATGCCACCCACTTGGAGTCCAATTGTGGGCTCTCGGTGCCAAGAGCCACATCATGGGCTTGAAAAGGGCCCTTTTAGGACCGCGCCCTTGAGGCTGGGAAGGGGCTCTCGGCACCGAGAGCCCCTTCCCAGCCTCCAGGGGGCAGTCGGGTTTCTGGAAAAAATGGCAGATTTTGGACTTTGGTTTCCATTGAGTTGACGCTAATCGGCGACGACTTTGGAAATGAGATTTTGGGGAAGGCTACTTTGTGAGGTATCACATGTGTGTACGAAGTTTGAAGCCTTGGTTTTGCTTGGTTTGGGAGATATTGGATCTCAAACATGAGGGGGTGTGAGAACCTTGAAAATCTAGGCCGCCTTTGAATGGTAGTATGAATCTTCATGATTATGTTTAGAGGTGAGATGGAATGCATTTTGGGAGCCTCTTTTGTTATCACTTTGATTGTTTTAGTTGGATTTTATAGTGTATGTAGTGGTTTAGTGCTTTTATAGTTATTGACCAAACCAAGTGAATGTCTTGTACATAGACCATGGAATAATGTTTTGTTAGAATGGGTTGAAGCTTGCTCATACTCTTATTTGAAGTTCTCTGTTTATGTTTTTTTGAAATGATTGATTGCATCAAGCATGGTGAGATTTGTTTACTTTTGGAGGAAAAAGCTATATGAAAGTGTTGCGCTGTATCTTTTGTAACTTGCGGTGTTTTGTTTTACTTGTTTTCGTACTTTGTTTGAAGGTTTGTTATGGCTCTTTTAGCACTTTGGGTTAATCAATTCTTTTAAAATTCCTTTATATTATTTAATTACACATGAAATTATGCATGATCCTATTGTATGCTTTGTGTATTGGCAATTGCCTTCTTTTTTAGAGTGCACAATTTGAGTTAGAGTTAAGTCCTTTACATGTTTATAGTACTGAACGTATGTCTTTTCACATTATTTTTTGATGATTGGTGCCGGAGATGTAGAGCATTTTTGTAGAAATCACATAAAAATTGACATCTCATACATTTCTCTCTTTAGTTATGGGGTTCTTTTTCTTTGAGCAATCACCCTAACATTTTGGAAGGTGCAATTCTACACTAGATTGCTTGCAGTTGAAGTTAGTCATTGATGCCTTGAACAATGCATTTTGATCCATTGACCACTGTATTGAAATAGAAACTCTGACATATGACAAAGCACCTCACTCTTTATGACCTCGCTCTTTATGACAGTTCTATTAGATGAGACACTTATCTAGCAATAGATTTAATAGATTGTCATCATCGATTATGTTTTGATTGATTTTTTCTATATGTTGTTGACCAATATATTTATCATGTAATCACTTTGCAATCTTAAGATCCACAGAAACATCCTCATGAGCTTTTAGATGTTGACTATACACACGTGGTTTTCGGCTTTGCTTGTTTCTCTTGCTCATTTCCTTGTGTCTTTTCCACAGTCTAAATGTATTTTTTTTCTTAAAATACGCTCCTCAACACTTTTGATTGTTTCTTATGAGGTTTGACATATTGGCTTAGTTTTCATGTCCTTTATCTTAGCCTGCATTAGTGCTCTCTCATCTGTTTCTTTACTCAATTTTGTCTCTATATTATAGAATATAGCTAAATAATTATCAAGCTATAAATTCTTTAATCAGCCATTGAAAACTCAGAGTCCTATGTTTTCAAAGACAAAGACACTTTTTTAATAGATAATCAGTGTGTCATCACGCTATCTTTAAGAAACCTTAATTTTTGAATTCTAATCTAGTGATTTTAAGTAATGTATATGTTAATAACTTAATACACACATAAACTCACTTCCAAGCCTCAACACATAAATGCAATTTCAAAGTACACACACTTTTCCAACATATTACAAATAAATTTTGAAATCACTTCTTCAATCTCTCCTACAAAAATGCACAACATACTATGCCAAGAGGCAGACTCGACTTGACTTCAATTTCTTCAATTAGTGGTTGTGACTTTCTTTGACTCTTGCTTTGGCTCTTTATTTTCCACCTCTACTTATCGTTACATCAGGCCATCATAGTCATTGCATAAATTCGTAATAGTATACATTTCTTTAATGACACAAAGTCCCACAAAGAAGTGTCACCTATCTTGTAAATTTATGTATTAAATATAAATTTGAAAGGGTAACGCTTCCAAAAAAACTTCATTATCTATGTTTGAACTAGATTTTGCATCTTTTATGTCACGTCATGAACTAAACTTTGTACTCTAATAATGAAATGTTTGACAAAAATCATCAATGAGAGCAATAAGAATATTGATCACGATGCATTATAATCTATATCCATCTAACTTGTTATCTTTTAAAGGACAATTGTTGAAATTGGCTTTTTGAAAGTTTAGGCAAGTACTTGTGATGTCAAATTTAGATACGATTTTTAAAAAAATTGTGAGAATTTTTTCCCTAACAAATGTTTTGAAGGAATCTATTTTCTTTAAAAAATTGGACACGAAAAAAAAATAATAATGGTACTTGAAGTGGAATTTTGTGTTGTGTAGGCAATTCAGGGAGTTGTGCTAAATACATATGTTACCTTTCAGACTTTTTCTATAAATATTCAATGTTTTCATCTTTGAGGTTTTCCAAAAGAGAATTACTTTTAGTACAATGTTCATTCCGCAAAAGATCAAAGTTTTTTCACTGTTTCAAACAATGCACCAATAAAACTGTTTCTTTCTTTTATAAAAGTTAGAAACTTTGTTTTCTTAGGTTTATTCTTTTTTTCACTAAAATGATGAATATTAATCTTTATTTTGACAGTTTAGATTGGGACTTTATAAAGTAATGGAATCTCTAGGAAAGAAATTATATGAATTGGACATTCTTATGTATTCAACTTTATAAAAAATATTGTTTTCTGCATGCTACACTTGTCTTCTGTCTGTAATTTATTTTGGTACAATTAGCTATCTTAGAAGTCTTTGTCAAGCATGAAAACCCTAAAATCCACAATGTAAGAAGCCTAAGAAAAAAAGTTAGAGTGAGTCAACCTAATTAAAAGTCAAGCTAAGAAAGTTTGTTTTTGGATTTCAATTGTTATGATCATCTAATCTCTACGGTCAATTCAGATGATTTTTTTTGTCCTATCTACAACAATAATCTTATTAAAGATCTTATAGTTAGAATTGAAAACTGATGATTTTTTAGTCATTCATTCTTTCTACATTAGAAATGGCAGTTTTGAGAGTTTTTAGTGAAATATAGTCAAAGAACTTTAGGGGTTAAATTGCCCCTACAACACCACTAAACCAATGTCCAACATAATTTCTTATTAGAAATGGATCAAATACTATCTACTATACAAAATAATCTTCATCCATCTATTCGTGTAATACATAAATATTGCGTACTTGCAAGAAAAATGGAGATCAAAACTGATAAAATCAGACTTCAAGCCACGGACATAGGACCAATTTTTTTACTAAAATTAGTAATATTCTAAAAATATTCGAATAATCTAAACACAGATTCTAATTTTAGAAAAAAATTTCACTATTTTTAGAATCTGCTCTCCAATTTCTGCTCTCAGAGCAGAAATTCTTTGCTCTCCGCTCTTCGCTCTCCGCTCACCGCTCACATACAAGCTTCCCTCACTCCGTGCCTCCGGTTCAACTGAATCGAACTGTAATTCGTTCAAAGTTAACTTCTATAAATCCACTTTGGTTTTAGTTATTCCTCGACTGTTCAAATGATACTAAGGTAGATGACATTCCAGCCTGAAGGTTACGGTTACGTGATCTCTCACGGCCACAATCGACCAGAATTTTTGTGATAAATTACAGGTCGGAAGTTAGTGTGATTTGCTTAGTTTGAAAAACAAAGTTTGATTTCGATATCTATAACAGTGGAATATCATGTACATCTATAATAATAGTTCAAAACTAATCTCTAGAAATGCATATTTGATATGTACAGTCTGTTGGAAGAGCCTGCTCGATCCCTGGTCATCCGTTACTGTTCCGTTATGTTTTTAGTTCATCTTTGTTCACCGTGTGGGATACCTCTCTCAGCTCGGTATTTAATGTCTGGCCTCTGGCCACTTTCTTTGAACAGTTGGTTCCTCACAGTGCTTCTGTGAGTGTTTTAATATGGTATCAGAGCACCTTTTCTAGGACTGTTAGAATTCTCACAAGGAGGTGACTTCTTCCAGGAGTGATCATAGCTTAGCAAGAGAGACGTAGAGGCTGCATCACACTTACTGCATCTTTGCTTTATTCTGTTATTTCATAATCAGTAGATTGAGGGAGGATACGATGGCAGATCGAATGGCACAATCAAGTCAGACGGATCAAACCGGTCAAGCCAATCCATCATCAAGTACTAGCGGAGGAGGTACGGCGGCTGCTGAAGGAGGTACGGTTGCTGCTTCCATCGGCATGGCACCAAGACCAAACCAGTCAAGGGATTGCTCAATTCCAGAGCAATATCACCTGGAGGGCTTCTAGAACTACGGAGTTTGGGCATATCGTATGAAGCATGTGCTTCAACGAGACGGACTCTATATCTATTGTGTTACACCACCATCAACTGTGATGCTAGATGCAGAACGGTTGGGACGGGAGAGCGCTCTCACAGCCATCAACAACAACGCTAAAAACGCCGCGCTTCGCTTGCTGAAAAGATACAAGGAACCATATCGATGCTGGACAAAACTCAAAGATAGGTATGAAGCTTTCAATGGACCACGCAAAACCATGCTCATTGAGAAAATTTTTAGCATGAGAAAGTCAGAGAATGTCAGCATGGATACGTATTTGACTGACGTGAAGGAAGTTGTTGATCTGTTAGAGGAAGTCGATATTGACTTGCCTGAAGATGTGGTAGTCTATTACACAGTGAAAAGTCTCCCTCATCAATATGAAATTTTCAAAAGGATGACATTAGATGGAGACAGATGCGTACATATGAGGATCTGGAATCCAAGCTCATCAGTGTTGAAATGTCATTGGGCTTAGATTCGGGTTTAGAGAGAACAAGTGAGGCCCTATTAACTCAAAGAGGACGAGATTACCGCTCTCCGGGATCACCAAGATTTTAGAGCCAGCTGCATGGAGGCTTTCAATCTCAAGGTTCTTATGAACGTCGTCATTCATATGGATTCCAACCATATGGATATCAGCAGTATCAACCAAGACCAGCTCAACAGTATAGGCCACCTACCCACCAGCTTCAGAATCTCCGTGTCAACTAGGGAAGCTCCAATTATCAACCAAGATTCAAGTCTCGAGGACCAGAGAAGCCAAGACCCGAGGTGTGCAATTTTTGTGGAGAAGTTGGCCACTTCGAAAGAGAATGTGAGATCAAAGCTCATATTGATAGGGCCAAGGACTGGGAACATCGAATCATCGAGAAGAAGAAGACCAGGCGAACTGAAGGCCATGTTCATCAAGTTGATACTAGCTGGGCTTCGAAGGCTGAGTCTATCTTTGCCCGTTTCAAACTTTGTTCTCCCTAATGGCTTTGTTAACATATCTGAAGGCTGATCTTTTGTGTTAATATAAACAACCCTAATTTCTCCTGAGTCTATTTTCTGTCTAGTGAAGTGCCAATCTGTTTCAAAGTGTTTGGTTTTGCATGGAATACCGGATTATGTGCAATCTTAATTCCACTTTGATTATCACATCCAATAGCAGTAGGTTCAATACCTCCAACATGAAGTTCTTGAAGCAACCTCCTTAGTCAAATAGCTTCACACGTGCAATTTGCCAAAGCACGGTACTCTGATTCACAAGAAGATCGTGCTGTTGATGTTTGTTTACGAGAGCACCAAGATATAGGTGTACTTCCTAAAAAGAAAAGGTAGGCTGAAGTTGAGAAACGATCATCGGGGTCTTGTGCATAACATTACGTGCAAAATGGGGTCATGAAATGGCCGTGTAAGCCTGCCCTTTCTAGGTGAACTCCCTGCCCAAATGCGGCACTGTCGCTGGCAGCGGGTGCCAGGATCGCTGCCCGCAGAGTTAATAGGGCGACATAATGGTCTCGGGAAGGGGTTGCGGGGCACGGTCGGTGTGCCTAGTGGCGCCGAGGTGGCTGCCTTGTTTGGTGAACCACGCCTTCTCGCATTTATTGAAGTTGAAGCCCGATTCGAAGGAGAGATGACGGGAGATTGGTGTCAACCGTTTCAAGATTCGAAGTTTGCTGCCACAACGGGAAGAAGCCATGGAGCTCGGTTGATAGTAGGTTGGTCTCCCCACCTGGGAATGGGGTAAATCGAAGTTGGGTGCGTAGAATTTTGGTGTTGCAGGACCAACGACCCAATTTGCAGGTGAAATTCGAGAGAGTCAAGGGAAATTGTGACAACTAAACCAGTGAGCATGATTGTACAGATACGCGTTGGCAGCAGTTACAAATTCGAGCAGCAAGCATTCGAAGGGTGTTCTTGCAACACCTCCTGCCGTGGACTGAAGAGGTTGTGTAAGTGTCAATTTCTCTATGACAAGTTTGGGTCGCGCATTTGTACATTGCATGCTATTCATTTGATCCTGCAATTTCCTTGAGTGGCTATGGTATAGGGTTTGGTTGTTGTGAACTCTGCAGTTTTGGGTATATGGCAATCTTAAAAACGATTTTCTACATACTTCCAGGTCGATCCGGGGCCTTGAGAGCTTGAATCACTACTTCAGAATTCTGAACTCTCGATGGCAGCACCAGGGGTGGAGCCTTCAAGCTACCGTGTTGGAATTTTGCTTGATGCACGCTATGCACCAGTTATTAGGAGAGGTTCATTGAGATCCGAGCAACCCTGCCCATCAACACTTCCTGGACGGAGGGCAGCCGGGGATACAAACATTGACTTGTGGGTCGATGACAGCATTTACCCGGTTGATCCAGGAATAGGGAGGCCACCTCCATTCAGAACTCTTCGAGATTGCCTGGAATTCATATGTCATGGAGAGCAAGGTCTGTATGGATATGCACGCAGATTGGGTCTCAATGATGGAGGAGGACCTACACGGCGTGAGATGGAAATGCAATGCCGACATTTAGAAGAAGAACTCGGCAAGGTGAGAGACGACCTTGCTGGTAGCAGAGAAAGGCTCGACCATAACAGGGACATTGAGGATACATGCGTGCAATTGTGGGTTGAATTGGAGACTATTCGAACCGAGATGAGCAGCATGGAGAGAAATCATAGGGTGACGGTGCAGGGCTTGGAGACCGAGGTGCGTCGCTGGCAGCAAGCAAGTGAGCGCCTACCGGAGGGGCCTAGCCCTTTGAAGGACACGCCTTTGGGGATGCGACGTAGGGCTCAACCACTCAGGGGGATTCATGAGTTGAATCATGGTTCAGGGTGGGCAAAACGCAGAGTGAAGCTCGTTAGGACGCATTTGCAACCTCATCTCGTGGATGATGTCAACGACAACAACCGGGTCAACCATGAGAAGCAGCGACTTCATGGGATAAAGCCTCCCAAACAGTAACTGCTGTAGCGTTAGCAAAGATATTGTCTAGGCATGAAGGTCTCACCCTCGCAACTCAGCCATCTATGGAGCATGTTAAGAGAAAGATTGCTAGTAACGTCATGAAGGCAATTGGAAAAAGGGTAGGGCCCGGTAATATTCTTGCTGCCTGCGACCAAGTAGGGGTGTCTTATTGCGGCTATGGTGCTATTTACCAAGCCGTGAAGGATCCACTTCGGGAGTTGACCAAGGATGGCAAATCCAACATAGTACCTAGTCCCTACCACGTTAGAAGGCTTCGGCAGGAGCTAAATGCGAACTTGCCACAATTCATTGGCCAGTACTACCACGCTGAGGGAAGGATGGAGCTGCTAGCAGTGTCAAAGAAAACCAAGAAATCCGAGGAGTAGCGAAAGGAGGTGCTCTTAGATGAAAAAAACTCGCTATTCACGGACCTTGAGGTGGTCCAGCAGAGCATGGTGATCTTTTATGGCATCACGGAGTCAGGTATGCATCCTCTTCTTCTCTTGTTGACAGCAATGGTGAATGTCCGTTTGGTGCCAGCAACTGGATTGTGTGTCTTTAACAAAGGAAGCTAATTCGATTGCATTACAGAAACATTCTCACGTGAGGATATTCTTGCAGAGTTGGAAGGGGTTCCGTTGATATTTGTCCTCAAATTGGATGAGGCTGAGATTGTAAACGGGAAGAAATTTGAACGTGTTAGCATCACGTTGATGAATCGGGCTTTGGACACTAACATTCAGGTGGACCACGAGAGGTACTTCTCAGTACAATCAGAGCAGGAGATTTGGCCAGTTGCCACGTTTCAGGTCGAGAAGGAGTCCTACGATGTTCTCTCGTGGATATTTGGAAAGTCGAACATCTTGGCTGTGATAGCAGCATAGTCAAGTGGCGAGAAACTCACGGTCCCTGAAGTTGAAGAATTCCAGGTGGAGTGGCATCTTGCTGTGGACATGAAGACGATCTAGTGTATGTACGGGCTTCAGTCGGGGCCGTCGTGTGCAATGAACTGCATATACTGCGACCAGAAGAGGATAAAGCCCACTGTGGGGACAGCAAGTCACGACATCAAGAGCCGTGGTAAAGCAAACTGGGTGGGGGGCTATTTTCCAGCAGCGTACCTGAGGAACCTTGTGACATGACAACATCTACTAGGTGGATGCCTATCTTGCCGATTCCTTTGTCCAGAGTACACATTTGTACATTGCATGCCTTGGTTCGATTGACAGAGAAGATTGTGCACATGCATATCATGTATGTTTGGAACATACAGAATTAGAGACTGAGGGCTACTGCAATTGAACAGATGGAGAAGTCGTTGTCCGCGATTGGGGCTCATGGTGGAAACCTGGAGATTAAGAGGGACCCCAAACTCAGTGGCAACACTGGAAACGTGCCGCAAAAACCCTCTTTGAGTGGTACCGTTGCCAGCAGGCTTTTTAGGCCAAGCGTTTGGTCTGGCAATGATAAGGCCTGGAAGGATATATGTCAAGCTGAGAATAATAATGGCGGAAGTGGAGCTGACCGCATTGCAAAGTACCAGATGTGGCAAGCCTTTGAAGATGTCGTACCATATTTGACAGGATTGGTGTTGACAGCAGAGCAACGGATGCAATTCAAGCAGAAGATACACAAGTGGGGAAAGGCATACTTAAAGGCCTTCGGAGAGGAGCATGTTACCCATTATATGGTATGCTCACGGCTCTGTCTGTTGTTGCTTTTGGGGTTTCTTCAGTGAACCGTCTACTTGAGCTACGTATCCAGCTTTTAACTTCCTTCTTCTTGTTGACAGCACGTAATTGTACGGCACTCCACTTGGTTTGTGGAACACTATGGGAGCCTTGGAGTCTGGAGCTGCCAAGGCATGGAGAAATCACACCACCAAGCGAAGGCGACACATCAAGCACATACAGCCCATGGTGGTGGGAGAGCCCGTACTAGTGCAATTCTCCAGCAGTTTCAGCATTGGTACCGAAACATACAACATCGATATAGGAAAAAAATGGAAATCCAGGGAGCTGTGCCTGACCCGGATGACGGAGCACGGGCCATTGAGGGGTCCAGGAGACGCGAGCGGTGGCAACAACCAAACACTGCCATCGCCTGCGAGGAGTGGAGGTCAAGGAGGAGGCGTATTGGACGAGCATATGTTCTTGAAGAAGGCGTGTTGGACGAAGGAGATGGCATGATGGAAGAAGAGCGGGAATGGAATGCCAAAGGGGACATGGTTGGTAGTTGGGGCGAGGAAGATGAACAGAGGGACGCTGCTAACAACGATGAGGACATCGCGGATGCTGGCAACAGGGGTGCCGGGGAGGATATTGCCCCCGATGTCGACATTGCACATGCTGACAGCGACTAGGGGGCTCAGAGTCATGGAGTTTTTTTTAATATACAATGTTTTGTAGAAGGGTAATGTTATAGAGAAGTAATACCTTTCAAAGATACTGTATTCTATAGATAGGATAGTGAAGCGAGTAGTTACATGAACGCTTAAATTGTCTTCAAATGTACACTTTCATTAAAAAAAATATTTAAAAAATAAAAAATTCAGGCAATTCACTTTCAAAATTTAGTAGATGTGCGAATACATAGTCAAGGAAACATCGTCCATACTCAGACAAATTAGACTCAAATTTTTTGAACTACATGATCTCACATTCGCGATATCATATTTAAATTTTAGAAAATATGGATGTTGTTTATAGAAATAAATATTACAAAAAGCCAAATTTTTCCCCTTTGAATCATGTTCTCTTGTAAAGTAATCTTGCTTTCAAATTTAGTTCTCTTAATTTTTGATCATATATATTAATTAATAAGTTTTTACATTTAATATTTCTTAGAGATTTTTACAAGACCCTGTGTGCCATTAAGTTGCATCACTTCTTAATTGAATTTTCTTATTTTTAATTTTTAATTCTATGTTTATCTCCTATTCTAAATATAAAAAATTGAAGATCACTTATTTTTATTTCAAAGACACACGAGAAATGAAAGAGAAAGTCTATTATTTTCTGGACTCTTCCCAATTTTCTAGATTTATTTTTTTTGTTTTTCATATTTTTAAATTTACCCAAATTATAAAATATTAGTAAAAATATTTAAAAATAGAATAAATTACTTACTAGGAAAAGTATGAAATATCCAAAATAAATTTAAAAATGAAATAGTAGAATCAAATACACTTTCTGGAGGAGTTACAGTAGAATAGATTATAAGAATTTCATAAACTTATACAAGTCATATTCTTCAATTTATCGAATATGAATAATAATTTATACACGTTCTTATTTTTCAATTTTCATTTTTTTCTCATTTGATGTTATCGAGAGTCCCCTTCTGAACTACTAATTAATAGTTTTTGTTCTGTTTCCTAACAATTGTTATTTTTGGGTTTCCTTTGTTATGGTCCTAATCAATTTCTTTTCTTTTTTTGTCCCTTTTCTTTTTTTTATATTTTTTATATTTTTTATATTTTTTAAATATTGGAAAGATCTTATACCCGTATTTAATTTAGAATTTATTTTCTAAATAAGGTTTTTATTACAATGATTCAGACAGAAGTTGCACTCTTCAGTTATGTAGGCTTGCAAAATAAATTTGTACATTACTTGTAAAACTTTGCAAGCAATTACATAGTCACTTTATTATGGCATGATATGCTGAATAAGGTGTAAATTAGTGAAACCCACCCACCTCCCTTACACCTGGCTTACTAGTAGTTACTCCAAACTTGAAGCTTACTTTACTTGGGGCTTACTTTACTTGGGGCTTACTTTACTTGGGGCTTACTACAAGCTTGAACTTTACTCTAGCAAGTCACTAATTTGTGACCATTTGATCTAGGTTAACCTTCATCTAAGGATCAGAGATGATTGGACCAGCGAGGCTATTCCTGTCCATACAACAAACAAGTGAATATTTAGAGACTTCTTTGAGGGTATAAAACCTTAGGAGTTTCTTTGCCATATGCATCTATTTACTTGTCTGCTTTGAAAGTAATTCTAGTTTGCTACATGTGTGTGAGAGATTTTTAGAGCTTGTGAAGTTTTGGTATTTGGTATATGGTGGTGTGGAGCTGAAGCAAAGTGCAACATGGCTGAGTCTGATGGAACTACTACTCAGGTCTTCTAATTTATGATTGCAATTAGACTCTTTCATCTCTCCCTTTGATTTGTATGTTTGGTGTAGGGTTTGATTTTTCTTGTGACTGCAATAACAAGCTGTAAAGGGCTGTTGACACCTTGTCTACAAGCATAATCCTAACTGTGGTTTTGGTTGTGTTTATGGGGACAGGTGAGGTCCTTTACCTCTGGATTTTTCTTACTTTACTACACCAACATTCAAGGGATGAGATGATTTCTGGAGACTCAAACTATTTTGTGTTTGATCTTGTATTGTCAGTTTTAAGACAAACTTTTCTCTATTATTTGGATTGTTTTGTCATACACTACTATATTGTAAGTAGTGTGTTGATTGAGAATTCTTTGATGAAAAGCACTATGTGTCTATACTGGTAATTTGGAATCACAAGAGAGTGTACAGATTTGATTAGGTTTGAATTGAGAATGGGCTGATTGAGAATGAAATTTGGTGAGGAAGGTGATAAAAGTTGCCCTGTAAAGGGATGTCCCGCCCACCCACCCTTAGGGGTAGGGAAGTTTTTTTTCAATTACTTTTATCTTTATTTAATTCTTTTTCCATATAGATTTTGGACATCTCCCTAATCCTTCATTATTTAAGGTTTTCTTCTGTTTAGATTTTTATTCCTCTGCATTTAAGTGTTTTTGAAATCGCTAAATGAGGGTTAAATTTCATTTGGTTTTGATTATGTCTCCATTTGTTTTTTTTTCCCCACAGATTATTATTTTAAACCTTTTCTTTTTTTGGTTACTAACTTACTAATTTATGTTTTTATGTTTATTTATTTTCCTTTCCATTTTTAGATTTAGTTAGTTTCCCGACTTCTCTTATTTTTTTCCAATAGTCAAGTATTTTTAAAATTGCCGAGTAAGGTTTTATTTTCATTTTGGTTTTTATTTTCATTTGGTGTTTATTTTCATTTGGTTTTTATTTTGATTTTGTTTTCCTTCCAACTTCAGAGAATTCTCTTACCTCTCATCATTTGTTTTATGGATTTTTACTCTCTTTTTTTTTTTTTTTTAATTTTTTTTTAATTTTAATTTTTTTTTTTTTTTTCCCCGACGACTTTTAATGTGATGGGATGCTGTAGAGGGGCAGCATTATAATGGGCGCCGGTCATCCCCTATGACCGTGGCGCCCTTTACCCCGTGGGGTAGAGAGGGGGAGGAGCGCTCCCCTTTCCCCCCTCTTCCAGCCGTTGCTGGGTTGCGGGGAGGAAGAGAGCGGGGAGCGCGGAGCTGAGGGCGCGGGGAGGAAGGGAGCCGCGAAGCTGAGGGCGCGGAGGAGGGGAGTCGCGGAGCAGTGAGGAGGGGAGTCACGGAGAAGTGAGGAGGGGAGAAGTGAGGAGGGGAGCAGTGAGGAGGGGAGCAGTGAGGAAGAAAGTCGCGGAGCAGTGAGGAGGGGAGTCGCGGAGAAGTGAGGAGGGGAGCTTCGGTGGCGACGCGCAGCTGCAGGCAGCAAGGAGGACCGACGGACAATCAGCAAACAAGAAGCACGGCGTGAGTTCAGGTAACAATTTCAGCTGCTTATTTCAAATTTCTTCATTGAGTTCAGCTGTGCTTGTTGGGCTGAGTCTACTGTGCAAGGTGTTGTATCGTGTTGGTTTCTACTTGCAAATGGTTGTGTGAAGATGGTTGTTGTCTTGGTTGTGTAAATGAATGCGTGCTGAAATGTATGCAAGAAGCTTTCCTTCACGTGTTGCAGCTGTGCTTGTTGCGAAGTTTAGAATCTAAACATTGAATTTACTCTCTTTCCTACTTCACTATTCACATAGGACTTAGAGTGCGTCGTTTTTAGCTCAGGTGCTGGGGACTCTAACAACTGTATGTTGTGTTGCAGCCATGGTTGCTGGCAGCAAGGACGACGGTGTTCTCACGCAGTGGGACCTCCCTTTCGACCTGAAGGCTCTACCGTAGGATGTGGCTGACAAGGTCGTGGTGATTGCGCCCTTTCTTCTTAGTAGGATGAACGCAAACTACGACATCGATTTCTTCCACCGTACACTTGGCCTCTGGAAGAAAGGGATATCCTTCACCGAGCTCAACAGTGACAAGGTATGCAAGAAATCCTTGTTCACTAAGAGTTGGCCGGAACGACATGGAGGGCAGCACCACATTGCTGACTGCACTGACAAACAGGCTATCGAGGCTTACACACTCCAGCATGCGAAGGTGTATGGAGGTGAAGGCCCTGACAACGGGACATTTGGTACCTCCTTCCTTCGAGGCTATCATCTGACCTTCGAGCTGGGCGAAGACGTCAAATGGGCAGAGAAAGCCGCGACCTTGCAGAAGGCACGTGATAAGAAAGATGCCCGCAACCCTCTCAAGCTCACACCCCCAGCCTTCAGAGAGCAGATGGAGGCCCTCATCGACGTGCTCGCTGGCCACATCGACAACAGACCCTCTGTTGGCAACACATCCTTGGCCATTGAGGGAGTCGGCATCGGACCTAGCCACGGGGTCCTTGTTACGGGGAGCAGCAGCAAGGGAGCGCCTGCAGCAGAGGGAGCTCGGGGTCGCACTCGAAGCCAGCTCAAGTTGAAGGCGCCCTTGATCACTGAGGAGGAGAGCTTGCCCAAGTCTTCACTTGCTGGCAGCAAGGATGAAGACCGACCCAGCACGGATCCGAAGGCGAAGCTGGACCAGGCCAGGGCCAAGAAGGCGAGATTTCAGGCCGACCTCACGAAGAAGGAGGCTCAGAGGGAGTTGTTTGAAGGAGATATCAAGAACCAGAAGACCTTTTTGAAGGAGAAGGAGGATGAGGAGGGCCGGTTCTATGAGGAGATTGCTGCCCACCGTGCTGCCAGCAAGCTAGCCGGGGCCGCTGGCAACACGGCAGAGAAGAAGCGATTGGATGCTCTGGCCCGTCTAGGTGGTGATCAGATGGCCAATGCGAGCAAGGCTGCCGAAGAATCCCAGCTTCGCATTGACAACAAGGAGAAGCAGATGGATGCATTGATGGGGGACATAGAGAGGTGCAAGGCCGAGATTGGTGCTCCTAGCGTGGAGATCATGACCCTGGAGCTGGCAGCGGCATTCATTCGCCCGAAGAGTGTGCTCCCACACCTGCCATCCGAGTTTCGAGCCCTCCCCATTCAGGTTTCCGATCCTTGCCCCTTCTGTGCACGGTACTTTGTTGCCGCCGCTTGTGTACCCTTGAACTGCGGCTGCTTGGCACACCCACATTGCATGTTTGAGGTTGTCTTCTCCCTTGACGCCAAGTGTAGCCGTTGCTGCCGCTCCTTGAGTGGGGGGTGGCTTGGGCAATGGGGATTTCCACTGCATGAGTCGGCTCAAGCGGAGCTCCAGCACCTCCAGGAGGTTCTCAAGTCCGAGGTGGGAGCACCAGACCTCCAGAGCCCCGTTGCTAGCAGCAAGAGGGCCGCTAAGCGCTCTTCTCCTCCTTTGGGGAAGGAAAACCAAGTCAAGAAGAAGACTCGCTTTCTGGAGGAGTCGGAGGCTTCGGGTTTGTATGTCATCGCCAAGATCTCCGCTCAGCCCCTGGTATCCGCGGCCGTGCTGCTAGCAGATGGAGGGGATGGCGATGGTCTTGCTAGCACCCAGAAGTCAGATGACCTCAGCTTCCAGCGGGGGACACAAGCCCCTCCATGCCAGGAGGCCGAGGACACAGCCACTCATGGTGGTGGACTCAGCTCCAGTACCACCGAGTCCGGGGGGACATCTCAAGACCCGGCTGGAGCTGCCGTAGAGAAGCAAGTTGATGCCATCGCGAGCTCAGTAGAGGCTTAGAGTCTGTGGTTTTTTTTGGTTGATAGTGCCATAGCGGATTAGTATTAGTGGCATTTACTTTGTGCCACGTTGCATTTGCATTTGCTGCCCTGATTTTTGACTCTATTTTCACAGCTACGGTGCCAGCAAGTAGTTGCTGGCAGCAGTGTGTAAGCAGTCCCGATTGGAAGGGGGGGGGGGGGGGGGTTGGGGTCAGACTTTAAAAAAACCGAACCTCATTTTTTTTGATACTTATGATGAATGTTATCCTCTTTTATTTCTATCTTGTACATGTGGCTGCCACATTGGTCGTGATGGTATGGAAGTCGCCTTGGTCGTGAACTCTAATGTGTGCTGACAGCAACATGTTCTAGAAGAAGGCTGTCATTCATCAAGGGGGAAGGTTACATGATTGACCATATATGTACCATACATGATGTGTCAAGCACAAAGCATAGTCCCTTACAAGTGTAAAGAATCATTCTGGCATTGGTCTAGTGAAACATGGAGTCATCTCAAATACTGTAGGCAGACTTGTGAAGACACTAATAGATCACCTTAATGCCGTGGTGAAAAGTTGTTGTCCTACACCTCCACTATCTTGATGGTTTTGGGAACCGCCACCTCACCAAGAAGTACACGCCTCTCATTACGTATGTTGATCTACATCAATTATGCCTCCAACAAAATGCGTTAGTACAATTATGCTGATACCAAGCAGCAACACCTTCCATATCTAAAACCAATGGGGTGATGCTGCAGCCTGCTTACATGTACCTTTTTTTCACGTGAACCGTCTGCTTCCACCAGAACCATGTTGTACTCTTTGGGATCATCGTCTCCGAGCGTCATTGCAATTTCATGGCGCAAGTGGGATACAGGCCAATCCTTGCCCACTTCAAATGCTGGCATTGGTCTCCCTCTAAATGTACAGCAGACTTCTACCATCTCCACCTCTGGTAGATAGTCAATCGCATCCCATCTGTTATTGGCAGCACCCCGAAACCTTGTATACTGGAACCTGGTGTATAGTGTTTGCCTGCCCACATGGAACGGAAGACAACGCTGGACCTATTCACAACGCACTTGATAACATCCTGGCCAATGTGAAACTTCTCAGCCCATCCAGGATTCATTAGACTACTTAGGAGTGCCTCTGACGGAGAGTGTAGAACAAAGAGTGTAGGAGTCCGCCGAATGTTGTCACATGCGATCGCAAACAAGTCCACCATAACGTGGACAGGCATAAACCATTGCTCATGGGCGAAACTACTGCCAGTGGACGCTTTCATCGCATTCAAAAAATCTGCTGTCAGCTTCGTCCTGAAGGCTTCGGAGGTGTGCATGTCTGGCAAAGGCCACTCCACGTCGTTGAAACCAGGTAGCGGGATTGGTTCTATCCTCCCGTACAACGTAGGCTCTACCGGGGGAAAATATACGCCACCAAGGAAGAATGTACCCGTGTCCAACAAGTCTGTATGGCTTCGACCATTCCGCGTTGCCTCCCCAATCTCTGCATGGAGCACAAGAATGGGACTGATGATAGACGTGGGGTGCACCCAATCATCAAAGTGCGAGGAGTATAGGTAGTTTGCCGTGCATTGCCTACTTGCTGCCACAGCGGGATCCAAGCTTAATTGGCGAGGCTGATACGCATGCCGCACAAGCACCTTATCCAGGTTGCTTGCTCCACGCACACCAAGTGTCCATGAGAAATCCACGATCTGAGCCTTGAAGGCCCCTCGAAAATTATCTCCACCATGCCGCCTTGCCTCTCTACCCCAAGGCCCTTCCAACTTTGGTTGCAGTAGAACCCACGAATCCCGGTCCAGCCTCATTGGGATCCAATTGCCATGGACATCTTGATCGTTGTGCAAAATTACGCTCTGAACTATCGATTTTGGCCGTCTAGCCATGCTTCCCTAAACCCCAAGGTATTAGCAGACACAAAAATGAACTATAACATCTCCCTTTCGTACGAACCAAGGTGAGGGAACATGCTGCGAGCACAGCGAAAATCAAATTTGCATAGTTTAAGCACTTGAGGAGAGCAAAATCCTGAGTTCGTAATCAGAGATGAAGTTTGAAGAATTCATGCCTAGTCACAGCATTTTCCTCCAGGAGGCAGAAAAGCTTGGATCATGTCAAGACAGGGAATTGATCATATTGAAAAAAAAATTACCTAGTTTTGTAGCTCGCTGGCAGCAAACGGCACATTGAGTTGACAGCGAAGAAAGCCGCACTTCCACCTTGATTCAGCAAATAACTACTCAAGCACAATTCGCTACATGAACAACATCCACAACCCCAAATCACCTGGTCAACTCCCAGCAAGTGCCAACTCTTGCTGCCGGCACCGAATTTCCACAATCACGTGTTTCTCCCTTCGCACTAACCCACACCCACTCTCCCAAATCCTCTCAGCCCCAACTCCCGCTGGCTGCAACCAATTTCCTTAGTGCGTCGCTTCTCCCGTAGCGCCGAACATCTGCTGGCTGCACTCACTCTCCCTACGAAGTTCAAAAACTTCGGCACTCACTCATCATCGGTGGGGGAGGTAGGTGGGCGGACTTATAATTTCCTCGTTCAAAGTGCTGGCAGAAAGTTTGCTGACAAGAGTAGTCGGCTCGGGATCCGGTCCTTGCTCCGCCAGTCCGCTGTCAGCCCGGCACTGTAGATGTGCCTTCCACACGCCTCGCTCGGAGGTCATTCGTTCGAGCCCCCGTGGCGGTTGCTGGCACCACGGTGGCACAGGACGTGCCACGTCAAAAAGTACGCGGGCAGCGCCTGTTTTTTTCTCTCACGTGCCGCTTACACGGCCTTTTCATGACCCCATTTTGCACCTAATGTCTGCATCCGAGTATCCCAAGAGATGGTTCTCCTCCCCAGCTTTGAAAAAGATGCCGAGCCAGGGGTACCGTCGGATATACCGTAAGATTCCACGCGCAGCTTGTAAGTGGGCTGTTGGTATACCGACTACATATGCCAACTGCTAGTGCAATATCCAGGCGGGTTTTTGTGAGCCAGTGAAGTTCACCAATCATGGCTCGATATAATTGTGCATCACACGACGGTGTGTGGGTCTCCTTTCGAAGCTTCAGACCTTCATTGATGGGAATATATGTCGGATGAGCCGCTTCCATGTCAAAATTCTTACTTGTGGGATAAGTCAGTCATGGCAAATTCTCTACTAAGTTTCTTCTTGAGTTCGGTGATGAGGTGCGGCAAGCTCTCGGTTATTTTGAGATCATCGACATATAAAAGCAAGATCACGGTTCCGCGGTGATCATGTCGATAATAAACATTAGGGTCTGCGTTGGACTTGTGCATGCCTTGGCTTCGAAGATATTGATCCATGCGAGCATACCAAGCTCTCAGGCTCTGCTTGAGCCCGTAGAGTGCACGATGAAGACGACATACCTTGTGTTCTTTTCTAGGCAATACAAATCCTTCGGGTTGCTCAATGTAGACCTCCTCATCAAGATGGCCATTGAAAAAGGCCGTTTGGACGTCCCTCGGATCCGAGAGGAGAATATATATATTCTGTTTTTGAACTTCAAACTGTGAGTGAAAATTGTAACCACGCACTCAAAAAAGCAAAAAAAAAAATACTTGGTCGAGGCACCACTTGCATCTCCAGTGCCTCTTGCATTCACTTTTTTTGACAACTCGCATGGAAAATGACGAGATTTTTTTTTTTCTTGGAAATATGGCTTGTTGTATGTTTTTGGAAAGCTCTTGTCGAGGGCTTTCCAACGATGTATTACATTAAAGATTTGGAGAAAATCTCCATGTGTAGGGCCAATTTGAAGAATTCAAATCAGCATTGTCAAAATATCAGCATAGCTAAGATACCTTTTTTGTTGAATAATTTTAAAAAGCTAATACATTATGGATCCCTTTGAGGTGTGAAGGCCACATTTATCTTTTCTAACTTTCAAGAACTTTTATGTGTTTTAATCCCTTTCAGGTTGGATGCCTAATTTTACTTAACTCAAAATTCAATAAACATGTGATTGTTAAACCTCTTTTGGATTCCTACATCACTTTGTATGCTTTGAATGTATTTTTCATTGGAAAGACACATCCTTTTATGGGTCTTTGAGATTCAAGAATTTCATCAAGTGGTTTAATTTTGAGTATTATTTTATAGTTTTTATGGAAAATTACAAGATCATTTGTTTTGGGAAATAATACTTGTGACATGTTTTTAGAAATTTTTCTTCAGGGGTTTAAACAATTGTTGTATGATGAATTTTAAATTCAGACCATGTTGTAGTTATAGATATGTTATTTCTATAGATGGTGGAAAGGGGAAGGTGTACTCCATTACTATCATCAATTAACCGCAATGTACATTCTTAAATTTCATGAAGATGATATCATAGATCCTTGGAAAGATAGGACAAGAAAAGTACTGCAAACACGTTTACTAGATTTTTTTATATCTCTAAAAGATGGATTACAAAGTGGATACTTTCATCGACTTGGTTTCAACAAGGTTATGCGTTTTTAGAACTTACTACACTTGATAGATTCCTTTGGAAGTTTCTTTGGAACTAATTGCAATTGCTATAGAAGTTTTTACTTTGTGACTCATATTTTCTCCTAATGGATCTAATTTAAATTTATGCTTAGGATGTATTTGAACTTACCTTCTATAAATAAAGATCATATCTACTAAGCCCCTTCAATTGTATAATATTCTATAGTAAATCATAAAAAGGTATATTAAAAACAAAAATTGTAATTTTAAAACTACATGTAATCGACTGTCGGATCCACCTTTCAATGTTATATCTTTGTGGAATTTTATTTTCAAAAGTGGATATAAAAGAATACTCTCTTTGTGAATCCAAAATGGCCTTGCGTAAGAGTTTTTTCCGACCTAGTTTTGGTTTTTATCCCATTTCTTCTTTTGAAATAAATTTAGCAATTTTTTTCGTTTTTCTTTTTATGGGATTTTTTAAAATTCTTCCAATTTTTTTTCCTTTTTTGGTTTTTTTAAAATAATAGTCAAATTTATTAACCTTCCAGGGTAATAGGTGTCATTTATTATTTAATCATGTCTTCGAAGAAAGAGTTTTAAGATTATGGTTTGATAGAATTGGGTGAAAAGATTTCATTTTTGTAAAAAAAATTCAAACTTTTTTTTGAAAAAAACTGAAATTTTGTGCTCACCGCTCACCGCTCACAAGATAGCGTCGCTGGTGTACCGTAGTACCATAGCAGGTTTGCCCAAAATAATTCTAAAATTAAAAAACATGAAAATTAGAAAATTATGAAGACAGATAAACAAGTACATAAGAGAGGCAAACCGAAATTTTTCCCAAAAAAACAAGAAAATTATTTGCAAGGTAGAGAACTTGCTATGGTGCTACGGTATAAGTTTCCAAGAAAATACATGTTTTAGAAGTCTTCATATCAAGTGGTCAAGCATGTACAAAGAAGATGATTTTGTTTCCAATTGAAGAGTTTCTAATGTAGACAAAAATTTCTACAAATTTTAATTTAGCAACTAGGTCCACAAGGTGAAGGCATGAATAGAAGAGATGTATCTTTATTTAATATGACAAACTAATCAGATTTGAAAAGAACTACATATCCACGAATTTCATTATAGTAGTCATTTCCAAGACTTGTCATCAAAATTGAGCAAAGTCCACTGAAGAGAGAAGGAGAGGAAATAAAACCAGCAATGGGCAACATGGCAATTGTTCCTAAATGTTTGGTGGAATTCAACAATGTCGATATGTGTGCTTGGAATACAATGAATATGAGAAGCTCTAGGCTACCTTTGTTGTTCCCAAAAACAATTCTAACCATAGTAATGCAATAAGAAATGTGTGAGGTGGCGATTTTTTTGCATCTCAATCCATCGTCTCCTAGAAGATTTTAGATTAAGAATCAAACGTGAAGTGTATAGTATTTGTAATCCATACCCCTTTTAGAATACGTTTGATCATATTTCACAAACAAATGATTAGATTTTAGAACGCAATAAGTCAATGGAAAAATTTGCTACCAAATACCATTTTTCTTTCAACATTGCATGATTTTAAACAACACATTATGCCCTTCATATATTATAAAAAAAGTTTGTATTTGCCACAAAGATATGTTTAGGGGTCAAACTAGATGTTTGCTTCTACAAAGTGAGAATAACCAGTTTCTTTATTTCAAAGCCTAATTTTGTGATTGTTGTCTACTGACTCTACTTCTTTCTCAGCGCCTTCTCCAAACACGTGCGTAGTGAAGCTACTTTTGACCTACAAAATGGAGCAACTCCACCATTGCAACCAAACTTCCCAATTGAACGTACTTTAAGGCTAAGGTAGAGAACGGTTAACATAAGGTGATTTGACGAGAAGGAACAGAGTTAAAAATTATTAGAAATTTCTTTGAAATGAAGAAGAAGAAATGATGAAGAGTGCAGGTTGTATCGTATTTTTATTCCTCGTAAATAATTATCTACAATTCTTTTAAGTGGGAAGTTTGTCATACACCCTTCTTGTATACTAGACTCTTCCTGAACCAAATGTGAAGGTGTTCTAAAACCGTTAACTAATATCACGGAAAACTGGATGTAAGACTACTACAGAAAACCACAATTGACATTATGCGGCAAAACCTCAATCGTCCACCAAAACTTGGCTGGTTATGCGGAAATTCTCCATTTTTAGTTGAGTACCATGTCCCTGTTTCATTGCAACTCTTCTGCACACCTTGAAGGCATTAAACCAGTAGTCCCCATCCTCACTATTGAGGTTACCTCGGCAATTCTATATTCACAATCAAACAAACTTGACCACTTCATAGAGCTCCAATAGAGGTGGAGAGACCTCACAAGATCAGGGTTCCAAATAGTCAGAGTGTGTCCTGCACTACCTTAATTCCGTTAAGTGGACAGAGAACATGAATTAAATATTTTGATTCAGTTTCAATTGCGTAAGGATGAGAACATACTGTATGTGCGGTTGTTGACAAGGGTGACGCTTCAGTAGAATTTCACATGACCCACATGAAACGATTTGGTGTTTTCCTTTCTTTCTTTTAAAAAAAAATAAAAATAAAAATTGGTTGTTCAGTTGCGGTGGAGGGACTCATGCCAGTTCTTGGATTGTAATCATGATTCATGTGAACCATTTGGCTGTCATGTGAACCTTGTCAGTTGGCCTACCGCTTCCCCACAAGCACCGCTCATCTTCTGCCCTCAGGCTGGATCATTCTTTTGAAGAAAAGCCACCGATCCAACACCACAATTCCTCCACCTTGGAATTCTTGCCTCGCACCTCGATCTGCATTGACATCCTTCCTTTGCTATGTTTTTCTGGCTATCATCTAAATAGCACGTCACAAATGTCATGGGTAACAGTGGTTTGTTCACGCGGAGAAATTATAGCTCTGATTCACACAAGAGTCATCTCTCTCCACAAAGGCCAGCATTGATGTGGTGAAGGCATGCAGGTGAGCTATATTGCAGAAGATGGAACTTGGTCTTGTCAGTTTTTTGTTTTCTGGTGATCTTAGTCATGGGATATTGTGGATTGAATGTGTGGCAGTAAGTTAAGTCTACTAAGGTTCAGGCTTGCCGCATTCTGCTTGTCAGGTCACTGGATGGACCATTCAGTGACCTGTTTCATTAATTGATGCGGTTGTTAGTTACTGAATGACAGGATTAGCCAGAGTGTGGGTTATGGAGTTATGAAGGGGTGATTCTATTCGAATCATGGACCTGTGGTTATGTACATTGCGCGACATCTGTGGATTTTTGCAGAGAGGAATTGACTAAACACGGGGGTTACGATCTGGGTATGGATCAAGACCGGAAATTGAAGATGGTTTTAGTGTTTTGAGTCTTAGTCAAGACTTTGCGAACCGGGACAATTGTCTACGATGGGGGTGGGATTTGAGAGCACGATTGACATCTACCTCCGGGTCCGGCCCATTCCCAGTGGAGCGACAGCCCTGTTTGAGTTGAACCAGGAAGAAGGCCACGTGACATGGACAATCCCCAGGCACGTTGCTTTGGGGATGGTGAATCATCAGCGCGAGCATTACACTTTCAAGTTTAGTGGCATTTTTGACGTGGAAAGCAAACAAGATGAAGTATTTCAGAAGGTCGCTCACAAGGTAGAAACCCTAACAACTCCTCCTTGAATTTTCTCTAGGTTGACATGGTTCAACAAATTCTTAGCGATCATTCCGGATTCTGGGTGAACTCTGTAACTTTGAAGATTTCCAAAAAGCGCAATAAGGAACCTTGAATCATAAACCTTATGGTGCTGCCTGCCTTCAGTCCTTCCTGTTGTTGGGTGGCAGTCTCTGTATGTGCGGTAGTAAACATCTAATCTTATGGTGTATAGTATTCATATGATAGTACCAGATACGTCTCTTGTCATCTGTAAAGACTTCAAGTTGGCTTGAGTATCATGCCGGCGAGACAAAGCTACAGAACGTTATCTACAAGTTACTGCGTGCTAATAGTAAGGGGTGTTGGATGGAGGGCAGTGTAGGTGGTGGTAGGGTCTTTGGACGGCTACAATGGCACAATCTTTGCGTATGGACAGACAGGCTCAGGCAAGACTTACACCATTACAGGAGGAAACGAGCGCTATGTCGATCGTGGTATCATTCCACGGGCCATCTCCCTCATCTTCAGTGAGGTTGCAGAACGGAGCGATTACAACTACACGTTGCACTTTTCTTACATGGAGGTTTACAATGAAATGGGTTATGACCTCCTTAACCCTGACCACGAGACTAAAGCTCTTGAGGACTTGCCTAAGGTAAGATCCTCGATCTGTGCATAGTTCTTTATTTCTGAATTCAGTTTTGTTGCGATTCTTTGAATTTCAGGGATAAAAGGCCGTGACTCTACTTTTCCCTCTTGTTTTAGAGTGAGACCTAGATGAGACCTAGTGCAGAATTCAACGAGAGCCCCAATGAGTGAGTGAATAATGTGTGCATAGGAATAACAATCATAAAGTGAAATAGCTCATTTTACAACTACACTCTACATTCTACCTTCAACTATTACACTTTTGTGATGTCCGAAGCTTTATAGGCGTTCCATCTCGTGCACTAACCACATATCTGGAGGTCAATAAAGTCAGAAATATGAACTATTCTTGTTAATTTTGAACAAAGTTTACCTTCCAGAGACACTACGGCATAATATAGCTAACAACACATTGCCTTGCCATGGGTGTATGCCGGGATAGGTGACGTTACTGGAAGACGAAGACAGTGTGTTTCATCTCCGCAATCTTTCGCAGCACCTTGCCACGTATGTAGGTGCTAATTCTAAACCCCATTCTAAACATTCTGTGGGTCGGTAGCGTCTTCGTGTTTTCCTCTTCAAATGTAGCCTCTTCACTATCTGGCATCCAAATTCTACTCCCGATTGAACACTAACACCTAAGTTTGTTTTAACGAATTAGTAAATCATGTGAAACAACATTCGAAAATCTTTTGTGAGTAACTGGTAAAATAGAAGTGCATACCCTTTTAAATCCTGCGCATTTACGAAGAGATAGCATGCTCCATCTTAGAATCGCAAACCGAAGTGCAGCTCTAGAAATCCATCCAACATTTATCTTGTCAATTGAGAGTCAGAATTTATAGCCAGCAAGTATCGTAACCTCGCTCAATGCAGAGTTGCCACAATGTTCTAGAGAGCGTACGAGTAAATATCTACAGATTTTTCATGTTAAATACCGGAATTGGTCGTCTGAGATGCAAAAATGTGTGCGAGTTTGGAACAGCAATGAGGAGGAAGCCTTAAATCTGCTCTTCGTAGGCGATACCAACAGAATTATCAGCTCCACTCCTATGAACATGGCCAGTTCACGATCACATTGTATATTTACAGCGCATATCCTTGCGTGCAAAGTAGGGGAGGAAACAGTTCGTAAATCGAAGCTTAACCTTGTGGATCTGGCTGGTTCCGAGCGCGTGTGGAAGACTGGAGTGGATGGTCAGGTACCATTTTCGTTTTTGAAGATAATTTATGTTGTGCACGTAAATGCTTCACAGCATGTCTTTCCTTTCAGATTCTTGAAACACCAGATTTCTAATCAGCTATTGACTGTTGCAGATTCTGAGGGAGGCGAAGTATATCAACTTGTCTCTGCACTATTTGGAACAGGCATATACCTCGCTCATACCTCTCTAATATCGCTAGACATTATTTGGGAGTTGGGCAGTCTCTTCAACTGGAAGATGATTTCGTTCACTTTGTGCAGGTTATTGTAGCCTTGCAGGAGAAATCTCAAGGAAAAATGCGCACTCACATTCCCTACCGCAACTCGATGATGACTTCTGTATTGCGCGATTCGATTGGAGGCAACTGCCGGACGGTAAGAGAATTGATGCAACCTCTATGTGTTACTTTCTGCTGCAATTGCAATGGTTATCGAATGTCCTCAGAGCCAAAACAGGAAAAATACAATGATGTCTATCATTGTAAGAAACTGACGAACTTCAGGGCTAAGGAAGTAGGGTTAATTTTCATTCTCTTCGTTGCAGGTGATGATAGCAACAGTAACCATCGCACAAGAGCAGTTGCCAGAAACCATCTCCACATGCCGGTTTGCCCAGCGTGTGGCAATGATATCAAACCAGGTACGAGTTTTATGTTGCCTTCAAAATTTGCTCCTGCTCAACCTCCCTCCCATTGCATCTCGAGTTACCGTCAAATGAACTCTCTTTGAATGAGATGAGCATCAGACAGTTTGCATCACAGATTGATGGTATTGTGCAAGGGGCAGTGTCAAGAGGAGTAATTTGAAACAGCAGGAGTGTCTGCTAGCTAACCTCGTGAATCGGCTGCATGACTTGACCAGGTAACACTCAACGAGGAGATCGACCCCAACTTACTGATTAAGCGGCTCAAGCAACAAATTCGAGACATGAAGGTATGGGCTCTACACATTCCTTCATGGGCGTGAAGTAGCTTGTACGTGAAATCAAGCCTTACTCATATTTCTCATGATTGATTTTGCTTGGTGGTTTCAGGAAGAAATTGCTATGCTGCGGGGAGAAAACGAAAATCGACCTCCACTATCTGCAAGTGAAATTGAAAATGTTCGCAGCCGAGTCACTGGCTTTGTTAGTGACAAGAGTGCTGATGCAGATCTTCTTTGTGGAGGTTCGTTTAACTTGCTTCAATGTCGCACCCTTTCGTCCCTAGAAATCGATTATGAAACACGTTCATCGTTGAGTGACTAAACTTATTAATTAAGTGACGACTGTTTTGATGTCTACTGTTCTTCCTGCTCTATTTAGGTTTGGTGTTTTTTGAATAAATGTCAGCTGGTTAGGTGGGCTTGTTCGTATCCCTTTGATGCAGGCAGTACGATGCATATACGAGCTGCATTTCAAATTTTTAAAGAAATGCTCAACAATGGAGAACTGCAAACGGTACAAGGTGTAGAAGGTCCCGTTAAACGTGAAAAGGAGTATTTGGTGTGTGGTGAATCCACTGACGTGAAGACACTTCAGGATAAAGTTTCTGATTTACAATACCAGGTTTTTGCAGGATCCCCTAGTAGCAGAAAGTCTACTTTTTACCTGTTTTCTAGGATTTTTTGTTTCCTGGGGCACAAGCCATGGTTCCTACAAATTTCTCTGGTGTTTCGGAAGGCCAGGGAAGCCAACTGTGGACGTCATTGTTAAGAAGGCCAATAACATGCTGGATTGATTAGTGTGCAGTTGAAACAACGAGACAACGAAATCCAGATTCTTGTTGCATTCATTCGCAAACGAGAGGCAGCTGGAGAGGGACCAGCCCGACCTTCGTCAGCCCAACCTGCAACAGACCGACCTTCATCAGCCCGACCTGCAACAGACCGATCTAATTCATCAGCCCGACCTTCAATAGGCCGGCCGTCGTCGGCCCGACAACCATCAGCTCGTTTAAATTCAATCACCGAAGAGCATGGCCGGGACATGACATCACCTCAGCTGCTGGCTGAGAAGAATTATGTCGCACCACAAATCTCAAGAACGCCAGAACTGCAGAAGCCCAGGAGCACTGAATTCGACATTATGGAGTTGCCAGCAGATACAGTACCTGAAAATGGAGTGATAGATAAGGAGAAAGCCTTTGAGCTGTAAGTAATACATCATCTCATCCTCTACATTAACAAGAGTAAACCCTCTTGCACCTCCAACCAGGACTTCGTGAATCACTACTTACAAGATGATACATGTACATCGTTAATATTCATCCGATCTTCGACCACAGTTTGTATTCCCTTGGTGTGAACCTGGACAAACAAAAAACTGCTTGCACTTAGTTATTGCCTTCAGAGAAATATTTTAACTCGGTTGGAACTCTGTTGCCAGGTTCTTGAAAGGAAACAGCACAATGGAAGCTATTGAGGAGAACAAGTCTCTGTTAAAGACGAAGTATGCGGATGCCAAAGCTCTTGGTGAGAAGGTGAACCGCGCTAGAGATGTGAGTTCTTCCCTACATACCCTACGTCACAATGATTTCCAAGCTCATCAATTCATTACTTAGAAATCTACTCACAACCGCGGCAGATTCGTGAGTCGGGCTAAAGGAAGTGAGTAATTCCATTAATTACAATGTATGAAAACCATGAATATGTAATGGGGTTAGGGTGACACTCAACAGAGACTTTGCCCGGTCTGCAGTTCATATATGACCTGTCCGAATAACAGAGAATGGGGCAAAAGGTGAAGTAAACAGCTTCTAAGTTACTTTACAGAAGCAGTGTTTAAGCCTCAAGTTTTCAGAGAGAACTAGAATACCTAGAGCTAAAACCTGGAATAAGAATGTCACTTAAGTGTATGGTCAGTAACCACGATAACAAATCTAACTATGTCATGTTTGTATTGGCTCCATGAGCTCCGGGTAATCAATTTGTATAGTAGCAGTGATCACTGTACTATCTGCAACTGACAGTGTGATTGTGATCATGTTTGAGAGGTAACAGTGCATCAATGTATTGAAAGAGAGGATTGAGAAGCATCGTGTGGAGCGGGCACGGGATTACATTGTTTCTGGTGTTTCTGATGGATCCTTGCTTGAGCATGATCAAGAGGAAGACGAACTCCTTTGCTCTATTGACGCTGAGAAGGTGAGTTGCGTCTGCTATTCATTGTTTTGGTCTTCAAAACTGTGTATTCACGATTCGGCATTTTCCACTTTTCTGGCCAGCACAGTTTCATTGAGCATGTTCAAGTCTCCAACTGTTGAATGTGTTGCAGCCTTTTGAGAGACTGAGAACCATGGGGTTGGACTTGTGAAATGGGTACAGCGGGCTTACAAAGAAGGATTCGGGCAGTTGAGGGACACAAAGAAAGAGATTGAGCACCTTCACAAGTTACTTGAACAGAATCAAGCCCAACTTCAGGTATCTCTCCATACTTCTCTTACAGCCAGCAAGAAGGAATACATTGAATCTCCCACCTCATGATAGTCACTAAGCACAATATCCACAATAAGAGAAGTTTAAAATATTATTGAATTCTCTGTCGACATAAATGTGCGTTCTTCAACAAATCTTGTGAAGCTCCCAAAAGCATTTTTTAACAAGGCCATAGATTGGTGAAGTAGGAAGCTACTATGATTTATCGAAGAACTCAGAACTCTTCCTGATGCAGACAAGAGTTAAGTTTGTTCCTTGAGCGCAATGTTCCTACTCCTAATGAATTTGGAATTTGGTCTAGGCCGATTTTGAAGTGCATTGGAGTGCAAAGATAGCACGACCTGTCCAGATAGAGAGGCCGGTGAAAAACCCAAGCATTCCAAGACTGAATATCTCAGGCTCAATAGTGCCAGAGCATCAAGCAAGCCCGGGCAGGGGGAGGCAGTCGCCCATTTCATACGAAAGCAGCAGCTTCAGTTCACGGGAAAATCTCCGCAGCCCAGTGTCCGGTAAATCTGATCGCGGGGTGGATGTGCATGGAAAGCAAGCTCTGCAAATCATGGCTTCTCCTTCCTCAAAAGACTACAGCTTCCCCTCAACCTCAGGTCAATTCAGTCCCCCTTTACCCTCAATTATTATCGCCATATTCATTAAATTGGCCAATCTTGTTTATATTGACCGCCACACTATTCAAACAAAGAGAGAAACTGCTCAGCAAACAATTGAAAGATGTTTGATGGAGATATTCATTACTTTGGCTATTTGTGCTTGCCACAATGAGGTTTGAAGTTTCAAAATACAATACATTCTCATGTTTAGAGAAGGCTTCCTGAACTGCCAAAGTTGAAGAAATTGTCAATATAGTGAATAACTCCATATTTGAAGTTTTTAACATGTTAAAAATCATGGAAGTTTGGTCAGAGTGTTTATGTTAGATTTCAATTGGGAATGTTGATATTTACAGGTGCAGGTGTGGACAAGAGCCTGGACTACTTGTCATATCCCACTTCCAAGCAACCATTGAGAGAGACAAACAATGTTGCTGGCCTTCAGCCGATTCCCCTTACGGGCAATGCAGCTGCAGATGCTGACATTATTGCCTTCTACAAAGCTCGCGCCGGGGTCCTCAAAAAAGTCTCCTGATTGCTTTTAATTGAAGTCTTCTTAAGTGTGAGATTTTTATTAAAATTCAAAAGAAGGGTACTTAGTAAAGGTCTTGTAGTAAGTTTCATCATGTTGTTTTAGAAGTTTGGGATTTGGTAACTTGTTCAAACAATGTGGCATACAAAAAGTTTGATGTGATCAATAAAAATTGAAAAAATATCCTATGGACACTAATAAGTTGGGTATTAGGTTCATTGTATCAAATTCGCTCTTCTAACATTTATATACAAAAAAACCTTTCACCAACTTTGGTAGGAAGCCTAGTAAATTAGTCAATAACTCAAACATCCATCAAAAAATTCTAAGGTATGATAACAATGACTTTTGCTTGTTTTCTTAGCTTGCCAAATTAAAAATTTTGAATACAGCTTGAATTTTGTGAAAACTTTCTTTTTGGATTACTTCGTAGGTAATTCTAAAGACAAAAAAATATTTTGTTCATTAGATTCCATATTCCAACCAATTTACACCATTTCAAAAGGAAGCATAACTATTAAAATATTTGGCTGTAACTCAAACATGTTACGAGAGTTTTCATGTATCACACTCTCCAAGGTAAAGTGTTGGTGTTAGGAACTTAGGTGCATCTACCTTCCGGTACATGGGTGCTTTCACTTGTCCTTAACTTTCCATCTTGCAGCTGCACACCAGTTGCTGCCTTCCACCTCAAAACCTGCAGCATCAACCTTGTGATGTGCAGCTCAACCAAGTGCACATGCCACCGATGTGCAGTATCAGTATCAACGAAGCGGAGACACGTGGGCCTCCAAGTAACCATCCTGTGCATGATGCAAAACAACAGTGTCCTTTGCAAGTAGCACAAAAATTTATGGTGCCACACTTCTGGACACAGATTTGATAGTACTGACACGTTGAAATCATGACAACTTAAAAAACAATTCAAACATTCAGGAGTAAAAGAAGTGTTCAATAAGTGCCAAATTGTGTGCCAGAATTGACCTGGGTACGTATTTTCTCCTCCGAGCAGTGTATTTAGTGAAGTACCCAACTGACAGTGCATTCTCATCATGACGAGGATGAGTATGAAGTACTAACAGCACATTCTTATCATAAAGAGGATGGTGCACTTTTGGGTCTGAACATTATTAATTTGTCATTCAATGGGATGCAACACACATTCAACTGTGCTGTGCGTTACAGTCTGAACTTACAGGTAACAGCCTCCGTGTTTATCAACTATATTTCTCCTGCAGGTGTAATACCAGTGCACTAAAAGCCTCCACAATGACACAAAAAATGATGCAAACAATAGTGGAAGCATGTGTGTCATACTTCGAGTAGAGCTGGGACTCGCACAAAATTTACAACAAAATTATAAGCCAACAACTCCGACTGGACTCTGGAGTGTGTTTGGCCTTACTCAGGGAAAAGCAAAGCACCATAATCCAGTGCAGTGCTCTCCATCCTCGTTAGTCCCCCGTCACAACTTCACAAGGCTTGGACATGAACTTTGTTCTAAATCTCTGTAAGCTGCTAACCTATCACCACAGCACGGCTCATCCTGCTTCAAATCTAGTACTCGGCACCTTGAAAAAAAGGCACATTGCGCCTTCATTGATCCTACATATCATGTGAATATGCTTAATTCCTGTTTTCCTCACATTCGCAGATTCATCACCAGCACCTGATTAGTATGTTTATAACTACTACTCTTGAGATGAGAACTGGTGGATGACGATAAGCTTACCCTGTGGTCCTTCAATTGATCTCAACTCTATACAAAGTGAATCACCTTCAAGAAAGGTAACGAGTAGAAGAGCAACCAACAAAAACCTGGTTAATTGTTCCTAAACCTCTGGGTTCCATTAAGCATAATGAAAGTGCCAGGCCTGGGAAGATAGTGAAGGCCATTGGAAAGGCATGAAAGGCTCAACATTCATGGCCGAATACTGATTGAATGGAAACTCACTCCACTAGAGAATCCGTCATCTCAGCATCTGATGTTGTTCTTCCGGAAGCTTTGTGGCAATTAGCACATATCCCCTTCTTCTTGGAGTCGAAGTACTGGCTGCCTGAGCTGGGCATGGAAGACATCTCACTGTCGTTCAAGTCTTGGTCTGAATCACTTGGGCAGCAACCATCCCCAAGTGCTTGCTTCTTTGGTGACCCGCCCTCGGAGCATGATGCCGTTCCTCTGCTCCTGGCAAAGGAAATCCCAAATTAGTGTTGAGCACACACGCCCTCAATTAGTGCAGCAACCACCACAACCACATAATCCAACTTCTCAGAGCGTCGTACCTTTTTCGTGAATCCAGAAACCGGGCGAGTGAGTTTTTCCTGGCATTCGGCAGGGCTGCAGGAGAATAAGACGTGAATGAGCCGACCAATACAACTCAGACATGAGCGGAGTAAATAAAGTTATAGCTATAGCCTTCACAAATTTAGAACGTCAAGAATATTAAAAAAGCCGACGTGAAATAATCAACAAAATTCAAAAACATAGGAAGGAAAGAAAATAGTTACTTACGTTTAACGGTAACGTGATGCCGGGAGTTGCCCTGTGTATTGATCATGGTGATCATGAGAGGCATTGCAGATGGTTCAGAAATGGCCATATTTGCAGAATTGGAACACTCTGCAGGCTCTTGAATATCAGAGGATGAGCCTTCAACATGAGTAGCTGGAGATGGGAGATCAGAGGGAGCAGAAGAGGTTCTAGTCAGTGAAGACAACTTGGAGTGCTGGAGATCCATTTGTTCACTTGCAGTTGACGGTTGCCGTGATGGTGTGACGTACTTAACATTTCGTAGCAGTGCTTGTGCATTTAGAGATACCCCTGCTTTTTCAGCGAACATCATGATAAGACGTGCCTGTATCATGCCAAAAAGGAAAGTGTCAAAAAGACGTCACTTAGAAATCAGAATAAAGGGTGGATGGTTTGCATAAAATAATAAGAGTTCACATAAACATCATCACTCAAAGAAAACAAGAGTAATTATACTAATCTCAATAAGACTGAATTACCTTGTCTGCCGGAATGTTGTCACAAACATTCACGACACCATCATAGAAGATGGTTAATGCTGCAGTCCGAGGTCTGCTCGAAGTGGTTTTGGGAGCAAGCCTATTGAGAGATAGCAACCGGAAAAGCTTAGATACATTTACCATCATCACATAACAGTATACTGCACCAATGAAAGCACAGAAGTAAGATCATTGACCAACAAACGACGTGGGTGGTGAAAGCCTTACATTTCTAGGGACGAAGAGGGTGCTTTGGCTACCGGAGTTGGTTCAGGCACTTCGGTAGGGGTTTCTAGGCCCTCTCCTGCTGCTTTAGAATCCATTACCCCCTTCGTTGTCTGCTTAGGAGCCAACAACATACCTGCCACCACTACTTGTTAGCAACTCACCTATCACAAACCATGTGCCAAAATGATTTCTTTTAAATAAAAAGAAAACATAACAATTGATCAAGCCCATGCAGCTTAGATGTTTCGAAGCCCAACTTACTTGATCGAGAAGTTTTGCCATAAGAATCAGATGGTGTCTGAGCAAGCGCTTCTAAGGCCCGAGTAGCGAGCAACTTCAAAAAGTCTTGTGGTCTTTGTGGAGTCCCAGGCTTTTCCTTGCCTTGCATGCGCTCCTCGTCGTTTGAAGGATGACCATGATTTGAACCTTCAAAGGTTAAATCATTTTCATTCGTCATTCTTTGCTGGCCCTAGAAACCACACAAGGAAATATTTCAGAACATTAAAGTGTACAAAGAGTTTATAACGTCCAGGAAAATGAGAGATCTTGTTTACTGAGTCCAGTAAACGCTGAATTATTATTGAAGTCGGTAAAAGCTGCAAGTATTTTCCATAAATAAAGCTTACAGTAGCTTGTGATGGCGTTGCAACTCCATTCCAAGTAGGCCATTGTGTCCCTGCAAGACAGCAACAAACTCCCTTAAAACATTCGAAAACAGTGAAAGAACGTGGCCAAAAGACTCCGCAAAAAGGGAAGTTGACAATCTAATCCACAATCCAAGCATGCAAACTGGTATTGTTCAGGTTGATACTTTCAGAAGCCCAGATCTGACGTGAGGAGTTAACATCGCGCATGTAGTACAAACCACAACACAACGGACGCAAAGTCTACAAAATCAGCATAAGTATCTTCCGAAAATCAGTTTTAGTTTCCCAAAAAGTTCCCAGAAAAACACATACAGAGACAGAAAGCCAGACTTGCATACCAAGTTTCAGAATCAGCCTCCAGCATTCGTCTGTGGTTAACTTCTGGACATCACGCTGCTCGTCACCCTTGTCGCCGATGCTCCCCCGGTGAGACGAAGATGCCCCCGCCTCCTCTATTACCTGCGTATCCTCCTGTCCCTCAAACCGCAAACTCATAGGCGAAAACGCTAGGCGCGTCGTCTTGGGCACCACCTTAGCCGCCCCGTATCCAGTAAAACCTGTAAATCCACCTCCAGACACCGCACTCGCCCTCTCACTCGCCCCATTACTCGCCAAATTACGCAAACTCGGTATCCCAACCGCCAAAGGCTTCAAACTGAAACCTCCATTCGAAACCCCCTTTGCCAGCATACTCAGCCCATTCCTGGAGAGATGGGACAACATCCCCATACTCAATGAGTACCCATCCTCCTCTCTCATCACCTCCCTCCCAGAATTACTCCTGACGGCGTCCAAACCACTACTGCTCTTGCTCCCAAGCTGCAAAAAGTTCCGAGCAACACAATCCTCCTCGTCTCCCTTCATCACATAAAAATTCACCACCTCCAGCTCCCCCACCGAAACTCCACCTTCTCTCTCTCTCTCTCCCCCCCTCCCTCCCCCTCACACCATCCTAACCTTCATCTCCTCCACTGACAACACACAGTAGCTAACTCCTACCACCCTATCCACCCTCTGACAACAGACTCTCGATTCAAATCTACTTCATCATCTCAACCAACACCAAACCTTCGCTGATGATCACGACACCCCAGCACACGCCCACACAAAGCAGCTCCAGTACTCCACCATCATTTCCTTCCCACAGGTCCCCCAAAGGCTCACGTAACTCATCAAGCAGTACGTTCCTCACTTCCAAGCCCGTCGTTTGGACCATCACCATCACCATCACCATATCGCCATCGCTACTACTTCCTTCTTTCTCTGATGTACACACAAACGACGAAGTTCAGTGCAGTAGTTGAAGAGGACATGTGAGTTCATGGTGCACTGCGGGACACTGCGCTAGCTGATGCGGGTTGATGCAGGTTCAGGCTCCATCTTTCCGGCTGTGACATCACTCCATGACGCCAGGGGTGGGGGCTAGAAGTGGGGCCCTGCCCCTGTGGCGTGACTCAAGGGGCGATGGCAGTGATAATGGCCCCGTTGGCCCCTCCAGCTGCGGTCAGCGCGATGGTTGTGCAATGTGCACTTAGCACTAGCCTAGTACATACTGTGCAGTGCATGGAGGCAGAGCCCAGACAGTGCACAAGAGTGGGACAAGGCGATGACTCAAGCATGGCGTCAACACCGGCGTCATGTCTCGTCCTTTGGCAGCGTCATCCGGGTCATGCCACTCATTCACCCGTGCCAAGTCGCCCAAAAAGCCTCACTCCTGCACTAACATCATACGATTAGTTTTTCCCATACAGTTTTCAATACCATTATATATCTTCGACACTGTACAGTACCATTGTGTATGCCACCACCCCTGCCCCTCCCACGACGACCATCGCCATCATCCATCGTCTGCTCTTGTTGAAGCTTCCGGTGCGTCAGGACTCTTGGATCTGCATGCACTGTCTGCAGCAATTATGTAGCAGATGCAAGTAAAGAGCAGACGTAGAGAGAGAGAGGGAGGGCAAATTTATACCAAATTTAAGTGCTAGGATTCTGTGCTCCTACCTCGGCACTTTTAATAATGAGAGAGATGAGGTCAAGGTGACAAGAGTATGCGTTTCAAAAGAAACTCATGCTTAAAGCGTTTTGTGTTTTAGAGTTATCTGTAGTGAGTACTTTGGGTACGAACACTAGTGTTAGATAGAACTTTTTGGGACTATCAAAGAATGCTTTGAATGGAATTTTCACCTACTTCTCTGGTTAATTTTATTTTTTTTGCGGGGACGAGGGGCGTTTTGTGAGTCTAAGGGCTTTGCATGTGGTGATATTACTTTTGGTTTAAAGAATTGTAAGCGTTCAAAGGATGTGGACGATAGAGGAATGATAATTGGAAACTTGTCTGGAACTTTGGAAATTTCATGAAAACTTTCAAGGTACTTGGGCGTACTTGAAGTTATTGGATGGAGAATGCTTAATTTAGCTTACTTCCTTGGCTTCTAAAGCGTGTTCTTTCTCTTTGTAGTAAAGTTTGATTTCAATATAAATTTGTTGAATATTTCTTTGAAGGCATGCTCCATGGTAATCTTTCATTTGCTTAATTTGTTGTTAAACAATCTATTAGCATATGACTCGTGCTTCTAAGGACCATCTCAATGCGGTGTAAGTAGTTGTAGAAAGAAGGGATAATGGCATTGTTCTTTATAAGATAAAGGCTAAAGTTGTTATATGCAATTCCATGGTTTCTAAATTTAGATATTATGTAGAATTTAAAACCATAAGATCCTATATCTACCTTGTATAAAATGGTGCATATCAAATTGGAGTACAATTTACCGTACAAATTGGGAGATTATAAGGTTCAAAGACTCTGTAAAAGTTTTTTTAACATTGCCCAACTTCCAAGGTGTGTACCTAAGTTTTGATGACCAAGAAGTGTGCTTATGTATCTTGCATTCTCTATATTTAAATAGCTAAAAGGATAATCTAAACATGTCTAATTGGAAATTTGAACAGTTGAGATGTTTTTGGATATAACAAAAAGAACCTCAAAAGTTTCAATGAAATCGGAAAAAGAATCAAATTTTTGTGAATTCTTGAAGTATAAAACTCATAATTTCTTCTAATTTCAAAGGGACAGCTATGGAATAGTGGGTTTTGTAGACGGACCAGTTGCCACGTCACAAATACATGATGGTATATGTTATTGCTAGATGAAAACCGATGGCTAGATGTAAATTTGTATTGATGAAAATATGCATTGGATGGAAACATATTTATGGATGGTAACTATTATCTAGATGAGAAAAATTTCAAGAATGAAATGAGCCCTTTAGATGGAAATTGTTATTTTGATGGAAAAATGTTCAATGGATGAAAATTGTCAATAATGTGTGTAGATGAAAAATTATCAGGTTCATTATATTGTAAGTGTCTACTCTTTAAGATTTAGTTATGTTACTTTCTACCCTTATGAATGACGGGAAAGTTGGGCTAAAAATAGAAAATTGTGATTGATTTCAAAATGCCCAGATTTAAAGCAAATTCTTTTGATCTCCATAACTTCTGCACGGTAACTTCATATGCTTTGATAATTGTATTATTGGAAAGCACCAAGAGTAACTCAAAAAAAGAACAATAAAAAATATTTTAAAAAATATAAAATACTATTATCTTGGCATTTCAACCCAAGGATCCCCTTCATTTTTGTCTTAAATAAACTCAATTTTTGTGGTTAACATCTTTTTCCAAGGTTGTGTAAGTGTAAGGTGAACTCAAATTGGGACAAACGTTTCAACCAATCTCAAATTTATGAGCGCTTTGGTCAATCTTCAATGTTCATGGTCCTTAATGTGATATCTCAATTTCATGCCATTAAATCAGCACAAGAGCATCAAGTCCATGCAAGAGGGGGTGGTGAAGTTCTCACTCTATGTAATAAGACTAGCTATATTATTTTGATGGAGAATTCACCTGGATAGGGTTGGATGAAATTCTAATTGAGCACCTGAATTCAAATGATATACCTCTCACAACGTCGAGACTCTAAGCAATCATTCTGTACAACTCTCAAGGACTAGCCATGTACCTAACTTCTGAGCATTGAATACAGATCAAGATTCGTTGTAGATTGTCTGCAACAGCCATCCTCAATCTCCACATCCATAAGTTGTTTGCACCAAGTGAAACCAGCAAATACTCATCTTCAGGGAAGAGCCCTATACAAGTCAATGCCTCCGACTGTGAATCATTATTGTAGAAAAGCATAGCTAGAACCAGTAGGTACTCAAGATACTACATCGATCCACAGCCCTTTTGGTGGTTGTCCAAGGTTTGTTCTGGAAAGTGACAAACAACTCACTTGCACATTCTGGGCAAGAAGAGACACAAGTAGGAAAGACTTTCCTGAGAAAAATCATACAATTCACAGTTGAGCATGGTCTACAGCATATAAAATGACAGCAGAGTACTCTTATACACACGATAACGTGGGACCACCTAAAACCACCACCATCTCTGTAACAGATCCTACAAAGAGAAAATGCCAAATTGAAGTATTGGGATTAGGTTCTCCTTGGTACGTTTACAAATGAGAGAGGTCAGGTGAATTCGGAGGAGTAGGGAGGAGATTCAAACGTAGCGACATTTCATAAATGGCGATAGCAGCCAGGACTTTCGAGTCCGGGGAAATGCGCCAAAGTGTATCATATGGTACTACATGCACCTTGATCAGCTCCCCATGGTCCCTCAGACCCGTATCTTGTCCCTGCAATGAATCGATCATCTGGGTACACATTCAAGAAATGCGAAGTCAGAGAAACAGGAATGTAGCCAATATGTTCCGAAAGCATCTCTATTGGATAATTCCACCATTATATTTTGCGTGATAATTATCAACGCCAACAGCTATTGAATTCTTGAAGGACATGTTGCTATGACCCTCGCTGGCTGATGAATTGTACTACGGTAATTAACAGAGCATAAAGATGACCAATTTTGAAAATTTTGGAACTCGAGTATGTCTGATCTGGAAACGTGGTCACTTAAAGTGAAAGGGTCGCATATTAATTGTCCACAACGTGTTTCAGGAACAATCCGCATGCATGATTGAATGTCAGCCAAAAGAATTACAATGGAGCCCTAGAGATCATGTCAGAGATCAAACAATACCTCTTTCTTCACATGACATCTGTATAAAAAGAGTGTGATGTCTTCGTCACTACCACCCTGCTCCGCATCACAAGTTTGCATTAGAAGTCTGAGGCTAGAGTACGTCTTCTCAAGTCAGTGTACTCAGCACACAATTGTTTCTGTGTTTTAATTGCATTAACACACTACCATCGGGAGAGCAACAAGAAGTAGTAGACCAGAAAGTAACAACAAGCAGTATGATAGAAGAGGAAAATTGTGGTATTTACAGGCGACGGAAACATCTTTCGGCCTGTTGATTCATCCAATAGCGCAGTGAGGTCGACCAAATCTGATGTCTTTATGTGGATACCAGTCTCTTCTTCCACCTGTCAAACGTAAAACTGCCTTCCGATGGATAAGGACTGTTCATGCATAAGATATCAATAGCTAAGCACACTTGCACATGAAGGGGAATTCAAAGCCCAGCTTGAAACCGGCGACCAAAGAGAAGGAAAGTCTCCAGCAAAAATTTCATGCAGCCAGGTCACAACGATGAATATGTACCTCACGAGCAGCCGTTCCGACAAAATCACCAGCATCGTCGTCTAGCATACCAGCAGGAAGCTCCATAATAGTTCTCCCCACTGGGACGCGAGCCTGCACAGAAACTCGACGTTCCTCAAACTCTAGTCCCATGATGTTTTAGGATTTTAAGCCAGACTCCTAAATTTTATCCATTCTGCAAGTTCATGCCTCTCAGCAAAAGGGCCATTGAATGTGGTGAAAGAACTTTGTCGCACCTGTTCAGTGAGAACTGCATACTTCTTCCCTTCGCATTCCAACAACATGAGGATCCCTACCGCACCCCCGCGTGCGAACACAATACCTGGTAGCTGGTTTTGAAACAATCAGGAGTACACGTTTCGAAAGTAGTAAGTAAAAGGGCTTGTCGTCCTTATAACATCCACCTGCAAGAATAACACAAACCCAGAACTACTATCGATAGTCCATATCTACTCTAAGATAAACTGGTATGTTGATGCATCTGACAACGACATGTTGCAGTTAATTACTGCTTTGACATGGTTCTTATGAAACTTCCAGCATATCGAACATAACAGTTGTGTTCGTTCAAGTTTCATTACAACTATGAAATCGTCAGAAACTCACACCTTCGCACCAGTTTGATCGTCGACAACCTCTGCCTTGAACTTGACAAAGCCAACACGTTGCCCAAAAAAGTCTACACTCTGGTTCCCACGAAGTCGGCCTTATTAGTGTTAAGTGGTAGAATGAATGTGTATACACTGCAAACTAGAGATCAAATATGAACAGCAGATCAAGTTGCAAAAAGGGAAGGCATGACATTACTAATTCAAACCCTGTAGTTACCAGGCCAGATAAGGATCAGCTTCTCTACACTACATGCATCAATACACATTCGTAGAACTCAAAATAACATCGCTTTGCTTTTGTGATTCGAACCTGGATAAGCACGCGGTTAAGAGAACAACGAGCTCCTCCACTACCTCCCAAAGATAAGATCCCCGATGGTCCCTTCATGTAATCCAGCCAGCGTTGGAATGGCCCTGATTCTAGAGCTTTCCTGCACAGGTGTTTGAGCAGATTGGGAAACATATTTAAGCAGATTCCAGCTACGTTGAACTTTGAAGATTTAAAACACAATGCTAGTAAATAAATCCTATTATTCGTTGACATTAACTTGGGGTTTCGCTTCAATGCTGGCAGCAACTACTCGTTTACTAGTTATTTGGCTGCTAAAGAAAATGCGAGACCAATTCATATTTCTATCACACACTCGTATTTGTTTGTTCGGACGCAAAAGCACGGATCCGAAAACTCATTCGAAAGTATACCAGAACAAAAATGTACCTTATATCAGTATCTGAAACCCCAGAAACGCCCACTACTTCAACAGATTTCCCCGCAACGTCGATCTTCAGATGCCCACTAGCATCCTTCTCCACCTCAGACGCTCCCTTGTGAGCCATACTGGTGATGAGAGCCCGTGCCTCCGGAAAGGCTTGATGAGGTGCACGAGTAATCCTACAAATACCGCTGGGTGACGAAGCAACGCCAATTGAATTGAAAACCACCGCAGCAGCCCACACCTGCTTGCCGATTAAATCCCTGCTTCCGTAAGACCTTCTTCCAGCCAAGAGAGCATTTCCAACGTGCTTCTGCTAACCCAAAAATTACGCATCACTCCAACACTCGAATCCAAAGCCCAATCCTCAACATCAGAAGAAAAAAAACCCTCCTTCGCAACCTACACAAAGAACCTCTCAACAAAACTCTAAACACGGGTACACATTCCAAAATATAGCATCACCTAATCCTCCCATGCATCATGATCTTTCCAAATTACACATCCAGTTCATCAACAAATTCCAATCAAAACAAAACCAACAGACCATAGGAATGGCATACAAGAAAGAGAGCACACGACTCCGCGGATCGCATCCCTGATGCAGAATCTGCTACCCCTATCGCAAGCTGCAAAAACCCTGCAAAACCCTAGAGAAGAACTCACCCTGGAGCCACGTACCCTGATATGATTCCAATGCTTCCCAATATGCAACATGGCACCGTCCCCAGATTTAGAATCCTCTCCCAATGTTCTCGCACACAAACCCAAAAGGAATTTATGATGCCGGAGTTGCAAACTGGAAATAGTGATCCCACAAGAAAAGCTCCCAAGAGCGTTTAGGGTTGAGGGTTATGTTGTTGGTTGGATAACTTGGATGGCACCGTTCAATGTGTGGAGTGATTCCGAGAATGGGTTTGTGTCTGTAGAGCTCATCTTGCCGGAGCTCTTCATGTGATCGGCCATGTATTTAGGCTAAGTGGGAATCATTTTCTTCTTCTTGATCGGCCATGTTCTAATCGCAGTGATAGTACTTTGAGGAGAGGAGGAGGGAGCGATCATGGCGATGATGCTGGCTCGGAGGAAGGGCGTCAGCTTGGCGACGGATTACCTCGTCGCGCTGAGGAGAACCACGTCGTCGTTGAGGAGGGGAGCTGTGGAGGGGACAGGGTTTGTGGGGCGCAATTCGGAGGTGGGGGCTGCTGTGGAGACTGCGTTTGGGATCGGGAGCAGGAGAGGGATCGGAGGGTTTGCGAGATGGGAGGGGGGTTTGGGTTTGGGGCAGAAGCAGCTGCAGTTGCAGCAGGGGCAGAAGCAGGGGTTGGCGATAGTGGGCCGGCGGAATTTCAACTTGGCGTCGTTGCGGGATCGGTTCAAGGGCGCGACTGGGAAGGTGACGGAGTCGGCGGGAATTGCCGGGGCGAAGAAGACAGTTATTGGGTACAGGGAGGCATTCGGGCTGCAGCTGGAGTCGTTCTGGAAGCGCAACTATTTGGTTGTGGTGGGAGCTTTAGGGTTCGGGGTTTGCTTGCTGCTATGGCGGGTGATGTTTGGGATTGCCAGCACGTTTGTTAGTCTTTCCGAGGGTATGGCGAAGTTTGGGTTTCTGGCTCTTGCTGCTGCGATGGTGACTGTTGGGGGAGTCTGGTTGAGGTCTCGCTTTCAGATTAACCCTGATGCTGTCTACCGGATGGCAATGCGGAAGCTGAATACATCGGCGCCCGTGTTGGAAGTGATGGGTGCGCCTCTCACAGGGACGGAGCTTCGTGCTTATGTCATGTCTGGAGGGGGTCTCCGGATCAAGAACTTCAGGCCACGGTTGAGCAACAAGCGGTGTTTCATCATTTTCCCCATCTCCGGGACCGAGAGGAAGGGTCTTGTGAGCATTGAAGTGAAGAAGAAGAAAGGCCAGTATGACTTCAAGTTGCTTGCAGTGGATATCCCAACTGCGGGTGCTGAGCACCGGGTGTATCTCATTGGCGATGAGAATGAGTACCAAGTGGGAGGAGGGCTCATTTCGGTTCTTCGGGATCCGATTGTGAAGGCCATGGCTGCTCAGAAGGAGTTTGAGGAGCATGACGAGAAGGAGGAACAGGACGACCTGCAACGGGAGTGGGAGGCGGAACAGACCCGTGAAAGAGAAAGGATTGAAAGGTTGGAGCGAGAGGCCGCCGCTGCAGAGCAAGCTGAAGAAGAGGCGGCCGATAAAGAGCTCCAGAAATCCCAGGAAGCCGAACGTTTGCGGGAGCCTGAGCCCATGAAAGCTTGAATCAAATTTCAAACTCATTCTCACATTCAGGTTCCTGCGTGATACATCAGATCATCTTTTTTATGATGTTTATATGATGTACCAGACCATCCTTTCTTAGAGATAACTTCCATTAATAATTATTACTAGCTCTTCTTGTGACCTCGCTGATTCACTATGAGCGGCGTTTGGTGGCCATTTTCATATGTTGGCTTCCTACCAATAAATCCAGACTCTTCGGTGCTTGGGACAAGTTTTGAAGCGTGATCTAGTGTCAGCACTGAACTTCTTTATCATTGCTTCTGTCAGCGTATTATAATGTAATCTCTCAAGACACATTTCGAGCATTACAGAGTGGTGATCTGCTTGTGCTGAATCCTCTCGGCCTCCCTGATCCAAGTGCTGAACGCAACCGCTAGTCAGCGCGGTACTTCTTCATAACGCGGCTGCTTCTTTTGAATCTGCATTTACTTCTTAATTTTGTGAATTCTTCTGCATCGTCTGTATAACCAAAATTACGCGTTGAGCACATCAGGTGATGTATCCCTCAATTACTTAATTTAAGACGAAAGAGCAAGTGTTGCGGAAACGTTTAGAGGGTTCCGTGGTGCATCACAGATCTGGAGTCGCGCTCATTTCTGAACATACTCATGATTGAAATAGTGGCCACCGTGTTGGAAGCTGGTGCTTTACTCTTATTTGCAATAAAATCTTCTTTTTGTTGGCGTCAATTTTTGTAAACAAAGATTGGCCGCCATATTATACCCTGGTTTCTGATGTTTGTTGTATCCACCGATTTGTTCTCTGATATGCCGAACATGATCTACAGCAACTGTGAAGCTGAATCCTTCACATATCCCGGACGCTTATTTAGGTTACTTCATATACCTGTAACTCTGTTTCGTTATCGGTTAGATATCCTACTAGGTAGAGCATCTAAAAACCTCTGCAGTGTGACTACAACTCAATGTATAAGTGATGCAAGACATAAAATAGCAAAGAAATTAGAGATGTGGCGAGCAGTGGTATTTTGGGTTATTTCATTTATATATACAATGTGCACAAGAGCAAATTTCACACCGATGGGACTACTGTACCACCATGAACAGACTTCACATTTACCTCTTCGTAACGCTCCTCCTGGTTCTCATTGTTGCCTACTGTGCTTGAATCTGCGGCATGAAAAACTTGGGCGGTGCATCTGATCACCGAAGACGCTCAAATAAGAGCGAGTACTAAGTCTATCTGCATGCAGTGTTGCAGGACTTGATTATACGCATGTGAAATTCTACCTAATAGAACCTTTCCGTGTAAATAACATGTACTGGTTTCTAAAGTGTGGTATCTTTCTTGGATTATCATGTTGAAAGATTTTGCATCTCACTTATTACTGCAGAAACTCTGCATCGACGGCTCAGCCTTTTTACGAAAGCATCAAGTAAACATGCTTATGTGTTCTTAGCGATTACCGTCTGATGCTAGGACTGCCATGGAGCCTCATGATGTGATTCATTCAAATTTTTATTGGGTTGCGGAGCGAGTTCATTGTTTGCAAAGAAAGATGTTCGTGCAATAGGGGTGTCCAGAGCTCCAGCGCACGCCCACTTGACGCTGCCCACAGGACACCTCCGATTGAAAAAAATGGAGTGGGACCCTGATTGGGCCCTCCACCTACTGGGTGTGTGCGGAGGTGGCTGCCACTGGTCTCCAAAATGAAGTCACAGGATCCTCATTGTGAATATTCAATAGACATTCAAGCTTTCCGTGACTCAGCACAGCACATTTGTAAGAACGCGATCCTAGGCCCACTTTAGACTGCCGGAAGCGGCACACCACTGTACACAGATGTTGTGGCATCATAAGCTTTGCCACTAGAGGTTCGCCGCTAATAGGATATTCAGACTGTGTACTCTTGCCGCTTGTCACAAGGATTCTCGTGGATTCTCGTGCATGAAAAAGAATCCAACTCGTCGTGAATTATTTGCCGTTGGCAAGCATTCCCTGGAGCTGGCGAGCATTCCTGGATCTGGGCAAAGCATTCCCTGGATCTGGCAAGCATTCCCTACTGGAGGACGAGGAGATGAAGGTGGAAGTTCACAGTTTCGTTGTCGTCTTGTTGCTTAGTGGTGGAGCATGGCGATTGCCTCTGAACCGTCTGCCCGCTTCCGACAGTGTGCAGTGGGCCTTAGACTACTAATCGCTCTAGTAAGATTGTGGTTCACGAAGATATACACTTGCCATGTTCTTTGATTTGCAGGACACGCACCAAGAGTGAACCAGATTAGAGACACGCACTGATGACCAAACGATATTGTGGCAAAGGAATATTGGTACAAAGAAACTCCCCGACAAGGAAAAAAGAGCACATGGGTAAGTACTACTCTTGTCGTGAGTTTCACCTAATGTATGTTACTTCAGCAAAGGTACGGTACAAATTGCATGGAATGCCTCAATTACTAGTGGGGGGGGGAAAAGTTTCGTAAAACTACAAAGGGTTACTCACACTCTTGAGCACCCGTGCCAGGCAAAGCCAGCAAAACCAATGACCCCAACCAGGAGATGTTCACCTCCTGGTTATGGTTCATGGTACGTGCAAAATTGAACTAAGACCATCCTAATGTTCAGCACCATTCATACCACAGGCTTACGTAAGGCGTTAACATGCCTTGGAAAAAATGTAAGTTTCTCAATTGTGGAATGAAAGTCGGCTGACATGGTCGGGACTAACCTACATGCTTCGCGGATTGTTGGTATACAATCAACTGTGAGATTTATCGGCGCAGCTTGCAGTGCAATTTGCACCAGGGCAACATGAGCCTGAGGCGTTGCATCGGACCATGAGTTTGATGGCGTTCCTTCGAGAAGCACGCATCACCTCTATGCATTCCTGGAGGTCAGCGTCGCAAGCAAGAAGCATCCATTCTTCGTCATCGTCCAAGTACTTCAGGTCAAACGTCACCCCTGCTAACTTCAGCCTCCGATTTACCTCCTCTCTCAGATCAGTGTAAGATTTATCACTGGTGAGTTTGAATCGCACCGTGTCTTGGCCATATGTGACCTTTATCGTGACCACATCGCCATGAGTGGGCCAAGTCTTCGTTTGTGAAGACGGATTGCCCTCTGACGACGGGGAGCTGCAATCGCTAGTCCCCTGAGCGGTCGAAGAACCAAAATGTGGGGAGTCCGAGTTGGACATACCCGCACGACCTATTACCTCCTGTTCGCCGTCTTTACTGTGTGTAATTGATGCAGGATGTGCAGGCTCAATGTTTCCGGCTGTAACACGGCCATCCTTCACTGTTGCCTGGGCACTCACATCATCAGGAACTGGAATTTCACATCCAGATTGTGTCTTGGTTTCCGATATCCCGCTTCCACCTGAACCAGTCATAGAAGACGGAGACACTTCATCATCACGAGATCCGGAAAGTGGAGAAGCTTGTTGCTTTGTAGCCGTCGGAATATTCTGGTTAAGTGCCGAAGAGCTTACTGGTCCAGAACCATTGCCGCTTGGGGCCAATCCAGATCTGTTCTCGTTTGTCTGCCACTGTCGAGTCGATTTAGCTGCTGGCGACGAAAGGATGGACATGAGCACTGATTGGGGCGAACACGGATCATGTCTTCTGCGATCTTCTTCCTTAGGCACCAACAAGGTATCACCACCCACTTTGTGCTCCGAATCGGAAGGCGTGGACCATGATACAGACCAGTTGCCTTGGGGACGCGCCGCATCTCTACTTGTATGATCGGTGACTGCAGCAGCTGCCACAGCCGCTGTAGTGATGTCCCCTGTTAGTGCATTTATTCGCAGAGCACCATCTGCTCCTTGCACCGAATCAATCACGCCTTGTAACTTTTTCAAAGACCGACTTACTTTGTTGATTTTACGAGAGGGCCACCTTGAGATTCCGTGTTGTCGACAGATTCTCTTTAGTGTTGTTGGGCACACTGCAGAAGAAAATTAAAGAGATAGTGAGTTTTGGATCAAGATTATATGAAACAAAATTTGCTCCAGAAAATGGGTACGAGGCTAGAGTGCTAAACTCGAATCTGAAACATATGCATGGGATCACTAGGAAAAGTTTACCAAGCTAGAAACATGAAAATTTTCCAAGTGAAACTCTACATATATGAAAAGTAATCGACATGAATTAAGAGGATTCGGAAAACTGACCACCAATGCTCTTGGCAGCATCTTTCAGGCTCCCTGCAAAATATTGTTGAAGAACGCTGAGGCCAATAGTCTTTTCTGTTGTTCCTCGCCTTCTATCAAGCCTACGTCTTTGGGATGCTGCATCTTGAGCTGCATTTGGGCATCCAAGCCTGTCCAAGCCTAGAACATGATTGCCCAACAGACTGCTTTCCATGTTGTACGATGCTTGACGCTGTGACTCACACAGGTGTAATGAATCAGAATCGCGCTTGAACGAGAGCTGACAAAGGAGAGGAGGTTGTGGAAGCTGATAATGCGTAGCTTGATCTGGGTCTTGATTTCCAACTGGTGTGTGCGGATCAAAGACACAATCCTCATCGTTGGGCTCGTCTTTGGCTTCCGTCTTCACCCGCACGTTCCCAAATGTACGGAGTTCATCCTCTAGCTCCTTATCAGTGACAGTTCTTAGGCTCCGGCAAGTACGTTGCATTGTAATGGACAGTGAATTTAGTATCAATTGCTGCTCTTTGCTTTCCACGCATGTGGGAGGCAGGAAAAATTCTAGAATAAAGTCATCGTTGCCGGTATGAATACTTCGCAGCCGAATGGCTACAGCTGCTCCAAGACCAAACCACTTAGCATAGTGCCCTAGCGGATATTCGCCCTTGCAATGGATTTTAACATCTGAATCAAAATTTGGTTGGTTCGACTCGAAAGCCTTCCCAGGAACTCCCTGGCCCTTCTCAAGGCTATGCTCCAGGCAGGCTCGGCGGAAGCCCCAAATGCGACCATCACTAACATAGCATGGACCATCGCCAGTCCGAAGAATCTCGTTGCTGCAGGGACATGAAGATGTGCTTCGACTCAGCCCGCTTCCAGGCTCTGACCGTATCCGTTTGCTGCCATTCTGGTGAATCTTGATGTTTGTGCTGCCAGAGTTGCATGCAGGCACCCAAGTCTGCGCAAGGGGAAGCTTGTGAGTCTCGCATACAGCTGTCAGCACTTCCGCAATTTCGTTTAGTGCAGCTTGCCGACCTTGAGATAACCTCTGTATTAACATCCCACAAACCAAAGTAAGCCATGGACAACGCCAGGGTCGCATAAACTTTCGATCAGAATCAAAGCATTTGTGAATAACTTTCATGTAATTCACACAAGAAAAGGTGCATCATTCTAACACATGTGAAACTTGTCCACAAAATGAAAGAAAAGTACCTCGGGAATAGGAGTCTCCAGAGAATTCACAGATGAGAAATTCACAGCCTGCAAAGCTCGTGAAACGATTTCAACATCTGAACTGCATTGCACCTTCTCGATTCGGCCAACAAGCTCAATGACTGCAATGCACTGACGAGTAGCAGGATCCAGGACAGGGAGAGCCAGTGATCCACGCACGTCGTAACGCTGAGCGTCTGCATGACGTAGGTACTCCTCTCCGTTGTACATCTGGACGTTGGGACTCCACTCGGGTAACTGCTGCACGAAGACACGACCGGGAAGACCCAGATCATCACCCCCAGCCTCAGTTCCGAATTCGAAACCCTCTGACGCACTCCGAAAGAGCCATAGTTGGTCATTCTTATTCTCCAGGGCGTATGGCTGGTCACGCGTAGTAAGAACCCGCTTTTGAGGGCTCGTTTGCTTCACCACAGGCATCCACACCTGAACAAGCATATCCACACGAAGGCGGCCGATGTAGCGCACCGCCTGCAGAAGACGATCGCGGATGGACAGTGGCGGACTCTCAAGCGCACGTGCCAGCGTTCTCTTTCTCGTTTCCCCTTCGCCAACCGTTTTTTCTTCTTCCGACATACCGGATTTTTCTTCTTGACTTTCATCCTCATCGTCCTCAAGTGGCATTGCCAGGAAGGACTCTGCTCCATCTGCCATCGTGGTTAAATTTTGATCAGACAGCAACATCGCGATGTTGCCACTGCCCACAGGACTTGGGCTCAACGGTGGTGGAAAAGCAGAAGAACCAACATCAAGAACTTGTTGCAGGAGTTGCAAGGCATCTGAACCAGTTGCACTGGCGGTGTGCGACGAGTAGAGCGCTGATGAGTGCGAGAGGGCAGGTGAGGAGGGTGAAAAAGTAGCATAGCAGTTGTCGTTACAGCTCATTGAGTATGGTGTTAAATTGAAGTCACAATTACCGCCACTTCCCCCATCCATCCATGACTCTTCATCACCTAGTTGCTCGCTCAAAGAATCCAAATCCATCAAATCTGATAACAAGCCATCGTCCACAATGAACTTAGACTCTATTCCACCAGTACTTCCACCCATCGCCACCTCCTTGTCAGACGGTGGCATCCGATCCCAAACTCCACCGTGATTTCGAATTCCTGCATTCATGATCGATGTTTAGTCTCTCAGGTGATCGCAACCGTTCAATTAGATAGACACTGAGCATTTTCTACATCATCAAACAAAGTCGTGCAATCGTCCTGCCAGAGAGAAGGTTGATGTCCACCGCCTGAGAACAGAAATACTAGCCTACTATAAACATGATACTAACAAAAAGGAGCAAGCTTAACAAATAAAGCGGCAACAATGTTACATACTACGCAAAAAGCACAAACCAGCAGTTACGTCCTCCTCACCGTTCCAAAAAAACTTCTAGACGGTGTCCCGTGCTTTACGAGAGCAAAAACCAACTGCTAGAAAGCATGTAATAGCCTTTCCAGACCATACAGAGCCCTCACAGACCTCTTCGGTTACAAAAGTGCGACAAACCATGAAACCATTCAAGTAAAACTTCCTTTGCGAGGACAGAACAGGTCTTTCAAGACCTTCATACTTATAAAACCAGAGGTTAGACCAAGTTGTTAAAGCTTCTAAAATCCTCAGGCTCACAAGAGCCACGATCGACACAGGGACTATCAAATTTCATACGAATTTCTTCCTCTATCAAGTCCCACTTGCATCCAAGGCTCCACTACTAGCGACCGCGATGCAAGGCCTGCTGATCCACAGCCTATCATCAAAATCGAATCTGCAGACCAGCTTTCTCAGAAAGCAAAGTCGCATAAGTAGCAATATGTAAAGAGCTTCCCTTCCATTGTCACTCAACAAGTCCTTTTGATTACTCTGGTGAACTGACGAAACTCAATGCAAGAGCCGTAAAAACATTAACTAAAGGAGAAACGACCTGAAACTGCGAAAATAAAGGCAAGCGGGGCGTTACTAAACCAGTCTTAAAACCGTAGCGAGGACCTTCACTTCCAAACACGTCTCTCTAGACTAAACTGGGTCCCGCATACGAACATTAAAACATTACTGCAATAGTGCAATTTCGGCCAAAAATGAAAAACAAAAGGCTTGAACTTAGAGTTCAAAACACACGAACTAAGGTTACTTAAACACACACCAGTTTAGTCTTAAGCACTAATGTTGAAACATCGCCGGAATAGATCCCTCAAATCCAGTTCCGAAGATTCAGGACCCCAAACCACATCAAAACAGAGCATTTAAAAAAACTTCAAAAATGAATCAACACACGTGAACAAACACACCAAGAGCGGATTGCGCTCCACCACATCCAGCTAACCACCCAGAAACTCGTACTTGGAACTAAAAACTTCCGGCACTCTCAAGACCACCCCAGCCAAACAATCAGATCATCACAGAAACACGATTGCACTCCCTACAACTCTCCACCTTCCATCAACTAACACAAACTGCAATTATCTAGAAACTAAACAAAAACTAGCAAAAAAAAACTAAAAAACACTACCATTCTCTAAACCTCCAATGACAGAAACCAAACAAACCCCTCACTTCTCACAACAAACCAAACAACCACCACATTCCGTAACACCACAAAACCCCGGCCAGACTCCATTCACAAACTCCTAGACACCACTCACACACTACAACACATTCGTAACTTCCTCCAGTTGTTACTAGACATCCACACAGCGAAGACCCACTTGATCAGAAGATGTCGAGACCACCAACCTCTCAAGCCTGCATTGACACCATGATCAGCCAACCGCTAAGCCATCGCCTCCCTTCAAAACTCAATTTTCTAAACTTCCTGTGTGTATCTTCCGTGTATGTTGTGTGCCTACTGTGTGTTTGTGTCTCTAGCGCGTATCTCTGTGTGCGTGTGTTCTGAAACGCTTGGCGACTCTAAGCATGAACTCTCTCTCTCTCCGTGCCCAGTCCGTGGAAGACGCCGCGGCGCTGATCGGCCACCGAATTGGCGATTCTGTAAACTGGCAGTCTAGACAATCTAGACACAGTCTGTGAAGAACGCGGCACTCGTCAAGTTGTCTATGAAGAGAAAAAAGCCCCTCTCGCCAGGCTAAATGCCTTTTGTTTGGAACCTGGGCGGGCGCACGCCCTGGTACCTACCTGCCCGACCATTGGGAACCCCCGGGAACATAACCGAACCATAGGGAACACAATGTTACGACTAGGGCACGAATGAGAACGATGGGGAACAAGGGGGGCGATGGGAGAGGAACGGGGGGGGAACAGGGGGTAGGTCGTAGGCTGCAGGGGGGTCGAGAAACCGTGTGTTCCCGTGGAAGCGCACGGACGGGTTTAGGGGGAGGGTCCTACCGCCGGGATTCCTGCAAATTTTGGTGTTTACGAAAGCCTGGAAATAGGCGGATAATTCAAATGGATGAAATGTTTGTTGGTCTTTCCTTTTACTTTATTCCACTGTAGATGTGATTCTTGGGCAGTATCTTTTTTCCTGGGGATTTTTTTTTCCCCTCTTTTGGCACTTTTTCCCAGGAATTGACGGGCGTCATCTGAACGAGTCATCCATGGCGGAGGGCAGTGAGCGAAAAACTTTGTGACTGTGTGGAGAGTGGGCGTGATCTTCGCGATTTGGGGATTTTGGATGTTTGGATGTAGACTGGGGGTAGATGATGTCGGTTATTGTGGAACGATGATTTTCTTTTCTTTTTTTCTTTTCTTTTTTAGGTCAAATGATTTTCTTTTCTTTTCTTGAGTCTAATGATTTTCTTTTCTTATTTTTATATATTTTTTGGAAGTAAATGTAGCTATGCGTTCTATTAAAAATGAATGAAGTTTAGTTTGCGTAGCGTAGTTTGATTCAAGATAATATGAGGAGGATTATGCATTGGATAATATTATAAAAAAAAAGTAAAGATTGTTACAAGAAGATATATGCATTTGTGAATGTAAACTCACAATGAACCATCTCCATTTTTGAGTTGAAAATACAACCTTTCATTGGATATGTAAATCAAAGGCTAATTGATTTGAATGAATTTTTTTCAATAAAGAAATTTCATAAAATTAGAAAGAATCAGACTTGGTTTTATGTTGTATTAGATTTATTTTTAAATTCATCGTAATTTGGACTTGAGAATGCTTGCACTAAAATCCAATATGCTTGAGCTTAAAGATATCTTAGATATGCATTAATCTAGTGGGTCAAATACAATAGCATTGAAATTTGTATTTTAATCATAAATAAAGTGATTCTATGTGTTGCATATTGGATTAGAAAATTATTGATTTTACAAACAAATCTATTAAAATGACTATTCAACATAGGACAAAGTAATTTTTAAAGATTACAAATAGTTGCAATCATATTGGTAGTTCAAATACATATGCATCAAAAGACTTCCTTACGTTGTGGTCCATGTTACATAAAAATCAATCACATAGATTAATGTTTATATTAGCACATATCAAATTATATTGAAATCATCCATTCTATCATATGCCAACTCTAATGTTTTATCCCAATGCCGACCTCAAAGTTTGATGTTTAGATATGGTACATCCTTAGAATTATATCTATTCACCTCTCTAGATCTTTCAAAAATTATAAGGGACACCTATGGATACAGGGGTTGCTGCGACAAGATTTTGAACTGGGCAGCCTGGGCTCAGTGGGCTGGATAATACACAGTGCTCCAGTTCTTGAGATTCTATATTCACTTCTGCACATTTTAATGATTCCCTTGCAACTTGCAGCGTCCAATTTCTGTGAACATACATGTCCTTCCGCTGGCACATCCAAGTCAGCAAAAACAGTGTAACGCTGAACCAGAAGACTTGCAAATCAAAGAATCAAATGGTTATCTTGTGTAACAGTGAGGTTTTGCAACAGAATAATTGTCCCTTTTGGGTCATACAGAAAACTTAAACAAAATGGTTTATCTGGATACGGTGAGTCAGCCAAGTGGCCTCCCATTTTTTGGACGGTTCTAGAGGTGCAACTGTTGCACGAGTACTGTCTCAGTAGATTTACTACAGAACCACCCCATACAGTGTCAAGAAGCTTGGTCTCCTTGCAGACATGTTCATGCTCATAATTATAATGAAGTGTGAGGATGGTACTCCTATTTTCCGTAGATTCCCAAACAGCAAACAAAACAATCTGGAACTTAGTTGCGATTGTGTTCTCGCTTAGGACGAGAGTTTGAAGAATGATCAGATGACTAGGGGTGTCATGGATCTGTCTAAATCTCCCTAAGGAGCGTAGCATGGGAGGCCAGGTTTGGGGCAGTGTTTTTTTTACTGTTTTTGAAAAAGTGCCAGGGTGGCGACATAATTTTTTTTGGAGACTGCAGATTTGACGACGCAAATTCTATCCAGGCAAAAAATTTCATTTATTTCTATAGAAACCACTGTAATTATAAAGAAAACCAAGGAAAAGTTGGCGATAGTGAGTCACTGGGCAAGAAAAATCTGGCACCAAGTCTGACACGAAAACATACTATTTTCGCCAAAATCAGTAATGACTCAAAATTTTTTCGCTAGTAAAAAAATCACTGGTTTGGGGGGTGGGAGGGGTGGGGGCAAATCTCTGCCCCTATTATTTGCTTGAGTGGGGGTCCTAATGATCTCAAGAGGACCTCCACTGAGGAAATTGAGACCTTCGGCCATGAATTTATCAAAAAAAACAAAAACCAAAAAAAGACCCCATGACCCCAACAACGGGGAGGGGCAGCAAAATGGAACCCACGGAGCATAGCAACCAAACTACGGGTTGCAATGCTCGTTGGTGAGAAATAAAGAGACCCAGGTTTCATTGACTCATAACATATTTGAATAGTAGTAGAGACTGAAATAGTGATTGAGTATACATGGTGAAATTTGTAACTTGTGGTAGTTTGATATTTTAATCTTTATCATTATTTTCAACTTTTAATTGATGAAATGCTTTGAAATAATAATTACGTACAAACTCCACCAAACCTAGCAGGAAACCTGTTCATAAGTATACTTTTTAGATTTGCAAACCTGCAAACTTGCTTGAACATCCCCAATGTTGGGACAAACATGGTGCCACTAAAACTTGCCTACCCTGCTGAGTCACAAATAAATCAGTCACATACCATGTCAAATCAAAACACTGGACCGAGCATGTTGTCATAGCCTGGTATTACTCTTAAAGTTGAAGAATTTAGTGCCATATTGTAAGCCCCTGTTCAAGAGCACCATCTCAACCAGTTGGTTCAGTATGGTGCAGATGTGTTTTGTGATTTCAGACAATAGAGGTTGGAAAAGTAGATCTTCACAAATATTCTTCTTGAATTCATCTTCAGAGAATTAGTGGCCTAGAGTCTTCAAATATGTCACTGAAAAATCCTTTCTTTTCTAGAGAGTTGAAAATGATAAAACCAATTTTTGTTCCAATGTGATTTAATAAAGGAAAACATGTGCTTTCCATGGGAAGAACAATGATGTGGCAATAAGTTGAGACTTAAAAGAGAATAATTTTTTGCTCTTCTATTCTTTGGTCACCATGTTACTTTCTTTAGTACAAAATACTTTCATTGTCAAACAATATTAACTTATTAAATGGATTAACTTCCCAATTAGCACAAAAATGGGTTGCATTGATCCTTGGTAAATCCCTAAAGTTCATTAGTGGATTTGGAGCAAAAATTGTCAAAACATAGCCGTAGTGATAACAAGCTATTGAATTCTAAAATTACTGAATTTATGAAGTATTTAATTGTAGGATCTTGTAATTTCATTATATACAAAGGTATACATTAAATTTGAAAGCAATCTATTGTACACATTGTGAGATTATAAGAGTTGTCATCTGTTTGTATCACTTCCTTTTTATGCCAACAAGTTTACTTTAAATGGAATTTAATCTTAAGAGAGTCAATGATATTTGTATGTAATAAATTTAGGTTTATGCTTACCAAATTTAAGCTCAATATGTGGTTCGAAAGAATGGGTCATTGAAGTTGTGCTAAAATTTCCTAACACTCCCCTAATTTAATACACCAAAAAGAATAACCTTTCCATGTTTGATTGTAAAACTAAATCCCGAATATGTTGTTCTCAATAGAGTTATTTGTAAAGGCATCCGGTATTTGACTTAGATACCATGAGTTTTGCTTTATTGTATAATTTTTTTTACTTCAAATAGTTGGGAGGCATGGAAGAACTTGGTGATTTCACTAAATTCGGTGTGTAAGAGCTTGGTGGTCTCTAAACTCAAGGGAACTAGTTTTGAAGGATGGAATGACGGCAAAATTAGTTTCCCTTCAGTTTAGAGACCACCAAGCTCTTACACACCGAATTTAGTGAAACCACCAAGTTCTTCCATGCCTCCCAACTATTCGAAGTAAAAATAATTTATACAATAACGCAAAACTCACGATATCTTTTTAAAACACAAGGTGACTTTAAGGATAACTCTAATAAGAACAACAACTACAAGCAATTTTTGCCCAATTTATAAAAAATATGGATTTGTAGACATTTATGAAGTTGAAAGAGTTCTATTTTGATCAAATATTTTAAGGTAGATGTTCCACCAAAATATCTGTTGGCCCTTTTTGTTCTTATGTATGATGAATACTAAGGGCACATTGAGATAGTTTTTCCATGGCCAAAGCCTACCTAGGTTTAGGTCAAAAATCATAACTCCAACATTGTAATATATTGATTTCATCAAGAGTTAAGTTATTGAAAAGTTAATAGTAAAAATCATGCATGGTAAAAATTCCTTAAAACTCTAGAAACCACTAAGCCTATAACAAATAGTCCAAATTTTGAGAATTAATTTCAACATTGTCATCATTGTGTTTGTAAATTATGCTGATAACATGTATATAGATAGAATACTGTTAACGAAGCAATACTTCGCAATGACATGCTGTGAGAGTTGAGAGAGGCGGAAAGGAATTACAAATTAGTGTCTTGAACATTCATGATGACAATAAATAATTATGATTTGTAAAAAAAATTGAATAATTGCAGGGTAATTTGTATAGGTGGTTTATATATCTAATTAAAATCTTTATTCTACAATTATTGAAAATCGTTCAATTCTTGTGTGGAATATAAAGGATAACAAAAATAAAGACAACTTTATTGGAGGTGCAAATAAAGGTTACTTTTGAATTCTTCCATTTACAAGTCAAAAGAAGCTTGGTTGGATATGTAATTGGAAGTGAGTTATGAGAGGTGTGAAGAGAAGGCTCAGAATTAGGATTAGAAATGAAGAGAGGCTATTTCTACTTCATATAAAGGGACTCTTGATTTAAAAGTTATTGTGGTTTTTTTTTTATTATGATTTCATTTTGTATTTTGAATATTTGAGACAAATGAAAGAGCTTGATAATCTTATTAATTTTTTTTTGAATTTAGAGATTGATTTTTTTTTGCATATCAAATAATGAAAGACCACATAATTCTTTGATATCTTTAAGCTATTTTAAGTAAAAAACAATATAATGTTTAATCAAAACTCATGATATCTAGGTCAATTATTGAATGACTTAATAAATAATCTAATACAAAACTTTTGTTTCCCTCTATTTTCTAAAGAACAACTAAGGTAAAGGAACCAACTAAGGTAGATGGACTAGATGGTGCTTGACTTGTATTTCCGCCCCTTACTATTTGGAGATTGTGTGTCAGAAACTACCAAGCCTAGCTTCAAAAATTGTCCAAGCTTGTTCTAATTCCGCCCATGCTTGGAAAAATTGAGAACTTATGCTTGGTTAACCCCTAAAGGCCCATTGTCCTGGAATGGGCTTTTTTAAAATTTGGGCACGTTCCAAGAATTCCAATTTAATTCCTAAATCGTTGAAAAAAATAATTTAGGTAGACATTTGAAGAGGTTTGTGCAGAATTTTTTTTTTTATTTTTTTTTTAAACATACTGAAAAAAAGTTACGGGGTTTTGAGTGTCAAAAGCTGCATCCAGCCAAACTTCAGGCAAGCTCACAGCCACTGTCAATGCAGCAAATTCTGCCCAAAACTGCCCAAAACTGCCCAAAATTGCCAAAATCTGCCCAAAGCCGAAACTTTGAAATTGCACCAAAAATTGAGATTTTGATATTTTTCAAAATACAAATTTCTATGTATAGAGAAGGCAGTAGAGCATGTTCCCACCGTTCCGATTTTCAATCCAAATTTTTTTCATATGCTATTTTTATTGTCAAATAACGGCCTTTGTTTGTAAATTTCAGTATACCCCCTAGCGGAAAATGATTTTTTTGGCAACCTTCCACAACTTTTTTGAATATGGTTTTTTTTAACACAATTAGCTAACTCAGTCTTCTTTGACGTGCATCAAAACCCCCAAAATCCATAATGCAAAAAATGGTTATTTGGGCCTTCAAAACTCTGCTGATCCCTTTTTGCGCAAGAAAAAAAACTTGTTTTTCAACTTTGAACGTTATGATCTTGCAATTGGTGAGGAATGAGTGTGTAGGATTTGGTGGACATGTAGACATAGAAGTTAGCTACAAGATCTTTTGGTTAGATGTACTAATTAAGACCCCAAGTTTGCAAAATCCACCTTGCTTTGAAGAGGGGCTGTTTTCAGGCAGTTTTGATGAAAAACACCCTTGGGCGTTTAGGGGTTAATATTGGTGCACAAGCGCTATATTTCCAGAATCCAACCTTTCATGAACACCATGATTCTATCATTGGTTACTGGCCACTTTAAGCCTTTAGACTTAAAAATTCATAAAAAATTGTAGAAATGCTCAAAAAATGTTTTTTTTTGAATGCCTTTGCAATCGCTTTGCGGAGCGTCCAAAAATTATAAATTAGTTCTCTCACAAGTCTAAGTATGCAAACCTGAAATTTGGGCGGGTATTGGTCCCACTACTTGATTTATAAATCTAAAAAGTGTAATAGATGTAAATGAAAAAAAGATACAATTACATCAATTTCAATTTATGATGCTTTATCAATTAGAAGATTACAATCTTTAATATCAAAAATTGGTGTCCAATACGTTCCTTTCACCTCCCTTGCTCTTCGCCGGATCTCTCCATTGCAGCCAAATGGGATCCACTCCTTCGTCCCCCACTACAGCTGGACTTGGCGGAAGTCTGGCACTCTGATCGCCCTCGAAAGGAAGTTGGATTTATTTGGAGCTTGTATCACAAGGGCGTGGCTGTAAATCTCTAGCGCCATCAAGGCCAACCAGCGATCTCAGTATCCTACACTTGTTGCTCAGTCGATCTTTCGGAAACAATCATCAATTGCTTCTTCGAGTGTGAATCTGCCGTTGCAGTCTAGACTTTCAGTGCCTCGATCGTGCACCAAGCAGCTGGCCTCCCTCCCGGCCATCCTTACCCGCTCGCTTGTCTTGGCAACAATGTCTTTTAGGGACCCCCTTAGCTGCCCATTTCCAGCGAGTCGCCATTACCTGGGTGTTAATCCGCGGCTCCATCCTCTGGAGCATATGGATCTGCCGGAACGTAGTTGTGTTCTCCAACCAACACTAGCCTTAAGATATCCTGCACCAAGACATTTGGAAGGCCATTGTTGATCAGGCCCGAGCGCCCTGGTCCCTCATCAACTGGTCTAGGGAGCAACAACCTGCCGCCCTTCCTCGTCGCATCCACAACTTCATTCTACATGGCAGTATAATGAGGTCTTCTTCACCGAACGCGACGGTCACCAACGCTTGCAGTTCGAAAGGCCGGCCTACTACCCGTTCCTTTGAACGGCTGGCGACTTCTCCCCTTCCCCTTGCTTTGTCTTTTCTCCCCTTTGTTCTCCCAACTTTCCATTCTGGTTACTTAGGTAGCTTACGCTTCGGTTGCTTAGCCCTTTGGGCCGACTAGGTAGTCCTCTTCCAGGTTTTTATCAGGTATTCAAAATCAAAATATTACCCTCGCCAGCAGGGCTCTGCCTCGCTCGGTTTGCAAGTTGTTATTTTTCACCATCATGAATTTATGACATCCTTGTTTTCAGAAAAATAAAAATAAAAATTGGTGTCCAATTCTACTTGGCAATTTGAAGTTAAAGTTCTATTCAAAACTTTTTATTCAAAATAGTCACCTTATAAAAGAAGAATTTGCTTCTAAAATTTTTATAAATGATGAAAAAGTTTTTATAAGTGATGAAAAACGACATTGATTGCTTTGTAACATTCTTTAGGACTTTTATCAAACCCTATCCATCTAATATCTTTTCACAAAGGAGATTCCAAAAGATAACATCAGGGCTCTTATAAAGATGTCTATATCCAAAAGATGCTGTGATACGGGTGAATATGAGTGGAACTTCTTCCAAAAAGTTTCTCTATGACCTTCCACTAGTAGAAAAGATGTTCTGATACACCGAAAATGAACACCAGGTCGTGACCAATTAATTTATTCTAATTTCGATTTTTTGACTTCATAATTTTCTAAATTTTTCGTTTTCTATTTTTAGAATTATTTTTGTACGAAGCTACTAATAGGCTACGGTAGTGTTCCCTAGGACTCACATCGATCAAAAAAGCAACACAGCAACAAAAACAAGCAGGAACATAAATGAACGGCCCAGAAAATTCTTTCACTCGTGTAAAACTGAACAAAATTGACAAACTTCAAACAAACGAAGTGAATGCTAATATTCTTTTTGCAAACAATGAGTAATGATATATTTATTTTATTTTATTTTATTTTATTTTTATTTTGTTGAGTCAAATGGTGAAATTCCATTGCTATTGATATTTTTTTAGGAAGAGTTTGATTATAGGAATATCATTGAAAACCCACCTGTTTGTTTTATGTGCAATTTAAGTGGAATCTTCAAAACCTCGCTCTCAAGTGAGGCATGGGCATTGGCCATGCTTGGTGACAGATGGATTGAAGCCCTGAGGAACTGCACCAAGATTATGGGATGGAACACCAACAGCAAGGCTTCTGCACCTCTGAGTGCCCCCATTGTTTGGTCATTTTTATTTTACCTTTTTTCCTTAAAAGCAAAATTGGTCATTTGAGGAGGAAGATCCCTTTAGGTCCCACAGAATGCCAACTCATCCAGGCATGAATGCCTCTCTTCCTCTCTCCCTCTCTCCCTCTCTCCCTCTCTCCCTCTCTTTGTAGCAGGTGTGATTAAGTTACTGTGGGCTAGAATATGCACTCCTGCTTTTCCATTTGTAAGCTATCCAATCCCCAACCTGAGAATAAGAAGTGTGGTTCTGCAGGCTCTTGTGGAGTTGCAGGTAGGCCCAGAAGTTTGTGCATTGCAAGTGTTTTGGAGATTGGAAAGTGGGATGAGAAGGGAATGATCTTTGATAAGTTTTCGCGTTAGTGCTTGTAGAGTCTCCCATATCAAGTAAAGTGCTTGTAATTAATGTCTAAGTGTTTTGTGAGGATAAAAATGTTTATTTCTCTATCCATTGTAAGGGAAATGGAAGTTTCAAAGAAGGAATTGTGTTGCACACCAATGAAAGAAGGAAAAAAATTTAAAAAATTGTTTTGTAACAAGAGGTAGTTTGAATGTACATTATAAAGAAAACATCCAAGATCTGGGGTGCCTCAACAATAAGGATTTAAGATGTTATCACGGACACCATTAAGTCTCATCATAACTATTATGTTTTATGTTTTCTAGAATGAAACTTTACAATAATGAAAAATAAAGAAGGAAGGGCATTTTGAATTAATTCAATTCTTCACCAAAAATTGATCAATTCAACCAAGTTCTACTTAAAATCTAATTTTTTTATCTTCCAATACAATGATTTGATAGTTTACAATATTTCCACTCATAGTTAGACCTTCTTAATACAATCCATGAAGTTTGTTCTACAAGAAAAAGATGAACTAGTATCAAGAAATAAAATTTAAAAATCTCTACTTTTAACCTGTAAAGAACAATTTGACGAAGTGGGGCTTTTTTGGAGTTTGGACATGTACCTGTGAATGCAATTTGAACTCAGATTTTATGAAATTTTTAATGAGAGTAGGCCTTGGTGAGAGCTTTGTGTCAATATTTTTCATTCTCGATTTTGATGTCGGAGTGAAAAGTTATTCACCTCTGAACCGCAAAAGCTCCTTCAAGGCCAGTCAGTTAGCCAGTGAGAATGACAGTGAATGCAGCAAATTCTGCCCAAAACTGCCCAAAACTGCCCAAAATTACCAAAATTACCAAAATCTGCCCAAAGAAAAAACTTTGAAATTCCACCAAAAATTAAGATTTTGATATTTTTCAAAAATAAAAATTTCTAGGTATAGAGAAGGCAGTAGAGCATGTTCCCACCGTTCGGATTTCTAATCCAAATTTTTTTCATATACTATTTTTATTGTCAAAAAATGGTCTTTGTTTGTGAATTTCAGTATACCCCCAAGCGGAAAATGATTTTTTGCCAACCTTCCACAACTTTTATGAATATGATATTCTTAGGACATGTACCTTACTCACTTAGGAACAAGAATATGGAGAGACCCATTTCATATCTACTTTAAAAAATGGTTTTTTGGGCCTTCAAAACTATGCTGTCCCCTTTTTGTGTAGGGAAAAAAAACTTTTTTTTTTTTTTTTTTTTTTTTGAGTCACCTGGAACCTTTTATTCCACCGTAATTAGAGAAATAAACAAAGCGCCACCGCAAAGCCAAGCAAGAACACTAGAACCTACTGGCAGAGAAAACCACCGGCCAGAAAACCGGAGCTAACTATCATACATAAAAACTTGTTTTTCAACTTTGAACGTTATTATCTTGCAATTGGTGAGGAATGAGTGTGTGAGATTTAGCGGAAATGTAGACATAGAAGTTAGCTACAAGATCTTACACTTAGATGTACTAATTAAGACCCCATGTTTGCAAAATCCACCTTGCTTTGAAGAGGGGCTGTTTTGAGGCAGTTTTAATGAAAAATACCCTCAGAACTTTAGGGGTTAATTGAATCAAAGTAAAGAAAAATCTCACTGAATCTCTCAAATAATCAGGAACAAATTCGCGGACACTAAATGATTTCATAAGTCTAATACATGAGTTCTTTTGTGTCATCTGCATACCACTTTCATTTCCTCTCTACACTTCTCTTATTCCTCCCCATGCAACTCATCATAATATCTTCATCTTATGATATCAAAACATTTTCCCAAAATTTGATAAATTTAGAAAGGTGTTACCAGGCCTCTCTTTCTAAGTTTCTCAAAAGCAACTCTGACTGATCAATAAAAGCTTCACAATAATTCCAATTCTTACCATCAAAACGGTAAAATTCTACACCAATACCTCCACCGCTATTTCTCATCACACCTGCAAATAGAATAAGATACTATAACTGGAAAGCATTGATTCCGAATTCCCCAAATATTTAAGCTCTTGAACCCAATTGAATGATTCCAAAGCATTGGTACGAGAGCAGGAAGAAGACGCAACAGAAACAGAAAGCCCTTGACCCTGGAGGAAGGCATCTCAAATTTCAATGTCCCAACGTATGGGAGACACTTGAAGGCTCTCGGAGTGTCCCATAATGTGCCAGCTTCCCATACTCATTGTAAAATCAAGCCAAGGCTGCCAAGTCACTCCCAGAATCCCTGCACGCCCTTCAATAAGGCCGCCACTTAGCACAGGAATTGTCTAAATGGAGAAACGGAACAAAAGTGGTGCACACACTATCAGCATTTTGGAGGACCCGGGCAGGAATTTGCAGCAGTTTTTGTTATTAAACCACCAGATCATCTGGCTCTTGTGAGTGTTTTGCTCCTCTTTTCTCGAGGTTGTTTGTCCTCTTCGGATCACCGAATTTATTTCATTCTGTCATTTTGGACTTCTGGTTAGTAGGTTTGAGGAGAGAGTTTGTCATTTGAAATTCGGGCATTTGAGAAATCTACAATTCATTTTTGATTTTCGATTTTTTAATAAAAGTGACCTGGCTTGTGTAATTTCTTAAGAGGAAATGAATAATTGGAGAATTTCGTGGTTGTAACCAGGAGAACTTCGCGGTTGTAAGTATACTGGAGTTTTATTGTGAAGAGAAAAAAAGAGTACTAAATGAAGAAAGAATGCTAATTATAACTGTGTATAATTGCTTGATTGCGTATAGTATGCAGTTTTTACTGTACATTATACTGGGTCCCTCATTAGGATACATAAATTTTCTTTTTGGTCCTAGGAAGCTTTAGACTTTATTCTCTTTCATTGCCATGGAATTTCTTAAATCCCTTAACCGCATTCACACTCAAATCAAACATACATCTATTCACACAAATTACGAAGATAATACCATTGTTTCTAAAGTACTCTGAATGATACTGATTCCTTTGACCAGCTGTAACCCCGCTTGGCACTGTACCATTCTTGCAACGAGCAATAAAGTTACTTGTTTGTGTCAATTTAAAAATAAAATAAAATGCTCTTAATGCTACAACAAGAACACATTGTATAAGTTTTATGCAAATGCTAGTTTATAAAGAAATGGAAAAGGTAGTACGGTACGATTTATAGGATTGCGTCTAAAATGCTTAAAAATTTCAGTCGGATGGCAATTGAATACAAAAATATGACAAAATTTGGAATGTAATATCTATCTTAAAAATGGATGGATTTAGGAAACTTAAATTCCTTTGGAATACCACTGAAGTTTTTTTCAACGCTTTAAAAAATATCAACTAGAAAAGTTTTAGACTTAGCAAAAAGAGAAACGAAAGAGGCGATGGCGGATGGAGGTGCATGCCTCCTTGTCGACAACGTTGTTGTAACTTTCCTTCTTCCCTCAAATTCACGTGGCCGGCCACGCTACGGTCATTCTGAGAGGTTCTTCGTGCAATTTTACCACAGTCCTATACCGTTTTGATTAAGGTTAGAGTGACATGGCCCTCACAGTCAGAGTTACTGGGACATCTTGGCGCGGTCAGAAAGTCACGATTAGTGTACGACAACGTTAGAACATGGGTCGCATTTGCAATTGCTCCGCACCATAATGGACAACACGTCGGTCTCCAGAGGACCAACAAACCCCCTTTCAGCCTGACTACTATGAAGCCTTGCCCCGATAGAGTTCCCGAAATTACCAAGGGCTTCTAATGCGAGGTATGACTCATTTCAATCTTGATTCTGATTCTCAAGCTACAGTAGCTAAAGAAATACCGTTCTTGTCAACACATGTTGTAATTGCGTGCGTGGTTGAAGTGATGAGCGCATGGTAGGACTCTCATCTCGCCTTCCCCGCCTAAGGTACCGTTTACTTCCACCACCAAATCAACACTTCTTTCTCCTGTGTTGGATGGACGGACTAGAGACCACAACATGCCTAAGCTTGCTAAAGCTCTCCACCACTTCCTTGACGGGTCAGTTCTTTACCAACGACTTCAATATCTTTCTCGGAACTACATCTCAAATATGAGAAGCTGGCAAACAAAATCACAGAACAAGTCGGCCCTTTATTAGTCACTAACAAAGACGAGGGTTTTGATACCCCACCTCGTTACTGAATTAAGGTAGACCTCCGCTGTGGTTGGCTATAGCAAGGTAAGGGGCAGCGCCACCGTCCTTGTGCATTATGAGGATTTTATCCTCAGCTCAGCTTTTTGTGGCAATCACCAACATCACCCCTCGCAATGCCCACGAATCATCTATTCAACAACCCATCCCATTCCATGCCTTGATTTCTAGCGGCTTCTCCACGTAGAAGCTCTCGAGTCCCTTGTGGGCACATGGATGGGAGATCTCGCCCTCGGACGGCGAAAGGAATATTTACAACATCCCGCCAACAACTTAATCATGTTCATGCTCATCGGCCCATAGCTCGTCCTCGACATTCCTCTCGACGGTTGATCCACCCGTTTCCACGTCCTACCAGCTCCGGATGCCTCAAGCCCTTCTCTAGCTCCCCCTATGGATGCTGCCTATGCGGATCTTTACCTCATCTCTTACAGGACCATGGAGTCTCCGGCCACTATTCCTCCATTGCTAGGGGCCTCCAAAGCTTTAGATCCTCCAGTTGATCATGCAATGCTACAACCTCCTTCGCGGTTACGATGCCGGCTGACTCGCTGGAATATCCCTCCTTCAGGCCCCCCCGAACCTCCAACCCACAACAGCCTAGGCCCTTTGCCTTCGGCTGAGGGTATGGCTCTCCTTCCACGTCACGGTCTCCAAGCAAATGCCATGATGTCTGATCCAAGCGACCACTAACTTGACCCTAATGATCTCCATAACCACATCGACTAGAGTAGTAACCATTATTCCAAAGGAGAATCCTTGTTAACCCTTGAATACGAGTGGAATGGGTGGAAACGGGTCTATCGCGCAAAAAAGTCGTAACGGTGCATCCTTCCAATCTGGATGCATGCCTGAATATGGTGTATGCCTATCAAGCTTTTGCTACTGTCGGAGGCGACACCAATCTTCAGGCAATGGACGTGGATTGGCATGTCGACCATGCGTTGGCCATTTCAACCAACGCCCCGTCGTAGGAGTCAATTGGATCCTTTGAGTTTAGAGCTTGCGAGGGGAGTGACGCTCAGTGGCCCTCTCCTCGCTATGATCCTTGTCCACCCTAGCCGCGCGGTTTTTATACACCATTGGAAAGACAAGGATCAAGTGGACAAGCCTAATCAACATTGTCGTCATTGCTCTTTCAACCTTGCACCCTTTCGCCCTACAAAAGCGAGTGCGTATGGCCGGGAGTCCTCAGGCTCATTGAGGCAATCCCTTGTATGACCTTTCATAGAGCCTCCAAAACCGCCCAATCATTGTAGCAAATCATAACTCTTCAAGACGCGCGACCTAGCAATCCGCCAATCTCCGCATCTTTGACGGGAGAGGCCCTGGCCTTATTGTTCTGGTTTCCTCACCCGCCACTATGGATTGACTCGTCCCGCATAGGGGGTGGGAACTCTTCCTCCTTTCCGAACACCTCCTCCAGAGGCCCCTTCCCTCATGGTGACTCCACGAAATCCCACAGTTGGTGGAATTGCAAGCCCTAGCCCTTCCTCCCACCGCGGTACTTGAGGTATTGCTCGCCAGCGCACAACTCCACCATCCGCCCATCCTCCTCCAAATGACGTATAGGGCTTCTGTAGCATCCCTTCTTGAGCAACGGAGACAACAAATCTCCTCCCAGAGGATCATAAAACTACAATTATTATATCCAACCTTCGTGACCACAATGAGAAGGTGGCCACGGATGTGTTGCAGGCCTATATCAAGGTTTGCATCCCTCAATTGGAAATTACCACCATCCAAGAGCATAAATTGCAGGGCTCCTTCTCAAACAAGTCAACCAACAATTGTGCCGTTAAGCGATGTATTTTGGTCTAGAAGCGTTCATTGGTTACAAGCATGACCCTCCTAACAACGGCGATAGGTGTGGAGAAATCTTGACGTTGGTCGATGGTCACTCAATATAAATGCCTCCCGCTCCGTATTTGCAAAATATGTTCAATAGAATATCCATCATGGACTGCCAGGGGATGACCTTGGTCTGGCTAACATCTATACACCAAATAATATGGCCCTCCGCTACCTCCTTGGAAATCGCTTGTTAAAGTCCTTCCTCAACCATGTTGGTCTATGCAGCTTGGCAATTACAACATGGTCAAATGCTGTAGTAAGGTTGGCAGGTTGTTTTCCTTTTTATTTTAATGAAGTGTTAACACTTTTGTTCCAAAAAAAAAAAAATGCTGTAGTAATAAAGACTTTGGGGGTGGATGGGGGTTTTGGTTATGATCTCTAAACGGGACCGGGGACTCTTTGAAGCGATAAAAGTGGTTCTGAACATGGCTGATTACCCTCGCAGAGCCGGTTGCTTGCTTTGATCGTGAGATAATCACTGACCTTATCTAGACCAAGTCCTCGCGCGCCTTGACTGCTTCTACCTATTTAAGTCCAATGCTTATGCGCATGAGCGCACTCTGCTGAATTTCTACATTTGCGGGAATTACACTTGGTCCGACCATCATCCAATCTTTGCCTCCATCCAACTCGCCGCCCAGCCGCCGAGGCCGACCCATTAAAAGATGAACGCTTTTTGGCAAGAGGCTCTAGGCACCGACATTTGGTGGATATGGTGTGCGCCAGCTCGCGAGTAACATTCTTCTATAAGCTTTGTCGGATGATCCGCTTCTATAGAGGATTATGCCCTGCAAAGGCAATGGTCCTATGGGCCGATGAAGTCGACTTGGTAGCGGCCATCGATACCGTGACTCAGCACGCTCACATGCACCCCAACGATGTTGCTCTCATGCACGCTCCGGGCGAACTCCAAACTAGACTTGCATCTCTCCAAGAGCGGAAGCTTGCGGGATAGCAAGTTCGCGCTTAGATCCGTTGGAATCTCTGCAGTGATCAAGGAAATGCGGAATTACTTTGGGCAAAGAAGGAACAGAGCTCTTTGGCTTGAATCATGGCACTTTATGACGAACATGGCAACCGGAAACCAATCGGGCATAGGTCAAAGCCCATGCCCTCGTTTACCACACACCCTTCTATGCGGCCTCCACCTCCACGGCTCCGCAAGGCGAGGCTGAGGCGGCTTTGCAACAACTTATCCCAAGTTCCTTCCCGGCCAGGTTTGCACCCAATCTCCTTGAGGCCTTGGGTCATCCCCTTGAGGAACCTAAACTTCAGGCGGCTCTCCATCAAAAGGCCTCATGGAAAAGCCCTGGCCCGGATGGACTGTTGATAGAATTTAATGTTCACTTCTGACACCTCATTGGTGAGGAATTTTTGGCTATGCTGTCTTTTGTGATCTCTTAAGGCACACTACCATTCGGGATGAACATGGGGCTGGTAGTTCTACTTCCGAAAGAGGGTGACCAATAATTCTGAGTTAGCAACCAATAAACCTTTTGAAGATGTTGTACAAAATATATGCAAAAGTGCTCCAAATACACTTCCAAAAGCTACTACCCAAGATATATCATGAGGAACAAGGAGCATTTCTTTCTTCTAGGTATATCGTTGACGCCGCCCTAGTTGAACATGAGACAGTCGCTTCGGCTGGGGAAACAAATCAACCACTCATAATTTAAACGAGACTTCAGTAGGCTTATGACTTGGAAAATCAGCCCTTTTTATGTCAAGTGATGGCCCGCATGGGGATGGCGGACCTCTTTATTCACATGACCCGATTGCTGCTTCAGGACGCCTCTGCAACTCTAACGTCAACAAACCTTGTATTGCTGACTTTTTCATTCACAGGGAGGTTCAACAGAGATGCCCACTCACTCCTTACTCCAGTTCCTCACTGTTGCCGAAGTGCTCGCTATTGTCTCTCAACAAGCACTCTACACTCGTTCGCTGCAAGGGATTACCCTTCCCGAAGGCGACATCCAACAAATTTTGTCCCAATTCGTGGATGATACCATATATTCCATACAGAGCACAGACCCAACATGCGGACCGTCTCCGTCCTTTAGCAGAAGTTTGGATTAGCAATGAGGCTCTAGATTAATCTGGCCAAATGCGCCCTTACCCCTCAGTGGTTGTCACTTTTCTGATGCATGGTTGCTTCTCCCTTAGTCTTTGTCCAATTTGTTGGAGGTGCCTTTTGGTATATCTCTAGCCACCTCTAATATGGACAATTTTCTTGCCGCCAAGATGCAACAAAAATTCCGGTACATGATGAATGTTCATCTCTCCCTTGAGACACGTACATTGATTGTCAACTATGTGTTATTTTCTTCACTCGATATTGTCTTAGTCCATAGGGCAGGTCTCGCTCGATATTGACGTCCATTTAGGCATCACTACGCAATTATATTTGGGTAGGAACGGCAGTACATGCGAGGGCAAGTGTTGGCTGGTCTAATTGTTGTGCCTGGGAAGGATTGAAAGGCCTCGGACTTTTGGACCCCCAGTAGACGCTTGCGCCTCTCATGAATAAGTAGGTTTTGAAGGCCTTGGTCTTCGAAAAATTTCCTCTTCGTATCCTACTCCCCCACCGTCTCGCCTGCATAAAGCCTCCATTCTGAAGGCCTTGGCCCACAAGTTTGCAACTGACCGTCTTGTCTCGGTTTTTGGATCCCCGCATATCTCCTTTCTAAGACAGCATGGCTCAGTCTTGGAGGCACATCTACCCGTCGCTTGCCGCTACTTCGTGCGTTAATGTCAATGACATGCTGTATAGACACCTTTGATGGACGAACCATTTTATTGGTGTTAATTTTGGCTTTTTGGCACAAAACAATTGAGCTCTGGTCCGTAGGGGGCTACTAAGCTTGAGGGAACTCTCAAGCAATCACGTCACCACCTTGAAGCCTTCCGCCAAGCTTCAACGCCAGTTCAGGTTGTTAGACTAGAAGTGGGAGCTGGTCAAACTACATCACCAGCACGTCCTCCGCAAATCAATTGAGATTTTCCATTGCACAAAGTCCAAAGCTGTTGATACCAAGTTGGCGGGTCTTTCTGCAAATCTGGCAACCATTGACCCTGACGATTGAGAAATTTTGCTCCCCCCCTCGCCCTCCCCTTCCCCCCCCCCCCCCCCAACAAATTTGGTGACTTGACTATTCTGGTCCTCCCTAGTTACCTCCCTCAATACTTTGTGGGCCCGCAATCCAATTGCCTCATCCCTGCTTCTAACCAGACCCTAGATAATCAATTACTTCGTGGCTGCTAACTCCCGGTCCGGAACATTGTGGTGGCGGTTAGCTCGCGCTCCCGTGTCAGCCCGCAGCTCTTTTATTTGCACCATTAATCTGCTTAGTCTTTGATCTCAAGCGGTGGCGGTGGTTTGATGGCAAGCCTCTGCATGCGTAGAGCGCGTAAATAGGTCGGATGTTGCTTAATTCTCCGCATCAACTCTCCCTTCCCATCAGTACTAAATGGGCAAGACATGTACCGAGTACTTTCCAATTGGGTTTGCACGCGGTATGGACTAAGTCACAGCCCTATAAAGACACCGCCTTCTTGTGGAGTATATACCACAAGGCCGTTGCTGTGAACCAATAGAGACATTGCGTAGTGGCCAACATCTCTGATTCTTGTACTTGCTGCGCTCCAGGCGTTCTCGAATTCATTGTCCACTTTTTTAATGTATGTGCTATGGCCTCTCATGCATGGCGTTTTGAATTGACTATTCTTTCTGTAATGGCCAAAGTCTCGGGCATCACTATGGAACAGGCCTCACTTACGTGCGACTAGTGTCTTTTTGGAACAATACTCCCCGGCCTTCCAGAACTTTGCTCAGATTTGGTTCTTTCTTTGGGATTCGGTGAGCTCAACAATCTGGATCCAACAAAACTACTTTGTTTTCCATAGTAATGGATGGCCCCCCGACGTGCTAGAGCGAGGCCTTTAAGATGCGTTCTTGGATCTTGCTCAACTCTTGTGGGTCAATGTGTCATTGTGTGTACAACACTAAACACAAGGCCTTCTCGCCACTTATCGAGTGTTCTTTGAAACTTGAGACTACAACGGGTTTTTTTCTCTTAGAATGCTCACAGGCTTGTTTGGAATTACCAGCGGCCCCATATCTGTTAGGTCTTTCTTTGGTAGTTTTCCTAGGTAGGTAAGCGGTTTTAGGTTTATCAGTTATTTTTTTAAAAACTCTAAATTTGTCTGCGCCAGCAAAGCCTAAATTTGCTTGGTTGTGCAACAATGTTTTGTTTTTCTTCGCACTGGAATAAAGTCACCATTTCCTTCAAAAAATTAAATATATATACATACATACATATATATATATACATACATACATATATATATACATACATACATATATATATATACATATATATATATATATATATATATATATATATATATATATATATATATATATATATATATATATGAATATTTAACAAGTAATTTCATTTTTGTTATCCTCTATTTGCCATCTAATACTTTGAGCCCTTGTCAAAATTACAATTTTTGTGTGATTGAGTATAGATGGAATGAATTTTTTCAATTATTTTAAAGAGACCTCATTTCATACTTCTTGGTTGGTGTGTATCATTTCCAGTTCACCCTTTGACGTTTTATATTGCTGAAGCAAAACTTTAAGTATTAATTAAATATTTTTAATGGAATTTAAATCTAGTGAATTTGGTGCCCAAACAAACATCTTCATATTGCCATGATTTTTTTGCCAATTTTCTACCAATTCATTCTGATGAACAAGGGCACCATCTTCCATGCGCATGAGGTTGTAAGGATTGCAATGCAAGAGATAGAACTTGCTTAAACAAGCTAGGAGTTCTTCTTTCCTCTTGAAGCATAATGACTAAGGGGATTTTGTGAAAACTAGTAAATGCACTCCAAACCATGAGAGATGTCCGTCTGGATTTGAAGGTGTTGTATATCTTATGTGACATTTGCATAATATATGATTATGTTGAGAACTCTTTTATGGTTCAAACGATGGATCATCTGTCGAATGATTATGTATCAGTTGGCTATGTATCATTTGCAATAGGCAATGTAACAACTTCCAAGGGTGGTGTCCTACAATATTGAGTAGTGATATAGCGAGAAAGCTTCCAATTAGTATGAACTTTTGAAACGGTAGAGCAAAGCATGATCATTTACGTTGCAATGTAGATGGCTTCATCATGCCTTCGCGCATTTCAATGAGTGTGCATTCTTCTTTCGTGGGTGCACAAAGAAAACGTTCTTGCAGCTTCCATTGTGAGCTCCTAGCACGTCCAATAGTCTTATAGTGATTGTGATCACTAGGCCAGTAACTCTCTTGCGGAAGTATAGATTCCTCCAAGTAAAATCACTTCCAACAAACACTAGTGGAAATCATGCCTATAATGATGAGAACAGATGACCAGGATCATGACCATTTTGACCAAATTATGGAAATGTATTTAAATGGTCATGATCATGGCTAGTCATTGCAGGCATGGTTTCCACTAGTGAAAGTAGTTCTATGGATGAGGCAAAGAGTGCAATAAACACCTGTTTAAATTCTTTGGAATTTTAATAAATACCAATATAAGTGATTAACTTAATTACCTTTGAAATCCTCAAAGCTTTGCCCATTTTAGTATACTAGATTATATAGTGACTTATCAACGTAATCATTTCTATAAGCCCTTGTAAATTTACATAGAAAATCAATTTATACATCCCTTCTATCAAGATATTTTGCTTTGACGAAGAAGTGGTTGTTACCATATAATTAGGATTCATGGCAACGGTTTTCATTGGTAAGTTATAGCAAGTTTTCACTCCCCATGCATTTCCCGTGCATGAAGGGTGAAAGCCACCCTAGTGGGCTACCATGGAATGTTATGCACCCAGGTATCTTTGCGGCAAATGGTATTCCACTTTCAAGGGACATTCATTTTGTCCCTGTTTTCAACACATGATACGGAAAAGTTAACACCGCATTCATTTTCTATGTTGCACATTGCCATTATATTATTATCAAATCATCACCATGAGAGGAATTTGGTGGCATTCCAATGAACAGTATTCTCTCTACACTTTACTCTCATATGTGCAGCCCACATGGCATGCTGACGTAGAAAATTCAGTCCAAGTGTTCCCATATTAAGATGCTGTGTAATTCATCATATAATAAGCTTGACTCTTACTTTGTTCAACTTGAACTGATTTGAGGGAAGTCCATAGGAGTGCTTTACTTGGCACATTGTATATAACCTGTCACCTTTTTACAATGGATTCGTTCAAAAGAAAGTAGGATATAAGTTAACAAGGCCAACTTTTTTTTTTTTTTTTTTTTTTTGAAGCGAAAGGTGGTTTATTTCCAAAGCCAGAGAGTACAACAACTGAAAACAAAAACACCACAGCAAACCGAGAGAGCGAGAGCCCCCTGGCGACCAAGGCCAACTTTACACTGTAAGCCATAAGAATTTTGACATGCTTGAATCCTTGTGCCCGATGGGTTAAATTCATAAAATCAATCCCAAAATTTATACATGATGGGATGAGGACCATTTCCTTGAATTTCTATTTTAATGTACTGAATTACATTTAAAATGAACTAAAGGACAAATCATGGCATTTTTTCTTTAGGAATTAAAAGAAATATTAATTGTGAAGTCCCACATTGCATTCCAGAAGATATGCAGTTTACCACAAACCTAGAGGATTTGGACCATTCTCAATCACTGAGTGCCATGAACATGCTAAGTTAGCTCGAGTTGTGGTTCAGGTGTTGGATAGAGATGCAACACTAGTAGACTACTAAATTTTTGTTGGATTGACTACTCACATATCATGGAGAATGGGTTGGACACTATGCAGAATACATGTTTGTAGGCTCAAGGGATCTGATTGGCGTGAAATATTGTCACCCATGTCTTGTTTTTCTTATTTGCCTTAGATTCTGGCAACATTTGCTCCAAAAGTAAAATAGTTTTTTGTTACCTTTATCCAATAGAATTATCACATTATCCTCTCTGCCCCACACTCGAAAACAAACGAGCAAAAGACCAATCTATTTTATAATACACATAATGAAAGAGTATGAGCATTAGTGGGCCTTATCTGGGCCCTCAGGCTTCGAGCCACCACGGCATAACTTAGCTACTGTAACTTGAGCTTGTTTTAACCCATGAGATTGTTTAGGCCACCGTCATTGGCCCAAGGAGGGGCTAAGTTCAAATACTGTGTGCTTGTCACAGCCTACAAAAAAGCAGACGTAAGACCCATGGAAAAGGAGTACCCTTGTTCCTTCAGCAAGTTTCCAATCCTCACAATAAGTCTCAGGATATTATGTGGTATATCCCTTTTTGCTTTCCTGCTCCCCTCATTTCAGGATTGCTATGCAACTGTTGTCCTATGGATGACCTACTCTTCACAACCTACATTAGTTTAAAACAAAAAAAGGGGTATTCAAATACGCACAACATATGTATGTACTCTAAGCTCATCTGACTGAACACAAATCACAACAGAATACAAAGTTAGCTCCCCCATCCACAAAATAATACAGCTTTGCAAATACTTGATTTGCTTTCATATTTTGGCAATATTTTTCAAGAAAAATATGTAAAATAAAACTTGACCCCTGTTTTGAAATGAGATAAAAGGAAGAAAGAAGAGCTTAGTTCAAAACATCAAATTAGAGCAGACATTTCACCATTTGCTTCAAAAAAATAAAAATAAAAAATATATTAGAGCAGACACCAAAACTCTAGCTGGTTCATGCAAATTCTGTTATTGACCAAAATCAGTTGCTAAATTAAAATACGGAGCACATTTTTTATTTTTTATTTTTATTTTATTTTTTGAAACAAATGGAGCCTTTATTCCATTGTAAAGCGAAACAAAAACACCAATGTGAACCAAGCCAACCCAAAGAGAGCCAGCCGGCGGAGAACCAAAGAACCAGAACCTGTGAGCCTGAACTAAAAAACTACTACGGAGCACATTTTAACATGCCCCAACTCTACCAAGTAACTGTCTCCATGAGCCATGTACCTGTACTTTTTTTTTTTTCCCTGTTTCCATTTTTGAGGAGCGCTACTCTTTTCATTGGACCACGTTGAATTTTTATAATAAAAAATGAAGAAAACCTCATCGCAAAAGAATGGCAAACAACAAAAAAAAGACCCCAACCCACATTTTGCAAAACAGGTACAAAAATTCCTAGACATCTAAAATAGAAGAAAATCATTGCAGTGCTGTCCAGAGTCCAGACACTGTGGCTTAGATATGAAAAGAAACGATTTCAAGCAAACTTCAAAAATTGATTAACCAAATATAATCCCAAACGGTTGCGTTGAGTGGCAAGCAAGAGTATTTGAGAGAAAATAGTAATAAAAATAATAAAAATAGAGGGGCCTATGTCATACAAAATCGCAAATAGAGCTTCTAAATGGTGATACCTTGTAGACTTGTACTATTCATGGATGCTCGTGCAGTACAAGCCCCCACAAGACAGTTGAATCAGTTAGTCTATTTTGGAGTTGAATACCGGTCACGCTACACTATTTTAAAAACAAATAATAAAATAAGGCCTCAGGGATGGCTGGAGGGTGTTGAATAGTTGATTCAGTCAGGGGCTCCCCCAATTAGAGGGCCCCAAATAAGTTTGTACAGAGGTTCATATTGCTATAACCAGGCTAGATGTGCCATGTCAGCATTTATTCCAGTTATCTCATGATTGTGTGAGTCATCTTAGCGGTTGGGATGGCAAATCTGGGTCATGGGTGGCCAGAAAAAGTTATTCCAGGGGTTGGATTTTATGCATGGGGTTTGCTTCTTCCATGAGTAGAATAATCTCAGAAATGCAGGCAGGTCAATCCAAATGAGTTTGTAAATTTTGAATTCTAAAGTTCTGGGGTGAAAAATCGTTCTTTAGGGAGGATTGCCCTTCTCCAGGCATAATTTCTGTGTTTTGTAATGGTTGGGGCCAATGGGTGTCTTTCGGGGTTTCTTTTATAGAATGGGTCACTTCCCATGCTTCATAATGGGGGGCGAATTGAAATGATGGAGAATCCCCGTATCTCCTCTAGATGATCCTCTCCAAAGGGGTTGAGGTCCTGGAAGGTTGAATGCAGCTTCTTGGGGTTTCTCCGCAGCAACTTTAATGTATTTTCAAAGCATCCTTCATTCTCCAATCAACCCTCAAAACGATGGAACAATGGCTCTATGAAAGGACCATGAACCTTCTTTCAATGTTGATCCTCTTCTCCAAATAATTCCATTGTTCATGAGGATAAAGATGCAATGGCTTTTCAAGGATACTATAATGCCGATTCCTAGCTTCCTGCCTGATTTCAACAACACTGTCATTGACAGTTTCCTGGATTGCCATGTTTGTAACATGGGATAAACATGAGAAAACTGATTGCATGGATAAGTTCGTTGTACAGAGTATCGACCAGATTTACATAGCCATCCTTATTTTTTTGGGCTGATGATTGTGCGACCATGGGGAAACATCAGTTGAAATTGCCTGAGTGGCAAGTAGGGCTGGTTGGCCGGTTCCCTGATTTATGTGAAATGTCTGGTCTCTGAACCAGCCATGATCGTCTATGTTTCGGAGAGCCACCGAATGTTGAAAGCATGTCTTAAGCTGTGTGATTTTGTATCTGTATTATACCTCAAGTCCATATTTCATGTATTATACTCACCGGCTCAATATGGATAACCTGCCTGTTTCTTCGTGCATATGTACTAAGAGCATCTACAACGACGGTCCACAAGCATGGGAACCAGAGTATATAGAGGGTCCGGAGGCATTTGGGTCCCGCACCGGTGCTCCAGAGCGTGATATGAGGGTTGCGGGCTCTCGAAACATTGGCCCGTGCTCTGGAGGATAGAGAGTTAGGCCCAGGCCCTAGAGCGCAAAATTTGGGTTTCCGAAATTCGTGGGCCCTGTCCGGGCGCTCCATCTCAATTGTTGTGCATCTTCCCCTACATCATCTTTTCTAATTTCATGCAATTTCTCTGCGTTACTGCCTGTTCAGTTCACTCATGCAGCCCATTTTCACGGTAGCGTGTCTTCGTTGGTGAGCATCGCTGCAAGACTTGCGAGGTCGCCCAGGACGACGCTCTTCCAGGGCGCGTCAAACCACTTTTCCAGAGCCCGGCTTGTGGACCGTTGCTGTGGATGTTCTAAGGTAAAACACTGTAAACTTTAATGCATTCTGAAAAAATACGGAGATTTTTATATTTGAATGAGACCTTATTCTACTAAGGTTGAGTGTCTTAAAGCCAACCGCTTAAGCAATTTAGGGTATTTAGAGCAATGGTAAATTCTGAAAAGAAAAAGTACGAGAGACTTTGAAATAGGGTTTTAGAAGGATTGGAAAAAATTGCAACAAATAATATGCATTTATCATTTTCTACAGAATTCCACAGTGCAATGTAATCCTTAACCCAAAACCAATTATAAGCTCTAATGTACAAATGAGATACATATGTGTTTTACAATCTAGAAATTAGGCCTAATCGGTTTCCAATCGATGGTTAGTATTTGGACAACTAACGATATTTCTAACCAAAAACACTCCATACTTTTTGTGCCAATGCAAATTCATTTTCATAATCCATTGTAAATCATGTTAGTAAAAAATTAAATAAATCTATTTCAATAAGATGTTTATTTATGCATTGAAAAAAAAGTTATATATTTCTAAATAATATACATCATAATAAATTTCTATAATCATGTGGATTATTTTGCATTTAATCTATCTTTGATTCAAAAATAATCACTTGTAAAATTGTCTATAAAATTTGAATTAGCTTTTCAAGCTTAAAATATCCTTCTAATTATAATAAAAACTCTATGCATTTAGAAACATAATTTGTATATAATGATATACATGAATATATAAAATAAGTTGTATAAAAATTATATAGATTGTTTTTCAATGTACATATGTTATTAATGTATTGATGTTTTTTGCATGAATCACATCATATTTAGACCTATAGCAGCTTTATCTCTAAAAGCATGACCTTTGGTCGAATGCCAACGAAGGGGTGGTCATGGTAGATTTGAAGTGATTCAGGCTTACTATTGGCGGTACACCCTAGGAATCAGCCAACGGACCGGGGGCCTTCCTCCGCTGGAACCCGTGACGGGCAAGGGAAGACCCTCCCACTTTCTTTCCTCCTCCCTTCCACCTTTTCCCCTCCATATTTCCCTTTTGACAAATTGAATTTTGTGCTAGACGTGTAAAAGTCAAATTTATCGTCCAAAAATGACTCATTGTAAGTTGCCGTTCAAGGCAATACATTTGGAGTGACCGGTACCATTTTGGCATTGGTGGGACCTCGGTGGCAACTTTATTGGGACCCGCCATGTTAACCTCCATTGGCGTGAACGATGGCTATGGTCAAAGTGTATAAAATTAAACAAATCCATGTCCAAAATTGATTCAACACCTATTATGCGGAAAATGAATTTATGATGTTTGATAATGCAACAAAATATGTCTTATATGTTAGTGGAAGATAAGAGGGCGTTAAATGTTGTTTAATCCATTAGAAATTCAAAAGATAAAATAAGTCAATGGAAAATTTTTTTGGTGGAAAGATTAAGTTCAAAGAATAAAATTATTAAATTCCTGAAAATTCAAATGAGTACAAAAACTCATTCAAGTTTAGATTTTCAATTCATTCAAACTAGGATCCTAAATCAACGAATAAAAAAAGGTCTTTTTACTAACATGTAGTCTTTATCATTTACGATAAAAAGTTCAATCTTCACATAATCAAGTGACATGTTACAAAAGGATGTGAGAGAATTTTGTGTGCTCGTAGGAGTTGCCATACTATATAACTCCCTTTGTAATTCTCCTTCACCACTATAATTATACTACAATATAATTGTTTTTGCTACATTATATGCTGACGTATCACACACAATGACACGCCTAATGTGCTTGGTGTATTCATCAAGCTCAATGCATCAAGCAATGAGCAACACCATAGTCAGGATGTACTCCTACACCCAAACACAATTGAACAATATTCAAATTCAAGTTTTAACACCAATATTAGCTGCTAACATCAGTAAGCTGCACGCAGTGACGCACTCCAACACCACAACACAGATGTAGGAGTCTGAATCGCTGCGCAACTTGTGCCCAAGATAGCCATCACGGAGAGAAAAATCTGTGAAATCTGGGACATGTAGCTCTCGCCCATGTTGCAGACCGAAACCAGGTCTGTCACTCCCCCACCAGTTCAGGCAGGCTGGCTGGCTGGCAATCCTGCAGCTTCAGCCTTCAGGAACGAGTCCTGAACCAGCCTGAAATCCTGAAAGCACATGAATATTCTCATGACTTGGGGCATGAATATGCAATGGATGAGTACAATGACTCCATCACTGCTGCAGTTCGCCCCAGTTTGCTTCATTAGAAACTTGCAGACGAGGCATCGGAAAGGAGAGTGAGCGCCAGTCACTTGCCATGAGATCATCAAGTACTCGAGTCGGCTCAGGTGAAAAAGGTTAGTGGACAATTTGGTAGGATCTGGAGTTTGCAATATATCGCCTTCCTGACTTGCTGGAGTGGGATACTGTGAGCGACTTGCCACTTGTGGAGTGTGGGGGTGATGTGTGGAGGTGGTGGTGGTGGTGGTGGTGGTGGTGGTGATGGTGGTGGGGGTGGTATGGCATCCAAGGGGGCGTAGATATTGAGGGCGAGGAGCCAGGGAGGTGGAGGCACTGGAGGGTGTACCTGCAAGGACGACAAGCACTCGGCCACCTAGCTTTGCCTTCAAGAGCGGAGGCGAGAGGCTAGGAGCGCTTCCCATTAGTCTCCTCGCCGCTTCGCAACCAGTGTTGGAGCCCAGCTCTGAACCTGGTGCCGAATTGCGCTCGAGGAAAAACACGACCATGATTACTCACCTCCCTTTCCACGCTTCCTGGCTCCACAGCATAGTCCATGTGGCCATCTCACAGACGTCACCACCTTGACACTCCGCTCACGTCACCTTGGCTTCTCCAATTTTTAGCTTCAAAATTTCTCAAATTTTCATGATGAATCTGCAAGTAGTTTTAGAGAAATTAACTAGTTCATATATGTTTTATTAATATTTTATAGTTTTTTCAAGAATCTAGTAACTTTTCTTGATATTTTGGAAAGCGTTTTTTAACTTTATTGTCAACCTTATCGTCGATTGTATTTTAAATTTAAATTTATAGTTCTAAATGTTTTTTTTTTTTTTTTTTTGGGAGCAAACGAAAGCTAGATTAATTGCAGTAATGGAATAACTTACAAGCCCTGTACTGGTTTACGTGCCACGAGGGGAAGACACAAAGACAGAGGCGATGTAATTACAGTGTTTAGCTTGAGCGGTCACAGTAGCAGAGTTAAATTCTCATCCCCCTAAAATTGAGTCTAGCACGAGTCTTTCGGATTTGCTGCCGACTGCAGGAGCCTTCATGCTCCGAAAGTTAGCAGGGTAATGACAGGTTGACAAACGATTCCCCCCCGAACTCGCTGAATGTGTGAAGGTGCCACATCACTAAGGGAATGCGGTACTTCGTGAGCTAGAGTAGTAGGACATTCGTAATGATGTGCACCTTTCTGCGTGCGATGTCAATACTTTTCGGAGAGCGGCCATAAGGTCAAATTGGTTAAAAAATGAGAATCTAGAAACCTGATCATGCGGAAGTAGGTACAGGTCGAAGAAAAGTCTCAAGCCTTTTTCACTTTGTACTTCTGCACGAAGGGGTTTCTCGGTACCATAAATGCTAACGTGTAAGTTCGAATAGAACTGGAATCCATGAACGTGTAGGAAGAAGAAAACATCAGCACCATGTGCAGCACAGCGAAGATTCCTACGGTTAGTTAATTAGTGTTCATTGCAGTAATTTTGACAAGATTCCAACTGTTTGGAGGTGGCAGTCAACTCAACTTCGTGCAACCAAATAATTGTGAAGGTCAAAATCATGTTATCATGTTAGAGTTTACAAATTTCAGTACAGTGCTCGTAGAGTCTAGAACTACAGTTTGTTTACACCCAAATACTGGGATTATCATATGCATGCTTATTTGAAAAGAATGGAGCGAGCCTGCTCTAAATGGTGGCTCTGGTATGTCTGTAAGTCAATATACATTATAGAGCCCATTCTACTATAACACGGAGCCATGCTGTAATTCGCGATTACAGCATCTTCTCAAATTTGTCGAGGTTGCGCATCCGACGCACATTGTTTACCAACAGTAACAAGAACACACCTGCACATAGATGCAAGGTTAAGAAAGTGATCCTGACGACCAAAAAATATCCTAACGTGTTCGGTGACCCATAACATTTGACAGCTAGAAATCGATTAGGCTATTCGATTCCATGAGACAAAGACATCAAGATACCATGCTACACTAAAAAATCAATCACGAATTAAATATTCATGAAAGTACTGCTTAGTTCTTAAAAGCCTACATGAAAGCAGGATTTGATGCTAAACATGTGTTACGTCTTTACCAACTTAAATCTCGGAATTCGCATGCAATTCCTGGCTACTTCAAGAAGGATACTGAAAGATGAGTCAGATTGTTTGCTTACCAGCTCCGACAAACGAAGAATTTGATACAGCTGAGATGCCTTGAGCAGTACTTAGTGTGACTCCAATGTTAGCTAAACCCACTGCAAAGATGGTGTTGATGGTAGCCATTTGCATCACAGATGCTCGCCTTGCTGACCTTTCCGCCTAACATACAATCCATGCGTCAACAAAACTACCATGTACAGCGATTCGTAAACCTCAAAAGGACGAGAACTTTGATGATAAGGGCAACATTATAGTGGCAAGAAGAATTGGATACACTAAGTACCAATGCGTCATGTGTGATAAATAGACAGATAGAGCTACTTCTGGGTTTTTAAATGAGATTCTTAAGCAAACTCAAGATTGTCACCTCAAGACTTCTGACTCGAAGCTTCAAGTCGCCAGCTTCAAGTTGCCGCATTATCTTGTCTACGCGTTGCACTCTCTGGGGCATTGCAACCGTGGCATCCCTTGCCTGCACACATGATCATCATATGATTTCAGCAGAAGTGGCAAAAAAAATGAAACCTTCCAATGAAATGAAGTTAAAGAGATGCCTTAAAGTTTATCAGAAACATACATCAGCTGCCTGGCGCTGAAGTTCCTGGACAAAATACTGTGACCCACTTTGCGACCCGTTGCGCGAATCCAGCAACTCCTGTAAACACAGAGTGCTAAGCGTTAGATTAAGTAACATTTAAACGCTGGGTTGATGCTAAAATCTTAGAGTGTTAACCCAATTGGCAAATTGCATTTCTAATTTCTTTCTAAACCTCCAAAATGCTAAAACACCCCGAGCAGAAAAATTTCTTGACAGGGTTTGTGTACCTGGGCATACGGTGCAGCTATCTTTGCAAACGAAAAATCAGGGTCCAAAGTGTTGCCAATTCCTGCGCGTTCACTAGATGTCAGCTGTTGAAAAGTAACTATGAAATCTTGTTCCACAATATAAGGTGCAATCGGTGTAACCGATGTGCAATTACCAGAATGATAAACAGGGAGACATTAATAACAAAAGGACAGTCACTTGAATACAAACCTTCAAGTGTGGAGAATGCACGAAGGACGAACGTAAATGTAGCTGGGAAACGAAACGGTTGATCCACCGCAATTGCAAATAAATCCTGCATGATCAAGACCAAGATAGCTCAGGATCTGAAGGACGATCTCAGTAGGCGATTCTAATCGGACGAATGAATGTGACGTGAAAGCTTACCTCTCCTATAGCTGAGAAGGTTGCAGCTTGATCAGGCTTTTGATCCATTAAGTTATCCAAGAAATATTGCACTGATCTCCGCACCTGTTCAGAATCAACATGCTTAAATTAGCTAGGAAGCGGAAGAACTCTCCAGAGACATCGCCCATAATAAAATATGAAGTCACGTCAAATCATTTTCAAAATCCATGATTTGTAAGCTAAATACATCTTCTTAGAGCCCGTCCCTCAGTGTTCAGAACTAAGTTGAAATAATATAAAAGAACAAATAGACTTAGCAAGGAAATAATTGAATAAAAACTAACCGATCCCATGTCTCCAGTTGGCACCAAGGCTCCAAGTTCGATCAATGCTTGGATAATTTTCTGCGCGTCTTTCTCGTACACAGCATAGAACATCTCAAGCAGCTTCTCTCGTGTGAAAGACTTTATTTCGCCCATCATTCCGAAGTCATAATAAATAAGCGACCCGTCGGCATCCACAGCCAAGTTACCAGGATGCGGGTCAGCGTGAAAGAACCCAGTCCTCAAGATCTGTAAACAGCCAAAACGAGTAAGACATTGATACATGATGGGTAAGCTTTCGCAGTAGAGCATGAAGGATAATGCGTAAAATAAGCTTTGGATTTGGTAAGACACCTGTATCAAATAAGCTTCAATGGCAAGACTTGCTATCTTGGATTTGTTGAAACCACCAGCATCCAGAACCGCAACGTCGTTAACTTTTATACCTGCTCAGAGATTAATGATCACGAGGTCAGTGCACAAAAACAGTTTTATTTAACAAATTGAGCCTACCTTTTCATCATACAAAAACAAGGCTACTTGAACAATCACTAAATGTGTTACATGTCGATTAATGCCATTTTGAGTCCAAAAATAGAGTCATCTAAGAACGGCCTCTCTTTGGATATTGTGTAATGTAATAAGACCATTTGGGAATGCGAAAAGGAGGAAAACGTTACCGGGAACATACTCCAGAGTCAGCACCTTTTGTGATGCATAATCCCAGAATACTTGCTGCACATCACAATTTAAAAAAAATAAATCGTTGAACAGATTTGATCTGAAGGATAATATTCTCACGTCACATGCACACCACGTGAGGTCATTAACTTGTGAGAGGAAAAGAAACTCACAGGCACTTTGACCCACTTCTGCTTTCGAAAATCCCGCCTAAATCTATCTGCATTGCGTCCTTCGTTCAAATAATCGATCTCCTGATACAATATCCTGTTGACCAAAGAAACCAACCCATGTTGTAAGCCCTCATGAAACCAATATCCCGTTGATCCTTCACCTTCAAGTGAATTCATGTAAGAAATTGAGACATTCTGTCCGGACAGAGCTGAACTAATTGAGTCTTATTTACTTACGTGGCACACTCCTCATAGATGCCAAGCCAGTCCCTCGTTGGACCTCCCATAGATTCACTATTTTGGAAATACTGAGCTATCACTTTCAAATTATCTGCACAAAGCCACATGCAACATCAGTACGCTGACACTGAATCATAAGCAAGGAAAAGTTATAGTGAAAGAATCTACCTTGTTTGGATTAGAAAAATACTCGCAAATGCAAGCAATTGTAGCTGTTACAAATATAATGAATGTACATGTTTAGTTCAAGACATAAGTTGAGTTTGGTTAAACTCAGTTTGTGTAGATTCTTACTCAAATCAATGTCAAACAATCTCTTCAGGCCAGGTCTCTGAACCTTGACTACAACTCTTTCTCCATTGCGCAAAATTGCTCTGTGTACCTGCAGCAACAGAATATTGATAGGAAAAATAAGTGTTGGAAAATAAAAGCTCAAGGAAAACAATGATGTGAGACTTGGATTTCTGACCTAACAATCACACCAAAGATAGCGTCAATTGAAGGTAACTATTATAATTTCGAGCAATGATTCAGGAGTCTCCACAATGTGTGGAGTGCTTTTAAACTGGCAGAAGCCATGACTTTCCAGAGCTTTAAAAAAGGACGCAACCTGTCCAAGACTTGCTGCAGCGATGGGTTGACGTTCGAAGTCTGCAAATAACTCATCTACTGGCGCCCCCAGCTCTTTCTCTATGAAAGCCATTGCCTTCTCTGCTGAAAACGCTGGAACTCGATCCTGCACAACACACCAAGAGTTATTCACTACGAAAAAACATTCCGGAAATTTCAGCGACATTACATTAGATATACAATTTAACAACAACCCTCTTACGCATACCCAAAGCTTTGGTTGACGAAGTGATTGTAAATCAAATGATAAAATAACCAGCTTGAGAATTCTACGCACAAAAGCTTACCTGAAGCTTTGCTAGCTCCTCCACAATCTCAGCCGGGAAGAGATCTGATCTCGTGGACGATAGCTGACCAAGCTTAATAAAAGTTGGTCCTAACTGCAAAATCCTCTCCCTAACCCACACCGCTAAGCTCCGCCGCCTTGCTTTCTGCCATGATAAGACTACCACATTCAATAAAAGAAAAATCCAAGTCACACATCCTTTGAAAGTTTGAGAGACTCGAAAATGCCCACCAATGTGCGAGCCAAATCCACCGTCTCAAAATCCTAGAAGAAGCTTAATTAAGAACAAGGAAAACAATAATTACTGACCTGCTTTTCCTCGGTAAAGCCACCAATGTAAGTCCATTTGGCGTCCAGAAGCCACACTCGAGACCGCAAGGTAAGCACAAAGCTCCAGACATCGATATTCCGTTGCGTTGCACTGTAGTCCTCCTTCGCCCAACTGAACCCCTCATCTGATGGTAGTACCCTAAGAGGCTGCTCATCATACTTGGTTACATCAACTGGAGGCTGCAGCACCCTCTTCGCCACATCCACATTAGGAATCACCACATCGGTGCTAGCGCTGCCATTCACTTTGCCAATGGACACGCCTTCCAGCTGACGGCTCATCATCACCGGACTAGCGAATCCATTCGTCCTCCCACCTGAACTCCCATTTACACTCCCATTTGCACTTCCATTTGCACTCCCATTTGCATTCTCATATGCGTTGGATTTTCTGACAGCGGCTCCATTTGTTGAGCTCTTCGCTCCGCCTGTGGTTCAATAAATTCATAGAATCCTTAAACAGCGCTAAGCTACAGAAATTAAGCATGGAATCTCTGGCCATGTCAGTCAGTTTTGATTGATGGAAAGAAGTAAAACTTCAAATGATATATTACACGTACCATTCGCGGTGCCGTTTATCCTGGGATCGGATCTTTTGCTGAGAAAAGTGGCGTTCCGGCCCTTGAGTGCTTCCTCAATTGGAACCATGCGAGAAGCTGACCCGTTGGAGGAAGTGCTTCCGTTCTCACCAGCACTCCGAATTCTACCATTTCGGAGCTTCTTAGCTCGGAGAGGCTTCAAGGGGAATCGAAGCCCGCCCAGAACCTGACCCTCTCGCAATTCAGAGCTGCCGAGCTCACTGCTAAGTTTGATTGTCTGAGAAGTGACCAAGTGTGCATTCACCAGAGCCGCCATGTCTAGCACTTGGCTACAAGCACATCAACTACCTGTCACGCAAATGCCCAATATCAATTATTCTGATTGCTCTGTTGAGAATCACAAACTGAAGTTGAAAATGAACTAGGCTCCTGTTCAGTATACATGTATTTGGCCTATGGTAGCCAATTTCAACCAGAACTCTTAACTCCCAAAAATTACATGAAAACTTATTCTATATGTTGCCTAATCTAGGCTTGGAGCCAAAACTTGCTACAAGTTTCTCCAATTATTACAAATTCAAGCTAATGTCTGATTTCTAGAAGAGTGTTCCCTTCTCTGGTAGGAAATTGCTACTTGCAACTTGAGTAAAACCACAACAATGTAACCTCTACTGAAATCAAATGTTTCACGCTGCTCCTGCTGTTGCAACATTTTTCGAAAAGGTAACCCTAAGACTGAACAGACTAAATTATGTCCTCGAATCCATCAGAAATACAACCTCCCACTGAGGGACCACGCACTGTAGCCCTAGCTAAAAATTAACTATCCACTGTACAGTTTCACCTTAGAAGTCTACTATCAGCTATTATTTCCTTCCTACGCATCTAAAACCGAAAGAGAAAGGAATTATTCCACTCAAATTGTTAAAAAAGTTGCGTTTGAAATTGCTAACCATTAGCTTACAAGACTCAAAACGAAAATACTACCACTCCAAGGTCGAAGTCTCACTGAAAAAAACACCGAACACGTCTACTGAACATAAAAAATTCAAACAAACCAAAAAAAGGAATAATCCACACAACACAAAACTCCACTCCAGCAACCTCCTACCAGCTCAATTGCACAAAACTCAAGCAATCAAACAAGAGTACTGCCTCACCTGATACTCAGCTGTATCCCACCCCGGAACCCAATTCACAAACTCCTTCTCAAAAACCACGAACTCCCAAACCTCACTCCAAAAAGAGAATAGAACGATTCTAATACCAACAACGGATCCACTGCAGCTGCTAGAATAGAAATCTAGACACCGCACTGGACCGCACAGGACTGATCGAACCCAGACCAAATGACCACCGATTCACGCACTTACAAGCTCGTTGCACAGCTAGTACGATACGCTACGCAACAGCGGTGACGTCGATGCCACAACACCACGAGCGATCACCGAGAGCGGTGATCCACGCAGCATCATCGCCTTGACAAAACTGGGTTGGGTGGTCCAAGCCGACTCCCTCCAAGGCCGCTGCTTGCGCAGGCTCCCTTCTTCCCTCCCGGTTCCGCCCCCGGTTCCGCCCCCGGTTACGCCCCCGGTTTCCTACCCGGTTGCGCGCGCGGTACTGATGCAGTCTTTGGAGGGCGCGTGGTCTCGCGCGTGGATTGTCGCGTGGTTGGAGGAGGGGGGGTTGGGACTGGTGCGTTGGTCTGGGGTGGTGTGGTCCAGTCCCGTGGTGCCACGTGGAGAGTGGTTTTGGTTGCAGTGGTGGGGAGTACAATGGATGGGATTTGGTTTGGTTGGAGCATCATGACTTGTGGGAAAAAGCAGGAGTTGTATGTAGTTGGTTCGGTGGGAGAAGTGTGACGGTATGAATGTTTTAGCGTGTTGAATTTTGAGTCAGGAGTTTCATTCACACTGTGATTGAGTTGAGAGGGTGACCGTCAATATTTTGGAGCGGAGGGAGGAAGGTGAGAGTCTCCACTTTTTGGTGGGAAAATAATATGTTACGATATTGTTTTTTTTCTTAGGTTTTTGGCATTATGGATTTTGAGGTTTAGGTGCAAGACAAAGACGACTAAGCTAGTTAATTGTATAAAAAAAATTATACACAAAAGACAAGTGTAGCATGTTGAAAACAAGACTTTTATTAAGTTGAATACACAAGAGTGCTACTTCATATTTCTTTCCTAGAAATTTGATTATTTTATAAAGTCCCAATCCAAATGGTCAAAGTAAAGATTGATGTCCATCCTTTAAGCGAAAAAGAGAAAAAACATAAAAAAAGAATTTTTCTAACTTTTATGATGGAAAGGAGAAGTTTTTTTGGCACATGGCTTGAAACCGTGGGATAACTTTGATCTTTTGCAGAATAAACATTTTGTTACGAAAGAAGGTTTTTGTTTTGGAAATCATCAAAGATAATGACATTTATTATTTATAGGAAAAATTTCAATGGTAACTAATGTATTTAACATTGCTACCCAAATTGCCTACCAAACACAAAGTTCAACTTTCGGTATGATAACTATGTTCTTAAATGTTTAATTGAGAAAATATTAGATTCCCTCAAAGTTCTTATTACAGCAAACATTCACAAAAGTTTCAAAATAAATTATCTAAAATTGACATGAGAGATACTTACCCGATCTTTTGAAAAGCTCAAATGTGGACAATTGTCCTTTAGAGGTTATATATCAAATTATGACACAACATTTTAGAGTTATTGGATTAAATACACATACATTAAAAATTACAATTATTTTTGGATGAGAATTTGCCATACATACATGTTACATCATAGTTATCTATGGTCCATTTCTATCAAGCTCTAAGTATATATGATGTATATGCCATTCAAATTAAGCTCTGAAAGTAAACCCCTATCAAGCTGTGAAATTAGGCTCTGAAAATATTTGTCTAAAAATCCCTATCAAACGTAGTTTAAGACACATGCTAGAGGCACAAGCACAAGAAGAGGTGAAAGAGAAGGGCAAAGCCTGCCCAAACTATTATACGGAAGTAGAGTCCTACTTTATCTTAAGGTAGCTCTTTTGAATAATATTGGGACGAAGACTCCAAATTTAGCTCAAAAAGTTTTAAATGCCTATAAAATTTCAAAATAGGTAAGGGCATCCAACCAAGCTCAAGCTCTAACCTATATTTATTTAGGAAGAATAAAGAAATCCACTTTGAAAGTGAATGTTGCACATGCCACTCACATCAGGCACTAAAATCACGCTCTGTAAGAGAATATTGTACATGCTATTTAGATGTGGCTCTCCAACTAAATATTGTACATGCCATTTAAATTAGGCTCTGAAAGTGAATGCAACAATATCTACAGCACAAGTTTTTATTAGATGACGTGGACTTTTGCTTTTACTATGATGTTCACTAATGATTTATATATATTATTTAAAGCAAATGAACAAAATTCATTGCAAGAAAAAAGAAGAACAACAAGCCTTCATTGGAGAAGAAAAGTATAACTTAGACACACAAACACTTGTAGAAACCATATCTACAACGGCTAGGATTGGTGACCACAAATATGACCATTTTGACCAAATTTTCTAAATGGTCACGTTCGTGGTCACCAATCTTGGTTGTTGTGGACATGGTTTCCACTAGTAAAACCTTAATGCAATAAGATGCTTCAATGGATCCCGAGAGCCGTAAGAGAAGTGCATTATTCATTAGGTGCAAAACGGGGTCTGGAAAAGGCTGTGTAAGCCTGCCCTTTCTAGGTGAACCCCCTGCTGCCCCTCGCACTGTCGCTGGCAGCGGGTGCCAGAGTTGCTGCCCGCACAGAACTGCGTGGCGCACTGTGAACAATGCTCCAAGGAATAATAGTTGAGACATGAATGACTTGTATCGGGGTTTGGTCCCAAGTGGGCAGATGGTGTCAGCCCAGCACTGTAGCTTGTGCCCTCGACACACCTCGCGGGGAGGTCATTGGTTCGAGCCCCCGTGGCGGTTGCTGACACCACGGTGGCACATCACGTGCCACGTTGAAAAAGCACACGGGCAGCGCCCATTTTTTTCTCTCATGTGCCGCTTACACGGCCTTTTCCAGACCCCGTTTTGCACCTAATGGCAATTACACATGCATCATCTAAGAAAACAAAGAAATAAAAATTGAGATGTGGTTCAAAATTATTTATTATTCTGAAAATTTACTTGACGGAAATGGATAGATGCAATATAAACGCCTCCTACAATGAATAGACCATAAGTTATTGGAACATAATACACCACATATCACAATTACTTTTGCAAATGAAGATATGAAATAGATATAATAACCTTACGTCTTAAAAAGAGATCAGTGCTACATATTTATGCTGCAAGCTCAAAGAAAATGGAATTACAGATTTACAAGAAAAATAAAAATTCGTACATCAACATAAGACCAATCCATTCAATATTTTTATTCATTATCATCAATAAAAAATCCTAAGAGATTAAATGCAACAAATATGCAAATTCCATCAGTGCAAAATATGTTCACAATTTGAAATATAATTGTGTTCTCTTCTATAGTCCAACCTCAATAATATTATACCATCCGTTTCAACATAAACTCCAACCCCAATAATATTATACCATCCGTTTCAACATAAACTGTGATATAAACAAGGTATGACATATTTGATAATGTCACATTTTGAAGATTTGTGCATAATGTGATATTATAAAAAAAGAAGGTAGAAAGTCAAAATAATTCATCCAACCAACCAACCAACCATCACCTACAATCCATCCATAATTGATATTATCACATTTACACTACATATTTTGGAAAAAAATAGTGACATTATCAAGGATGATAAGGATAATAACAACGAAATTTTACAGTGAGAAAATCGGTTTCAAACTTTTGAGTGACAATATCAAGATGTTTTATTAACAAAGGTGACATTATCAAGGTTAAACTCTATATCCAATATGAGCGAGTTCCTAAGAAGCCTTTTGCAGACAAACAATACTACGCTCATGAGTAAAGAACATAGGGAACAGAACATAGTCACCATTCCTCCAATCCTCCCTCCCATGCTGAAGTGGGAGTGCAACCTAATTATGTACCGTATAACGCCCCCTTAAACCGTCAACAATTTAAACTAACAGATGAGTCACATCCACAACACTTCCACTACCTGAACGGAATTAGAGCGCACCAGTCGAACGACGTTCCACTTGGCACGCTAAAATGATAAGATTCTGGCACCCCCTTTTCTTGTCCCCACTCCAAACCCGCCACGGCACCCAATCCCACTAATCCCACCACCATCTCCGATTGCCCTACATCCAACTCTGCACCATCGGGTTTAGGTTCCGCCACTACTAAAAACCAAGACAGCAGCCCAACACCGACACCATCTACCCTACCGAAACATCGCGCCTGTACCCTCTACACGCTGCGTAGATAATGCACAGTAATAAAGGCAGACGGCGGCTGTCCGTGGGCAGGCTCCCTCCCTCCCGCCATTCCGCCATTTCGCCATTCCGCCATTCCGCCTTCCCTTTCCCTTGGCCTTCCTTTTGCCTTTTGCTTTTTCCCCTTCGCTTGGCCTTCTCAGTTTCCTTTTACGTTTTGATAAAGTGTGGAAGTGAGATGGTTCTCGCTCGGAGACGAAGCAAAGGACAAAGCAGAGTATTGAAGCGAGAGCAAGAGAGAGGGAGAAAGAAAGAAGAGCGCTGTGAGGGCACTGGTGAGGTTTCCAATTCGTCGCGGTGCACTTCGGTTCGGCTGACTGCGTCTTTGGCTCAGGAGGCGCGAGGCGGCAGCAGGAGGCGCTCGTCGGCACGCCAACATTGCTGTCAGGTATGTGCTTTAATCCCGCTTGCTACAGTCTTGGAGAGTGGTGTGTGAGGAGGTTTGGAGGAGGATCGGTCCTGTGAGAGATGAAGAAAGTTCGCGAGAGAGAGATGGTAATTAGGCTCGGGTTGGAGGTGAGATGAATGCCATGTGTACGTTAGTTGGAGGTTTCTGGAGTCTTGGAGAGTTGATTTGCGATTGCGATTGTTGATGATGTGTTGTGGAGGAGAGTTGGAGAGCTGGAGACTGGGGAGAGGTGGAGAGAGTTTTAGTGGCTGTTGTGGTAGTTAATTAGGCTTCGAGGTGAGGTGAAATGCCGTGCGATTGTTTGGAGATTGAGTTTGGAATGTTGGACTACAGTCTTGGAGAGTGATTTGTGATATCGAGCGTCCAGGATTTGCTGGCGAGAGTTGGAGAGGAAGAGTGAGAGTGGAGGGGAGTTTTAGTTTCGTTGCTGTTGTGGTAGGTGATTAGGCTTCGAGGTGAGGTGAAATGCCGTGCGTTCCTGTGAGGTTCTGTTGAGTCTTGGAGAGTGATTCGTGATTTCGATGATTGATGATGTGTTGCGGAAGAGAGTTGTAGGTGCTGTCCTGTTAGGTGATCAGGCTTGGAGGCTAAATGGAATGCCGTGCATTTGTTTCAGGTTTGTTGGCGTTCGGAGTGGAGTCTTGATTAGCAGGAGTTCTTTTTGGAGGATCGATGATGTGTTGCTGTCTGAGGAGAGAGTTTTAGTTACCGTCGTAAGAGGTATTAGTCTTGGACGTGAAATGGAATGCCGTGTGTTTGTCTCTGAGGTTTAGTGGCTCTCTGAGTGTAGTCTTGGAGAATAAGGTAGTCATAAGGAGTTCTATTTGGAGGATCGATGGTGTGTTACAGAGGAGAGTTGGAGAGAGCGTTACTTGCTGCCGTGAAAAGCATGAGGCGTCAAATGAAATGCCGTGCGTTCACCTGTGTGGTTCTTTGGATTCCTGATTCCAGTGTTGGAGAGAAATTCCTTCTGGAGGGTTGGTGGTGTGTTGAGGAGGAGAGCTGAAGAGCGAGTTATATCTTCTTTCGTAATAGGTATTAGTCTTGGAGGTGAAATGCCTTGCATTTATTTGACGTTTATTGACTATCTGAGTGGGGTCTTGGAGTGAGATTTATGTTTAGAAGGAGATCATTTGGGAGGATCAGTGATGTGTTGCGGTGAGCTGGAGTTTATGTCTGGTGATAGTCGTGACTCTGGTTCTGTGTTTCTTGTTTTTTGATTCTTGTATGGTCAATCTGATTGTTTGTGAGAGTGGCGCTCGAGAAATTTCAGTGGACAGTTTGATGGAGAGTGTTATTGGTGTAGTTCGCGTAGCTAGATTCATTGTGTTGAAGGTTTCAACTGGAAGTGGAGTTGGCATTTAGTGCGTGTAGTGACTCTGTGAGAGGAGAGGAATTGTGAGGGTACGAGAGTTGTAATTCGAGGGTCGGGGATTCGTTTCTTTGGAGGAAGGTTGAAAAGGGCTCGAGTTAAAAAGGAATGATTGAGGTGATCGAAGTTGTCTGCAGTCGGCGTGGATGGTTTACTTAATTGTCAAGGTGTACTGGTGCTATTCTTGCAAGTGCTTTTAAGACTTTAGGATCTTGTTGAGGGCTGTGAGAGTTGAGGGGAAGATATGGAAAGGGAGCCCTATGCAGTGGGATATAGAAGGAAGGGCTTCTGGTTGTGACTTTGTTGGCGATTTTAGCATTGTTCTGTTTCTTGCATGTTTATAGGGTTTATCCCTCGTAATGTCTGTGCGGCTTCTTTTGACTCTGTCCGGATGTCATTTGTGTTAGTACAGTTGGACACTGAGCTGCCTCTGTCCTCGGCTGCTACATCAAACTTCTGTTGCTCTGGAACGGTGGAGCTGCTGAGGTTACTGGCGGAAAGGATCTTTGGCATACTTGCATGCACATGACTAGCAGCTATCTTCAGAATGCAAGTTATGGAGGCTGCAGCACAGTCTCAGCCATCGCAACCTCCCTGCGCTGAACTTGTTGCCCTCCAGTTTGGCCTCGCCACGCATGATGAATATGTAAGAACTGCGGCCCGCCTCTTTAAAATTTGGCTCACCTCTTTCACCATGCGTTTTTAATCGGCCTGATTCTGAGCTTTGAGGGATTCCATGCAGAAGGTTGATGGTGATGGAGAGAGTATGGTGTCGACTGCTTGTTGTAAGCCATAAATTTGTTCTAATAGTTTGTTTTCATCGCGGATTTGGCCAGGTGGGGTTTTCTGTACTTGAACAGAGAAGGAAAGGCCAGCCGAGGGACGAACTCAACAGTCTTAAGGACCCTCGGCTTGGTATACCGGCTATTGACGATATATGTGCAACTTGTGGGGGCATCAACTATCACGAATGTACAGGTGAAATAGAGGGATTTGGACCATTCTAGTCTACATGGATTGATTGGTGTTATGAATCAATTAATGTCAATTTACTTCCGAGTCACTCCCTTATTAACATGTATACCACCTGGGCATTGTTTTGTAGGGCACTTTGGGCACCTCGAGCTCACGCAACCCATATTTCACCCAAACCATATGCGGTTGGTACAGCGAATACTTCAGAAAATATGCCTCGCGTGTGGACTTCCGAGACTGAAGAAAAAGGTAGGGTGCAGGATGTTTCTCTGTCATAAGGTTTTTGCATCTCTACACAGATAGGATACAAAGGTACTTGTTGCAATACTGCATCCATGAATCATTGTCAGTATTACAAGTACATGAAACATCAACTGTCATGTACATTGCATGAGGCTTGCAATAGTGCTTACATGAAACATTGCATGAGGCAGAAACTATTCGGTGAAGAAGCAGTAAACCGGAAACAAAAGCCTCAAGTCAATGATTTGGAAGACACTAACGGGGAAGAAGAGCCCCCTATTGTTGTTGAAGCCGACCTAGTTGAGGTGCCCTTTTCCAACTCACAATTTTTGGACCAGCTCCTTTTACTGCATTGTAGTTCAGGTTGAGGCCACCTTACATGAGGGCTTTCGTGAGGATCTAAACGGACCGGTCCAGATTTACTCTTTTCCAATATCGATCTTGCTTCGTACTTTGTGTGCAGAATGATGCAAATGGTCGTGTGATACTGCTCTCGTCGGATGACGAAGAGGAGCTCCCTCGGGACATCCTCCGAGTTGCCAATGGACCAATGGATTTTTTAGTAGGATCCACAAGTGAACCTGGAATTATGGCAGAACTCCCGCGATTGAGAAGTCACAAGTCCAAAGGCAAAGCTCACGCTAATGGTTCATCTCCTGCGGAAGCTCCGAAAAGCAGTAGAAAGAAGTTTGCTGGTGTGAAATCTCGCTCCACCAAGGTAAGGTGTCGTTGATAGCATACATCATATCAGCTAAGGCCCAAAAATTCTCTCAAGTGGCATGCATAATCATACATGTCATGCGTTCAGGGAGGTAGACATTGGTTGGCTTCTACCTTTTCTTCATGTTCAATTGTGATGATCTCCTCATACATCTTATTTGATTGTGTTTCTGTTTTTTCTGTTTGTCGAGTTCAATAGAGCCAGGTGATCTTGAATGATGATACAAAGTGGGTTATGGAGTCCAGCTGATGGTACGTAGGTTTTTTCTGAGTTAATGTGTTTTGCATTGATAGGACCTTGGAAAGATATTCAAGGGGACACCAGCAGGTATGGATGTTCTGAATGCAGACGTCACTCAGACTACTAGATCCTCGCGAAGGCCGTGTAAACATTGTTCACCTGGCTACCCTGATTATCGATCAATCCTAGTCAAGATACTCTTTATCAAGGGGAAGAAGAAGGACGACGTTGCTCAGTCACTAGTCTTGGAGGTTCAGGGTGCTGATAGAGAAGATGAGTTTGGTCTTCCAAATGATTTTTGGAAAAAAATTACAGGGGCAGATCCCCTGGATGATGAACCTGCGGTTCCAAAACGCCATTTTCTATCAGCTTCAGAGGTGAACTTCTGATCAGATTTGGTTGTTTGATTAAATGTATTTAACATATTTTAATGATCTTCTTTAGAATCATCTTAGCATACACAGATTTCTAATAACCTATAATTGCAAAACAATATTTGCACCTGCTCAAAGTCTACTTTTCCCATTGTGTTGAATATATTCTCGGCAGGCACTAAAAATATTGAGGAAGATTCCAGAAAGCGCTATCGGCAAGCTCGGGATGAATGGATTGGTAGCACGTCCTGAAGGTCTTGTTATGAAATGTGTGCCTGTTCCTCCCAACTGCATCCGCATAGCAGAGCACAAATATTCGAATCACACGACCAAAGTGCGCTTTGGCAGTGTATGTGCCTCTTTCCTGTGATGCTTCGCCAGTCCATTTTCTGATTTACGTCTTCTGCTACAGCTTCTTTCTAGAATGAAGTCGTACGATCTTCTCATTGATTCGCTTCGGAACACAACCTGAACTTCTCTTTACTGTTTATATTTGTGAGTGTTTGAAAGAGTATTTGGAACGAACGACCCACTGCATTGCTCAACTATTTGGACTGTGGAAAATTGGGTTTTGACTTATGAACTGAAATGTCTCATTCACGCATGTTTTGAATTTGTACAGGACAGGGTTACGAGAACGTTACAGAATCTTCTCACTGAGATTAACCGCATACATAGAACTAGAGGGGGAAAGGCTGTGCAAAGAGCGAGAAGAGATGAATCTAGAGCGCTTCAGATCCTTACAGCTGAGTATTTGCGGGAGAAAGGAGCTCCCAAAGTATGTGCTCTATCATTCTCTAAGTACAGTCACGGTAGAAGACGTATCCTGCACAAATACAGGGAATGCTAGCAGTTTTGAGAAACAATATCAATTAATTAACGTCCATTGCTACAATGTTATCCGGTGCTTTCATACTGAATTGAGGTTATCAGGTGTAGATTCATCTTATTCCGGAACTATGCAATTGACAGACGGGTTCTTATTACCTTCAAATTGAAATACGGTCAATAAAGTGTTCTCAATGTGGTGAGTATAATGTGGTAATCATGGGTACATTTTTGGCGATCCACTGATTAAAGTGTGATTTGTCTGTCTGAGCAGGCTGTTCCAGGTAAAGAGCCACTAAAGAAAGACCGAAATGGTAGACTGACGAAGCAAGATGATCCTCGTTGGACGAAGGATTGGCTTACACAGAACATTTTGGGGAAAGGGGGAAATTTCACTGCCAGGGCTGTTGTTGTGGGTGATCCTTTGATAGGAATAGAGGAAATAGGAGTCCCCCTCGAAATTGCACAGAAGTGGACCATGCCCGAGAGAGCTACCCAGTGGAATTGCAGCAAGCTGCAAGAATATCTTGACAGAACCCAGATGCTGCAGGGGTTTGGAAAGCCTGGTGTTACGAAAATTGTGCGAAACAATCAAGATTACGATGTTTGGGCAGGTAGCACGCACAAAGTACAGATTGGAGACGTTGTTTTCCGCAACATCCAAGACGGAGACTACGTGTATGTAAACAGACCCCCCTCTGTACACAAGCATTCGCTCATAGCCTTGAAAGTTCGTGTTCAGGATGGACTTGTTCTCACTGTCAACCCTATGATTTGTCCGCCACTAAGCGGGGACTTTGACGGGGACATATTTCATATATATATTCCTCAGTCACTCCAAGCCATTGCAGAGCTGGATCAACTAATGGCAGTATCACAACAAATAGTCTCTGATCATGGAGAAAGGGTCATCCTCGGCCTCACTCAGGTAATAATTCACGTACTCTTGCTTTGTTCTCTCTCTTAGACTGGCTTGTCCTCTTAAGTAGTGTTGTAAATTCTAACACGATAATGTGGCATTTACAGGATACTTTGCTGGCAGCTCATATGTTGACTGCCAGCAAAGTCCTGGTGGACAGGGCTTTGATGGAGCAGTTGAGTATGTGGTCGTCCGAGCAACCTCCCCAAGCTGCGATTGTGAAGTCTCCGAAAGGGGGTCCGTTTTGGACTGGAGAGCAGGTATTCTCGTTCACGTTACCAGCTGGTTTGATCGTAGGTACTCCGGATGATAGAATCTACATCGAAGGAGGGCAGATTATCAAGTGGGATGATGGTTCGACAATGCTGCGCAACGGTAACGACAGCATTGCATCGGCACTTTCTGTTCAACTGGGACCTGCGGCGCTAGTCAACTATTTGAATACTGCAAGTGGGTTGATGCATGCTTGGCTACAGGTGGAAGGATTCAGCACAGGATTGGCTGATTTCCAGGTTGCGAAGAGCTCCACGTTGAGGAAGATTATGCTCAACAGTATTTCTGAAGAATACTTTGAAGGAGCTATTAGGGATTCATGCCATTCCTTGCGCATTCTTGATGTAGAAGTGCGGGGGACGGATCCGGTTAGTCCTGATATTCTAACGAAGAATGTGAGGGTTTTGGAACAGGCTGCTCAACATGCGTTTCGCACACGAGAGAGCATTGCAGAAGAGATAGTGTTGAAATATGCAGCGAAGAACAACTCACTGTTGTCGATGGTAAAATCAGGAAGCAAAGGCTCCAGGGGAAAACTTCTACAGCAGGTTGCTGGGATGGGATTGCAACTCTATAAGGGAGAACATCTGCTTCCATTCTCAGGCTCGCGGCGTCCTTCAATGGAAATTTCAGCGGTGTCTGATTGGTGGGAGGATAGAGGGCTTGTATGTAGCTCCTTGGTTGATGGTTTGAAGGCCACTGAACTCTTTAACCATGTAATTGCTGATCGCATGGTCACACTTCGGAAGCATGTAGACGTGGTACAACCAGGGACACTTTTCAAGCTCTTGATGTTGTTCTTGAGGGATCTCCATGTTATGTATGATGGAAGTGTCCGTACTCAGTGTGGCAAAAATCTTGTCCAATTCTGTTATGGAGGAGCTGTAGGTGTATCTAGGAAAATGGTCTCAAGGGAAGGATCACCTCGGAATCAATTTGGGATGTTGCTCTCAACTGCACCAGCTGGAGATAAAGTTACGTGGGAAGAAGACGATCTCCAACGATGGCCTAAGTCGCTTTTAGCTGGTGAGCCTGTGGGAATTTTGGCTGCAACAGCTATATCTCATCCTGCGTATGAGCTGATGTTGGACGCACCAAATTTAAATGGTTCTTTCCAACCACGGCCACTAAAACTTATTCAGGTATTGGTGTCCTGTTGCATGCGTGCACTACTGAACTTGTTCCCTTTGTCAACCGAACCTTCTGCTGTCATGAGGCTCTTCAGACCCTGTACACCAATAGACTCTGCAAGGTGACTGTCTGTTATTTGTAGCAGGACTACTTGTGTGCTATCCCCTTTCAGTATTGGCACTCGACATTTAGCTTCTTCGCATTAGAAACATGAAATGACTCCTGTAAACCTCTTCCTTGTAAATGGTCTATATATAGCTCGAGTTGGCCCTTGAAGTTTGTTTCTAATCTGCACTACTCTTTCCGAATCTGAAACAGGAGACGCTTTATCCACGGGAAAAGTCAGACTTCAAGCCTTATGATCGATGTGTGCTCATAAGGCTTGTAAATTGTCAATGTACTGATAAATACTGTCTAGAAAGGAGGATTCTTGAGGTGCAGGCTCACTTGAAGAGAATCACCTTGAAGACGGTAGCGCAAAGCAGTGCAATTGAGTAAGAATATCACCCCCACCGAATCTTCTATTTTTCCTACCGTGTTGAGTTCATTCAAAGGTTGCTGGACTAAGATGGTGTTGTGGTGGGCTTCCTAGGTTTTGGAATATGGAAGACTTTGGATTAGCTGGTCCATCTGGTGAGGAACTGCGATTGGGCTCACCTTGGTTAGGACACATCAAGCTGTCTCTGGTAAATTCCTAAACTGATCTCGTGGAGAATAACATGTTATCAGGTTAGATATTATCATTGGCATTTGCGCAGATTGTACCGATTATTTAGTGTGATACACCATGTTCTTCATTTGTCACATCAGGCAAGTGCCATTGCCTTCTATCGACAAGAACGCTACAATTTGTACCACTGCATCCTGTCCAATGTAAATTCACTGTTATAAGCTGTACTTTGCAGTTAATCGTGTTCAAAAATTTGTCGTCACTAATTGAATTCAAGCACAGAATAGTAGTTACAGCTGACCCTTTGAATCAGGAAAAGATGAATTATCATCAAGTGAAGGCTGAGGATATTGTATCTCGACTTCGCCAGAAATTCAGCGGGACTATAAAAGACCCAAAGAGAAATCCAATGGGACAGATATTTTTCTGTTACAGGTAAGCCTGCCTCACACTCTAATGGCACCTCCAGTGACGCTTCTAGTATCAGAGAACGAGTCATCTTTTAGTTATCTTGGTAAACACTTGTTTTGGAGAATCTTGAATTGTACGTTGAATAGTGGATGAAATTAATCGCAAATGCTTAACTCTTTTTAGGCTCAAACTTCTTCGACATGTGACAACTCACTCTCTAAAAAACTCTCTGCAGTCGCAATTGTGGCATTTCCAACGGATATTGTCTCCATTTTTCGCCACGATTACCGAGCAAAATGCAAAATCAGCGCAACGAAGATACATATAACGCAGCCTTACAGACCTTACTCATGAAAGTTCGTGGAGTTATGATCCCGGGTCTTCTTGAGAGCACAGTGAAAGGTATGTGGTGTTTGAATCTATGCTAGCTAAAGGATGTCAAGAAGGAGTGAGCTTGTAGCTATCTGGCGTTGTTTGATGCCTCATGTTTGATATATTGGCGTGATTTTTATTATTGCTACTGTCCAGCCTGCAGGGAAATGTTTTCAAAGTTGTTCCAGGCTCGTCTATGATAAGCATGACCGATCCTACTAATGTGCCATTTTGTAGGTAATGAGGTATTGGAGTCCGTCAGAATTGTAAGCGAGGGCCCATCGTGGACGACTTGGCATGATGAATTTGCTCACAACCAAGGACTTAACGAGGAGCTAATTTTAGAAATTCTAGTATCTCCAACAAAATCGAAATCGAATCGGGGCGTGGCATGGTCATCTGTTAAGGAAGCATGTCTTGAAATAATGGATATGGTTGATTGGAACAGAAGCATGCCTTACAGCGTCCAGGAGATAAGGCATGCCCTGGGCGTTGAAGTTGCTTATCAAACGGTTATGCGGGTAAGACTGCGTTGTCTATCTCCTGTAAATTGTTATGATCAGATTGCACTAGTATTGTTTTATGACGACAAATAACCTTCTGAATATAGTACTGCCTGTTTGTGAGCAGAGACTTGGCTTAGCGTTATCGAAGACAGCTCCATACACAGATCCTGTGCATGTTAAGTTGATTGCAGATATGATGACGTTCTCTGGTGATGCAAATGGATTTACCTTTTCCGGCTTCCAAGATATGAACAAAAGCATTGGTGTATCAGCTCCTTTTACCGAGGCTGCAGTTCAGGTATATGCTGCTTTGGCTTCTGTTCATATAGTGGAGATTTTGTATATGGAGTCTTGAAACATAACTTCATTAAAGTCACTATCGATAGCCCACCACTTTGGTTCATGATCCATGGATCCTGCTTAATACGTGCGTTCAAACGAGAAGAGAAATGACAATGAGTCTGTTTTAATTTAGTACCCTCATCTCGTCGATGGTGGTTTCTGATGTTCTACGTGTGATGTTACAGAAACCGATCCGGACACTCCTAGATGCAGCAGGAAGAGGCGCAACTGATTCTGTAGAAAGCGTGATGGCAAGTTGTGTTTTTGGCAAAGAAGCTCGATTGGGAACAGGGAGTAATTTTGGTTTGCTCTGGCAGCCATCGAAGGTAAGTTCATGTTCACTTTAAATTCCTCACTTTCTATCACGTAAACTGTGTCTCATTCTCCTCCGCATGCAAATTTGATGGTGGCTTTTCATCAACTATTTGCAGAAATTTGAGTTTTATGCTTGGAAGTCAGGAATTTGTATTTGGAAGAGAATTGTCCATACTTTTTTGACTTTATGAATTTGTGACTCAGTTGAGTAACTTTATATGTCTTCCATCATCCAGGGTCCGCGGAGATTCGCGACATCGAAGAAACTTGCTGAAAAGGATGTGCATATGATCTTGAAAGAGTTGGATGAAAAATGTATTCCAGATAAGGCTATTCCACCGTCTCCAACTCATTCACTCCCAGGGCTGAGCATGTTGCTTGGAAGAGACGTGGATTTAGACGATGGAGCAGGGTTCTCACCACAGCATGCTTCAAACAGCAATGATGCAGATGATCCGTGGGGTTCGTCTCCGGCAGACAACAACGGAAATGACGGAGCGTGGGGTTCTTCTCATCCAAACAAAAGTGGAGATGACGAAGGCTGGGGGGATTCTCCAGTAGCGAAAAAGGATGGTGGGGGTTGGGGTGCTGTTGGCGCCGCAAGTGATGGCAATGGGGGTTGGGGTGCTGTCGGCGCAACAAGGGATGATAATGGGGGTTGGGGTGCTGTTGGCGCAGCAACTGATGGCAATGGGGGTTGGGATGAGGTGAATGTGAATGACAGAGCCATGGAGCAAGGAGAAGCGGTTAAATCAGATGAAGGAGGTGGGTGGGGTTCCGTGACTGAAAAGGGAGTCAATAATGAAGAAGATGGAGGATGGGGAGGGCGCGTCACAGAGACTAACACGGGTAATGGAGATGGCTGGGGTTCAACTGTGAATGGCGAGAATAGAACTAATAAGGATGAAGATCGTCAGGAAGATGCCGAAGGCGGATGGGGACGTGGTGCTGCAGAGAGAAGTGAAGAGGGCGGATGGGGTGATGTAGATGATGGATCTGACGAGGGTAGGTCGCAACCAAACGTGAACAGTGAGACCGGAACAGTTCCAGTTCAAAGTGGCTGGGACATTGCTTCCAATGATGTAGCAGGTATGTAATGCTCTCGTTCTTCTAAGACTCAAAACGAGGATTTCTCGACTCCTTAGTTAAAATGTACCTAATGCCTAATGTTGCATAAGTGAATTGTTTGCTTGACCACTAGGTGGGTATATAAATGTCAACCCTCTCTATTGTACCTTGTCCTGCTGCGTACATGCTCATTTCTGACCCTCAAATGATTTTGAAGGAACTGATGGGGGGAATTGGAGCGCAAACCCTGTCAAAGAAAGTGGAGCTGGTGGTTGGGATTCCGTCTCAACTGAGGTTGTTAAAGACGACGGTTGGGATTCCATGGCAGTGTCCCAACCCGAGAGTTGTAGACCTGGTGGCTCAGAGTATATGGATCCCAGGCAAGGATCTGGTGCTGAGAACGGTCTCTCACAGGGCAGGCATTTTAGAGCCCGAGATGAGGAGGATAGAGGGAGTGTAAGGAGCTGGAGTTCTCGAGGCGGCGGTAAAGGTCGGGGACGTGGAGGTTTAGAAAGAGGCCCGGGCTCCTCTAGAGATACCCCTGTATCAGGTGCCAATGTGCAGCCCTTGGGCAGTCGGCGTGGAAACACCTCTTGGGGAGACGGCGGGAACGCACAGCAGTCGTCATCTTGGGATGATCCCACAACAAAATCAAGCACATCTCCACATCGTGGTGGAGATTGGAATGAACCTGCCTCTGATCGTCCTAAAGCTCTCCCCAAGTCTCCAAACCAGGACGCAGGCACAGGTTTGAAACATTCTCATTCTGCATGTGATTACAGAGCATTATTAGATTGGTGGAAATCTTCAAGCAGTTCAATCGTGAACAGACTTGAATTTTGAAGCTGCGTTGAAAGGACTAGTAGCATATTGCATTGCAACGTTGAGAACCTGCATTTATTGGTTAGAGCAATCGAGTCTAAAAGTTACGGTCGACCATTGACATTGAAACTTGCAGACTTCTTAGGTAGTTTTTCATCTACTCTTGTGCAGAATCTGCTGTGGAGTGGGGAGAACTTGTCTCGGGAACCACAGAAGTCGGTGGCTGGGATGCAATATCACCAGAGAACCATGACGCCACAATTAACACCATTAAACCATCGGGACGTAATGGGGATCGGAATGAACCTGCTTCTGATCGTCATGGCAGTAGACCTCGTAATAGAGATTGGAGTGAACCTGCTTCTGATCGCCGTGGTGGCGGAGGTCGTGGAAGATACCCTTCAACTCGAGCTATGCCCCGCACATTCAGGCAGACGGAGATTGAGCCAGAGTGCAAGGAGATTGACGACATCGTAAAATCGATGCGACAAATATTTAGGAACCAGTAAGTACAGTTGTATTGACTCGTCTACTATTGGGTCTGTTTATTTGATACGTAGACCATCTGTTTATTTGATTAGAATGTAATTTTGTCAGTTTCTAGCGATAAATTTGTGCTTCGAAGGATTACTTCAAGTTTTCAACGACATTCACCAGGACATGGACGTGTTGAATTTGCAGGAATAATGAAACTGGAGGTAGGCTGTCGGACGAAGACGATGAAGCGGTTCAGGCTGTGCTCACGTATCACCCCAAGTACAGCGAGAAAGTTGGATGTGGCATTGCGTACATCAAGGTTGTTAACTCTTCTTGGCACTTCTCAAGTTTTGTAGACATATGACCTTGGACAAACTAATATGACACCCGATCTGTACAGAATGCTTCAGGGTGCAGATCTAAATATTTTCATCAAGTATTAACTCGCATAGTTTGAGATTGTTTTACAGGTGGATAACAGTCCAGATTACCCAGATGTCCGCTGCTTCTGGTTGGTCAGGACAGATGGAAGTGAGACTGATTTCTCTTATCGCAAGTGCCTGAGAGAGAAGGTTCGACGAGAATTTCCATCTTTCGTAGATAAGTACGATGAGCTGTACGACAGAAAGCGTCCCCCTCCTATCAATGCAGCAGAGAAAGGTCCATCTGCCGACCAGGCGGAGGAAGCAAGTACACATGCTGGTCCGGTTCACGAAATCGACACACAACTCCAAGAAACCAGCATACAAGCTGTTCTGTTCGAAGAACCAGCTCCAACGACGGATGCTGAGTAAACTGTTTTCCTTGTGTATACTGAACATTGGACGTCCAATCCCTGAACAGTTTTCCTTGTGTGTTAAACTGCATATTTTTTGAAACCTTGCTTTGAGGCAGCTAATTTGTAAATTTTCCAAGTCATTTATGAGCTGAAATATCTTCCCATTTCTAACAAAATTACAGGTCAACTTTTTTTTTAACTCCAATTTTTTTAGGATTTGAGACCATATTTTATTTAAATATCAATTGGAAAAAGAGACCCTTCTTTTATTAACACTCTTATATCATGCCTGCTCAGTGCTTCCTCCTATTTAAGCATTATTTTTGGGATAAATTTACTCGGCAGTGTCATGGGGAATGCTAGAGCATGAGCACAAAGCCATGAGCACATGAGCCATGAGCAGGTTTTCGTGAGCCATGAGCGAATGAATTACTTTATTTAGTAAGACAGTTTCATTCTGTATATGAGGATGAATTCATCCATGACTAATGAACTAGTTGACAATTATCAAAGTATACTCCAATTGAAATGATGACTGTACACCAACATGTCAAATTCAATCTACTTGATTGTCAATTTAGGGTAATAAAACGGCTGCTGGGGAACAACAATAAATGATAAAATTCAGACCTCTTCAATATCAACCATAACCACTTAGCAGCCATGGCCATGGCCAAGGCGACATAACTCATCTTCCTCAACCTCAGGATACACAAACAGTATACACAAGAGGTATACAGTACTCATCCGGTTTCGAGTTCACTATAGTACTAGTTCATGGCTAGAGCAAAGACATTGCATAAACAAGTCCTTAGTGAATGACGTTAATCTACTGGGGTGGGCCAGGCTCTTGTTAATGTTGGGGCGGAGGTTGTGAAAACAGTCCCGGGTCGGGTCTCTACAGAACTGGATGCGCGTTTGGCTTATGACACTCCGGGCATTGTGAATGAGGCAAGTCTCTTTACCATAGAAGATAAAACACAGTACATGCAGCACTTTCTTTGTGAGATTGTGAAGGTTAGTGCACCACCATACTTACTCCATCGTGTGCTTGAAGAGTTTCAGAAAACCCCATCTACTTAGGTTTTATTTTCAACTTGAGTGGTTTGAGTCTTGTGAATGCAGGTCCATCAGCTACTCGAATTGGACGATGAAGTTGAAGTTCGTAGGGACAGGTTGCATTTCAAGATTCCTGCGACATGGCAGATATGTTGTGGATTTACTGGAACAAATTTGAGATGATCGGTTACTGCCAATAATTTTTGTTACAGATTTACTGAAAGTGGTATTGCCCCAATGGTTGGATGTCTTGCAGGGCATTGAAGCTGTAAGGCAACTGGCAGCTGAAGGCATTCAAACACATGTCAGCCTGGTTTACAGGTTAAAATCTCTTGAGATTTTTGTGTTGTACATATGTTGCTCGGAAGGGCCTTGATCGACATTGCAGATGGTATGATGTTGGCATTTTCGGGGGCTGGTAGACAAGTACGTAGATCGACTGTTCTTAAACTTGTTAACTAATTCTGATGGAACCTATTCTACAGCTTTGCTCAAGCCTCTGCTGCAGCCCAAGGAGGTGCATCAATAATTCAGATCTTTGTTGGCAGGATCCGGGTAAGTTTTCAGATATTTGACGATGCTTATCATCACAGTGCTTCCTGGTTCATGTTTTGAAACGTGCTTATCAACGTCACTGCTTGTTCAAAAATGCTGATCTACGTCCGATGTTGCAGAAGTGATTTGGAGAAATTTTCTAAACATTTTGCTCCACATTCTTAACTTAATATTTCTGTGACAGGATTGGTCTTGGACAAATCCCGGTGATAAATACGTTGACGAAGCTTTGGCAAATGGGGTTGATGCTGGCGTTTCACTCGTAAGATTGACAAGACATTCATTTCAGAACACGTAGAAAGGACTCGAGCAGTTAGAAGACCACATTCCATTTTAGAGAAATTAAAGCCGTTTTTTTGTGTGGAATTGTACAGGTTACAAAGGCCAACAACTACGTTCAAAAGTATGGACAGAAGTCGAAACTCATGGCGGCCGCAGTGCGCAACAAGCAAGATGTTTTCAGCTTGCTAGGGTAGTTCTCGATGTCTAAGAACTTTACAGTTGTCGTCTTTCTAGAGAGCCAGTTTCATGAGAATTGCTTGATTAATCTAGCGCAAAGTCCATCCTTTCTGCCTTAAAACTCAAATTGTTATTACTATATGTTACCAATGAGTTCTCTCTTATAACAGTTCATATAGTCCGGCTTTTTGAAATCATGAAATGAAACGAATTAAGAAAGCAGAAACGTTCCATTTCCTACAGGAAATAAAGTTAATAAACAAGCTTGTGTGAACTAATTTTTTTGTGTGTTTTGGAACTTGGATGCAGCCTCGAATATCTCAATGTTCCAGTCAAGGTGCTAAAGTCTTTGAAGGAATCGAAGGCTGATGTAGAAGACAAGTAAGCATTTGCAAAACACTTGAGCCCATCAGTTGCCGAGGCTGCAACGTTTTCAGAAGACGAGGTAATCTGTTCTGCTTTTGTTTTGAAGCGGATTACTTTTTCATAAATAATCGAATGTTTTTTGCATATTTGGCACTTGGTATTGTCTTTAAAACGGAAATGATATCTTGAGTAATGTACAATTAAGATGTGTTAATTGCAATTTTTTAGGTGTTGTATCGGAGGTGATGGAGAGGGGTAATGTGGAGAGAGGAAAGGAGTCCTGGTTTGCTTTGGAAGTATCATTGCCCAACTATGGGCTAGATCCTTCCAGAGATGTAAACCACGTGCAAAATGAGGAGCTGGTCCAGGTGTTTGGTGCCAGGCAGCAGAATTTAGGATACTACTACCCACGTGCTAAGTCGGATAGAGTGAAAAGCCGTGTGAAGGAATTGTATCCTGCTGTCTACCAGTTCAGTAATATGCCCAAAAATCAATGTATTACAGAGAGTTTTGCTAGAGCTATTGTCTCAGAAGTTAACCATGGGTACCCAATGAATTGGGCCCAGTACGCAGCTGAGAGATGGAGTTCGTGTAAGAACAAACACTTGAAGAGTGAAACTCTGATACGGTTTGTTGGAGCAGAATCTCTGAAAGGGACTTACTACGAATTAGTGAAGTCGAAATTCGAGGGGGAGATAGAGGATTTCAGGGTTGCTTACAGCAAGGCTTGTGGGATCCGAGAAACTCAGAATAAACCGGAAGAGCCCCAGCCGGCGTAAGTATTTCATTAATTTTTCATTTTTTTGGTTAATTAGGTAAAAACTGCCCAGACACTAGCAGCATTAGTAGTTAACGCAAATCGGATACTCCAGAAACGTTAAAACAGTTAACGCAGGAAGTGTACCCGGAACCTGGATTCCGGAAACTCGGAAGACAAGACACGGAACGGGTGGATGATCCGATTACTGACCGTTACTGTAACCGCGTCAAGGATCCGAAGCGACGCGGAAGTCATCATGACCCGGATAGGCGTTTAACCCGGTACGTTGGCGGCTGCAATTACGGGCCGCCACAGCGTTTATTATGCCTGGGGTATATAAGCGAGGGTGTTAGGGTTTGGAATTCCTTTTTGCGAACTGGGAGTAGAGAGTGAAAGAGCGGTGAGGTGTTTTTGTCTTTTCCGATTCACCGGCAGTTGGATTGCCGGGTTTCTTGCTGTCGGATCGTAGAGGGAGAGAAGTAAGGCGTAGAGATGGCGCACGTGCAGTGTAGCATCCTTAGCCCCGGAACTCCAGTGAAGGAATCGGATATGGAGGAACTGATCACCGACCTCACTCGGATGAGGTGTGAGGGATTGTTGGCACGGCCGTGGTTACTGAAGAGTGAGGTGATGGTGAGGGAGGTCCTGGAAGGTCCGGACAACCGGTGGGATAATACGATCCGAGGCAAGCCCACGCTGTGGAATGCGGAACAGTGGGCGGAAGCTTACGGTTTCGAGCAGAAGGGACTCCTTTGGGCGACCCGGACGGATAAATACGTGCAGGATAGGTTCCACGGGAAGATCCATAGGAACAACGGATACGAGATAGACGCCTGCAAGGATAGGAGGCAGAGGCAGGTCTTAGCTTTCCTCGTTCCGATCCTGTACCCGCAAAAACCGGCACAAGTTACCATTACGGTCGGGAATACCATCCTCGGAGCGTACTCAGGAGAACGCCCGGTGAATTGGGCCGCACTCATGGCGGAAGTGGTGCAGAAGATGGTTCCGACGATCGGAAAGAAGCCGACCCCGCTCTCCCCCTTCCTCTTCCACCTTTACCATGCGTATGATTTGCTGAACGATAAGGAGGACGAGACGTATACGCACGCGAAGAACTGCCTCAAATTCTCGGAGATTCCGCCCGGGATGGAACCCGATCCGCGAGGTGAGCTCTCGGATACAACGTCCTCGGAAGATGAGGACGATACGAAGGAGGTTCCGAACCCTGGCGCTACTAGGGCTCAGTCCAGATCGCGATCGGAGCAGGCTGTGTCACGACACGCGGAGCCCTCTACGGCCCGGGGAGATCCGGAACGGAGAGAGGTCAGTTCCGATCGGGGATTTCCGGTGGACCTATTTCGGGGGATTCGGGAGGAGACTCACCGGGCGCAAGCTTCTTATGATCGGATCGAAACCCTGTTCCGGAGGGTCTGTACATCACTGGGAGGGTGCTTACCGGAAGAGGTGATCCGAGAAGTGGAGTTGTTGAAGGACGCCCCAAATCTCCGGAGTGAGAAGAAGCGGCTAGAGCTTCAGTTGCAGGAGCTGACAAAGGAACTGGCAGCCAAGAGTGATGAGATCCGTAAGTTCCACGCCGAGCAGGAGGAGACTTTGGGGGAGCTTCGGAAGTTGGTGGGAAGTTCGGGAGCGGTAATCAACAAGGCCCGGCTGTTTGATGAGAACGTAGTGCAGCCGGCTGATTTCGAGGACAAGCAGAGGATCATCATGATCCTCTCCAAATGCGAGCACTCGATGAACATGATCCTGAAGAAGGTCCGGCAGCTACTCAATCCGAGTACCGGAAGTCCCAATCTCGGAGTCGCTGGTCGGGGCCTTCCGCTCCCCGGATCGCCCTCTGTTAACTGGGGATTTAAGGTAGTAGAATAGAGGGGCAGTAAAACTGTAGGGGGAGCAGTAAAACTGCAGTTACTGGGGGGGCAGTAAACTGTTAAGTTACTGTCCTGCCCTGTAGTAACTCTGTTGGATGAAAACTGCCTGTTTTGGATGAAAACTGCTAGATGGATGAAAACTGTCAGATGGATGAAATCTGGTAGTTGGATGAAATCTGGTGGTCGGATGAAAACTGTTGGCAGTTAGGGTTTTGGGGGTGGCGGCTAGGGTTTTGGATGGGGTTGTGGGAGAGGGGGCTGCGAGGCTCACTCTCTCTCTCTCTCTCTCTCAGTTCAGAGCTCTCAGATGGTAGTTTGTGTGTAGGACATGTTGTAGGACTGTAGGAGGATGCTGTTAGAGCAGTTTTCAGGACTCTGGGGGGTCCAGATAGTGAGATCAGTAGGGAGCAGAATCATGTACGGAATTACAGTGAGTAAAGGGAAGGAATTGATTACATTGGGTGTAAATGTCTGAAATTGCAGTTATGAGTGCTTGAGGGACCAGGTTAGTGGATTCACCTGGTGGGTCCAGTAGATCTGGTGTTTAAATGAGTGGGTATTGTAGATCAGACCAAGGGGAGTAGAAAAATGTATTAGATCTAGGAAAATACCACCAGGATTTGAGTAGATCTAAGTTGGCAGTTTCAGATCTAGGACCCGGATTTTGGACAGTTTCAGGGCAGTTTCAGGGGCAGTACAGAATTTTTCGCAGGATTTCAGAGAGTTTTAGGACAGCATTCATTTTTGAAGGAGTAAGAAAAATATTCCTTTCACATTGGCGACCATGCAATAGTTCAAACCATGTGGCTCTAGCTGCACACGCCAGGACAGTACCTGATCCGTACAGTTCCACGAGTGGTAGGTACAGTGGCGATCTAGAAGGGCAGGAGTAGATCTGACAGGAGTAGATCTGACAGTGGCAGTGTCAGATCTGTGACAGTGACTGTCACAGTCACCAGATCTGTAACCGTGGAAGTTACAGTGACCAGATCTGCAACAGTAGCAGTTTGAGTAATGATGAGGAGCAAATCAATAGTGACGGCAGAACGTGTGTAGTCAAGAACCGGTGGGACCAGTCAACAGCCAGCTGGAGAGGAGGCGCATCTCTGGAGCTGAGGGCAGCTCTACAGCAAAAGGGGGATAGTCAGCCAGGACCAGGTAAGTTGCTGTTTACTACTGATTTGAGGTTGCACTGCAATGAACAGTATGAGGAATTTTTGAGCAGCAGTGAAAATATGAACAGTCAATAAAACAGTCGTAGATCTACTGTCTAGATAAATGTGAAGACTGTAAAAATGACGCAGTAAAAATGAGAGGTAAAAACGAAGCAGTAAAAAATTAAGGTAAAAAAAAATGAGAGCAGTAAAAAGTTAAGGTAAAAATGTGGCAGTAAAATATGAGAACCAGGAGGAAAGGAGGAAAGGAAGCTAGAGACTAGTGATAGGAGTTTGGAAAGGAAACTGGACCTAAAAATCACTAGATCTAGTTAAAAAACAGTCAAACTGGACTAGGAGTGTGAAAAATTGGACCAGTTTCTCTAAAAACTAAAGGAGCAGGACTGGAAAGACCAGGACAGACCTTTAGAAACAAACTGTAAGACTGAACTGCTTTGAAATCTGGTAGAAAACTAGACTAAGGACGAATTTTTCAACCTAAAGGCAGTTAGGACCAACCTAAGTAGGAGCAGTAGCTACTGACAGATCCACAAAGGACCAGACTGGGGTGGTAGAGGGATGTACTGACAGGGACCAGGAGTACGAAGGACAAGCACACAGGGACGAGAGGAGGACTGGGACAGAGATCCACAGTACCTACCCAAGAGTTCACCTGGAGGAGCAGACTCGACTTACTGGAGAAGCAGACAGACCAGAAGATCACCAGCAGAAGGGACCTGGAAGGAGAAGCACTGACTGCCCTAACATGGAAGGCGGCTACCAAGGGTGGGACAAGGAAGAGTTGGCTAGAAGACAGGCAGCAGAGAGGCTGGCCAGATACGAGCTCAGGGAGCAGCAGAGAGCAGCAGTTGAACCAGGAAGGAACATGGGTGGGCAGCCCAGCTCGGAGGAGAGCATTGCCAAAGGAAAGACCAGGGACTTGATTGACATGGATCTGGTGGGCGAAAATTCAAGCCAGGAGACACTGCTTGGAATAAGCAGGAGGACAGGATCAGCTAAGGGCGAACCTGGTCCCAGTTTCAAGAACTGGCAGGAGGATGATGAGATCAGGAAGTATGATGGCTCAATGCCATCACCAAGAACCAGCAAAAGAGAGTTTCCAAGATCAGGAGGTGGAGACATCCATCACAGTTGGAATCCTCAACTGGAGACAGCAGTAGCATACGACCAGTTTCAAGAGGAGCAGAGGAGAAACACCAGCCGACCTAATACACCAAGACCAGGGATACAGACACCAGGAGACTTGGGGGAGACGCTGGAGACACTGAGGAAGAAACTGGACCAGGTCAGGAGTGAAGACAGGGCCTCAGGAGAGGCAGTACCCAATTCAGACCCGACCAGGACCAGTAGACAAGGACAGCAGACCACCAGGAAGCAGACAGTCCAGTTCGTCCAGGACCAGTTCCAAGGACCAGAGCAGGATGAAGAAGAAGAAGATAGGAGACAGCTGGAGCAGATTAAGGCCAGGCAGCAGGCCAGGAGGCAGGCAGAGCAGGCTAGAAGGGACCAGCAGACCATGGAAGAGGTGTACAGACACCAGATGGAGGAGCTAGGACAAGCCACCAGGTTCAAGGAAACCATGCAGGCTTGGGAGCAGAAGAACAGGGAAGAAATTCAAATGAAGGAAGCAATGAGGCTATGGCAGGAGACCAAGAGGATAGAGGAGCAGGACCAGGAGAGACAGAGGCAGGAAGCCCTTAGATCCTGGCAGGAGGCTCAAAGGAAGGAAGAAATCAAGCAGGCAGCACAGAAGCAGGAGGCCATGCAGCAGGACCTGCTACGCCAGGAGGCCATGCGTCTATGGCAGGAGGCCCACAGACTGGAGGACCAGAAGAAAAAGGAGGAAGAGAGACAAGAAGCAACCCGCCAGTCCACCATGTACAAGTGGCAGGAGGTGTTGAGGGAGGAAAGTCAGAAATTACAGGCCCAGCAGAAGGACATGTGGCCAGGATATGAACAGTGTGAGGTACCAGGTGGAAGATCTGGTCCAGGAAAATCAGGAGAAGTGATGGGGGTACCAGTACCAGCAACTGCTATACCCCAGGGACCAGCAGAGAGCCATTTCCACCACCAGACAAGACCAGCAGGTCCATCGGGAGGAGGAGGAGCATCAACAACCTATGTAGACCACCTGACTGGTGATCTATACCAGCCAGAGGCACCTCAGTTAGTGTACTGGCCAGGTGGGGGAGCAGAGGTGGGAGCAGGAGCCACCAATCCAGGGACAGGATTCCGAAGACCAGCAGAGGCAGTTGGAGGAACATCATATGGGTCCAGACCACCAGTGGGGGGTGGAGTACCAGTGGCAACAGCAGCCAGCAGTTATCCAGACCGGCCAGTACCACCAGCCTACCCACCAGTTGGAAGGCCAGGTATACCCCCAGTATACCCACCAGATGGAAGGCCAGGTATACTACCAGCATACCCACCAGATGGAAGGCCAGGTATAGGACCAGTGTACCCACCAGTTGGAGGACCAGTGTACCCAACAGTTGGAGGACCAGTCTACCCAGCAGTTGGAGGACCGGTATACCCACCAGCTACAGGACCGGGCTACCCACCAGCTAGAGGACCAGTATACCCACCAGTTGGAGGACCAGTCGGACTACCAGCATCAGGACCAGTAAGTATGGCATATAGGAAGCCACTGCCATACTCCAAGTACAAGGAAGGTACAAATCCTGATGCTCATATTCGTCAGTTTGAGCGCACTTTGTGGCACAATGGGGAAACTGATGAGCAGGTTATCATTAACCTGATGGGTACCACCTTACTGGATAAGGTCGGGGCCTGGTATGAGAATTTTCTGGAGAGTCACCTTTACTGCTCATGGGAAGAAGTCAAGGCAGCCTTCAGGAGAAGGTATAGGGACCAGACAACTGATGAAGCAGTTTACAGGGAGCTGAAGTCTTTCAAGCAGGCAGATAGGGAGAAGGTGCAGGATTACTATGACAGGTTTATGACCCTGATCAAGTGTTTGCAGTCAGACCCTGGAGAAGGATTTCGGATTACTAATTTCAGGGCAGGTTTAGTGGAGTACATCAAGATTACGACCAGTGTAGCACCAGTCAAGACCCTGACAGAGTTGGTGGATGCTGCTCTGAGGTGTGAAGAAAACTGCACCGATTCAAGTGGCAAGCCAACCAAGATTGAAGTCAAGAAAGTGGAGACCACCAGTAAGCCAGCGACTGTGACCAGGAAGGAACCAGGTCAGGATGCTCCTAGGCGAATCTGTGGCACATGCAAGAAACTGGGCCATGAAGATCGTGACTGCTGGTACAACCCAGCAAACCAGAGGGGACCAGGTGTTGAGAAAGATGGAGATGTACCAGTAGGAGTGAATGTGGTGTCTGCTCAGAAGCCTGCTGCAGTCTACACTCCTGGATACCAGAGGTCACCAAACACCAGAGCAGGTAATGGCCAGCAGGGAAGTTATGGTGACAAGCCAGAATGTTGTTTTTTGTGTGGTGGATCAGGGCACAGGAGCTGGAACTGCCCTCTGAAGGCCCAGTGGGACCAGTTTCGGGCACAAGGGGACCAGTTTCGGGCACAAGGGGACCAGTTCCGAGCACAAGGGGACCAGGCAATGAAGAAGCAGGACCACCATGTGACGAATGTGGAAATTGAATGGTTGGATGAGCCACAGGACCCAGTGGACGTGGCCAGTATGACCAGGGCCCAAAGGAAGAAGGCAGGATTACCTCCGATTGAAGACCAGTCCAAGGAACCTGAATCAAGGAAGGTCCAGACCAAGGAAGATGAACGGCTCAGGGATACTATGCTTGAAGCTTTGAAAGAGATTCAGCTCAAGGAGGAGCAGGAGGCCAGAGCAGCAGAGCAGACCAAGACTGTTCACTCACTTGAAGTTCAGGAGATGGCTGAAGTAGAGATACAAGACAGTGAGTGGGCAGGATTTCCAGATTCTGACGTCTTCAATTACAACTTAAAGACTGCTCAACAGGGACCAGGAGTACCTGCAGGGACCAGTATAAGGGAGGACCAGGAGCAGTTTTATGCAAACGTGGTGGGCAGGAGGATATTGGCCAGTCCAGTCACTGTGCCTTTGGGTCAGCTACTACAGCTGGCTCCAAACATGACTGAGATTGTCAAGGCTCATGTGTTTCCGGAGTTAAGGGCCAGTAAGGATTCTGGTCAAGGAGAAACGGCTGGGGTGGAGCAGATGACCAGAAAAGGAGGTCAACCAGGTCTGATACCCAACTTGGCAGTAGATGTTGACACAGAATTGCCTATGTTAACTGTGCAGATTGGCAACGGGACCCTGGACAAGGTATTGCTGGACGGTGGATCTGGTGTCAATCTCATTACTGAAGAGGAGCAGAAGCGTTTAGGACTGAAGGACCCACAACCTGCTCCCTACAGATTGAGGATGGCAGACCAGACAGTGGTGGAACCGGTAGGGATAATCAGAAATGTTAAGGTACACATCCATAGCATTCCTTTTCTGATTACACTCACCGTCATCAAGAATAAGGAAGTAAATGAGGAGTATAGCATGCTGTTAGGTCGTCCTTGGTTGATCGATGCAAAAGTCAATCATGACTGGGGTAGAAATCTAGTCACAATTCGAGGCAACGGGACAGTCAAGACAGTTTCAGTAAGCCAGAAGAAGGGGTCTGGACCAGATTTACCTGAGGTACTGGTCTGCTACAACCTTACTGAAGGACTCATAGATGAAGAGGAGGAACGTTGGCTGGCCACCAAGCAGGATGTACTGGTTGTTGAGACAGTAGCACTGCCTCAAAAAGATGGAGACCAGGAGCCGGTGGCAGGAGCAGAAAGGGCCTATCTGGACCAGTTTCTGACAACCATACCAGAGTACTCGACCAACGGACTGGTCGAACAGCAAAAGGGGGATAGTGGGCAAGTAGGCCAGGAAGGGACCAGTTTGGGTGACCAAGCAGGCCAGGAAGGGACCAGTTCGGGTGACCAAGCAGGACAGGAAGGGACCAGTTCGGGTGACCAGGACAGCACCAGCACCAGACAGCGACATACACCAGGAGCAGAGGACCAGGACGGCAGACGCACTAAGGACCAGGGAGAAGACCAAGACCAGCAGAGCAAAAGAAGAGAGGACCAGGGAGAAGACCAAGACGAGCAGAACAAGACAAGAGGGGACCATGGAGAAGACCAAGACCAGCAGAACAAGACAAGAGGGGACCAGGGAGAAGACCAAGACCAGCAGAACAAGAGAAGAGAGGACCAGGGAGAAGACCAAGACCAGCAGAACAAGACAAGAGGGGACCAGGGAGAAGACCAAGACCAGCAGAACAAGAGAAGAGGGGACCAGGGAGAAGACCAAGACAAGCAAAACAAGACAAGAGAGGACCTGGAGGCAGACCAAGACAGTGCAGGCCTTAAGGACCAGGACCAAGACCAGGACAACAATTTTTTCAAGGATCAGGAAGCAGACCAAGATGAGCGGAGCAGGAATAGACAGGACCAGGACAGCAAAAATGAAGAGGGACAGAACAAAGATCAGAAGCAGCTGAACAGGTGGGAAGAGGGCCAGAGTTCAGAAAAAAGATATGAGGGCGAAATAGAGGAAAAAATAATAGAAAAAAAAGAAAAAAAAGATGAAGTAATCAAAAAAGGGGCAGGAGAGAAAGAAAGGAAGCAGCTAGCAGTATTGTGCGGGGTAGTGGGAATCAGCCCTCTAAAGCATGAACAAGATATAGGACAGCAGGAGGAGCTCTGTGAGCCAAGAGGAGGAGGCAGCCAAGGTTACAGTAGGAGCAGTTGCCAAGGCAGAGAACAGCAAGAGCTTGGAGACCAGGAGCAAGAGCTTGAAGACCAGAAGAAAGAGGTTAGAGACCAAGAAGATGAGGCAGCAGCCAAGATAAAGGACCAGAAGAACGGGAGTCTGGAGAAGGACGAGCAGGACACCAGTCCAAATGACCAGGAAAAGAGAGTGGATAGGTTGGACCAGGAAAACAGGGACCAGCCAAGGTGGACCAAAGATGGAGGAGGTGAGAAAAATAAAAAAGAGAAAAATGAAGGAACTGACCAAGAGAAATGGGACCAGCAAGAGGTAGAACAAGAGCAGCAAAGATCCAAAGACCAGGCTAGGATGCCACAGGAATCTAGAAGAGGACATCAGGGGAGGAGGATGCGGGGCCAGGTGAGCAGTCCAGTACTGATCTCCAGTAGTCCAGAGTTGGTGTTAGTATCGACACCCACCAGGCAGCAGCCAGTTTCAGAGAGCCAGCACCAGGACCAGCCCCGGAACCAGTACCAGGACCAGCCCCAGGAGCAGCCTCAGGAGCAGCACCAGGACCACGATGTAGAGGACCAGGTACAGGAGCAGGATCCAATGGACCACCAGGAGGAGCCAGTTGTGGATTTTCCCACAGGCTCGGTAGGGACCAGGATTCAGCCAGGACCAGCAGGGCTGGGGGACCAGGAGGATATCACCAAGGAGGTGGACCAGTTGGTCCAGCAGTTGCAGGTGGCATTGGCCCAAGCATCTCGGGTACAGATGTTACAGGGGCAGGAGGACAGGTCAGGACCGACTTACCAAGTGTTGTTGACCACCAGACAGGCCCAGGAGGAGCAGATTCGGCAGTTCACGGACCAGCTGGAGCAGGCTCAGCACCAGCTGGTAGTACTCCAGGAGGACCAGGACAGGGAGAGGCAGACTTGGGTGGATCAGGGGGTCCAGGCAGAGGCAGTCAGGGCCCGGAGATTGGAGTTGGAGGCCAGGACCAGTGCCAGGTTCAGGGATTTTGATCGGCTGGCCAGGGAGAATCAGCAACTGAGGCAGAGGGTGGAGTTGGCTGAGGCCAGTTCTACTCAGGCTTCTAGGGGGTTGACCAGGCATCTGCTGTCTACCACCAAGAAGCAGGTACTGGACCAGATTCAGGCATATTCAGAGGACCAGGCCAGGTACTCCAGGTATTTGATGAGGTTTGCTGAGGCCTACCTATCTTTTGTGTACTGGTCTGAGGATGACCAGGATGAGGGGGTCCAGGAGATGCCTGATGGGGGGCAGTTTGCGGATGATGGAGGGGCTTCCAGTAGTGGCCTGGGGACCACTTCTGGTATTGGATCTCAGTCAGGTGATGGACCAGCAGGTACCGCTCCTGCTCTACCACCAGTACCAGCACCACCAGGACCAGAGGCGGCACCAGGGGGACCAACATCAACAGCACGAGGGGCGGCACCAATTAGTGGCTAGACAGTAGCTGTAGGCCAAATTACTGGTAGGACCAGTAGGATTTTCTTTTTTGATTTTTTTTTATACCTTAGTTTTTTTGGTTAACCCCATAAAACTTAAAACCGAGCATCTGAGGGCAGATGCAGACTAAAAGGGGGATAATGTTAACTGGGGATTTAAGGTAGTAGAATAGAGGGGCAGTAAAACTGTAGGGGGAGCAGTAAAACTGCAGTTACTGGGGGGGCAGTAAACTGTTAAGTTACTGTCCTGCCCTGTAGTAACTCTGTTGGATGAAAACTGCCTGTTTTGGATGAAAACTGCCAGATGGATGAAAACTGTCAGATGGATGAAATCTGGTAGTTGGATGAAATCTGGTGGTCGGATGAAAACTGTTGGCAGTTAGGGTTTTGGGGGTGGCGGCTAGGGTTTTGGATGGGGTTGTGGGAGAGGGGGCTGCGAGGCTCACTCTCTCTCTCTCTCTCTCTCAGTTCAGAGCTCTCAGATGGTAGTTTGTGTGTAGGACATGTTGTAGGACTGTAGGAGGATGCTGTTAGAGCAGTTTTCAGGACTCTGGGGGGTCCAGATAGTGAGATCAGTAGGGAGCAGAATCATGTACGGAATTACAGTGAGTAAAGGGAAGGAATTGATTACATTGGGTGTAAATGTCTGAAATTGCAGTTATGAGTGCTTGAGGGACCAGGTTAGTGGATTCACCTGGTGGGTCCAGTAGATCTGGTGTTTAAATGAGTGGGTATTGTAGATCAGACCAAGGGGAGTAGAAAAATGTATTAGATCTAGGAAAATACCACCAGGATTTGAGTAGATCTAAGTTGGCAGTTTCAGATCTAGGACCCGGATTTTGGACAGTTTCAGGGCAGTTTCAGGGGCAGTACAGAATTTTTCGCAGGATTTCAGAGAGTTTTAGGACAGCATTCATTTTTGAAGGAGTAAGAAAAATATTCCTTTCACACCCTCTCGTGCCGTGGTAGGAGAATCTCGCGGAGTGGGGTTCCGAACCCCGATAGGGAGTAACCTCCAAGTCGAGGAGCGGATGACGGTCGAAGAGGCCGCCATGACAAATCGGACGATTGCGGAGGTGCTCCGGGAACACCAAGCACAAGTGGCGTCACCCGGAACCAGTACAGTCCAGCAGAGCTGCGCGATCCCCACAGGTCAGGTGGAGGTGACCGGAACGACAGTTACCGAGAGGCGGATCGAGGAGAGGACGGTTTCGGAACAGGTGACTCGGACCGTGCCGCCGGATGTTCTCCCACGACTCGGAGAGGAGGTGATCATTGCGAATTACCAAGGGGAGATAGCGGGACCGGAATGGGGACGACCTATTTCACCACCTGGGCGGACCCGAGTGACTCAGGAGGGGGGATTGACCCCTTCACCCACAGCCAAGACCGGAACGGTGACGCCTACTCCCACCGGAACGCCAACAGCAGATTCCCCTCCGAACAGTGTCGGTGCTTACCGGAGGTTGCGGAAAAGGAAGGAGCCGACAGAGGAAGGGAAAAGGAAGGTTCTGATTACGATTTCGGAGTCCGATTCAGAGACGCACGAGACCACCGGAACTGAAACTCGGACTCCGACGTCCGGAACCCCTCCCGCACATATGATCCCGAAATCGCCCAAGTCTCCCAAGCCCCGGATCGTTACCCGGTTGTCCTTGGAGGCTCAGGAGAGGGAGTCAAAGGCGGAACGGAGTGCTAGGCGCAAGGCGGCACGAGCAGCAGGGGCGGGCGGATCAGAGCCGCGGGTGACCAGGTCGAAGGATCGCGAGCAGGAGAGCCACAAGAAGCCAAAGAAGTGATAGATTCCTCTCACTGCCACTTGTCGTAACTTTCCGGATTTATAGGAGTAGATTCCGGATCGGGAGATCCGTTCAAGTCGTAAAGTAGAATTCTAGGCAGATAGTTAGGGATTAGGGTTTTGATTGAACTGCCGGCGCCGCCGCTTTTGTGGAAACCCCTGCTTACTTAAACCAGGCAGGCGAGGCGGTCCGGGTCTTCGTTTTTGCATGTTTTCCCCCTATATTCCTTATCAGTAAAGTATTTGTGTTTTGTAAGTACTGTACGTGATTTCCAGCTAAGTGTGAATGATCCGGGAAGGATATGAGAGTTCCGCTGTAGCTCGGATAGGAAGGTGATGGGAGTTGTGACGAGACCCGAACCGGAAAGGAAATGGGGTTGAGCGGAAAGATTTAGCGGATTGTCGTAGGAGTGAAGCCTCACTGTTCCGCCCCCAAATCAACCTCATACGGAATAGCCGTCGCTAGGGTCGAAGCGGATCAAGAACTACTTGGTCGGGCTCCCTGAACTTCTGAAGAGGTTCCGTGCACAGTGAGAGGGGGGGAGTCGGAACGTGGTACGGGTCGCCTAGGGATAATCGGATCCTGGTTCTCCCTGATCCGGATTGGTTTGTCGTTGTAGTCCCACGGATCGGAGAGGATCGTTTGTGTGACCTGCTGGCCAGAGTACTCTAGGACAGTTGTGAGACGGTAACTGATCCGAGACGTTGGGGTTTGTGGACGAAACACCTAATGAGAGAAGAATAGAGAAGGAGATAGTTCAGGAGTTACGTTCCGAAGACACTATCCGAGCAGTGGCAAGGCTCGGAACGATTAGAAGTAACTACTTGGTGAAACACTATTGAATCCCTGGACGATACTCGGAACCTAGTGACAGTACGGAAGTTTACGCTCAATTAGAGCACTATCCGGATGTTAGTTGCGTTTCCGTGTTCCGACAAGGCTGATGCAGATTACAGTAACACACAGGTGTTCATCACTTCAAGGCTGACATCACCCAAGCATCCTACTGAGGGGGCTGAGAGAGATAGCCTTCTGGAGCAACTGTCGTTATTGAAGATTCAGTTGCAGGGGGCAGAGGAGGTCCTACAGAAGTGCAAGGACAAATCAGCGATTGGTAGCAGCAGTGAGAAGATTTCCGAGAAGATTGGTAAGAGGATGGTGAAGCAAGAGAGGCGCATCATCAAGTTGAAATACAAAATCAAACAGAAGGAGATAGCCTTAGTAGACTCAAAGGGTGAGATTATTGAAGCTGTGAATGAGCTGGATCGATTGCAGACTGTAATGGCGGATCTTGAAGGACATATGGATCGACTGAAAGGCGTCCTCAAGAAGATGGAAGAACATGTTCAATTACCCATGTGCCTGCGACCAAGTCAGCATCTACAAGAAGGAATATCAAGCCATGACTCAGATTTGATCACAATAAATTCATGTGCATTTTGCAATGGTAAGTTCCCACACATGGACATCATTGTGGCACCCTGCAAATGCACTTATCATCCTTATTGTGTAGTGATGCAGTCATGGGTAGAAGATCGGTGCGCCTTGAAGGAATGTGGGTCAGCCTTCACCGAAAACTGGAAGAGGAGTATAGGCATTGTCGAATTGCCAGGTATGTTAGCACAAATCAATTCAGTTCAACGTTTAATCTGCTCATTGTCATTCAAGCAACTCATTATAAAGTTAAATGTACAGATATCACAAAGGTTTATACGGTTGGTGAATGTTCGGATCCGAAGAGGAAGAGAAGATTCCTAAACAGCGACTTAGGGGGCACGAGTTACAGCCGCAAGCAAAGACAAGAACCGTAAAGGATCGGAATGAAAGGTAAAAATTCTGCACTGTCCATGCTTTGAACTATCTAATGTAAATGAGTATACTTTCTACTCTGATCTATAGCGGCAAATACATATTCTAATCATTTAACATGCTTGCAATGTTTGTGCAGATTACTGGATTGGACTTTTTGAGACTTTTCTTTTGGACTATATGTCGTCAGCTTTGGACAATCTCTATCATGCTCACATAATTCTATATGACATGTTCTGTGCCGAACACCCTATCTCGGTGCAAATATTCCAGAGTGTAGACGTTCCTACTATTGATGTACATAAGACTTTCTTTCTTTCTGCTGGATCATATCTGCTGAAATCTAGAAACAATTAACTAAAAATCTTGTAACTATGCTCACGTTACTCTACATGACCTGTTCGGTGCCGAACACCCTATGTTGGTGCTAATTATGTATGGTTCAATGCAAGCATTCACCAATGTTAAAAAACTAACTAAAAGACTCACCCTTGAAAAAGAAGGGCGTTCGGTGCCGAACACAGTATTTAGGTTGGTATAAAAACAATGTTCTGTAAAAAAATATTTTTGAAACGGACCTAGGTTTTTCCATATTGACTTCATTACCCTGACTACCGTGCTGTTCGGTGCCGAACGAGGTACTTGGGTCACACAAAAATCCTTGTTCTGTACAGAACACTACCTCGTTCGGTACAGAACACCAAATCCGGTCGCGTCCTAGTAAATAGAACATTTGAAATTGACGTATTTAATCTAAATTTTATTTAGGCTGACTACACCCTGTTCGTGCAGAACGCCTTCTTATGAGCCAATTATGTTTCTTATAATAGATGTATAGTACGTGTTCAATTGTTAAACAAGATCATAAATTGTTTGATTCATTACATATGAAAATATATGTGAACCCTTATACATATACTTATGATATACATACATACATGTATATGGAATTATAGATATTTACATATATGGATATATGGGAGCAGCTGTCACTGGACTTAATCGAGAAAGTGATAGCTTCCCTGCCATTCCCGGTCTTGTTTCGTATTCGAGCTGTTTGCAAGAATTGGGCCACGTTTATATTCTCCCCGAAGTTTCAAGAGATTCGTGCAAGTGGGCTTTCATGGGCAGACCTATCTCCCCAAGTATCCCACCTTCTTCTTTTCCTATCTATTGGCAACAATCTCACCTGCACAGCCTACTGTCCAGATCTTGGCCGATGGGTTAGCATGCCAGCTATTTCATGCCTTCCTCCTCAAGCTAAAGACGTCGTATCAAGTAAACCGACTTCCTTTTCTCAATGATTGTGCTCATAAAATCACTCTAGATACATGACAGCCTATTGAGAATCACCAATTATCTTAATGAGAGCCTTGTATTCTCTGTGAAAGGAATAAGTAATTCTTGCTTGCAGGTCACACAATGTGCGCTCAGGCGACGGAGGACTACTATGTTTTCGAGACAGGAACGAAACTGGAGCAGCTGGCCTCTTTGTGTGCAATCCTATCACACAAGAATGTCGACAACTTCCAGACATGTTAATATTCAATGCAGAGCCGGCACTCGGTTACGTATGGATATTTACTCAGCTGATCGTCAATAGGTCAACTGGCACATATGCTTTGGCTGTTGGACTATACGACCATAGAATGCGCCCATACCTCGAAGGTTACAGTTCCATCACAAATGCCTGGTCGACAGACAGCAGCATGCCTCTCCACAGCCTGGGTGTGTTCTTCAACCCTCAAAATGGAGCTGTGTGCAGCAACGTCCTCTACTGCGTCGTGACAGAAAGAGTGGAGTCAGACGGACCTATACCTGAGCCACTCTACGTCAGATATCTTGTCAGCAACGACCTGATGGGCAATTAGATCAAATTGAGTCATTTCAAGACGGAGAAGAGGCAACTTCACACATGTGTCTCTAGTGGTAGAGTAAGTTAGATTGCACTATGCTTTGGCTGGTAGCCGGACTTTGGTACATGATTTACAACTGCTCTTCATAATGAATTATACATTCCTTTAATTTTTTATTTTCATGGTACTATGGTATTAATTGTAATTAGTATATGTAGATATAAAAGACACTAGGTGGCAAAACTAGAAGAGTGAATACATAAAGAAGTTGAACAGAGGAAGAACTTCCAGCATAAAAGCGTCCCATCAGGGACCATGTGGTCAACCTGTGTCCCGCCTGCCTTGGTTCTAACAAAGAAGAGAAAAAGGGATTTTACAAGGAATTGCCACCTAGTGTTTTTTCTTTAATTGTAAGCATTACAATTAAACATGAACAAGGATGATATAAGAACAATTTTCACCAATCCATTAATGTTATAATTTTCAACAATTCACATGCAAGCTTGTTCCTGCGCTGCTGAAACGCTACTCCAAAAAATAGAGATCCTTGAAAACAGTTGCCCAGTTGTCCAAGCGGGCAACTAAGAATTAAAAAAATGCTTGAGAACAAAAGGACCATATCACTGCTGCACACACCTTCTACGCTTAACACCAAACCCGCGTAGCCACAACACACGTGGAACAACACCCAGCAGTAGACCCAGAGAATGCCACCACCCACAGCAAGCACCCAAACGCAGCTCCGTGAGTCCCTGCAACCTCACTCTCGAAAATGGAGAAAACTATGACAGGTGCTGAATAAACGATGAGAGCTCCACCTGCAGAAAAGGAAGGGAAATTCAGCACTGAAATATGCAATTCTGAAGAGTCCCTTCGTAGAACCTCAATCGACCGAACTCCCTATAGCAAATAAATGCACCATAAATAGCAAACCACTACCACATGACTAGCAGCTCACCTCTATCGTCACGCCCTCCCTTGCCTCGCTGATGGCGCAAACAAACCGCTTCAGGATCTAGAGCGGAAAGTGAAGGATGACGTCTCGGAACGGCGTCTCTTCTCCTCCTTGTCCAGCTAACTTCGTCTTCTTCGTTTCGTGTGCCTTTGCTGTGTGCGGAGATCGTTGTCACCTCTCCCGAACCCTTCCCGATCTTCACTGAGCTTCACTTACCAAACGACTCTCGATCGTCGCTCTTTCAACTTCTCGCTGTGCATCACCTGCGACAAACTAACAACAAAAACCCTAGACCTCAGCAGCCACGAACATGTCGACTCGCTCGATCTTCTACACTCTCGTCGACCTTGGCCGCGCTTGAACCCTAAACTCTAAATACCATCAAACCATCTCGCCATATCCCTCCATCTAAATTGAGAAAGCTCTGGGTCACACGCAACTTCAGGCCGCGTCGGTGAAGTAACGCCTGCCGTCCTGTTTGAAGGCACCAGTTCAGCTTCTGGCGCGCCTGGAAATGATCCCTGTGAGTGATGATGCGGTCGCTTTCTTGTGTGCGTACAATCAGCCGAATTGGAATGATGATGAGCACCGGTGCTCCCGTTTCTGAAATCCACCGGTGGTTGCCTTGGCGAAGGAGCCACTGCAGTTGAGGAAAATGCACGCATTGCTGATTCATCGATGCTCGCAAGGTTACTGCTACCGCTCAAAGTCATCGTCGGGGATGGCGCTCCACGGCCCTCGGGATACTGAAAAACAATCGGATCGCTCTCCAAAGGCGCTGGAGCAAATGCGGGGGACCTGCTAACTACTGGAGCACTCGCGTGTTCACCTCTCCCTACGAATGAGTTGATCCTGCTCAACCGGTGCAACGCGAGCACGAAGCCGTCAGCCGTCTGCACGGTAAATTCTGCGCAGCCATAGCCGAGCGGCTCCACGACCACCTCGCAAAATTTTGAAGCACTCGCGCCATTGACCAGCACCGCTAACAGCACGCACACATACAGCACAGCCATCGGAACCTTCTTCATTCTCAGACAACTGATCATATCTCAACTAAGCCGGCTGATTTCGCTCTCGACGGAACAATTGAGAAAGCTCTGGGTCACCTATCCAACTCTAAACCTTGACACCTAAGACTCTATTCATCAAGACTCTAAGACATCAAGACTCTACTCATCAAGGCGCAGCCAATGACTTTCACTACCAATCCTCTCCGAAAAACCCCGCTTCGCAAAACCCGACGATACTATACATCACCATGAAACCACATTGCAGTTTACAATAATAACCCAGACGCTTAATCCCAGCTGCTGCATGATACCTGGCTCTGTCCTCCCCCATGAGCTCCAGTCCGTTAACCTCACGCCTCCTCAATCGACCGAACTCAACGCCAATAAAAACGACACCGGCACGTCAAGCATATGTACAAAGCTAGATAGCTAGCAGCTCGCTTAACTTACCGGACTGGTTAGTTTGAATTGCAATCGAGCTGATGATCGATGATCGATAATCGATGATCTGCAGAGTGCGGCATTAGTGGCTGCGGCGTCATTAGTGCACTCTCCGCGGAGGTTTAGATAATTTGATTACGGTAGAAGGTTGTTGACGGCCTTCATTACCACCCTCAACCACCAAAAGGCGACCTGTCTTATTACTCTCATACCCGTTATAGCCCAATCTCTGAAGTCCATCTGAGCTGCCACCATGAGCTGCCCTTTGTACCACTTGCTCACATGTTGGAACTTCTGGAGAAGGATCCGAAACGTGGATAAAAAAATTTAATTAAATTAAAAACGTTGAAAAACAAACATGTTGACTGATTGTTTTAGTTTGTTTTAGAAATATTATGTGTATTTTTGTTGATTCATTTATTGAGGAATCGATATGTAAAGTGATGATCTTAACGATTGGTTGGGTATGAATATTTTCGGTTGAAGGATTAAATTATTGTTCATGTGTAGTAGTACGTAGAGCCTGATCTTTCCAGGGTGTGAGTTTGAGTTTGAGTTTGAGTTTGATACAAATGCTCCGGGATTTTGAGGATTTTTGTAGTTGTGTGATGATAATGAGTTTAGCCTTGTTTTGTGTGTATGAGAGGTGGAGGGATATGAATGATTTGTTGGTGAAAGGTAGAAATTCTCATGAGGTCATTGGCAGTGACCCACCATTTTCAAAGCAATTTCCTTCAACTTATATAATATGGTAGAAACAACAATAATATAGAACCCCAAAAATACACACTTTGAGAGCTACGTGGAGATTTCACAATTAATGATGTTCTAAATGTTGGCTACAATGAGAGAAATATCTTTAATGAATAAAGTTTAAGATTCTAATTCTCATCAAGAAAACAAAATATCTAACCATAGAAACAAATATTTGGTGAACACTCAAAGAGGCATGTGCTAATATCAATCCCCAAACATACAAATTCCAATAATGATTATTTGATTATATTTTTCCTAAATACACCCTGCATCCATCAACCACACGTAACTCTACATGACCTGTTCGGTGCCGAACACCCTATGTTGGTGCTAATTATGTATGGTTCAATGCAAGCATTCACCAATGTTAAAAAACTAACTAAAAGACTCACCCTTGAAAAAGAAGGGCGTTCGGTGCCGAACACAGTATTTAGGTTGGTATAAAAACAATGTTCTGTAAAAAAAAAATATTTTTATAACGGACCTAGGTTTTTCCATATTGACTTCATTACCCTGACTACCGTGCTGTTCGGTGCCGAACGAGGTACTTGGGTCACACAAAAATCCTTGTTCTGTACAGAACACTACCTCGTTCGGTACAGAACACCAAATCCGGTCGCGTCCTAGTAAATAGAACATTTGAAATTGACGTATTTAATCTAAATTTTATTTAGGCTGACTACACCCTGTTCGTGCAGAACGCCTTCTTATGAGCCAATTATGTTTCTTATAATAGATGTATAGTACGTGTTCAATTGTTAAACAAGATCATAAATTGTTTGATTCATTACATATGAAAATATATGTGAACCCTTATACATATACTTATGATATACATACATACATGTATATGGAATTATAGATATTTACATATATGGATATATGGATAAATATATATGAATATATATATATATATATACACATATATATATATATTCATATATATTTATCCATATATTCATAGATATTAATATATATATATATATATGAATATATATATACATATATATATATATTATATATATATACATATATATATATATATTATATATATATATACATATATATACATATATATATATATTATATACATATATTCATATATATATGGAGAGAGAGAGAGAATTATTTTTATAAATATAAATATAAATATAAATATAAATATTTGTATAAATATATGTATATAAGGTATATTTATTTATATTTATAATTATATTTATTTATATTTATAATTATATTTATATTTATTTCTATGTATATTATATTTATTACATTTGTTTTCATCATTTATCTATATATACATATAGTTGAAAAATACTTTTGACTTGTCTATCTATTACTCTTATGATTAATCAATTATTTATCAAATTTGTGAACGAACCTCTAATAAGTTATTTCATGTAGCTTGGCAAGGTATTATTTAAGCATGGGTATTATAACTTCTATGTATTTGTATACACATATATTAAATTGTATTTTTTTGTAACATGTAGGTCCAATATATATATTTAACCGTCAAAGATAGACATATCTAACCCATTTTGAATCCATAACTCCTTACATAAAATTTCATATAGAATTAATATAAAATATGTTTTTATACACATATAAACATATTGGTATGTTTTATTTTAAATTCTAAATAAGTATATCATAATAAAGCCATGTAAATTTATGTTATGAATATTTACAATGATGTATATTGTTTAATATACATCAGTCCTATAGAATATCAAAGTCAAATTGAATTTTCTTATAAATATAAATTTCAAGTAATACCATTTTATAAATAGTAAATAATCTCCAGATACAGTAGTTTAGAAGTATACTTATACACTATAGAGAGTACTTAAATATAAATGTGTTTCAAATTTACAAAAAATGATTTGAAATATATATGAGAATATAATTTTTTTTCATATCCAGAGGAATCATCGGGACGTATAAAATTAAATGGAGTGTATGAATTATCAAACATATATGTGAATATTAAAATATCTATGCATGTGATATATGTATACATGTGTATATGTATATATATAATATATTGATATACATATAGATTGATATATTTTAAGATATACAATAATATAAAGTAAATAATATGAAAATATAACTATCTAAAAATATATTGTCATCTAATATATTAGTATAAATGTAATGTATTGGATAGCTTATATGGATTGTTATAATATAATATATTAGTATAAATATATAACATATGTATAAATATTATATATTCATATGCATGTCTTTTATGTGCATGTACTAGTATTTGATATATATATAGGCATGTATATACACGTGGATAGGCATGTATATACACGTGGTATTCAATATGCATATAGGGATGGATATATTTTACTTCTGTAAAGATATTTAGACATTCTTATATAAGTAGAATAACTATATGTCTACACAAAGGTATTATATACATGTTTTTATGAATACATAGAGATATATTCATATATATAATTATAATTAAACATTAATATAGATGATATAAGTTTTATTCTTAAGTTATATATACAAACTTACATATATCTTTAGTATATGACGTATTTATAGTAGAAAAGGATAAATTATATGTAATATTTATTTAATTCATCCAATCATCATATCAATCATAGGCTATTTAATTTTTTTTTTAAAGACTCGCTATTAAACTCTAATTAGATACAAAATTATTTTATTACAAATTTATAATTGCCATAAATTATTCTAATTTTACCAGATCTGTGTGAGTTTGTTAGATTTGTTTTTATGACATATACATAAATATTTATATTTTTTTTGGAAATGACAATAAAACTTTAATTGGCTAGAACATGATAGTCATAAAATATTATTGAATATGTCATTGCATACAATAAACAATAATATTAATTAAACAATAAAGGATATATGGGTTGGTGATATATTATTATACCTTAAGGTATTTAAGCATGTATTTTTATAACAAGATGGTAATATTATGACTCACTGTTTTATATATTTATCTAAATATTTTGTTACTAACATACATCCTTAAATACTTCATACATATAATTTATTATTTTATAAACTCAAATAATTAGGTATTTGGATAGCTTTCTAAATGTATATGTATTCATATTTTGTTTTATATACATATGAAATCATCTAAGGATGTTTTCTTCATACAAATTATTATTCATATACATATAGATTTATATACACTGTTATAGATAATAATATAGAATACTTAATATTAAAATACAACTATATATAAATATATTGGTTTACAATGTATGAAGATAAAATATTTGAGATGTATGTTGATTCCGTAGTCCATCTATACTATTTGTGGTTTCCAACTATGCTAAGGATTGGTATCAGGATTTAAATTGAAAAGATTTTTCTAGATATTGAACTTAATGTAGATATAAGTACATAATGCTTTAATATGTATCCGGTTCAGAGTACTAAACGAACAAAAATACATTATATCTATAAGATTTCTTCTATAACATATAACACAAACTATTTTTGGAATGTGTGAATATTATAATCGCCAATTCTCTATATTAGATACAGATGACGTTTGTGGTAATAGTAATTTATAGTAAACAAAATATTCAATATTAATGAGCTAGAAAGCTAATAATAGGAAAACAATACTTATAATAGTATGTCCCTTAATAGTAATTCTTATAATAGAAAGTTACATTAAATATTCAATTTTCAAAAACAAGTAAATAAGGTGATGGACATGTCTTTCCATGACAGTCAAATTATAAGGATTTCTCTATGAAAATACTGAACTATCACCAGATGACTCGTCGTTCAAAATATCTTTGGTTTCACTAGTTTCAGAGGCTGATTCGACTGCTTCAGAATCCACAAATATGCATGATTTTGGGAAGCGCTCAATTTCTTTTGATTGGACCTTTGGTGAGACTTGAAGAGCAAGAAATGAAGCAATAGCAGCAGCTTCAGGAGGAAGAGAGAACGTCGGTGATGGACTTCGCATGAATTGGGGATCGGCAAAAAAAGGAATATTTTGGCGATGGATACCTGTCAAAGATGGAGATTACAGAGTAACATGATTAAGTGCAAGACCTGATTGCCAGATCCATCTGCAGCCCAAATATACCACAGACAGCAACCTGTCTACACTACATTCGATAACTAATAACAATGTGAAGGCTTTTTGCAAATTGTGAATGCAATGTAAGTGTAACCTCATTGAGTTAGCAGAAGAGACTCAATTTGCAAAGGGGAGCGAAACTGGAAGGGCGCATAAGAAATATGTAAACATAAAGTAAAACTCTTAATATTTCGAACTTGCTACCATCATGGTTCATTTTGAACAGTGCATGGAGCTTGAAATGAACATACTTGAAAAAATACGAAGATAGACCACCGAATGGACACCACTAATATGATTTATCTGCAAGCCATGGGATCACTTGGTTCGAAATTATCAGAAGACATCATACCGAGCTAGGTCAAGGACTGTGTGAACCATCCATACCGGAACGGATCTTCGCTTTCCCCCTCTTTCGCTCGTGTGTCTTCGTCATTGGCTTCAGAAGAGGCTTCAAGACACCCATATATATGTTGGTGTCTTCTTCGAGGCCGAAGAAATGGCGACCTGAAGCCCGACATGCTCGAAGAGAGGCACCTGTGGATGCACTCAGATCGACGACAATATCCCCTGGCTTTGTACACATATCAATGAGAATTTGAAAAAGGATATCTGATTTCTCATGTGGCCCACGCCAGAGGTTACCGCTGTCATCGAGGGCTGGTTTCTCCACATAGTTGTTAAGTGCGAGATACCGGATCGGATCCTCAGGTGTATTGGCTGTCAAGGGGTCTGAATTGAGCTTGAATGGCTTCGGAAGCCGGTCCCAGACCTTATCCCTAACACGGCCGGTTTTAACCAGGAGGACCGCAGAGAAGCTGAACGTCTGAAAAGTCACAGTATCAAACATTAATCACAAGTCGAACTCGACATCTAAATTATAAAACAAAACAGCAAAGACATGGCTCAAAACCTATGTAAAATTCGCGACTCCAGACTTAGTCTTCTTCGGTATTGAATGGGAAAGTTTGTACAAGTTCATACTACACAGTAATGAGAAAAGGAAAAACTTACCATCATGTTCTCATAAGCTGGATGTGTTAGAGGCTCAGATTGATGAACTTGCCACTCACATTTCGTCTTCAGTTTATACTTGATCACCCAGTGCATAAGCTCGTGGCTCAAACCCATCGGCATAAGAATCAAGATGGCGCCATCGTCCTGCAGGTAGTCATCTATAAACTCAAACCTCGACTGATACCATTCCCTCTTGGTACTGTCGATCGAATTCCATTTGGGAATGGCATCACCAAAACCAGCCACCACTGTCTCAAATGGCTGGTCAATGATGACCAGATCTGCTACTGGGTGAACGTCTTCCTTGCCTCAAAGATAAGTCTGATCGCTTCCTCTTGCCTATTACAATATATCAACCTTTAGATTCCAGATCATAATGATTACCAAAATTCCGTGAGAACAATAGTGTGGCAAATGGGAAGTGCATGAACTTGATACAAGCAAGGGGATATGCTGATGCAAACTATCTAGCACAGAATCTTAAACTCATACTACTTGTGAAACTACGAAGTGATGGTTACTGAAGAGAAATCTGAGCCTAGATCAAAATACTATTTCTGAAAATTACAAAGTGGATGCTTGAATGTTAAGTTATTGAAAAAAACAAAATATGCTCACTGAACTACTTGACATAGACATACTGTTCGGTGCCGAACATGGTTTAGCTCAAAGATATCAGTAGTTGGGCAAGATAAAAATAAAAATAATCTGAAATGTACCTCGTATGCAAATTCCTCGAACTCTGTGTCTTCACTCGCCAAGAAATCTTCAAGCGAGTTGTTGATTATGCGCTCAAGGTATTTTGTACCTCGTGGGGCACTCTGAACCAAAGACCTTCTCAGAGTCGGAATGTATGCACCTCCAAAACCCCTCGTAATCTGCGACAAGGATTTAGAGGAGCTGTACTTTGATTGAGCAGCGTCATCCTGGGCCTCTCGATCTTCGTTCGGCTCATCCCGTTTGCCTCGTTTTGATGATTCTCCAGGTGCATCTTCGGCCGTACGCTTGCCTGCCTTGGGAAGGAGCTCTTTTGGTGGTGCAACTACATTTGGAGCAGTACCTTTCTGAATCGGACCCTTCGACTTGGATTTACCGGCTCTTCCAGAAACAATAGCAACTCCGGTTGAACGTCCCACATTCGCAGGTTCAAGAGGAATTGCGCGCTGGAACAATGGCTCCACCAGACGCCGATTTTCAATCTCATGAAAAGGCGTCTCGAGGGGATCAATCTCGATATACCAGTGACATGCCATCAGATGATTCTCATCCCAGTCATTTGCTTGGTCCTTGGTGAACATGCACTCGTCATTTTGGAGATCAAGCCATGACGCAAAAATCGGATGGGCCTCTGGAACAATTTCTTCCACTTGAAGGATATTGGTCCAGTATCTTCAAGGAAAATTAATACAATGTCAGCCTTATAACATCATTCTTATACTACGATAAACTAAGCATTTTAAAACATGTCAAAAAACAAAAAGAATGCTTGGAAAGTACACACCTGTAGACAAGGCGGTTCATGGCAGGTTCACCGTGAGGTTGCTTAGAAGACCCCCACTCGTGTGACTTGCTTATCTCCTTCTTTAGAATAGGTAAATTATATGCATAATCCCATTGTCTGATCCGATTGGTCTCAATGTACTTCTGGAAAGGTTGACTTGGATTCTTCTCTAGTGGCAGATACTCATAGATGATTGTATCGTAGAATTCCAAAGAATTCACCTTCAACTGGTACCAGAACACATACTTATGAAGGTAGGTGTTGAACACATTGTCATTGAAAGGAGCAAGAGGGAATTTTTTGATCTTCCTGTCAGACTTCGACGAGTTCCAGATTTTCAAAATGGCCTCCTTCTCTGTAGATGGAATGCTAGAAGATGCCAAATTCTGTAGTTTCTCCGTAGTCATCTCTGGTGTCAAATTGGCGGACCAATGCTTGGCAATCTGCACAGTACAGAAAATGATGACTTAGTGTAAGTAAATAGTGATTAGTTTATTCACAAGTGAAGACCCAAATAGTAGTGATGATATATTAACTATTCTACTGCTGCGCTAGATTGTGAGGACTTGACTTCACACCAACCATGCAAAAACAAACCTAACCCACATGGTAGCCAAGACTATTTCACGAGCCTGAACTAACCCGTTCGGTACCAAACACTATTTCTCTTGCCTGAGAACTACCCTGTTCGGTACCGAATAGCCTTGACTCCAAGTGACCACATTCCGTACAGGACCTGCCAACTTAATAACCTCACTTAACGAACATGAATATATAAACCGAGACCACTAACAAATTACCCAATCATATATTGTTCCAGAACAGTAGCAGCTGATTATGCATAATTAAACCATAAACTAACTTCAGTAACTACAATCCTAGCATTTGAACTTTCAAGGAAATCTGGTTTCGCTCCACTACTCCTACCCGTTCTGTGCCGAACAACATATTGGGGGCTGCATTCCATCAGATTCATAATCCTCACACTTCCTGGTAGCTATGACACACAACAAACAAAAATTTGATTCAACCATACCTCGGTTAGGAAGTGTTTCCCATTTGCTGGGTTTGAAATTGTTAGGTATTTCGTGAACGCAGCAGACAATGCCTTCCTCTTGGCGTCCATCGCCCCGTTAATTGCCTTCAGCAAACCATTTGCAGTGCGCCTTCGCCTCGGTGTCTCATCCTCGTATTTTCGCTGGCCTTCATCTCCTGCCTCAGAGATTTCATGCTGCAGAATAGTATTGAAATAGTGAGACTCATGAAATATACACGTCCCAATAATAAAAACCGAGCATGAAGTTTAATTTGAATAGTAAGGCATGCTTACAGAATGGATTAATTCCAAGAATTTCGCTCTGGGAACTGGATACCACGGCTTTTTATCAGCAGGAACCTCCAATGCCTTCACAGCCGCGGAATACTCATCTGGGGCCAAAAGTTCCCGAAACTGCTCAACAGGCAAGGATCCAAGTTTCTGAATTCGGTGAAGCGTATGAACTGTATTCTGCTTGACATGTGAGTTCTCGTTGGATTTGTTGACGTCGTGCATAGCATTGAGAACATCTGTGACATCATACTTGACTTTTAAGACAATCGATCTCACCCTGAAATGCCAATCGTACTCCTTACGATGAGATTTTTTAATAAAATCATACCAGGCGACCAATCGATGGTTGCCGTCCCACACATAAAAGAACTTGTTGGACAGCTCCGAAAGTTCGTTGTCGCTTTTGAGGAATTGTTCGAATTCCAAATCTCTTTTCTGCCAACACGGTGACCACTTCTCTCTCTCTTCTTGGGTGACCATCTTCTCATGGCCTTCAAAATTAGTGGTGGAAACATAGAAAGCTGCAGCCCCCTGTCGATAGCCATGGACAAAATCCGCCTGCATTTTTATTATATCATTTTCAAGCGCTGGACGTACCACTTGGAGCTTACGCATTCTACAAAGCGGAATGTCAATATGAGATTTCCCCCCCTCGAACATCTCTAAGCGCTTCAGAATTTCAATTGAATTGATCCTTGTCTTTCTGTGAGCGACGATCAAGTCGTACTCTTCCCTAGCATCCAAATTCGCATCAGTCATTTCTAGTCCAAACTCAAGAGCTTCATCCTCATCAATATCGTCATCTTGAGCAAGGAATTCCACTCGATCGGGTGCATCATCTTCACTGCTGTCATCGTCATTACCATCATCGTCATTACCATCATCTCCGTCCATTCCCGAATTATTATCATCGTCTGCCTCGTGACAACAACGATTGAGCAGCATCAGTTTTAGCCATATAGGATGTTCGGCACAGAACGAGGATATTGAGATCAAGCAAAGGCACTAATTTTTCCATCTGAACATGCTCATAACCGAATTGTGATGTGGTACTAGAATTAGTATGGTACCCATATTGACATCTTCAAGATTCCTGTCCTCGACTTTATTTTCTGATCCTTCTGCCTCATTCCTCCCAACTGCTTATAGATGATCACGCCTCACGTTAGATCCATCTCCGAAAACAAAACAAATGAAACCAAGGAAACTAGTTTAAACAGGTTGTGTACCTTGAATTCCTTGTGTTAGCTGAATAGGGCTTGCAGTTTCATGCCCGTCCTCAACAGTGAGTACCTCTGAAATAAAAAACATCATTATACCATCACGGTATTTCAGTCTAACCATTTATCGAGTTAAGTTCAGAGTAGGGGACTCTCAGAAGCATGCATCATAATTCTATCACTATTTCAGACTATCCAATTATATTGTTCGTTACAGAACACATGTAATTAAATAACAAACTCCGTAACAAATCTCGTCAGATTAGGATATGTCCGGGTTTCATATCAGTCAAGTTACCCATTCGGCACAGAACGTTGAACTTGAGCCTCATCGTGCGCTTAGTTATAAACATCAAATGTATTATAAGGAATCTAGTTTAAACAAATTGGGTACCTTGAGTTCCTTATATTATGGAGTTCATTTCAGATTAGTTCAAATGAAATCATAGGTTTAGTGAGATACCCGCATTAGCTACCACTTGTTTGTTGTCCTTGTTGCTGTCTTCTGTTCCTTCGTCATCATTTCTATGAACTGCATGAATACCAACTTTTGTAAAAAACCATATTCAATATTTTCAACCTACAAGACAAGCTCATGGATCGAAACGAATGAGTACGAACTTGTTACCTGCACTTCCTTGCGTTGGTGGCACTTGGCCTGCGTTGTCGTGTCCATCCTCAAGCACGTCTAACAGGGCACTCAGAAAAATACATCATAATAAATACATCATTTTAGATTACCAATTTATGCTGTTTGTTACAGAATACATCTAATAAATTACCAAATTTCGGGGTCTAGGTATTGCATGTATTGTCTGAAGGAACTTGATGTTACCTGTTTCTCCGATGACAACACTTGTTTTGTCCGCCATCTTGCTGCCACCCTCCTCTTCGATGCAGCCTCTTACCGAATTCTTCATAGTCAAAGATGGACATATTAGTCGTTCGGCACAGAACAACAATATTGAAATGATACGATATCAACCTTGTCAAATGGACAGTACTATATTTAGCACTATATTTATCATTAAATCCAATTTCATCGTATTATTTCAAATATTGACTAAAAATAGTGATTTAGTTGAATCATAATATGCTGTTCGGTGCAGAACAATACTACCATGTCCAATTTATCACACGTATGAAGCCAAATAAATTTCAGACTACGAAAATTCCAATACTGCCACTGTCAATATGATTCAAACAAATAGCAATGGAGCATACGATCTAGTCGGCTTAAATGCTTGTTTGTTACAGGCCCAGTCCATTAGTCAAAACAAACTGGTAGGACTTTGCCCCTTGACAAGGTGTTCGGCACAGAACAGGTCAAACAGAGTCCTGACGTGAACATTTCAAGTGAGCCGAGATAGGTTGTTCGTTACAGAACACCCTTTCATAGTCAGAGAACTTGACTACCATTCAACCGACACGGCACCTAATATAGATCATTAGCCTCCTAGCAAAAGCCTGTTCGGCACAGAACATATAAGAAGCCATCATTTCAGTAATATGATCTAAGCAATTATTGAACCTGTTCTATATCAAACGCAAATCATAGACTTATTAGAAATGCCTGTTCGGCACAGAACACATTAGAGAAACCGATTTCAAAGGTCTTGTTTGAGCAACCTTTGAACCTGCTCGGCACCGAACGCAGATCATCAACATCAAACAAAAGCTAGTTCGGTATAGAACATGCTAGGGAAAGAACTTTCAGAGATGTGGTTACTATAGCTTAACAGACATGTCCGGGATCAAACCCACATTGTAGACCTCTCATATATGTGTGTTCGGCACAGAACTGAGCAGACTGAGCCAATCCACTAATGTGCCCGAAGAGCCTTTTAGCCTGTTCGGCACAGAACGTACTTCTAGACTTATATCCCCGTGGAGCCACGGTGAGTACGTATGAACCCTCGCGTTATCTATCTGAATTAGAAGCACACCCACATCTACCATATCAGATCTGATTACAAATAAAAGCTCACAGTTTCCCATCTCTAACTGCTGTACTGACTCACTGCTGTGCATGCAAACTATCCATACAAAACATTCAACTTCTAGAACTCAGTGACTCACTTGTTGATTCAAACGGCCTTAGCAGACCATATCGTACTCAGAGAGCTTGTACCGCATGTAGTCACACAGGGAGGAAAGAAATAAGATCAAGAACATAGGGCATATAAGGGCACCCGCCGCTTCTAACCTAAGGGAAGGATTCATCCAATAATCTACATCTGTTACGCAGTAGAGGTCCATCAATTTGCTCGACATTGTATAATACGTATAAATACTTGAGATTGAGTTACACTACAGGTTGATGTTTCGGAATTCAGCGAAAAAGATCGTAATAACTTTAATTGATTAATGTAAATATACTCTACATTAAAGAGAATATAATCAGAGGCAACATTCTCTATATTTGCCTAATAAATAATTCGCAAAAGATTTAGTAATTACTATTCCATTTGATTTTCTAAGTTGTGCAGCTCCTCTTCACCTAGCCCTTCGTAGAACTCACAGTACATATTGAACGTTCTTTCTGGAGTCCACAAATCACAAGATGCTTCACTGAAGTGATCCTCTTCTTGGTCTGTGCTACTAGAAACTACTGAAGAGCTATCTGAGGGGGGGGCTACCGAAGCATTAATGTCTCTCTTTGGCCCCCTCTTAGCGTCATCTCGATTCCAAACTATTAGATATGTAACACAAATAGTCCCAATCGCTAGAATGACAAGAGCTTCAAAGGACACCTCTACAACAATGATCAAACTGAAAGCTGAACTTGGCTTCATCGCGGCTCTGGAACAATCACATTATTTTCCACATGTCAAGACCAAAAAAGAAATAATGACTAACATTTGAATGAAAGAAGCATACATAGATGCCATCATATCTAAGGTTCTAGAGTACCTCTTGATGTTTATTTGTAAAAGTGCTTGGTATTCGTCTTCTGTAGGTCTTCCTATAGAAGTCACGTCCGTCAGCCTCCGCGGTGGCCGATTTCTTCTCGCTACTCAAACCTATCTCTACAATCTCCAGCAATGCCTTCGCTCTTCTCACAGCTCTCGTCTCGACCATATCTCAGAAGCACATAATGAAAACTACTACACACAAATGATACTGAGAAGTGGTTCAAACCATCATATTTATACTTTCAAGGGTGGAACTTAGAGCCGTCAGATTTGTTGCATCCTACACCATTGATCAAAGATATGATTTAAAATTGTCACTACTGTAAATCTGAGTCAATCATATATTTGACAATTATACTATTTTGCAAAGTGATTCGATTGGTAGCTCATGCTATAGTATCTTCAGTTTATAAATATTGGTTAGGTCGGCTACTGGACCATATTAGAAATTTTGTACAAACTTCAATAAATAAGTAGCAGCCACAATATACACGGCTCTGCAAATGAATTTATGAATAGTATGCTCCTTGCTTGCACTCTATTATCTGCATGGCACTTTCGGCTCAGGTCAGAGAATAATTTAGCCAGCAAATATTTGCAATTTACCACTATTTTTTATAAAGAATTATCTGCGCACACTTTGGAATCTATTAGTGTTTAGTACATATACTGTCGTTATTTATCAACTAACTCCTAATTTTGTCGATCCTCTAATTTTGTCGATCCTCTCTATGACTTTCAAATTCATATTTATATTAATTTCTTTTTTTTGGTCACTTACTATTTAATAATAATTTGTGTTCCACATCATAGTGTTTTTAATTTGTCTACCATAGTGAAGATGTAATAAATCTGTTACTCTGAAAATAAATTTAATATGATTTATGTTCAATGGAAAGGTTCGTTCTGTACAGAACACTACAATCCCAGCGCTTCAACATCACACACTGATTTCCTTTTCCCCCCGTTCTGTACAGAACACCAGAATCATATCGCTCCAACATCACTCACTGGTTATCTTTTTCCCCCCGTTCTGTGCCGAACAACCATTTGCACGCAGTTTTTAGAGTTGCACTAGCTGTCGCTGTCAGTCATTCTGTGCTGATTTAATTTAGTGACTCTAATTCGAGGCCAATTGCAAGTATTTTGTAGTGACCACATTGGCTCCCTATTGTCCCCATTCTCACTCGAACAGTCGTTCCCTTATTCTTTTTAGGATCTGCACTTAGTATATAATCCATCTCCATTTTTTGTATTCCACCCTTCTACCTCCAGCAATCTCTGGCAATGGCTAACCAAGTAGTCTCTTTTCGACTTCTCACCTCTTCAGTCCCTTTCATCCTTCTAGTTGATGACGAGGGATACGTGACCGTCGATGAGAGATTGTTGTGTCTTAAGTTTCAGTTACATGAGTCATCTTTGATAGTAGAGAAGGAGGAGTTTGGAGCTGATGGAGCTGTTGTGAAGACTATTTATCAGAAACCTGAACTGATAGATGGGAGAACGATTTACAAGCTTCAGGCAGGCAGCTATACCATCATAGGAGGGCTTGCTACTTTTGACATGTCTCAGTCGTCTACTCTCACCCCTCGATCACTAGCATCATTTGAGCGTCGTGGTCATAGTCGTCTTACTAGGTTGTTACCAACTGTGAAGGAATCCCCGGACAATACAATCACATTGTTGAGCTCCGATGATGAGGATGATGAAATTGCAATGCATGCGTTTCATTTTAGCGCAGATGGATGTAGTGATGGAAAGGATAGTTTTCGTCAGGCTTCACATGTTGTTGATGATGACTCTTTTGTGGTCTCTGAAACGCCATCCAGAGATGTGGTTTCAGAGTCCATGTCCTATGACACACCATGTTCAGTATCTTTTCAACGTGAAGTCAGTTGTTCTATAGGCTCGCAGACCTTAATACAAGAGAAGCCAGTATCCACAGATGTAACAGCTAAGACGGAGAAGGGGCCTTCAGTAGTGTCTGTGGCAGATACCACAGAGACATCTATTGTCAGTATTTACGACTTCATCATTTCGCTTGGAAACCAGAAGGCATCAAAGAGTGTTTTGAAATCTGCAGATTTGGCATCGTTTTCACATCACAAGGTCAAATACCTGCCAGTGGAGTACAACGGGAATGTTATTTTTGAATTGCCACCCTTACCGTGCGTGAAGGGAGGAGGTGCAGGCATGCTTGATGGTATGGATAGAAGAAGTGATGGCCACGCTTGGACCGAGACTGCTACAACAAACATCTCCGATCCAAATTCAGAGCTTTCGTTTAAGTACGTGAAGTGTCTGGGACATCTCCGATGCTTGAATCCTACGTGTCCTCACATAATTCGGAATGGCGACTACAACGACATGTATTGGGAAGGCTCAACACCAGAGATAATGACACCAGGACCTACTCCACTTTTACCTAAGAGGTGTTCACTTCTTTGTCGATTTTGTCGAGTTGCCCCTGCTTGTTTGAAATTATGCACGTGTAAGATGTTCTATATTGTTTCCAAGAACCCGTGCATGTCGAGGGCTGCGGTTCACATAGGCACGCATGATCATCCAGTTGCTAATGGAGAATGTAGAGAGGCATTGGATCTTATCCGTGAGGAGGTCCTGACCCAAGTGGCTCGTACTCCGAATGCTAAGGCCAGTGCGATAGGAATGGCAGTCGGGCGGGAGCTGCTTCTTAAAGGCCTTGTGGATGTCACTGGCGAGGGACGGAAACTCACTGAGGCTGAGATGTCCCAGGTGTTTGACAAATGGGCGAAGCTTAGTACTCCTAGTATCCGCAACATGATTGCAGAGGCTAGGCGCTTCTGTGGCGAGGGCGGATACATTGATAACATTCTGAAGTTGAAGAAAGCATCAACTTATGACTACGTACATGATAGTGTATTCCCTGGTCAAGGGAGCGATTTGGTATACTTATTCAAGATGTCTACTTGTGGCGTCGGGAGCGGTGTTGGTCTTGTAAGAAGGATGCAACCTGGTGGAGACCTTGAGAACGAGTGGGTCATGTTTGACCACGTGAAGCGAGTGAAGGAGTGGAGCACCCTCGGGATTCATGTGTATGACCCTGATTATTGCAAGGTCATGACGATTGCGGTTTGTGACATGCAGTCCGAGACAACAGAAGCGCAGGAACGAATGTGGTTGTCGATGCTGAATGTTTTGGAAAAGCATGGGATCACAAATGTGAACTTCAAAGGCTTCATGGCGGATTCAGCTCAAGCAAACTTCAATGCCGTCAGATCCTTATTTGGATCAGGGAACCCAAAAGAGCCGATGGAAGGAAAGGAGCGTACATGCCAATTCCACTGGACGATGGCGTTAGATCGTCACACAAAGCAACTCATCAAGCCAGAGCTCCAACAAGTCCATTTGAAGCTCTGCCAAGACTATCGGAAATCTCGTTCAAAATCCGATGCTGATACCGCTTTGGCAGCCATCAAGGCATGGTGGTTTTCATCCGGTGCAGTTGCTGAGAGCTCTTTAAAAGAGCTTCACGACTGGATAAATTTCTGGCACTTTCGCTACCATCAATGGGGCTCACACATCTCTGAGGTATGAATGTAAAACCCTAATTTTTATTTTATATTGAGATCTGGTTATCTAACTAAGTAGAAGTGGTCAGTTTGCATAGTACAATTGTGAAGTAATCTTGGATCAACAAGGGTGTTCTGTACAGAACACCCTTTTATGGTCCATTTTTTAGGTCCATGTTATGAGTGGTTTAAGGGTGTTCTGTACAGAACACCCTCTTCTCGTCCATTTTGGACGTCAATGTTGATTTTAGAGAATAGGGTGTTCTGTACAGAACACCCTCTTCTCGTCCATTGTGGGGGGTCAAAGTTTTGGGAACGTAGAGGGTGTTCTGTACAGAACACTCTCTACGTTCCCAAAACTTGGACCCCCACAATGGGAGAGAAGAGGGTGTTCTTTACAGAACACGCTATTCTCTGTATTCCATAAGCTCCATAAAATTGTCACTCAATGGTGTTCTGCACAGAACACCATCTTCCTCTGCATTTAATATGTTTAATTCACTTTCGGGGTTGATTCAGTATTGTTTCCTACACTGTATGTTGACATTGTTTACATTGTTTTACATATACTTTTTTGAAAAATGCTTCCAAGGTTTAAATACTTGTTAATGAACTTTGACTTTTACATTTTCTCGTCACTTTTGACCATGATATAATTTCCACTCTCTATAGCATAACGTGATAATAACATCAATTATTGTATCTTTTTTGCAGTTTCTATCCTTTGAAGAAGAGGCTTCTATGCCAACATGCAATTTGTCTGAGACAGTGCACAACAAGTGGCTACAAGCATCTGGGAATGATATGGTGGATCTTTACAACGCCACACTTGATGACTACTGCAGAGCCGCATTGCAGTCAACACAATATCACAACTATCTCAAGGGTCGTCTTGGTGGACAAGGTCCATCTCGGAATGTGTTGGCGCTTCGTTTGGCTACTCGTAAGGGTAATCCTGTAAAAGTGGCTGAAATAGTTGGTGAAATTTCAGGTGAGGCGGGTTTGAATTCAAGGTTGCCTCATCTTGAAGGTGAGAACGTTTTTGGTTCAGCGAAGAGGAAGTTAGATTTGGCTCCTGGAGATGATGATGATTCACATCGTCATGACCGAGTGAATTTCACTATTCCCAAGCTAGGGAAAAATATGACGCCAAGACAGAGCCGCTCGTTGAATCAGAATTCCACCACAAGCAATCCTTCAGTGACTGAAGGCTGTGTAGAAGGACATGTGGTTACTCGCAACGGCCTTCCAATCCGTGAGACTCCTTGTTACAATCCGATGGAGTGGCGAATTGAACGGATTTCACCTCAATCCAAGGACCAATGCAGAGGCTATAACACTGAAGGCAAGAGATGCAATGCGGTGATGGCGAAGTATCGAAGGGCTATAGCTGCACCAACATTTACTGGCCTTCAAAGGAAATTCAAATCTCAAGATACGGAGCAGAAGCAGTTCTGGTTTTGTCCATCCAAACTGGCTACGTGCGTGATGGGGAGTCGATCCAAGTCTGTTATGCATTATCCTATTGTTCCTAATGTTTGGCCTATTAAGGAGGGGACTAATTTATCACAAGTAGAGGTCGACGGATTGGAATCTGCAGGTTTCATGTTGGAGGAGGATCACCTTCTTCCATCTAAGGGGATTGAAGGTGACAAGGAGGATGTCCATCCGCCTAAAGAAAAGTCCTCTGATGCCTTTCATTGGAGCAATCCTATCTACGCTCCATCTGAGCCTGTTGATGGTCCAAGACCTCCTAAGTCATCTGGAGATTACCGTCCCACCATGAGAGATGGTAAGAAATTCAAGAATGTGTCTGAACCTTCACCTGAGCATGTTGCCAAGTTTGTCAAATCAATTACCACCGACTGCTCTGTGGTAAAATATGTGAAGGTTCCATACCCAGGCTATGGAGTTGTTTACACTATCCACACTCCTGGCTCCATTGCCAAGAATCAATTGTACGAGGTTACAATTGGAGATTTTCCTGCCTGTACATGCCTTGATTTTATTACTATGAAGACCACAGCCCTTGGTCGTGGTCAGAAGAAGTGGATCCTCTGCAAGCACCTTTATTGTCTTCTTCAACGATACATGGGATGTACGGTGGACGATAAGTTCATTCACCGGCCAGCTTGGACATTCAATGAAGTTGGCATGCTTTTAGACAGATGGAATTGGGAGATCTAATTCTTTATTTTGTTCACAGAATCTTTTAACTTGAGAGTACCCTAAGGATGCCTTAGTGCTATAAGTGTAGTGTTAGAATGTCTTAGAAAATGATGGATATGTTTCATTTTCCATTCTAGTATTCATTGGCAATTAGTATGGATTTGATTGGATTTATGCCAATTAAATAAGCATCCTTCAATGTTTCTTGTAAGCCTTATATTATCTATATATCTCCTTATTTACTGTTAGCCTCTTATAATCTATGTATCTTCTTCATCTTTGTAAGCCTTCTATAATCTATGAATCTTATTTTATGTCCTGTAAATTCATACCTACTACCTTTTATGTGTACACTTGGAAACCTGGCCCTTGAAATATTGGATGAAAATCATTCGGCGCAAGTTTTCAGTCATCAGTGATGCAAATTTTCATTAGGTCGTACTTACTATAATTAAATAAATTTCATGAGCCGTGAGCGTAAAAAGTACGCTCATGGCTTACAGCTCATTGCTCACTGCTCATGTCATAGCCTCCCTCGCAGTGTCATGAATACTAATTATCGATACTAAATGTCAGATGTACAGCATCACCCTCATTAGTCTTTGCAATCATACTCACTTGAAAACATTATAAAAAATGTTTAGAAAATGGCACCAGAAAACAAGAGAAATCTTAACTTTTTTTGCACTTTAGATTTGAAGATGATTTTGGGGGTGCATTTTGATTGTCCCAAATAATAATTATAAACTATTGTTTATTCGGGTTACTATCCCAGTTTTGGTTTGTTTTTGAAAAATCGATTTGTGAATTATTGATTGAGCTACACTCAAATATTATCTAGGGACTCTTTACACCACAGAACATATAAATATTACAACTCTCATTTTAAAATAAAATCTAGTAGTGTATCACCATAGCAAGTTTGCCATTTGGTGAACAAAAATTTATTTATTTTTGAAAAATCAGGTTTGCCTCTCAAAAGCTGAGTTTCTCAAATTTTGTTTTATACGCAAAAAACAGTAAAAAAAAAAGCCAATTTTTACCAAAACTAAAATTATTTAGTAAAATTACCAAAAAATTATTAAAAATTGTTTTTGGACGGCATGACCGTCAAACAAACATTCTTTCCACGCTAGCTTCAAAACATGCTTGGAGTTCTTCTTTGATATTGGCCATGTGTGCATGCTCTAAGATAGAGGCACCTAATTCGGTGGCGTACATTAGCCTAGTTGTAAAACTCATATATACTCCAACTTAAATAAGTCCCTAATCTGAGTAAAGTTTTGGTTAAGAATACATTACAATAAAAGAAATCAAAGAATAACTCTTTAAAATAAATAAAAATTTGCTATCCAAATTTAAAGAGAAGATGAGTTTGTCAATAATTCTTTTTGAAAAAATCACAAATACACTAAACAAATCACACAATTTCTTTTCAATAAAATCTTCTTTCTTGTTAAGATATTACTTCTTACTACTTCATCAAAGTTGTCTATAACTCCAAAATCCATATCCAATTCAAAGGAACCTTAGGGATTAAGTATGTCTAAGTAAGTTAGACCAATTCTATGAAGACCAACGTCCAATTTTTAGGCAAATATGAATTGGTGAAATGACATACCTACTCTAACATTTTTCATTTTGATTCTTTTTTCATTGCCTTGTACCTTGAAGTATAACCACAAAATTTGTGTTATATATATATATATATATATATATATATATATATATATATATATATATATATATAATATAGTATAATATAGTAGAGGTGAATGATTTACAGCATTCTATTGAGAATATCCATACATCTATACTTCAAGTATATCAAGAGTTTTCTTATAATCATAAGAAGTCCATAGATTATCTTCACGCTCACTACCTCTCCACTATTAGTCCATTACTTGCAGTATGAATATTCCAAGTTGGCCATGTGTACTCAACCTCCTTTGATGCATGATATAGACATTTTAAAATTCCTTCAATTCAGGCATATGCCTTTTCAAATGTGTTTTTCCATAACCAATCATTTGGTTGTAAGGTTTATTTTCTGTAATGTGTTTCCAAATTCCAAAAACAAATTCCTCTAGAAACAACATCCTTACCATAGACTCACACAATTGGTGAAAACTTAGCAATATACGTCTTCATAGCCAAACATAAACATGCACTCAAGAAGTCCTACAAATAATAAAATATTTTGTATCTAACTCTTCAAGCGTCACCAATGTGTCATGATCATTAAACAAGATACATTAATAGTTATAAATGATTACATAGTCTTGTAACTTGTGAAGTTACCTTCAAAACTAACTATTAAATGTTTGTTCATATCATCAAATCATATCAATATCTTTTCAAAGATAATAACGCATAATAATATAGTCAAATATGGATTAAAATTTTAATCAAAATTAATCAATAAAAGCAATATTATATATTTTAAACAAATTTGCAAAATTCCAATGCAAAATTTGAAATCCCAAATGCAATATTATTGTTGTTAATCACTAGTTGTTCATTTCACATAGGATCCACCAGAGGTCAATGCAAAATTTGATACTCATAACTTATTTTTAGTCTTTAAAAATATTAAAATATTAAAAAAAATCATATATATATATATATATATATATATATGTATGTATATATATAAATTTATCAAAAAGAAATTGTGAAATTTTAGAATGATTTTAAAAAAATAAAAAATAAATTCTAAATTTAAACATGCCACCTTAAATCATTTCTGAACCAAGCTTTAAAATGCAAATAATAGAAAAGTTGTAAAGAATTGGATTTTGGATCTTAATGTTCAAAGTCGGAGAATTATAGCATTCATCTTTTAGAAAAATAAATTTTCAATTTGAAGTTGTGCAACTATCAAACCAACTATGAATAAAATACAAGAATACTCATTCTTTGAATTACCTAAATCTATTCAAATCAAAGAATATGTTGATTTTGTTGTGTTTGAGATCTTACTTTAACGTTTGTGATGTATATAAAATGTATACGTGATAAAATTGTTCACCCTCGTAGACAATTAATTCTAGGAAGACAGATTTTTGGTGTTAACTTCTCAAGAAAATGGTCATAATGTCATGCCTTTGGTATCTACATTGAATACATTCAATAGTATTTCAACAAATCTTGAATTACACTTAAAATATATAATTGGATTGGTCATAGCAAAAGCAATTGTAGAAAGAAAATGTATGGAAAATTAACGATGATTACCGTAGTTTCCTAGCAGGTTCGGCACAAATTAATTAAAAAAAAGTCTGCCTAATTTTTTTGATAATTACTGGCCCTACATGCCGAAATAAAGGGAAACATAAAAATGAAAATGCTGAAATCTCCAAATATTTGGAGCTGAAGAGCCGAAATCAATTAAAAGAGTGGAATGTAAAGTGACACGAGGCAGTAACTGCCAGTTCACATGACAAACTTAGAAAACTTGATTGATTCCATGAGCTGCCAAAAGCTGGCAATTCTGCAACTTGGAGTGCGCTCCGCTGGCAACCAAAAATACAACCGGACGTTCGGGAGCTTGGCGGTTTCCTGCAGAAACGGGAGACTGGTGGTGAGGATAAGAAGCAAGTCGTCTCTTCCCAAACCCTCATTCCAGTGCGCTCGCGTTCACTCTCTCCGGATAAGTTTAGTCGACCCTTCGAAGCTTTAGGCGGCAGTCCTCCTTGTCTCGGCACTTCTCACCTGTTCTAGATTTTTTCTGTGAGAGTGAGATTCGGCGTTGTTGCAGTGAGCTCCGTTGACAGAACCGCAGCTGCGAATCCTGTTGCAACACAGGCGACCCAGTTGACGATGTGTTGATGCCTGGAAGCCTCGTGCAATTCGGTTGGGTTCCAGGAACAGCTTCCTGGTTCAAAGTCGACGCCCTCGTAACCCTCGGCAACGTCCCGCTCGTGTTTATCAGTGCTGTTTCTCATTTTCTCCATGCACGCCACGCACAAATCAGAATTTCGCATCTCTGAGTGGCGATATCTAGGTCCTCGTCTTTCTGGGTGAGTCGCTGTTTCTCTCTCTTTCATTCCGCTCACTTTGATACAGTTGCGCTGTTGCTGCTGGTTCGCTCATTCCCTTCGTTTTGCCACATGCAGAGCTGCTGCTGGTGGTTCGCATCGATTGGAGATCCTGTCGTCTTCGATCACATCGTCGATTGCCTCCAAAGCCGCGACGTACTGTCTCACTCCCACACAATTCTCGACTATATTTGTAGTATTTGCATTAAATTTTTTCACCTCATATCTTCTCTAATTCTCTTGTCTACTTCTCCATGACAGGTGTTACCGAAGCTCACAACGGTAGACGACGTCTCGGACGTGATGTCCTTCGCCCGCAACGGATGGGAAAGCTCCACCGAAATATCGGTTCTCGTCACTTCACTCCAACTGAAATACTACGACGAGCTAAAAGACCTCTACGCAGGGAAACCCAACGTCAACAAAACTGCGATCCGCTTCCACATGGACTCCCACTTGGTATGTAGATCCTAAACCCCATCTTCTCTTCCCCAAACTGATCCATGCATGTTTAGTCATGTCGAAAGTTTTCGAAAACCGAAATCCTTTTCATGTAACTTCATCAATTGTGTAACTTCGTTTCATTTGCAGGGGAGTCAGGACAGTTCGGTGCACCAAGGAGAGACGGCGTTTGTGGAGATGTGGTTGTTAAGCTTCAGTGATGTGTTGGCGATCAGCGCGTACTCCAGCTTCGGATACGTCCCATGTTTAGGGTTAGCTTCCGATGTTCTCGGAGATGTGCATCTGCGAAAGTAGCAAGCAGTTCAGTTACAAGGTATGACTCTGTTGTGCATGTTTACATTTGTATGCAATGATTTTCTTGCTTTCAATGATACCTTGTAAGCTGCATACTGATTAAGTGTTGCACTGATTATTTTAAATCTGCATGTGAAGTTCAGATCTAACCTAATTCATGTATTTGCAGATAGATAAGTACCTCGATCAAGACTGGGCACCACTTCAAAGTCTCAATCTCTTTGAAGACTTTTCCACACTTGGCGTTTGTCTGATAAACAGGTAAATAAATTAACGTTAAAACCTCAAAACCCTAATTTAATATGTAACTACTTCAAAATTCACAATCATATGCAATGTTTCTAAGCAAATTGAATGTTTTTTTTGCAGGAAAGTACCTTGTGCGAGCTTTACTCCTAAGAGTAGACATGCTTGAGTTTTTGTTTGATGCTGCAATTTCAGCAACTCTTGCCAAGGACTCCTCCATGACCTTGTCAATGCTGATGTCAGTATCTATGTCGTCTTCCTTGTCAATGCAATGCTCTTGTTCAACACTTGATTCTATTGCAAATAGAGGAATCTTCATGTTTTGGTCCATTGCTTGTACTTGAAATGTAGGATCAAATGCTTGTAGAAGTCCACATTGGGTCCATCCCACTTTAATCATGTCAGCTTTGTTAACATGTGCCCACGCTTTGAATAACCAACCACACAGTAAGGGTTTTAGTGTAGACATCTTCATGTCAATCTTCACATCTTTTGCGTCGTTTTCTTCAAGTTGTTGGTCAATGTCATTAGAAGTGTACATATCAAACTCTTGTCTGAAAGCATGCTTAAACGGACGCTGGAGAATAACATCTGCAGGTTGAAAAATGCTAGTACAATTTGCAGGAATGAAAATGAGAAGAATTTGAGGGTGAGAAATTTTCACCCACGAAATGAACTCTTTAGACTTGTGAACGCTCCAGCAGTCAATAAGCCAAATTAGCTTAGAGTCCTTTGCAAGTTTCAGCATGTCAACTTGTTTCTCTCTATATGGCTGTAAAATCTTTTCCACAAATTCTTGACAAGTACTCAAATTCGACCAATGATTGTTAGTACAAGTAAGATGCCAACCTGCCTCCTCGCATGCAATTCGGCCGTTGTTACGAGGTGGTAAACTCCTTTGAGTTAAACCAGTGAAGACAAGTTGAAAGGGAAGTAAATCACCAGCAGCCGAGGAAGAGACAGAAACGGTAATTTGTCTTTTATCTTCAAGCCCATGTACTAAAACATGTTTTGATCCTTTTTGTGCCCATGTATGCGCCCCTCCGGTAGGAACTAGATGTATCCCTGTCTGGTCAGTATTCACAACAAGTTGAGGAGGAAGAGAATGGGCTTTCACTAGGTAAGCAACTCGTTGGGCCATCTGCAACCCTTGCTCTTCCCAATCAGTTGGTAATTTTTTCGCTGCCCAAGTAGCTGCTCTGTAACTCCAATTTAAATTGCATCTTACAAAATCACGAGTCCATGTTAATCCAACTTTGAAAGCAGTTTTACCATCTCCTTCAAGCAAGGTAGGTTCTTTTCTACGAATGAGACATCTAATGCTATTGCGAATGGTAGATGCAAACAATGGTTGCCCAGCATTGCGATGAGCTTGCAACATCTCAATAATTTCTTCTTGAAGAAGGGGATGATTTGCAAGAACATAACGATGCTGAGGACTCTCAGAGAATGCAGTTTCATTGTCAATTTTTTTCTTAATCCCTTCTCTTAATTCTCCTTGAGGAGTAAACCAGACCCATAGAGTGCCTCTACTAAGAGAGTCATAGACACTACAACTTTTACCGGGTTCTTTGTGCTTCAGTTTTAAATAATGCAAAGTAGAAGTATAATTTTTGTGTTGTTTCATAGCAGCATGGATAGGACCCCAAAGAGAAGGTAAGAACCAATTGGTGTAGCTACCTCTTACCTTGACTGTCTTTGAGGATGCTTTTGGAATGACTTCTTCCCTTGGTGTGAGCAAAACAGCCTCAACGTCTTTTTTAGGTCTTCCAACCGAACGCTTCACAACTTCAGTCCCCATAGCCTTCTCCAAGTCCAACTTTGTGCCCAATACATCAAAATCACGCTCCACCAACAATTGCATCTCTTCTTTGTTAATGGATGTAAACATACTGCTCAAAGTCTTTTGCTTTGCCATTTTCAGAGTTGCACAGTAAAACCCAAGGCAAATTGTAAACACAAACTTAAAGCAACTTAGAAGGAGTATCAAAGCAACTTAGAAGCAGTATCAAAGCAACTTAGAAGGAGTATCAAAGCTTAAAACAACATCAAAGCAACACAAGGCAGATTTGATCAAACACATGCAAAGCAATATGAAAGCCACGCAAGGCAAATGGCAAAGCCAAACAATTAGGGCAAGAATTGAGAGTAAAGGCAGCCACCACCATAAATGAAAAATAAACAAACGTTAGTTCTCTAACGGTTTCTTGGATGAATGCCGAATTTCCGTTAAATATATTTTAGTAACTGCCGAATTTTTTTTTATTAAATAAATGAGCGCCGAACCTCATTTTCCCACTTTAATTAATTATTCGGCAGTGAGGTGCCGAACCTGCTAGGAAACTACGGTATGTGGACTTGTTCTATCTCCTTATTAATTTGCCTTATGCATTTTAGAAGTCTACTGTTAGTTATGAAGACAAAAATGATAAGATTATAGAAAATTGCATTGGATAGAATGTGCAATGGTCAAAGAACTTAGGAGTGCATGTGATTAGCAAATGCTCATTGAGTGCCACATCAATGAAATGAATAATTCATCGGTTCTCTTTCGACGAGGAAAGCCATACCATATAATTTTAAGAGCACACAATGAAACACAAGTATCTCAGAACAAGCAATTGAATAACAATTTTAATTCTATCATTCCTCAAAAAGGTGCATTATCTACACAAAGTACATGTAGTATCAATGCAATCTATGGATTGCCACCCATTTCTCGATGAAGAATATGAAAAACATCAAAATGCATTCTAAAGCCAAAAGGTCTATTCAAGATTAAATTCTTTTAATCTAAAAATTTAGTGGGTCTTCTAGGAGTGGTTATAGATTTGGCATTGTATGCTTGTTCAAGAGGATCTCCATGGAAATTAGGTGCATGTAGACTTTGGAGTATTAATGAAATGTTTAAGTACTTTAGGGTCCAACAAATATGGAGCTTTATGGTATTTAAAAACTTCACAAATTCTTACAACAAAGAAAAAATACTTTTGATACAAAGCTTTTTGACCCATTAGTTTGCAATGGTTGCTATGCAAATGCATTTAGATACTAAAAAAGCCGCATAGAAGCATTGAAGAAGGGCATTAGAAGCACCATTGTATTAAAATTACATGGAATTTAATGTAAAGGAAGAATATCATCAATACAGGGGACTACAATCCTAGTACAAGTGTCTTTACTCTTTGGTGTCGACAAAGTAGACATTGCAAGGCATGAGCCCGTTGCTACGGATGCATTTGGTGCATCTATGTAAGTGCCCATTGGTATTGTCTTTGGGAGTTGTTGCAATATCCAAGTCCGTTGCTACACCTTGCGCTACAAATGTTTGCCTTCTCCCCATTGACGCCTAAATGCCTCAACCCTTCCTCATGGGCGATACAACTCCTTCATCCCTCCTTCATCTCATGCTCCCATGAATGTAGATTGCATCAACAAAAATTTCCTTGCCCAATCTTTGTCCTTGGTAGTGTTTCTGATCTACCTCTTCCTTGCAAGTGTCTAAATTTTGGCTTTCTCCCTTGACATTTCTCTAATTCTTTCCTTTTAGTTCTAAAGCCATCACTAATTGCATCATGCTAGTTTGAAGGGAGTGGTTTTAGGAGCATACTATGGAGGAATTATTAGGTGCCTCTAGTGCAACCAATTTAGCAACGGAATTTTTTAGTTTATAAAAAGCCCACACTGCATATCAAAAAAACATTTTCTAGTTGAATGCAATTACTTTGGTGCAGCCAATTTAGCATAGAATTTTTTTTGTTGATGAAAAGCCTACTATAAATATCAAACAAAGATTTTCTAGTTAAATGCAATTACTTTTTCAGCCACCATTTTGTGATCTAAATGAAGTCTTATAACCATCATGCATTCACACCTCTTTTTTTATGACCTTCAGCCATGAATCATGTTTCTAAGTAGGTTATTTATTAGGGGAAATATGGGGTCTGCAATGGGCCTTTGGTCGGAACTCGTGCCTCAAAATTTGGCCATGCCCATGCACTTTACCTGTTGGCACCAATGGTGCCAACAGGTCGCCAAATCGACGTTTGGGGGGTCTAGCCGATCGCTTGCAGCAAAGGCGTGTGCCCACTGCTGTCACCCCATTGGACAATACGAGCAGTAATGACACTGTCAACGAGCGTGTGCCCACTGCTGTCACCCCATTGGACAGTAGCGGATTCTGTTGTCAGCGGGGCAAATTTTGTTGTAAGCGGGCAGGATATCCACCAATGAGATTTCTTAGAGAGGTGTCAGCGAGCAGCAGTTCACCTACCTTCGGGCTGTATTACAGGGCCCATTGCAGATCCCATATTTCCCCTAATATGTGCTTTATTTAGTTGCAGTTGTTTGTCTCATTCAATTAATGATCCTTTAGAATTTCTAAGACTCATTAGACTTATCCTTAAAGTCATCTTGTGACTCATTAGCGTTATCTTTAAAGTCACCTTGTGTTTTAAAAAGATACCATGAGTTTTGCTTTATTGTATTATTCCTTTTTACTTCAAATAGTTGGGAGACATGGAAAAACTTGGTAGTTTTACTATATTTGGTGTATAAGAGCTTGGTGGTTTCTAAACTCAAGGAAAACTAGTTTTGCTGTCATTCCATCCTTGAAAACTAGTTTTCTTTGAGTTTAGAGACCACCAAGCTCTTACACACTGACTACAGTAAGACCACCAAGTTCTTCCATGTCTCCTAATTATTTGAAGTTAAAAAAAATAATCATTAAAGCAAAATTCATAGTATCAAAGTCAAATACCGGATGCTTTTACAAATAACTATATTGTAATTTGTTGGTAGTTACAATCTTGTTGTTGAGGTTGTCTATGGTCTATGGAACTTTGCATTGCAATTGCTTAATCAACCAATGAAAAATAAGTGATGAAATCTTCCCATCATTTGCAATGGAATTTCCTTTTCGGGGAGTAGAAAATCTTGTCCTGAGTCATGCTCCACCTTTGCAGGCCACCAAAAAATTTAGAAGGGGCAAGTCGCCTTAGTGATCCGTGCTTGCCCTAATTGAGATTTTTGCAATGTTTGAGTCCATAGTTTTTTCTTTTCTAACCACATATTTGCACAAATTATTCCAGATTTTTATTTTGAAGAGCATTTTGTACAAAAAAACTCAACATTTTAGAAGAAAATATGAGGTTACAATGAACTACTCAAAATTGGTAGTCTAAACAATATTTTAGCTTCAACGGCATGTAGGGATTAAATGTTGTAAATTGGAAAAGTAATGCAATACTAATCCAAGTCACTCTTGTTAATATCTAGTTCGGGGAAAGGTATTTTTGTTTAGCGTTTGGTAATGGCTAAGGTCAGATGTAAATAAGAAAGGTTCCATGTTTGAGTAATTGGGCTACAGATTATAGGTATTGTTCACTAGGTACTCTCTTAACATTTATTCCCATTTATGCATGCAACATCACTCTTAAGTCGAGTTGACAGTATCCACAATCAAGTATCCAGTCAATTAGACAGCAGCTAGTATCCAGTTCTCATTGAGTCTTATATGCAAGGTCAAGTTGACTTAGCAACATGCAAAATGACTGCATGTTCTTGAGTATTAATTCAAGTCTAATTAGTAATTAATTAGATTGTGTTTATCATGTAAAACAAAAAGTAATGAGTTCATGTACTTAGCTCAAGCAAACTCCCGCATCATCATAATATTATTTCCATTACTCCATAATTCATATATGGTCCTAGCATACTCATAGTCCAACTATGATATGTATTCTTCTCTATTCAATATTGATGAATCCTAGTTCTTCAGTAGTTATGGACTTACTATTCTTTACTCCCAAGTATTAAAATGATTCCTGAACACTTCTTCTTAGTGTTCTATAATTTCCTGTAAAGTCCTCTAAGGATGATCAATCCTCTCAGAATACAACATAGTTGAACTTTAGTACTAACATATTATTTAGAAATATCTCTGAGTCAGTCTATTTAATTACTCAACTAAATAGCTACTTCAGTCGAGTGGACTTCGATAACCACTCCAAACCTATTCACTCAATCTGGTTTCCACTGATAATTTATAGTTATACACTTATAGTTTCTACAAGTTAACTCATAATCCACAATCACTCCCCGAGTGACATTCTTGGAATTCTCTCATGTCAACTAGACCTCTTTCTATTCTAACTCTCCACAAAGATTCTATCCATCCTTCTTGGTAGTGAATAGTATAGTCAATATGACGTCATTCCTTCGCTTTGTCAATTAGACTGTTCTCTGAGCACTATACACCCAATGTGTAATTACAACTCTACAGAATGTAGTCAATTAGATAGTGCATGCAATTCTAGTATCACTCCGGTAATGGTATTTTATGCAGTGCAATGGCAATTTCAAAATGAAATATTCAGATGTACCAACCTCAAGGAATAAAATGAATTAGCAATGCAAAACTAATAAAGTACAATTCACAACACCCAAACCATTGAATACAGTGACGACTCCATTTGACTGCAATTCTCTGCAGCCATTCATAGCCAGCCAATAATCAAAGTGCTCTAGTCAATTAGACTACAATCTGACATGATCAAATTGACAAAAAACAACTAAGGAAACAAATTTGCTGAAAGACGCTCAACTGTATACACTACCAGGACTAACACTCTGATTGATTCAACTAGACATAGCATAGTGTAGTGTTTTTTATCTTTGTCTTTAGCTCCCTTATAGTCCTGTAAATGAAAAAGTGCACCTACTGGATTCTCGATTTCACAAGTTATCCTTGACTGTTCAAATCTAAGTCCTTAATATCTCCCTTTAAGCATCCATTAATCTAAATTGTTCACATTATCATTCTATTTCCATTTACTTTAAGTATTTATATCATGTTTACAGAGTGTTCTGGAAAATTACTTCAAATCAAAAATATTCACTCCACAAATGTGCTGAATTTCTTGCATTTGAAACCTCTTTGTAAATAAACAGTGCTTAATTTGTGCAAAAAAAAACTATGTTGTAACAAAATTTAAAGACAGAAATACAAAACTAAAGTCCCTTGTTCAGTACTATCTTCAACGAACTACATTAACACAGTTGAAAATGTGATTTACATGTGGCCTAGCTTGAGGTCTTTTGGTTGACTGCACAAATGTTGTGGTAGAATCATGAATAACCCAGCTGAGGGTTCTTTTGCAAATAGTTCTTACTTGGATTTTTTTAATTTTGAAAACATCCAAATGGGGTTTCAGAAAGCTTGCCAAGTTGCCCCTCTAGACCAATACAGTTCTAATGTTCCATCAGTGTCAATGTCACTTGGGATCAGGTTGGCACTGCTTCAGGTAAGCTGTAAAGGGAACTCTTTCCAAGTTTGCCTCAACTTCAGTGAGCAAAGTAGAATGATAAGATGAATTCAATTAATTAAAGATGTGCAAGAAAAATGTGTTTGGTTTGTTTTGACTAGCAAATTATCGTTTTAGAATAAAATCATTATTGAAAAGGATTAGAAATCCATCACTTGAGTAATGATTTACAATTTTACAACTAAACCAAATCTAGTTACATGAAGGGCTCATCAATCAGTCAAGTGGGTGACACAGTTCTCTGAGAACCAATGTTCATCAATCAGACAAGTAGGGGCCCAGTTCTATGAAAACCCTGCACATGGAAGTGAAAGCGGTTAATATCCTTTTTTTTGAATTATGAGCTGGTGTTATCACAGTTGTCATGGATCATGAGAAGCTTGCCTGCCCTAGAAATCGAAGAAAAAACAAATTTAGTTTCAAATTTCCATGCAAGTTCAAGCTCATTAACCTTGATTCGTGCAGCATGTGAGAATAGTGAACCTCTCATGTTTGTCCATGACCCATTGATGAAATTGATGCAACTAAGTTTCACTGTTACACATTCTTCTCTTTAACCCCCATAGGATGTTGCATCCAGATTATGGTCTACGCTTAGCGTATTCAACTGATTTCGCCATGATGCTTATTGTATTTGCCAAAATACGTGGAAAAGAAAATGTAGGCGAAGGTCTATACTTAGTTAACATATTTTTAAAAATTTAAAAATAATTAAATTCCGTCCTATGGAGACCCCGTAACAGTGTATTCTCTGTACAATACCGTGGAGGTTGCCTGTGGACAGCTCAATGTACAGTAGCCTCGGTACCTGACATCAGTATGCCAGCGAGGGTGCGGTGACCGGGTGAGCAGGTCATAAATTATTTGCCCTACTCTACTGCGTGGAAAGGGGGTTGGAGCATTGGATCCAACAGTCACTTCTGTTTTTGGAGAAGGAGAGAGGGACTCGCGTGGCGTGAACTCATGTTTCAATTCATTGCTTGCGGGTTCAACGATTGACGGCGGCTGCAGATTTTGTCCTGTGAGGAGGTGGAGTGAATGGACTTGACCTCTTTTGTTTCGCAATTTGTTTCTCTGCCTTTTCTGCCTTTTTAGCTTCAGGAGGGGGATATAGTGTTTCAGCCTTGGTTCCTGGCGGTTCAGCTTAGGACGAAGAAGCTCTAGATTCGCTCGGAGTTTTATTAGTGGAGTTGGAGTCTTTCTACTTCTGGTTTTCGGTTTTGGTTTTGCTTGTGGAGTGAATGCTGCTGGATAGGGTTTCGCACTTCCTCTCATGGTTTTACTAGGGTTTCTCGTTTTTTGCAGTTGGATAGGTGGAACAAGAGATTTAGGCTGAAGCAAAGGGAATTTTCCAACGTACCTGCTGGGACGCGCGTGGAAATTTGTCGGAGCAGCGGCTGGAGCTTGAGGGCGGAAACTCTGCTGAAGCGGTGAGAAACAAGTGACGAACCCTGTTGCAGAAATTCCCTGCTTTGGCATCAACCCCCTACCAACGCTCTTTGCAACACCAAGTCTCGGCTGCCGCTCTTCGCAATACCAAGTCTCGGCTCCCGCTCATCGCAACACCAAGCCCCGGCAACCCAACGCTTAACACCACAACCCCTCGTGCCTTGCACCCAATTGCTGGGCCCTCTCCGTCCGCGAGTTGCTTGAAGCATACTGGTAGGAGAAGATGCATGAGTTGAGAATGTAGGATGATTAAATCCCAATCAATAGGGTTTCGGCAATCCTGGAGCTGCTCTTTTGTTGAAGCTCAGCGTAGACGGGTCGGAGAGTTGAGAGAGTGAAAGAGCTGAATACTCTGTTTTTTTCCCTGTTTCTAGAGTGATGTAGTAGTGCGACTTTTTTTTGGCTGTTTTGGTTGTGTTTGAAGCTCAGTTGTGAGCTTTTCTTGCGGCTCATGTGTGGAGAGTGGATGTGCAGAAGTTGAGGTCTTAGGATACTTTCTCCTGGAATACTTAGTTTCTTTTTTATTTTCTCCAGAAGGGGAAGGGTGTGGGGAGGAGTTGAAGTGGTGCTATGGTTGGTTTGAGCTGTTTTGTATCTCTCGCGGATGGGATGTCTCTTTTGCTGTGAGTACTGCAGCTGTGATTCTCATGTGGAAAGGTAGTGTGGGTGAGGGTTGGAGTTTTGGCACAAAGTGTTGGACGTGCTCTGACGATATTAGGGTTTTGCATGCAGGTGAGGAGCGAGGGAAAGGAGGGAGGACTCGGTCGTTGGGTTATTGTTGGTGGAGTGTTGGTTGTGTATGTGACGGAAGTGTGTGCGGGTGGCGGCGTTTCTGGGAAGCAGCTCGCATTGTGCTCTTTTCGTCTCGAATGGGACGGTTTGGTCGAGAATACAAGAGGCGTTTTGGTCGTGTTTTTGGGATCGGTAGCGTCGTTCTGTAAGCGTTTTGCTGTTGGAAGTTGGATTGAGGGAATGAATGGCATTGTGGAGAAGGAGGTGTTAGGTTTTTTTGGACGGGTTATGATTTTGCCCAGGTGCTGTTTCCCTGCTGAGGAGGTTCGGCACTTGACTTCATCCCCTTTCTGCGTGGACATGGACAGGACCCAAGGCCCATTTTGCAGTTGTATGCAAACTCTTGCAATGTTCTTTTTTTGTTAGCGGCTTCATGAATTTGTCATGTTTTGTAATCTTGCTTGGCTTTTGTCCTTGCTTCGGTTGATCAGCTGGTTTTGTTCCACATAGTATTCTCGGTGGATTCTTCTGCGTGCTGTAGGTCTTCTCCTCTTGTCGTTTTTGAGTTTGGTGGTTTGTTGCTGTCATTACATGAAATTTGCCTTAGATTTAGGTCTACTTCGTTGTTGTTGGAGTCTTGGTGCACATTGTTGTTCAATGCCCACGATGTTCTGTGGAGCATGGTCCATGTTGCTCTGAGAGAGTCTTCCCACACTTTGCATTTCTCACCCTACCTGTTTGTCTACATGTAACCGTTTTGTGTCCCTGCACTCCATGCCGCAGTCACAGGCAGAGGTAGTTGGTGGCCATTGTCTTGTGACATCCCACACCTCACCCCCTCTACAGCGTGGCACGTAGTCATTGGGTCTGGATTTTTCCAGTCACCTACCACACTGGCAGTGACCGGTTCTACGGGTCACCAACTGCCCTCCAAAATTGGTTATAAAAAGTAACCCTGACGCTCAATCTCGAGGTCAGGCCTAGAGGTGTACTCTGACCATCCGTCCAATACTCCTCCTCCTCTACACATACTAGAACCCCTCTTACTTGTGATTTTCTGTAAAATTATCTACATATTAGATTCATAAATAAATTTGATATTTCTCTTCCAGACTTCACCCTCTATGTCTTAAAAAAAATTCATTTCAAAACTCAGAAACGAAAATGCTCAAAATCACTGTTGTATGCAAACTTTGCCAAAAAATACAACATGTACAGTTTCTGCCCTCAAAACCAAACATCCTTTAGGGGTTAACCCTTTAGATCCCAGTCAGTTTTTGGAGAAAACCAGTGGTTACTGAAAGTGTGAATTTAGCGTTAGTATCACACTAAAATTGGGATTATCCATTGAAATTTTAAAGTTAACTTGGAGTTTATGAATGTCTAAGATTTTCATGTACGTGGGACTCCTACACATATGGAGGGACTGTAGTGCCAGATTATTCACATATGCTAAGGTAAAAACACCTATAACCGACAACTTAAAGCAGTTTAGCATATCAAAGCTTGGGTTATCGACAAGGAGATATTTTTGGTTCATAGGAAAATAAGGTTCATGAAGAATGAGCATTTTTTCATGAATTATCTCCCAATATTGAAATTTGTACAATTTTTCAAAGTGAAAAGTACTTCCGAACCAATAGCCGATATACACAAATGAGGTACATCTGTTCTTTCATAATCTAGGAATTAGAAGATATCGGCTATTGGTCATCTGTCGACTATGGGTGTGTCAACCTTAAAGCTGTGGCCTGATGAAGCAACAATGCTGATGATTTTTATTTCTTGAAATGCGGCATGAGTGTGGATGTGCTTCCGGATCCTCCAGAGTTCCAACTGTGTGTCCAACTTGTGAAAATTGTTTTTTTGGCAAATTAATGGAGAGTTTCCAAGTTGAACCCTTGAGACAACACCTCTGTGCATACTTCATATGGTGTGCAATTAAATTCACAACACAACCATGCCAAATTGACTGAGCATGAAACTGATGAGCATTGAGAAATCCACACAAGGTGGGATGCTGTAAAATTGCCACTGTTCTAAAATCGCTCAAATGTTTAACGGTAGCTCATTTCAGGGTGGAAATGTCGGTGACTGGTACATCCCTTATCTATTGAGACCTAAAAAAATAAGCAATGTACAAAATACTTGCATTTCCATCCTAAAATGAGTTGCTATTGTACATTTAAGTGATTTTAGAATGGTGGCAATTTTGCATGCTCCTACCTTAAATACAAATTGTGTAACAAAATCCTTGGCTTTTGCACTGTGTTTCCTTCTATCATTCTATGAGGGTTTTTTAAGATCGTGGAGTTGCCATATGTTCAATCTTTCAAAAACACCACTGTCTATAGGACACTATTATAAAGTATACCATCTTTCTCTCATACTATTTATTTATTTATTTTTGGAGCAAATGAACAAATTTCATTGCAAGAGTATTAAAGTACAACCCTCATCAGACCAAAGTCCATGGCAATTGACAGACTTCTGACTTCTAAACCAAGTAACAAAGGAAAATTGCAACCAGTTAGGAATGATGCCACCTGGAGGGATTAGTTTCCATCTAACTGTAGAACCTACTCTGTGACCAAATATATATCTATTAAGCCATTTGGAATCAAAGGCTCCAAGTGTATTCTTTGTATGTGCATCTGAGTTAGCTCTAGAAATTGCTTTCAGGGTGCGTCTCCAATCAATCCTTCTATAGTCAAGCATAGACTCCCAAATAAATTGCCTGACTTGAGGTGATCTCCATATACCATGATTTAGAGTATAAAAGTTGAAAAACATTTTATAAATAATTTCATCGATATTATTTTCATCCCCTATTAAAATAGAGTGAATTTCATAATTTGATGGATTGTATAGAACTTGATTAGACCATAGGTACCTTCACAAATTCAATTCTTTAATCAGACCCTCTATCCACATGAAATAATCAAACCCTAAAGTTTTTGGCATCAAATTTTGCAATTTCCTCTTAAAACTGCCTTATTTTATTGCAAGGAAAACGCATTTAAAAAGTGTAACAGGAGGATTTAGTACCATATGGCATATACATGTACACCAAATTTTAGATAAGAAATTCCACACTGTTTGTGGGATCGTAATGTTCGAAGTTGGATTTTTTTTGTTTTTCCTTAGTAGTAAAAGGAGACATCAATGTTTTGGAGGCCAAAAAAAACCATTTTTTCAAGTAGATATGAATGGAGACTCTTCAAAAAAAATTATTGAAAATCTAAACAATGATAACATACCTTGGTACCTATTTTATATGTACAAAAAAAACAAATTTGAAAAAAAAGTAAAATCTCAAATTTTGGTGAATTTTTGAAATTTCTTTGATCTTATTAATTTTGGGCACATTTTGAGGATAGATGAGCATATACTACAATTTTGGGCAGATTTCAGCATGCCCTTATGCTGTTTTCAAACTTTGAGAGTGAATACCTCCTAAATTACCAGGAATTTTGAAGCATGAATGGTCTTGTGAGAAAAATATGATAATTATCTATATTGTGCCAAAATTATAGCTTCATTGTGTAAAAATTGGTTTACTGGGAGCATGACCAAATCCTAAATCAACCCTTTTTAGTTGAGATGATGTTTTAGGGGTCAATTGCTAACTCTTGAAGTATTATCTATTATTTTATTACTAATGAGACCCGTGCCATTGAGCACAGTGACCGCAGCTTGGTTTGCCTCCTCAGCAGATTCCAGTTCAGAATAGTCAAGTGAGACAAACCGAGGTGTATTGTATAATGGATACCTTTATAATAAACTGTTGTTAATGCAACAATCCTTCTGCCGATGCTCTCAGTGCAGGATCACATCTTGATAATATTCATCTTCAAGGACCTACAGAGTTATGTCAACTTGATGTCAACTTAGGCTGAAATCTGGACAACCTTCAGGCCCTAGTGCCAAGTCAAGTGGGATTACCCAAAATTGTTTAAGTTTTGCACAAGATACACATGAGCATAACAGTTATGAAAGCGTCACAAAGTAGCTGCTAACTTCGAAGCACTGACCTGATCACAGTCTGTGTGTCTTCATACTGAGCTCTTGTCATGGCAACTCGTTGACTCTACTGTTGAAACCTGTGAAGTAGGCCCAGAATATGTCCCAAGTTTCAACATCCCTCAGATTTATATATCATATATATGCAAACAGCATTCATTTTGCAGAGCTGGAAGATAAGTTATTGTAACAGTGGGGTGGAGTTTTCTACACTTTTTCAAGTTGCAACTGGCGTCATGATTTGATCAGGTTCAGAAAAAAAAAGTTGAAACCGTTTAGATCTCAGATATTTTGTTGCTGTCTTGGTGTTTGCATTCTGTGATTGTCGCATCCTTTTGACTCTGCAGAGGATGTGTGTTAGATTACCCTTCTGATTCTGTTGATTATAAGAAGGTTTTTTTGTTTGTTTAATGAGGTTATTCTTTGTGGTGATAGGTTTGCATGATCAGGAGAACTACTGAAGGTGGAGCTCACATATAATATACATGCCAAGTACCGGAATATTATGCTCAACTGTCCATTGGCTCAAGAATAGCATCGTCGGTGCAGATAACGTTGAAGTGGAGAATAACGTTTGAGGCATATGCGAATGAGATGCAGAGTAAGTTAAAACTGATCAAAGCAGGTAAGAGGCAACATTCCTTCACAAATGTAGGTGTTATCTGCTGAAAAGTGCAGTGTTTTCATAGGATTATGATACTTTTTTTTTAACGGTCAATGTGTAATAATTGTTGGCATTACGATTCTCTTTCGAATTTTGTGGAGACTAACAGGTTTCACTTCCAGAACCTAATTAGGGTTTTTACTTTGAGGGATGTCACTATTCCAGGTTCCTGCTTCGATCCGAGCTGCTTGATCGATTTCCAGATGCTTGGGACTTAACCTGTGAACCTTCTGTAAATTTGGAAATTCATATGAGAGTTGCAAACACTTGTTATGGAGTATCCGACTCATGATATTCCAAATGACTCCGAGAATGGCTTACATGACAACGATCAGAGATCAGAAAATCCGCCACAGCAACATAAGAGAGGATTGGCACACTCCATAGCCAAAGTGATGATCCACCCAATTACTGGAGGACATGGCAATGGGAAGAAAGGGCATCCCAAAATTGAGTCACTGGTGAACACCATCGTCTTCTCCCTCACCAAGGAGACTTTGCAATACCTAAAACGGCCGGAAGGCGAGGCTGCCATGGCAGAAATCATCACCCTGCTGGCCCATGCTGCGTCTCGCTTTATGATCACTGAGGAAGCTCGCCGTGCCATTCGTGTAACTGCGGAAGAGGCCACAACAGGGCTGTATGATGGGTTAGGGTTCAAAGTGCAGGAGCTTGCGACCAAGGTGCCGCGGTTCGTTTGGGTCACGGGGGTGTTTGTGGTTGGAGCTTACGCTGTGTTGTTGGCTGTGGGGCTGCTCCTGTGTCTATGGCGATTCTCTCTCTATGGCTTGGTTCAAGAACAGTCGGCGTTTCTTTGGTATGACGATTGGTGCTCTCATGCATGTTCTCAACCAATAATCTTGTCTCTACATTTGCTATGTTCTTAGAGCACATTGTTCAGATCTTATTGATTATCTGCAATGTGAACCTCTGGAATTGTCGCAAAAGAAATGTGAATTTAAGTAAGTTATCCTCTCTCATGAAATTTATGCCAGATCCTCATGCTTCGATCCAGAAACTCCTGCTTCGAAAGCTGTGATCTGAAGACTAGCCTCGAGAAACATTCATTCTCCCCGAAGCTGCAAACTCCGGAAACAGAGTGGATCGCATGGGGTGATGGCCACAGAACAATCATGGGCAACATTCAACTCCAGTGTCAAAGATCAAATACTATATAACTCAGTGCTTCCATCGGGTACTCAGCCCGACTTTGAAGAGGTTATAATATTGACATAAATCAGCGATCCAGCCAAAAGACGTCGATGTGAGACTCTGCCATCTGGGTTTGTGTTCTCCCTTGTCAACACGTATCATGTCCGTTCACGGATTTCAAAAGGCAAGAGTCACTGTGAGTCATCTGTGTTTGACGATGATGGCCTGGGTCAGATGTAAATCAGCGAGATTATTGGGGCTGGGAGGACGGTACGTGGCTGATCATGAATCAGCCTGGCGATAATAAGCCACTTGCGAGCTTAGTGATCTAACCAAGCTTGAATTTTATATGATTTGGTCCGTGAATTGGAAGGGACGGATGGACTTCTGTGCCATGTTACGGACTCACTTTGATACAGAGAAAGGCACCTGGAAAGAGAAAAAAGCTAAGAAAAGATTTGAGGAGAGCGCGTGAATGACAGTCAAGGGGCATCTATCAGCTCGAGTTGACGTTGATCTGGTCGACGTTGATACTCATGTATCAGATAGTTACGTTTGCTGTGCAGTACGTGTACGGCGACCTAGATGTCAGTGACTCTTGCAATGAATCTTTCATTTGTGGGGTAAAAAGAAGAGGAAACTGTGACTCGTGCAATGAAGCTTTCATTTGAGCAGAAAAAGGTTAACTGCAAAATTGTGTGCTGAGGCGTGTACCATATTGCGTAGAGCGATCAGTCATTATGCAGTTATACTGTATTGTTTCTTAAAAATATGAGACATGAAAATTATTGCAGACGTTGTTTATTCTTGCACAAATTTCCGTAAATTTCCAGTGTCGCAACTTTGATGGTTTCATTATGTTGATCATAAAGTCAATATTAATTATAATGTAGTAACAGAGACTTTTCACATTTCATTAGCTGTAGGGAAAATAATTCAAAGTAAAATCACGGCACCAACTTGTAGACTCAGTTATCAACGTTTCAACAAACGTTACATTCCTGAAAGACTCCGGTGAACATCTTTTGAACTCCTTAAAGCACAATTCTAGCTTAAAAGGTATTGTTCTCCCATGCGTACTGTAAAGGTGTACCTAGCGAAGAATGAGACAAATTAGGAGAGAGCGTGCTACCCCATCAATCTCTCTACTTAATTGCATATATCATACAATAATCAATGTGACGTTTTCTATATTTTTCCTCTTCCAAAAACATGGGCGACCCTTCGCTACTGCTGAGTCGCTGAATAATGCAATGGAGAATGGCAATCTATTACAGAAAATTGAAATTTTGGAAGCATCTACACGCAATAATGGACGCCAGGAGACCGTATATATGCAGCACTTTGACAGGCCCATTGCAGACATCGTAAAGTTTTCTGAGCCTCCATATTGCCTGAAGCCTTCTGGGTCGATGGTAGTCAAACAAGGCATGGGTCCCCTGTTTTAGGTTCTGGAGCACACTGGCTGCTGAGGTTATGTTGACGTAGTAGTGGCTCATGAGCGATCTATCTGAAACCGTAATGCTCTCATTAGTAAGGTGTTGTACGAATGTTGATGTCAACGTGGTGCAGCGGGCGGTGGAGCGCAGAGCTTAACTAACTTTGCTCGATCACTGAAGCAAATGTAAGTTCATTTATGAGTCGTCAGCACATCGACATGCTTGCCGTTTAGCCCGTGGCATTAATGCAAGCTTGCGGTGGACTTCTGAGCGCAATACTTAGAAATTCACAACAGTGATGCTTAGCACAACTTAGATTTTTATGTAGTAGATCCTTTCCAGGTCAGGACGTGCACTCAAAGCCTTGTCGAGTCTGGCATAAAGTAGGTATAATCATGCAATATATCCTATTCAATCTAGTTGCATTGGAGTGTGTGTGAAGTTTCTGGAAATTGATAGAAAACATATGCTAACCTGCGCGCCAACTACACACTGAGGAGAATCTGTGCACCCACTAAGCGCATTATTACCGACACCATAGGTTTTAGTACAGCCATTCGGCGTCGATATCTTTCAAGATTTAAGTGCCCAGATTGTGTTGTTTTGCCATGCTGAGTCCTGACTGTCCTCTGCCAGTCGAGTCTGCCTAGAATCTCATGTCTCCAGCTTACATGATCCTAATTGTCTTGCAGTGCCTTCATGACGTCCATTATTGCAGAAGCTCACTGACCTTCGAGTTATACCTACGAGTCGAGTCTACCACTCTCTCTGGAACTAAGGGACAACCACAGTGAGACTATCGGATGTCCAGAGTCATGAGCGAAGTCAGCGGACATCTCGGGAGAGGCTCACCTCAGAATTCAGTCATGAACTGCTTTTTCTGGGTCTTGTTGGTTGTGTCCATGACAAGTCTGGTGTTCGTGGCCGAAGCAACGCTGCCCATTCCAGCGCCCAACATTCCAGAGCAGTGCAACAGCATTCAGAATTGCTGCATGCCTTCGCCCTACACAGGCACGGCCGGCATCCGCCTTTTCGAGTTCGAACCGAACCAGCCATGGCGCACCCGACGCCCCGCGCACCTGCTTTCTCAATTTGAACTCGATAGGTTGGAGAGAGCGTACGACCTTCTGCGGGCGCTTCCAGATTCAGACCCGCGCTCGCTACTCAACCAGAAGAATCTGCATTGCCTATACTGTAACAACGCGCTCTACTACCCAGGCCAGAAATACCCGCTCGAGATTCACAACGGATGGTACTTCCTGCCATGGCACCGCATGTTCTTGTACTGGCACGAGCGCATCATCGCCAAAGTGCTGAACGACTCCACTTTCGCGCTGCCGTTCTGGGCGTGGGACAACCAGCAGGACACCAACCCTCCTTCGAACGTCATCCCTCCTCAGTACACCAATCCGAACTCGTCCCTCTACGACCCCATCCGCAACAACTGCTCGCTCGTGAATCCGTATGTCGACTTCGACACCAGGGGCGGGATATGCACTAATAAGACAGCCGATTACATGCGCGTCCAGAATGATCGGCTGATGTATACCCAGCTCGTCGTAGGTTCGCCCACACCTGCGTTGTTTTACGGGCAGCCGTACTATTTCGGAGATTTTGGTGGAAAAGGTCCGGGGACGTTCGAGGATTCGCCCCACGGTGCAGTGCACGCGTGGGTGGGGGATCCTTATGCCCAACCGCCGTATGAAGTTCTCGACGACATGGGCAACTTCCAACGGTCTGCTTACGATCCCGTCTTCTATGCACACCATTCGAATGTTGATCGTATCTGGAACCTATGGTTGAATATCCCGGGTGGAGTGAGGACACACCCGATGTCGAAGGCGTTTAATCAGTCACAGTTCACGTTCTACGACGAGAATGCGAATCTGGTGAAGATGAATGTGTCCCACGTCCTCGACAGCGATCTCCTCAGGTACCGAGATATATGTTCAATTTTCAATGCTCTGGATGTGATTTGCCTGTTCAATGTGCATTAACTTAGAAACTCCATCGTTCATTTCACTTTGTCACCTTTGGTTCATCAAATTAGTTTCTGAAAATCATTGATGCCCTTTTCAGGTACAAATTTGAGGATTTTCCTGCTCCGTGGATCACCAACGGAGTGAAGGCAGGGAAGGAGAATACGGTAGCTCTCTGCAACCCAATTTCGGCATCAGCGGTCAACAGCTTGATTAGCAAGACACCCAAACATGGCAGCAAGGACCAAATTAATGTTACCATACCTTACACTTTCAAGGTCGGGCGGCCCGCGAAGAGCAGGAAAGGGACCGAGGTTCTGGAGTTTTCTGGCATCAGTATCCCGAACGCCACAGCTAATGTAGACTTGAAAGTGTACTTGTTCTACCCCCAAGCGCTGTCGAATAGTACCGCATGGTGCCCGGAGTATGTCGGCGCTTGGGACTTCATCCCCCACATAGGCCAGGCTGACTACAATCCCAAGCGATTGTGGCGAGTGGCGGTTGGGCCGAAGCTGAAGCAAATTGGCAAGGACTACGTGAAGAGCATTGTGGTCACCGTGGTGCAAACCACGGCGCCCCCGGGTCAAAACATCACCTTCGACAAGGCCAGAATCTTCTACGATTTGAGCCCTCGTGTGACTCTCTAGTTGATTCTGGCCGTCAAGATACCTATGATATCGAGGACGTTGATATTCATTCTTGAGGGATTCTTTCCATTTTCCGACGTAGGTTGTTATTCAGAGGTTCGATGCATCATAATTTGGAGCAATAAAAGTGTGCTAGAAGAGTCTAGACTGTAGATCAATTAGCAAGTTTCGTGTAGAATTAGATCATTGCCGTGGCTTGTGTAGGCTCATGCCACGGGTGACAATCACAGATTTCTTCGTGAAGTTCATGTACTCACTAAAACATAGTTAGAACATGAAAGTGTGGAAGGAGCATAGTCATCCCTTGACTATGAAGCCTGAATGTAACTTTTGGCTTTCGTAACAGTTTGTGTTGAATAAAGAGGACAGTTCAGTAAGTGTTGTGCAAACAGAGTTTCATCGTGGATTATGTCAGAAATCAACCGGGCCTGTTGGTAATTAGTGCACCTCATAAGTGGATCGATGTTTTACAATTCGGTGTGACGTTACCGGAGTAGTAGGTTTTCTCGAGGCAGTCACTGAGCCAGAGTCACTTGTTCCATCAGATTTGAGAACAGAGATGCATATGTATTGATCCGGAGGCGGCACAATAATGTAGGTGCTGTGGAAGGAATCGGTTTGACCCTGCTTGCAAAGGAGTTTACTAACCGCTCACCAAAGTTCACCTGGGCTTGATTTTATTGATTACGGTACGCAAACGAGTAACTGTACAAGAGAATGGGATAGGATGACAGTGCAACATGGGAGGGGGAGTACTGAGTTTGTTGGCCGGCCCTTTGCCACTGGTGTCAGCACGATATTTCGGCTCAGATGCTCCGAGAGAAACCTCGGCATCTCACTGGTCCGGTTAGTCTTGTTCGGTCAGTCTTGTGTCAGGCTGCTGGCTCTTTTTCTCATCAACATGGCAGAGTCGTTGAATTTTTCTCTCTTGGCAATGGGAGATCTTCATTAATTTGTGTCAAAATAACCATATGGATGGAAGGAAGAGGGCTTGTCAGAGCTGTGATGACGAGGGGTTACCTAGTGATGACAAGGAGACTGTTTGACTGCGAGTTGCACATACATTGTGAATTTCATTGTTTAAGATCATCAAATCTGACTGATTCATGGTTTTCATCAGGAAACTCCTTACATTTCAGAATATCCAGGTGTTATGAAAACTTAACACTGGATGAACACATACAAAGAAATGTTTGATTTACATGAGATACTTGCTGTACAGTCTGAATCAAGGACACAAAAGAAGTATGTTACTTGCCAAATGAGTTCATTTGCAAATATCTCATGAGTCAGTTTGGCCCAGGTTGGATTCCAGACTGAAGCGCAAAAGTTGCTAGGAGGCTTGCATCATTTGAGTTTGTTGCATCTGAGTTGGAGATGCAGAATGGGAACTTAAATTTGACAGCAATGGCCAATGTCAAATTACCAATAGCTCACTCTTAACTTAATTATCAAACCAGGTGGTTTCTGAAAAACATTCTCCTCCCCAGAAAACCTTTAACACCTAATTTGTCAAGCAAAAGTAGTGCCTGTGGGACCAGATTTCAAAATTGCTGATTTCAGATTCTTATGAACATGCAGTGTGGATCTCAATGTCGATCATGGCTGTTTGTGAATAAGTGTCAGATTGTTGGAACTAGGAACTTTTGAATAGGTGGTAGAGCTTGTTGTTAGTCAATTATTGTACATAAAGCAGCTTGTACCACACTTGCACAAGATAGTTACAGGATCCTCTATGAAAAGGCAATTATTGTAAATGGAATTATACATATAGTGGTTTTAAAAAAATAGCTCCTATTATTACAAATAGCATAGTTCTTATACACAATACTTCAGATTCTAATATTTGATCTAATTCAGATAGCAGATACAACCTCTGAAAGCATTTGAATCTAATGTATCCACACCGTTAGCAAGTACTGCCTTGGTGTTTGCACATACTGACTTAGATTGCCTTGAATATTGAAAACCTTAAGCAAAAGCTAACGAATGTCATGAAAGGAGTCAATTAATTTGTCTTTTCGTGTAAAAGATCAGGCAGATGCGAACAAATGGTATTTGCTGTTATGGGATAATATGAAAAATATTGTCATTGATATCTACAATGCAAGAACCAAATTTGCACTTTGTTGTTGTGCAGAGGATGTCAATCTCCATTCAGTCAATTGTCTGTCTGTTTTTCAGGTGGCAAGTTCAGTTGCTACTTGCTAGCCTCAGAAGGACAAAAATGATGAATGACAGTTTTCCTTTGGCGTGGATTTCATGGAATAGTACAGTGGCAGTTGTACTTGTGTGCTAAAATGTGCTTCAGGTACATCTGCTTTTCACCATTCAGCTCCAAATCCCAACTGTGACTTACACTCTCAATTTCTCAACATTGGTCCAGAATGATTTCCAAATGGGAAGTGGGACCAAAAAACCACCTGGGGTAGATGCAATTATGGAATATTTTGTAGCAATGCTCCATGAAATTTTCACAGGGGAATCTTGAAAGAACTCCTTATGATTGCTGTGGATTCTTATGATTGATGTGGATTTGCTGCAAGTATTGCCTTGATAAAAACATATGCAGTTTGTTTCTGTAAATTATTCCTAAAAGCACCAAGTTTCAGCTATGTCAAAAAAAATACAATGTTCTAAAAACAAAGGATGTTAAACAAGCACTCATTGGCAGCTTCCTAATCAACTCATCCCTTTGAACTGCAATGTACAACTACAACCTCAAGATTGGGCAGTGGAAACAACTGTCCACTCAGGGAGCTCACACCAAAAGCAACAATCTTTCCTACTTATGAATTTCAGTCAATCAAGTGTAGGCCGGTGGCAGATCACGTCAGTATTACAACCAGCAAGGTGGAATACAGTAGGATACAACAAGGTATATTGGTCTTCTATTGTACAATTCTAATCTAGCACTCTGTAGACTCTTCACAGTTCCAATACAATTTGATTCGAAGAAGGTGGATTATTTCCCATAACCCACTATAACAACATCGGAATTCCTCTACACTTACTAACTAACTGTTGTGACTTACCAACTTATAGTTCTGAAATGGAAGCACGATCACAAAAGCACAAGTATAAACAAGTGAGGACATGTTGAAGATGAGGTTATCTCAAGATTGAAATTCTGCTAATTTTCCTACACATGAGCGCGAAAACATGTCATTCAAAAACTGCAAATTTACAGTCACTGGGCACTGGAAACGTGACCAACACAACCAAATACCAAGACACAGAATGCAAAACATTCACTCAATTTTATTGAATCCCAAAGCTTCAGTTAGAACAAAGAACACTTAACAGATCCTCAAACTCGCAACAACTCACAAGAATTCATGGAACCAATTGGCAAAATCCACAGGCCACTAAATTATCCTCTCAAAACATAACCATTATTCACTGCTTGCCGTTGAATGTTCGGCAATGACTGCTCAGCCTACACAGATCACTGGATCACAAGATCATTATTCACGGATAATCATCTGTTGAGCAGTACTACAGATGATCAAGATGATCGTATCAAAATGATCGACAACCAGCTGCAAACGACAAGGAATAGTCTGATCTAGATAAACATGAAAGAGTTTAGAGAAAAAATGTATCACCGGGGAGGAGTTCCCATCGATCGAGAGAGGATCAATCGCTGGGGCTGGTGTCCCAAAGAATGCTCGCCTTCGAGAATTTCAGGTTCTGAATATTCGGCCCGAACTGCACGAGTGTCACCACAATCTCAGTACTATTCTCTTTGCCAAGCGCCACCAGCTTCGTCGTGAACGCCACTCGCCACAGGCGGTCGCGGGCGAGCTGGGCCTGGCCAACGTGAGGGATGAAGTTGAAGGTGCCGATGAACTCAGTGCAGCTGACGGTAGAGGTGGAATCCGCAGATGGGAAGAAGAGGTAGGCCTCCCAGTGGCTCTGGAGAGTGCTATCTAGTTTGATGCCTGAGATTTCCAGGACTTCCTCTGCGGGAGTGGTGGGCTGGGTGCTCTGTTCCGGGCGGGACACTTTGAAAGTGAGCGGAGTGGAGCCCAGAACGTCGGTGTCGGTGAGCTCGTGCGCGGCGAAGATCATGGCGCGTGTTTGGGAGGGATTCGTGGGGTTGCAGAGCGTGACGCTATTCTCCTCACCGGGTTTCATTCCGTTGGTGAGCCACGCAGCAGGGGAGGATGCGTAGGAGTATCGGAGCTGATCCGTGTCGATAATCTGGGAGACGTTCACGATGACGAGATCAGCGTTCTCGTCGTAGAATGTGAATTGAGCGTCGCGGAAGTCGGGGTGGGTGGGGTCCCGGCGCTGCGCGCCGGGTATCGCCTTCCACATTGTCCAAATCCTGTCGACGTTGGCGTGGTGTCCGTAGAAGATGGGATCCCTTGCTGATCGCCCGAAGTTGCCCATGTCATCATAGGCTGTCGCCGCGTTGGGATCGCCCACCCAGAGATGCACGGTGCCGTGGGGGCTGTCTTCGAATGTCCCCGGTCCTTCGCCCCCGATGTCGCCATAGCTATACGGGTGGCCGAAGAACAACCTCGGAGTCGGTGAGCCCGCCACAATCTGCGAATACATCAGTCTCGTGTTCTCAGTCCGGAGCTCGTCCGATGTCTTTTTAGTGCACCCACCCACGGAGTTCAGGTTTACGACATGTGGCGGCTGCGCACACGCATTACGATTTTGGTTCCACAGGGAAGAGGATTTGTTGCCCGCGTAAATGTTCGGCAGAGTGTTGGCATATGGCGTCTCCTGGTTGTCCCAATTCCAGTACGGGATCGCGAATGTGTCGTCTCCGAGAAGCTTCCCGAGGATGCGCTCGTGGAAGTAGAGGAACATGCGGTGCCATGGCAGGAACAGCCAGCCGTTGTGAATCTCCAGCGGCCAGCTCATGTCGGGGTAGTAGATGCCGTTGTCGCAGTACAGGCAGTGGAGCTTCGCCTGGTTTGACAAGGAGCGGGGGTCGGAATCGGGGAGCGCGCGGAGCAACTCGTAGCCTCGCTCGAGCTTGGCGGTATAGGCGTCGTCGAGGGAGTGGATGGCGCGTCGAACGCGTACGGGGAGTGTGGAGTCGTAGGTGAACTGGCGGACGGGTTTGCCGGTGTAGGGGATTGGCATACAGCAATGCTCCTCGCTGAGGCAGTTGTCGGGGATGCGCGCAGCGGGGACTGGCACTGCCATGGCGGGGTTTATCACCATCTGGGAAGCAATGATCAGGAGTGCTGGAATCAGACATGTGATCATTCGCCGTGGAGCTCTCGTCGTTAAAATCGTAAGCTCCTTGAACTGGCCACCTTGCATGTCCTGTAATTTCTGCATATTTCACACTCTGTTGCTGTATCCTGCAATCGTTTTACACGTTCGTGACTTCGTGCTGAGAAATTTTCTCAACATGGCTACGACATTGGTATAATATTTCGATAAGAAATGACATAACTAAACAACCACGTGAATGATAAACGAAAGAATTTCTACTGAAGGGAATGATCTTCTCCGATGATCCGTTAAATTGCGAATGAGGATGATGACACCCACGTACGTACTTACGCAAGTAGACTCGCATGTTCAGGCATTTTCTGTTCTAGGATTGTAGGTTGGAAAGTCTCGCACAAACTAGGCTCACATTATAACAATTTTGGATCTACATTTGGGCCGAAGAGCTGTCTATATAGTGTTGAAGTTTTGAGAAACAGAGGACGGAGAGCAGCTCCCAAGTGCAATGCTGACTGATTCGGACATAATTGATCGGTGATTATCGTTGCGTATCGGGTTGATCTTGATTGATCTGAAGCTGCCCGACAAACGACATGAAGAGACTGATTTGGCATGAACGGAACCATAATTGGGAGAAATGAGTATGCAACAGTTAACCTGCTGCTGCTTCAATGCGGAGTATTGTAACAAAAAAATCTTAGAGTAGATTCGGGGCGGTGATCACAAGGTTGCCAAGCGCTATAGCTAGTGCCAACTTGTAGAGTTTGATTTTAACATGACGTCGATCGAGTCGTCGTAAAGATGGTCGCCTCTGGTCACCTGTCGGTGTTCCTCCTCATCTACACATGCATAGAACCCAGGTGAAGTAGTTCTGTCATTTTCAAACTTTGGATGCATTTGATGCTCAAATTTTGAGCTGGAAATTAGACTCGTCTTTGAAGATTTTCATATATTGGACCAATCAACCCCGGATGAGTTATGGTACTTGGACGGTGGACAGTGACATCTATGGTGGAAACTTATTTGATTCATACACTACTTGTTTGTGCAGCGAGGTTGTGATAGTTAGTAGCCAGTTTCTACACTTGGTCGCTTCCAAGTTCCGTCAACTGCTAGAGATTGTCGATCTCGTTATTAACTCTGCAACTTCTGAAGCTAACGTTTTCGTCCTGACATGGGCAGGAATAATGCAAAGAATCAATAGGCCGTATCTCCTCTTGCGTTATTTTGCATGCGAAGTACAAGTGTCATCATGATTCACCTGAAATCATTTAAATCATGTGTGCAAGACAGACGTGGATCGATGTCTGTAAAGACCGTCTGTAAAGGTTTGCTCCCTTTTTCCCTTTCTGTTCTAGTTTTGCATTTTCGTGGCACAAATTGAAGTCTGTTCACTTGTGAAAAGAGATTTACGAATTTTCCTGTTATGAGGGTATAATTCTGGCCTCATCTGCGTTTGTATTTGGGTGGACTTCGGAGTTAACTTCAAAGGTTTACAAGAATTATCCTCATTTTACAGCATCATATACAGAACTTCCCATTCTTTCACCATTTTGAGAAGAAAAAAAGTTCGTGTTACTATATACAGATAAATACATTCAATAATGGCACCTCCAAAACAGGTGTGTTTTCATTTTTCGGCACATTGGTGACATTGCAACACCATGAATAAGGTGTTACTAATTGATGACAAGCTCAACAGACTCGTCACCTATATCATATGATTAAGTTTCTCTTTCTGATGGCAACATTCATGTAATAGGCAGCCATTTGATTGAGAATCAGTGGGTGCTACTGCAGTACTGTACTGAAGGCTATATCACATGATAAATGAGTAGATGGGTCTGTTTCCTTGGAGCTCTTTTTCAGATGTGGGTAGCTTTAAGGGCTATAAGTAAGTTACTGTAACTCAACACTGTGCTATTCTGAAAGCCTTGTATTTTGATGACACTCCATTCCTTTGTCTTTGAGAAAGAAAATTGTATAATCCTGTGTAAATGAGTGCAAGGTTACCACTGTTGTCAGTACATACCCATGTATAACATGTAGATGTCCAGTCATGAAAATACATGTAGACGTCCAGTCATGAAAATGTTTGCTTCTAGACAGTGAATTTTATAATGGCGAATTGTCGCCAGGATCTTACCTTGTTTTTTACCTGGCGAATTACCCTTCGTTAAAAAAATAAATAATTTGCAACCTGTCGCCTCCCACCCCTGGCACTCATGGCCCACGTCGCCTGCTCAGCCGCCAAGTCACAAGTCACTTCGCCCACCAGCGAGGTCTCAATCTCACTCCATTAGCCACCTTCTTCCTCCTTTAACAAGTGGGGTCGCCACAGAAATACTATTCGAAGCCCTCCCTGCTTAGAGCAGATCGCCAATTGCTTCCTTACTTAGCTTCTTTCTAAGCCAGCATTGCCGCTTTAGCACTACCGGATTCGCAATTTCAGGATCCGTTGTGGGCTTGGGTTTAGATCGAGGTGTTGCGAAGCAGGGATTTGGGAGATAAGAGGGGGACACCATGGGGGAGTTTCTCATCTGTCTCGCACAATTGTTTTGGAGCTGCGATTTGAGTTGCAATTGCACTGCTTCGACTCCCCTTGTGCTGCAATTTGTGTTGCAATTTCATTTGTGTGCATGTTCCTTTCTTTGGTGTTACGGTGTTGGGAAATTTGTGCATCGTTTTTTGTGGGTTTAATGGGTCAGAGTTGCATGGAGAAGTTTTTGTATGCAGGGAGGGTGTCGGAGGAGAGCAATGACTCGGGTTCTTGGAGTCCCGACGCGGATGGTTCCCGGTTTGATCATGACGAGGAAGAGCTTCAGCGGGGGGATTTGTCCCCCCCCCTCCGGAGACGGCCACAGAGCAATGCTCAAACGATGTGCAGCATTCCCCCCTGCCGCAAGGCAGTGAGGGGAGTGACTGCATTGTCACGGGAGTGACGCCCCCCCCTCCGCAGAAGCAGTGCTCCCCAATCGTTAATTCCGCCCCCCCCCCCCCCCCCCCCCCCCCCCCCCCCCCCCCTCTGCCTGCATTCGTCCACGGTCCTCGTCTTGTGTCTCTTGCCGGACACAAGCTGCCATGCAGCGAATGGTGCCTGCTGATACCGTAATTCTGGAAACTGTCTCAGGCTCCGAAGAGCATGAGAGGGCTCGGGTGTGCGGGCGTGGCTACGAAGCCAACCGCCGCTGGCAAGATGCGTGGGCTGCGCGCCTCCCTTGGGCTGAGAGCGTTATCAATTCGGAGGGGAAGGTGGTGCAAGTGCGTTGCGCTATCTGTAGTACAATCGAGGGACGAGAGAAATTGTTGGTTCCTAAGATTGACTCTCTCTGGAAACATGCAGGGCGTAGGAAAGCAACTGCTATCGTCGGGAAAGTTAAGGTGCCCGTGAGTATTTTTTTTTATCTAATAACGCTCATGAGAAGAACAAGAAATCTTACTTTGCCCGGTAGGGCCTGTCTGGGGACACAATTGTGCAGATGGTGTCTCGTGACGCCATTATGGAGCAGAGGAGAAAGCTTGTGCAATTTCGATCAGTTTTCTGGCTCTTGCGGCATGGGCGCCCAATGACAGATTTCGAGAACTGTAGGGAGCTCTATGAGCAGCTGAACGTGCCGGACTGTCCCCGCAATCACTGGAGCTCTATGGCCGGGTGGGAGATGGCGGACTCAATTGGCCATGTCTTGGCAAATCACAGCAAGGAGGTGATAGGCAAAGCCAGATTCTTCAGCCTCTCGGCTGATGAGGTAACGTCAGTGGACGGGCAGTCTTGGGTGTTGATTCACTTGTACATTTGCATTGGATTTCGTCGTATTTCAATTCTGTTGGCTTTGTTGAGGTTGGTGGATGGGAATCCTGCAAACGCAGTGAGAGAGGCTGTTGAGACTATGGTCTCGCACCACACTGGCTTGAACCCTGAGCAGGTTGCCGAGAGGCTCATATGCTTCGGCGCAGATGGTGTCGCAGTCTTTCAGGGCTGTAAGACAGGGGTGGAAGTGCAATTGAAGGAACATGTGGCGCCCTTTTTATTTGTCATACATTGCTTTGCTCATAGAACGAACCTGGCTATTGAGCCACTGTCGAATTTGCCTTTGGTTAAAAAGTTGGAGGATTTGTGTCATGTCACTTACTCGAATTTCAGCCATAGCTCCAAACGACATCTTGAGTTCCAGAAACTTGCTGACGTGGTGGAAACAGAGGGTTTGGCAATACTTCGAAATGTAAAAACTAGGTGGATTTCTCTACTAGATCCGCTTAGGAGGCTCATGGGCGAGTACAAAACCCTCATTGTGAAAATGGGAGAAGATGCAACTGTGAAAGAGCCAGCAATGACTGAGAAGCAAATGGCTGCGCGAGATTCAGCCAGGCAGTGTTACGAATCCCTCTGTGATGTTGGTACTTTGCTGTCTTTGCCGTGTCTCTTGCCCCTGCTTGAATCAGTAAATTCTCTTATGAAAATTGCACAAAGTCGCCATGTTTTTGTCTCTGATTACGTAGCTGCAGTGAAAATTTGCATTGGAGAGTTGTACCGGCTCTATGATGACCCTGACACTGCCTTTCAGAGACCCGATTTTCAAATGTTTAGAGATATTTTGGACAACAAGTCCTATGCCATCACGCAGGAGTGGACCACTGATCTGAATACAGGAGCTCAGTGCTTGGCATTCAAGATCGATGGCCACACATATTATGCACACACCATGTGTGCTGCAACTGGGAAGAAGCTGCCGGTTACCGAGGCTGACCTTGAGCGGATCGTGGCCTCCATAAAGGGACAGTGCCGTGAGGCTGCACTGCAGCTTAGGGGGGACTTAGAGCTTTGATTCCCGAATTGTGAACTAATGAATTCTCTTTCTGTGGTTTTCCCGCAGTTTTGGCTCCAGCCTAATGCCGATGAGCTCTTTTCTCTCCATATGGCCACTCTGAAGGCTCAATACTGTGTGCCGAGATCAGTAAATTTGGGCACCAAAAAAGAGCCTAAGTTTCGGCAGGTTGATCCCCTGCTGGATGCTCGGACATTGCTTGTCTAGACCTCGCTTTTCAAACTGACAATGAAGAGCAATTGTTCAGCAGCCATGGAGGAGCCTCGGGATTTTAATCCTTTGACCAAATTGTGGCGGACTGTTGGACAAAACAGTCTGATGTTGTCCCGGCTTTCGGAATGGATCAAAGTGGCAGAACTGGCAGTTACTAGAGTACTTGGAAGTGTGGAGGACGAGAGAACTTTTAGTACTCTCTCCTTTATGAAATCGAAGCTACGTAATCGATTAGGGGGGCACCTTGATACCTGTGTTAAAGTGTATGCTTAGGATTTCTACACTCAGGAAACGTTCCCTTATCAGACCGCAATCAGTCACTGGATGGATGGAAAAGTAAGAAGGGGTGCTACCATGTAAGGATTTCGAGAACCTCTGTTTCCATCATGACGGCAAGCTTTTGCAAGTCATGAATTTTTAAAAGAATTTTACTAACTTGTGGTGGGTGGGTGGGAGTGCTAGCTGCAATGGGCAGGGCTGCAAAGTCGGGGTTCAATTCCCCCTAGCACTTGTTTGGAATTTCTTGGAATTGTGTATGTGGTTTATGTATGTGTTTTATGTATGTTTATAAATCTGAATTCGCCACTGTGGCTTTGTTTGGAATTCTGAATTCGCCAAGTTTGCTTACTGTTGAGATGAGAAGTAGCCAATATTTCAATTTTTTTTATTACTTAGTCGCCAGGAGTCTGTACAGTTCTGCCATCGAAACAGTAATGTCATCGCCAAATCCACATCTCCAAAATTTAAAATATCGCCATGTTTTCCTCTGAATTTTTACACTGTAGAGCCACTTCTACCACACCTCAGAGTTACAGGAAGCGTCTCGCACCTCCCTCTGTGAAACTTAAAAAAATCCCTGCTTCTAGAATACAAGAGTGATTTTCGTAATTATTTAGAAATGGTTATATTAACCCCTAATGTCGAAAGCAACCCAATCCGGTTAGGCTCGCAGTTACTAAATTTAGATCAAACGGAGTTGCCACTTTTGGCAAATTGTAGAGTTTTTCATACTTTCCGAAAAGTCATCTCATGCTTCAAAATTCCTCATATTCCCAGCCAAAGTTAGAAAACACTATTTGAAATTTGCCCAAAATTGCTCAAATTGTGGTATTTGCTCATTTATTCTCAAAATCTACCCAAAATCAATTAAACTGTAGAGACTTCAAAAATTCACCCGAAATTGATATTTTGCTTTTTTTCAAGTTTTGTTTTTTTTCAAGTAAATAAGGTTTTAAGACATGATCTCACCATTTGGATTTTCAATCCAATTATTTTTCACATGCCTTTTGTATTGTCAAAGATTGGCCTTTGTAGTTGAATTTCAGCATACCTCTATGTGAATAATAAAGCATTTCTTTAGGTTTTATAGGTCATATGAGGGTAAAATTGCAAAGGCATGTTCCTAACTCACCTAAAGATAAGAATTTGAAAAGCCTCATATCAAATGTTCTACCATAAATGATTTTTTCAGCCCTCAAAAAACCAATTACCCTTTTATCAACAAGCAAAGAAAACTTTTTTCCCATCTTTAAACATTACGATCTCACAATTGGTAAGGGATTTGAATTTAAGATTTGACAAACATATGCATATACAAGTCAGGTACAAGATCTTACGGTTGCATACTCAAAATGCATCAAAAATTAAAAATGTGCACCTTGCATTTAAAGAGGGCAGTTTTGAGGGTTTTTTACAATTTTGAGGGCATTTGACATTAGGGGTTAACCTTACTCAAATAGATATAAGAAGTTTAGTATTCTATTTCAACAAATAATGCATGACTAAAACTCACTTACATTAGACGAGAGGCATTCACTTACATTGGAAGCCGGGGAAAGCGCAATAAAGTGGACCACAAAGTGACACATGTGATCATTAGGAACTTAGGAAGTGAATATGAAGTGTGCTGTTTTTCAAAAATCAAAGCTGATTTTGAGCATTTTGGTATAGTTTTTGAGCATTTTAGTCACTTTTACGGTGTCATGATTTATCTCATCTTTGATTGTAACTTAATTTGACCATTAGTTCTAAATCATGAAAATGCACTTTTTCAAAGTCTTAATTTTTTCATTTGGTGCCTTCTATTGTCTTTACAGGATGTTTTTTCCAATTTTAAAAGAAAAATTGGTGAAAAAAAACTCACGAAAAGTACTACAGAAGTGACATCTTAATCCCTAAAGGTTCAAGCCGTTTTTGGACCTCCAAGACCAAAAACTGTGATTTTTGACAACCTTGTAGAAGTTGAAGTATGATTCTTAATTTTTTAATTTTTTTGATACATCCAACCGTAAGATCTTAAACCTAACTACCTGCACTAATAGCATGTCAAATTTCAACGGTTGGATCTTTACCTTTTGTGGGATTATAGCATTCAAAGTTTACTGTTTGTTTTTTTTTTTGCTTTGCGCAAAAGGCATACTCAAAATGGTGCCAAGGGAGACTTGATTATTGTTACCTCAAACATTTTGCTCATATTTTTTTCCAAGTAGGTAACTAAGTTGAGCACCTCCATGCAAAATTTTAGAGTCTCATTACACTTTTTTGGCTTTCATGCAAATTATTTTCTAGAAGAAGGTACAAAAACTACAATATGGTAAAACTTAAATGACGTGAAATGCTTTTGGTTTTTTAAAAAAGTGAACGGTTAAAAGTTAAGTCCTTGAGTTTTTTAAATTATTGGAAATTTTTTTTTTAAAATTCCTAAATCTCAAATTTTGACAAATTTTGAAAGAAAAATTTGTAAAAATACCAAAAACTTTGAAGGTTGTTTTTGTAATTTTTGGAGGCTGCCCTTGTAAAATTGGTAAACTTTTTGACTTAGGCCACTTTGGATTTTGAGTAGTGAATTGGTTATGAACACATTTCCAAAAAAAAAATCTAAAAAAACCTAATTTTAAACTGCCCGTTTTGGACTTGAAACCTAAAATTTCTAGATGAAGGTTCTAAAAGTGAAATTTGGCTTTGAAAATTTTACCACATACACTTTGTGGTATAAGGAGCATCTAGTAAAATTCTTAGGCAAAAATATTACTTTTAACCCCTTCATCTAGGCTGCCCGAAACAGCCGAGAGCCATTTTGGATTTCCAGACCCTTTAGGGGTTCAGAAACATCCTTGCAGTACTTTTGGAACCCCAAACCAATTAACGAGTATATGAAATGATCATTTTAGAATACCTCTCAAACTTATGGAGGGCACCACCCCATGAAAAGTAATTTTTTAGATAGTTTTGATTCTTTTCTAGCCTCTTTTTCAAATGACCACATTCACTTTGCTTGCATTTAAAACCTTCATACAATACTTTTAAAGTGTCTACTTTGCACGAAACTTTTCTAAGTTGTAGAAAAACAAGTTGAAAATTTACATTACTAAAACAAATAGAACTAAATCACATCTTTCCATCACTTTTGTGCAATTTTTGCAAAAGGACTGAAACTAACATTTAGATCAGCACTTTTTTAGTCTACTATATTGTGCTTCCCACGAGCTATTGTTAAAATTTCTAGTAGATTGAAGCACTAAATTGGTATGTCATTAAGGTTGAGGCAGCCATAGTTGACCGGGTCCCCATAACCGACTAGTAGACTTCTTCGATTCCAACAAGTTTTCAGATTTAAAATATTGGGAGATCTAGAAGAAAGTATTAAGCATGATTGGTAGAAAGGGAATCATATGGAAATATTCTGGTAATAGTAAAGTGATCAAGTTTTGGTGTCATAGTTGTCGGTTTTAGATGGGTCTACATATCGGTTATATGTATTACACCAAAAATGGCTTTAAAAATACATAGTAAATTAAATATTGAAGTAAACATGAAATTTTAAGTTACATTCCTCCTTAAACCTTTTTCTCCTTCAAGGAAAAAATCTCCCTCAACTTATACACCTCCAATATCAGTGGAAAATCTCTTAACTGGTTGGTTTTAGGTGTCTCTACCTTAGTCAGGGAGTATTCTGATGAACCAACTTACAAGGTGTTCTCCCTTGGCCAGAAAATAAGCACAAATAAAATGTTGTAATCCAGCACGATGGGTGTACTGCTGCAGACGATTTGGCATAGAGCAAATAGTTGTACCTGTGATTCATCACATGAGAATCAATTTTACACCCTGGAGGAGTGCTTGTGAGTCGTGACTCTTCCTGGAGATGTTGCTCACAATGTACAACTTTTTCACCTCAGCATTGAAGTGCCTGTATCCGTAATCTATCATTGCCAAGATTCATAGCATTCTAGAATCAGTGTTTGAAGGGAATCAATATTTGAACTTCTTAAATTGAATTGGAAGTGGCTTATTAAAGTGAATCAATTGGTCATCAAAGAGAACCTAAAAAACATGTGTTACAAAGGGGATGAGCATGGATTCTTAGACAAAGAGGATTTTGATGCAAATTGATAGTAATTTTCTGTAGTGATTTGCCATGATAGCCATACGCTGCCCTTTCACTAGTCCTAGAATGTTATGTTTACTAGGATGCAAATGTGCTATCAATTTTACAATACATATTTATTAACTTTGTAAATAGTCTTAAAACATATGAAAGTTGTGTCACTACCATAATATTGTATAAGAATACAGCGACTGTACTGCTGCATCTTAGGCCAACTCATGTTACTACTATAGAGACATCTCATTCCCTACAATTCCTTGACCATTTCTTGTCAAAAACACTCCCAAAAATGCTATTTCTATAGTAACCATCGAAAGAATCAAACAAAAAAAAAATTGCATCTTTAATTGTAGGAATTTCGGTAAGACTAATAAAAGATCAAACATTGAATCAGAATGTTATAGAATTTGAAGTAAGAAACATTGTTTTTCTATCTTATCGAAAAGGGATTAGAAGAATCTGACTTTTCATTGTATCAAATTTTTGGACTATATAAATTTGAGGTTTTATATTTTTATGGTATAAATGATTTTATTTACTTGTATGTCTAATTTCAAAGGTTGCAAGGAAGTGCAACATTCTAAAAAACAATTATGAAAGAGACGAAATTTCACATTATTGTCTAATACTCATTTTTTTTCTCTTAACTCAATTTGTTGTAGAAATTAGATCCGTCCGATTAACCCCTAAAGGACAAAGCAACCACTTTTGGGTTGCGCCTGAAATTGAAAACCCCGTAAAATGCTCTAGAAGGGTTGGATTTGAGTGTTTTTTGTTCCTAACCTCTTTAGTATCAAGTTGGCAACAAGAATACGCTAAAATTTTGGTGAAAAAATGAAACCCTTATTTTAAAAAAAAGAAAGAACATGAGTCACAGAGTCGGTCTTATGTTTCTACAGTGAAGTTAGTGTTTCTACAGTGTCAGTCTTTCAACCAAACTTTGAGACATTGAAAACTGAAATGAAGATCTCTCCTTGTGGATTTTATTTTTTTAGCATTTTGTTTTTTGGGAATGCTTGTATGACCACTCTTTTATGGCTTCACCGTTTTGGATTTATCAGAATCCCTTTTGAATTTTCCAAAAAGTGCCAATGTGTTAAAAAAATAAAAAATTCAGAGTGATACTTATGTCAAACCCATTTTCTCCAAATTGATAAATCAGAAAAATCTAAAACAAATTGTGCATGTTTCTAATATACTAGAGAAAAGACAATTAGCTTTAGTTGCCAAGTTTTTATAAATTTATGAATTAGCAATTTTCAGTCAAACAAAGAAACTCACTGTTAGTATTTCAGAGATTCACTAATCTTCCAAACTTCACATGTTATTATCTTCCAATCCGTTGCTATTCCAAACCCAGAATTTGGTATAGATTTTGGTAGCCCACTACTTTCGAAGCTCTTACGGTTAAATTGCTCATGGTGATTCTCAAATTTGTCTCACTTTGGAAAATGCAAGAATGGCATTGTAGGTACTGAAAAACTGTGGAAATACCCCTCCGTCCTTTAAGGGTTGAAATAGAGATCATGCCTATAATTGAAGTAGTATTTAAGAAATTTTAAAAATAACAAAGACTCTATTCTTTTTGTGATAAAGAATCTAATTATTTTGCATCTTGATCAAGGTAGGTGAAAAATATTTATTTTATGGAATGAAAGACAATCATGTTAGTTACTTGTATGAAAATACCAAAGGGTGGTGAGGGGTGTAACGGAAAAAAATAGAGTTCCCAACAAGTAGGAAAAAGTGCTTCGTGCATCATAAATATTTTTTCAATGTCTCTTGCAAAAAAAATTATATTCCCTCAAAGTTTTTACACTTCCTTAGGTCTACAAAAAAATTCCAAAAAATCACATTCAAAATTAACATTGTAAGAACATGCTTAACCCCTAAAGGACAATGCGCCCCTTTTGGTTGATTTTTGAATTTGGGCAAGTGGCTGTGACTTCAATTTAAGTTGAGATTTTTTGAAATTTTAAATGGAGGTGCGCCGTTCCGAGAGCTCCGTGCGCATATTTTTATTTTTCAATTCCGACATCTGGATCAAAAGTTATGAAGGTATAAGTGTGAAACGCTGCTCGTTGGGCAGCTGCTGAAATTATCTAAGCCACTGAAAATGCAACAAATTCTGCCCAAAACTGCCCAAAATTGCGAAAATCTGCGAAAATCTGCGAAAATCTGCCCAAAGACGAAACTTTGAAATTCTACCGAAAATTATGATTTTGATATTTTTCAAAAATGAAAATTTCTTTTTATAGAGAAGGCAGTAGACATGTTTCCACTGTTCGGATTTTCAATCCAAGAATTTTCCATATGCTATTTTTATTGAGAAAAAACGGCCTTTGTATGTGAAATTCAGCATACCCCCTAGCGGAAAATATTTTTTTGGAAACCTTCCACAACCTTTTTGAATATGATATTTTTTGGACATGTACCTAACTCACTTAGGAACAATAATATGGAGAGACTCATTCCATACCCACTTTAAAAAATGGTTTTTTGGGCCTTCAAAACTCTGTTGTCCTCTTTTTTTGCAGGGAAAAAAAACTTGTTTTTTGGTTTGAACGTTATGATTTTGCAAATGGTGAGGAATGAGTGCATGAGATTTAGTGAACATGTAGACATAAAAGTTAGCTACAAGATCTTACAGTTAGATGTACTAAAAAAGACCCCAAGTATGCAAAATCCACCTTGCTTTAAAGCGGGGCTATTTTGAGGCATTTTTGATGAAAAATACCCTCAAAACTTTAGGGGTTAAAATCAGTGTTGGTCGGGTATAGGGGGTTTAGCCAGGTATCAATAATAAATATCAACAAGGTCTCATGGAACCGATACAGGCTTACGTGCATGGGCGTGAAAGCAGGGTTTATGCATGTTGCCCCTCACTGCGTCTCCGAGATACTGCATTGTGTACCCAACTGCGGTGATTTTGTGGGGGCTTCATTGATATTGAGATTTGGATTTCAGTTTGTGAGGGTATGATGTGCAAGGTAGGGTTTGTTAGAGTGAGTGTAATTGTGAGCGGCATTGGCTGAGATTGTGGGTGTTATTGTGAGGGGCGGAGTGGGGGCTGCCCTTGCTGCGCTTTGAAGGCGTGGTGTTATTGACGGTTTAGGCTTAGATATGATGATCAATTGCAATTTTGTTACCGATAATTGTTTTGGTATAGAGCATTGCAGCTTCCGATTATCTGTGTGACAATTTCAAATACCATGCGCTCGCCCTGCTTGCCTGCATGTTTGCTTGAGAGTTTGCTGTAGTCTAGGGGTTCAGTTCTGAAGCATCAGTATGTCGTCCGATTACCAGCCTAGTCATAAGGACACAGGTTTGTTGGAGGAAGATTTTGTTGACGTTGAGTGCGAGGAAGCTGTGGAAGAGAGGCACGGTGACATTCTGCGATCGATTGAGGAGACTGTTGCTGCCGAAGATGAAGCGGCGTGGGAAGTACGCTACGGTGGGCTCATGGCGAATGCAAGGTTTTGGGTCCCTTATCATCGCAACTCCGCGGTGTGGGCATTCTTTCGCTTAAGAGACTCGGAGAATGGCGTTGACGTGAAGGCGACCCAGACAATGAAGTGCACAGTGTGTCATCCTGGACAGGCAGAGTCTAGCAACTCCCGCAGCAGCACTCGTTCACCAAAGGGCTACATGCATTATAACCCTAACCATGGAATCACAAGTATGAAGAAACATTTGACGAATGAGCATCCGAGCAACTTGGAGAGGTATAAGCGGCAGACAGCAGAGGCAAAGAGTTCCAGGCAGAAGTCGAAGAGAAGGAAGGTGGTGCCACCTTCTGATATCACATCATTTTTTGGTAACAGCAAACCCTACAATAAGAACGATGTGTAGCAGTTGCGGTTCATTGAAGATGTGGTCATGTTTATTGCCAAGGGTTACGAAGCTTTGAGCATCGTTGAGAGTTCATGGTTCTGCCGTCTTGTCATGCGCCTGGATCCACGGGTGGTGTGCCCAAGTCGGAGGCAGCTCGTGAATGAGCACATTCCTGCGATGTTTGTGAAGATAATAGAGAGGTATGTGTTGCCCGCAATTGCGAGTTGTGTGACAGCTACCATCACCTTCGATTTGTGGATGTCAAGGTGCCGTTGGGATACCTTTGCCGTGGTTGTTAATTTCATCGACGAGGGTTGGACCCCTCGGCACGTTACAGTGGGCCTCTTTGAAGCGCAAGATACATCTGGTGCTGCGTTGGCTCAGATCGTGAAGCCTCTACTGGATCAGTTTCAGTTGCGGGATAAGGTAATCGCCTGTGTGAAAGATGAAGGTGCCAATTTGGCCACACTCTAGCGTGCTCTACAAACAACGGTGTCTTGTGCAGTTCTCGACCTTACCAAACCCTACAGTGGAGCTTGTTTCGGACACATCATGTCGAAGGTCTGCCAATACACAACCACCGAGGACAAGGTGTGTGTGGGTATGAAGAAGGTCTCCTTGAAGACTGCTCAGAAATCGCTGCAGTTGTGTATCACATGGACCAAGAAGTCAGGCGTAGGTCGTAGTGAATGGAACAAGGCGTGCATTGAGGCTGGACTGCCTAGTCGGAAACTCAAAACCCCTGTGAAGACTCGTTTTGCTTCGAAGGTGGTGTTATTCCAGGAGACGTTGGAGTATGCGGACGCCATCAACATCTGCTACAGGCGGCAGTCCCTGAAATTGCAGGAACGTGTTCCGAGTGGCCTCACGTGGGCAGTAGCGAGGACTGTTACCGGGACTCTGAATGCCATTGTGAAGTAGTGCATTCTAAACCAGACTTGTGGATATTGGCTCCTCTCTTATGCCCTTGCTGCGGCGTTTCGTGTCTCGGTGGAGTTACAAGATGTCCATGATCAGCGAGCGTTGGTTGTTCCTGCTCTCCGAGTTGGTGACTTCAAGTCCGAGATTGAGATGCTCAAGATGAGGATGGCCCGCGAGGCTATTGGAGTTCTGAAGCCTTTTCTTGCCTTTGATGATGTGTTCAACGAGTCCAAGGCTCACAACATGTTGGCTCTGATGTTAGACCCACCCTTCAAGGGCTTGGAGTGCATCATTGAGTACATCGGCGTCGCGAAGGCAAAGGAGATTATGCAGAGCTATGACACGGCGGTGCTGATTCCATTTCTGATCAAGGTACACAAATTCTTGAACCCTGGCAGAGTTCCAGCCCCTGCTCCTGCTCCGAGGTCATCCAACGTGCTGTTCGGTGATGCAGCATCGACTGAGGAAGCTTGCGAGGGCATCCTTACTACTGAACTGTCCCTTTTCCGACGCTTGACTGTGGTTCCTGCACAGGCAGAGAAACCCTTGACATGGTGGAAGGAGAATGGAAGCCGTTTTCCATCTGTGGCCTTCTTGGCCCACCAGATTCTGGCAATTCCGGGATCGCAAATTGAAACTGAGCGCATCTTCAGTATTGTTGGTGTGCTTACAGGCCTGCGTCGTTGCCGCCTTGGCCTGGACAACTTAGACTCTTTGATCATGATCTTCAAAAATTGGCCTGATGATGCGCGACATGAGTGTGAGGTTGTTGCAAAGGACGTACATGAGTTCTACAGGAAGGAGGCTGATTTACTTGATGCTGCCGAAGATGAGCTTGAAGATGCTGGTTTTTTTGAAGCTGCCGAAGATTCCGATGGTGAGGAGTAGAAGTACTGCCGATGTTGCAGTTGCTGGTCTGCCTAGGATAGGCATGGTGCTGCAAGCCTTTAGTGCCCGGTTCTCGCTTATTTTCTTCCTGCTCAACATTTTTAGTGGCTTCTTATGGTACATGTGATGGTGGCAGTATCTTTGTTTTGTTAAGCCTGTTTCCAGGAAGGATATTTTCAAGGATGCTTGTAAAGCTCAACGTAAACCATCAATGATGTGCTGGTGTGAAATTGCTTGACAATCTCAAACAAAACTCATGTTTGTATTCCCATTGCAAATATTGATCATAATTCTGTCTTGTATTGTCTGTATTGTGTCAATTCTGTTCAATAGCGTAGTCACAGATAGATGCCCTGCGAGTTTTTTGTTTGGTGTATGAGTGATTTTTGAGTGATTTTTGAGTGATTTCTGTATGAGTGATTTTTGAGTGATTTCTGTATGAGTGATTTTTGAGTGATTTTTGAGTGATTTCTGTATGAGTGATTTTTGAGTGATTTCTGTATGAGTGATTTTTAATACCATACCCGTGTGCATATTGCCCTGGTATTAGCTGTGGTGATATTGCGCTATTGATATTTTGCTATTAAGCACTGGAAGAATTTAGATTGATATTGTTAATGATTTTAAAAAATACGATTTTCAAATACCATACACCCGCCCTCTGTTGGATTCTAAAGAATCTCTATTACTTGGAACCGGCTGGTATCTTTAAATTATGATACCCGACCAACACTGGTTAAAATCTTAAAATATCCAAATGTAGATTTTTTTTCTATAAGCGTTTAAGCATCCAAACACATACAATCTATAAATAGAATTCTCTAGTAACCAACCATTACTTGCTCTTATATCCAATTTGACTCTCTAAAACAATGATATTTACAGGGTAGCAACCTACCAATGGCATTGGAGTGTTAAGAATTTTTGAAAGAATAATTGTAATTGGTTTAGGATATTGTCAAAATTGAAAATTAGCACCACATATGTTTGGAAGTCTAGTGATTAAAGTGGGTCACAAAGTACTTTCCACTTTCAAAAATTATACAAATTTTAATGTAGGAAAAATAAACTTCCAATGTTACGAAGATTTTCATCTATTAATAACTCGTCAATGAACAGTGTAATTAACTTAAGTTGTGGGAATAAGGTATCTCTACCTTATGCTGTTGATCCACTACAATATATGCGGGAGAGGTACTGCCCCTGAGACTTTTTGTTGACCTTTTGACTTGAGACTTCTGTTATTGAGCCTTTGCAGAGCTTTTGGAAGTGGACTTTTTCAAGTCCACGGTGCTGCCAGAGGTGTAGCACAGTGTGTGTGTCACTACTTGCCCAGGTTTGCACAGGTTTTACTCCTCAAGTTGTTTTTGTTTGTTTTTTTTATTTTATTTTATTTATTTTGAGTCTTTACTCCTCAAGTTTAGCATGAGGGAATGCAAATGAAAGGACTTCACTTGACTTGGCATTTGTCTTGAATCTCCTCCAATTGCTATTGGATGCAAACCTTATGATGATCCAGGGCACCAGGAAGGATTAACACAGATAGATTCCCAGAACATATCAACAGGGATTTAAAACGCTACAAGGTCAACTCATGCACATGTCTACATGTGTTGCGCTGCAGTGATACAAAAACTTTTGGTACTTTGTTTTTTTTTCCCCTGTTTCGCTAGCGAAAACTTTTGAGACTTGAGAGGCACAATCCCTGAGCTGGGCCAATTTAACCCCTAAACGGCCAAGGGTGTTTTAGCTCAAAACTGCCTCTAAATAGTCCCTGTTGAAAGCAACCCGGATAGAGCAAAATTGGAACCAATTTTGGTATTTCCAACCATAAGGCCCTCTTTACACTACAAACGAGAAGACCAGGAGGAAATTATCCAAGGGCCACGGCCCACTCTTGAAAAGACCAACTCTAAATTTGACGTCCTTTGGATATAGTGTAAAGTGAGAAGGGGCCTAGAAACATGTGCTGAAATTTTTAATACATTTTCTAATGTAGGGTTATGAAGAATTATTAAAAAATTGGAAATGATTGGCTATGAGAATTTTGGCCATATGGTCCCCCGGAATTTTAGTCAGGCCCACCTCCTTAGGTGGGCCTGACTAAAAATCCGGGGGTCTTCAAAAATGTGCCTTTTTATTGCCACCAAGGACAAAAGTGTTGTCCATGTCATTTTCTCCTCCTCTTGTCCCTTGGGCTGAAATTTTAGGTGTAAAGTGACATTTCTTCCTCCTCTCGATTCCTACGCATGTGATTGGCTGAAATTTCTTTTATGAAGGCCTCTCGCCTCTAGTGTAAAGGGGCCCTAAGATCTTGTATCCAACTTCTATGACTACATGCCTACCAAATCTCACACTCTCATTCCTTACCATTTGAGATATCATAACATTCAAAGTCGAAGATAAAACCATTTTTGGAATAATAGTCTTTTGGGGTCCAAAAAACCACTTTTTTGAGTAGATTTAGAATGCGTTTCTTTAGATTCTTGTTCCTAGGTGAGTTAGGGTCCACAAAATCTTATGGCCATGCAAGGTGTAGAACCTTGAGAAAATCATCAATTTCTACAAGGGGGTATGCTGAAATTCATATACAAAGGCCGCTTTTTTACAGTAAAAATAGCATATGAAACATTCTTGGATTGAAAATCCAAATGGTGGAAACATGCTCTAGTGCCTCTTCATTTTTATTTTTTATTTTAATTTTGAAAAACAACAAAATCTTGATTTTTGGTGGAATTTCAAATTTTCGTCTTTTGGCAGTTTTGGGCAGAAATTGCTGCATTCACAGTGGCTGAGAGCATGCCCAAAGATTGACTGAAATCTTTAAAATCTTGTAACTTTTTCTCACTTCATCCAAAAAATAATATATATCCCCATAAACCTCTTGAAAAAAAAAAATTCCACAAAAAAAATCAAAAAAATTCAGGTAAAATTGAATTTTTAAGAACTTACCCAAAACTCCAAAAACGCCCATTTTAAGACAATGACCGTTTAGGGGTTACTGAATACTATCAAATACTATCGAATACTATCGATTAGATCTCAATTGGCTTTGAGCTTGGAAGCTTATCCATCACGTGATGCAGCAACCATGGGGACTAAATGAGTATTCAGACAAGACCATGTAAATCTCCTACAAGAAGCCTTTGGGGTGACTAAAAAAATCATTCCCAAGGTAGGGTTACCTATTCTGGCTGGAATAAGTATAAATCATATTAGAAAACAAGACAGTCATGTATAATATTCTAGGTGGGAGCATTTTCAGGAAATTATGGCGCTAAGAATTTGGCCTCTAGAGCATAGTTTGGCTTGAGCAAATTGCTCAACCCAAAATTCCATCAAGAGGCCGAGCTCTTTTCATTAAAATATGCACAAGAAAACAAGGCTCTTTTACTATTAAGAGCTAGTCATGCTCCACAAGTCTTGTCATGTTTTATTATTTAACCTTTTGATAATCATTGGCATCATACCAATGATAGTCCAAAATTAAGCTGAACTTCAATTAGTCATAACTTTTTCATAACTATGTATACTGTGCTCAAATTTTTTCCACATTCTTCATTGGTTTTCACACTTCTCTATTATTTTCAGATTTTTCTTTTTTTAGTAATGATGGTACAACTGTTTTGCCAAATCTAATTACAATAAAGAAATATCTATTTTGAAAAATTATTTGCATAATAACTTTTCATTGAATTCTTCATATAGGAAAACTTTGTTACTCAATGGAGTGATTTTTAATGCAAAAGATGTGTGTATGTATGTTCCTTACATATCTTTGCAATCAAACTAAAAAAATTCATCACCAATTATTTTCAATAAAATATATTGTAAATATACTTTGTATGGCCAAACAATTTCGGTTTCAAATGGTTGGGTAGGTGGATTTAGGCCATGGGGTGTGCTTTTGGCATGTTGATTTTGTTTCTACAAATAAAGTAGTCTAGTTTTTGGAATTGTGATGAGGTCTCGTCTATTCTCTTCGCATATGTGCGCAACATCAAATTGTATTTGGATAGTGTTAGTATTTGTTTCAATGTCATTTTCCGGGTTGCATTCATTAATAGAAATGTGTGCTAATGGTATGATTGTGGCAGGGTGACATATCTAGTGTCTCTTTGTTGTTTGGTGGAGAAGTAGACATTTATTAAATTAGATAAATGTTTGTGTTAATTTTTGGTGTAATATTAAGTGAGTATTTTTGTATTATGGTTACAATTGGTGGCATTGCTCCAAGAAAATAAGTATCTTTGTGTAAGCCATTTGTTGTAAGTGTGTTGTTTTGTGTAATTCATTGGCATAAGTATGTCGTATCCTTTCTCTTTACTCCATTTGATTGGTTGTGTTGTCAATGTTTATGATCAAGTATTGAGTGGATAACAAATTGTCTAGAGTTGTTAAGTATATTATTGGAAGGAGGTGGTTGAAAACAAAGAAGTGGGTTTGGTGGGTATATTTGGAGGGAGAAGGAATATCGATTGTGGAGGCAATATGTTGTGGTTTAATATTATGTATTTATTTTTGAGGGTTTGTGGGGGATGGTGGTATTGGCAGGGAATACGACATCTCCAACTGGCAACGGCAAGAAGAATGACAAAATAGTTGTTAGGCAATTTTTATGCACTAATAATGAGTTTAGAGGGGGTTGAATGATATATTTTAAAGTCTATTGGGGTCATAAGGGTAGTGCCAATAGGTAGAGTTAGTTGTTTTAGTGTTGTGATATTGTATATTTGGTATTTTTTGTAGTAATTTAAGTGATGTATTAGGATCTAGTTCATGTAAATTCTCTCCGTCTTTCATCCATGCGGTTTCAAGTGGAGATGTATGTAACATGAAGGTATCTATTGTACATTTTAGGTGGACTCTGACGTTGTGTTGTAGTAAAAATAGTGTTCTAGTGATAGATGATCATTGATCTTACACATTGGTGATATTTAACGTCTAAAGTTGAAAGGCCTTAAAATTGCCAAAAAACCTCCAATACTAGAGTCTTTCAATACAAGGTGTAAGTTTTCAAGTTCAGACTGATGTATTTTGGGGGAAAAAAACCATAGGATCTAGTACCTTACTTATACATATATATGTACCCCGAATCTTAGATTCAAACTCCTTACCGTTTGTGAGATCATAACGTTCTAAGTTGAGAAAAAAGTTTTTTTTCCATGTTGCAAAATGGGATTCAAGTGTTTTGTGAGCCAAAAAAACCAATTTCAAAAACAAATTTGATATAAGGCTCTTTAAATTTGTGTTCCTAGGTGGGATAGGAATATATTCATGCACTTTTTTCCCTCATACAACCTGTAAAACCTAAAGAAATGCTTGATTCTTCACATGGAGGTATGCTGAAATTCAAATACAAAGGTCGGTCTATGATAGTAAAAAAGGGATATCGAGAAATTTTGAATTGAAAATCCAAGCGGTGAGATCATGCCTTTAAGTTGAATTTACATGTACGAAAAATAAATAATAAATAAAATATATTTAAAAAAATATATAAAAAAAACTTGAAAAAAAGTAAAATCTCAAATTTTGGTGAATTTTTGAAGTTTATGTGATCTAATTAATTCTGGGCAGATTTTGAGCATATAGTGCAGTTTTGGGCAGATTTCAATATGCCCTAATAGTATTTCCAAACTTTGACTGCGGATATCTCCTAAAGTATGACAAATTTTGAAGCATGAATGGTCTTGTTAGTAATATATGATAATTGTCTATAGTGTGCCAAAATCACATCTTCATCCTATAAAAATTGACTCATGGGGAGTGTGGATGGACACTTAATAAACCCATTTTTGTTGAGTTGATGCCTTGGGGGTTAAGTCCGTTGAAATTTTCCTAGGAAAGTCATAAAAGCCTTTAGAAAATTTTCAAAGAGCTTTTTAAAGGTCTATAGAAAATTCTTCAAGATTATAGAAAGTTCTAAAAAATTGTGAAAAATTCTAGAATACTATAGAGAACTCTAGAATACTATAGAAACTTCTTGAAGAGTGTAGAGGCTTCTATAAGTTACCATTTGTTGTATATCCGGAACATTTATCAGATATTTGATTTCAATAAAAAAAAATTGGTTTGAACTTCAATTTAAATTTGGTTTATAATGTAATACTTGCATTAAATCAAGATTTTGTGAAGATTTTGCAAGCATTTTAGTACACATGTGTGAATGTTTACATAAAACTCAAGTAATTAAGCTTATATGAATGAACCAACCAAGAATAATCTAAATAAGATGAATCATAAAGCTAAAAGAAAAAGTTATTACACGAAAATGTGTTGGCAAAATATTCACATATATAATGGTAAGTGACACAAGACCTTTAAATGAAGTTAGGTCAAGAAAAATGTCATTTTCTTCATTATAAAAGTTAACTTATACTACAAATTAATTATGTGATTTATCCCAATCACTCTCTATAGCACTCCATAGAATCTTTTTTAGTTTGCTGATATAAAAATATTGGATTCATCATCAATCTATTGTGAGGCAAATCAATGCCTTGAATCATAAGCTCTTGTAGGACATTGAACAAAAAATAAAAAGCTAAAATGGAGTATCTTTTATCCTTGATGCAAACAAGAATGTTTGGCAATGAAGTACTTTACGGTGAGCCTAGGAAGGTCAAGCTTAGTGAGAAAAAGCACATTGATTATCACCATTCATTTCATTTATTTCATGAAGTTTATCCACCTCACCAAGGTAGTTACTATGTTTTTGACAAACTTGGGTTAGAAATAGAACACTTGAGCAACTTTATTACTATTGATCATGTAATCTAAGAAGTTCAATTGGACCTTTTACTCCAAAGACTTTTGTAACAAACCTTCCAACAGGTTTGCTACCAATTCTCAAACAAATTTACAATAATAAAGACAAAGGAGAGATAAAACTCAATATTCTTATAATATGACTATATAAATTACAAAGATCAAAATATATTCTTAAAGGCTCACCACCCAAGCATAGAGAAGTGATCACAGAAGAAGTGTCTCACCTTCTCACCTCCAAGCCTTTATATACTAGTTCCTTCTCAAAAAGAACTAGAGTCTATCTCAGAGTATGTCTCAAAGTCTATCCTATTTATAGATCTTTCTAGATCCTTCTATCTCCTTTACTCTTATATCTGGGATAAAGATAATTCATTACCATCTAAATACATCATAGTAGTCTAAATCTGGTGCACCTTATCATGTGTTGTCTAACTCTTGTACATATCTTCTCAATCTACAGCGATCTGGCTCCAATGCACTAAATATGGAGTTGTCTAACTCCAGTGCACATGTTCTCAATTTGGAGTTGTCTAACTCCAATTCATCCATCCACAATTGGGAATTGTCTGACTCCTTTCATCCTCTATTTACACACTGCCACATGTGATTAGAAGATTTCATTCATTCATCTATTATCATAGTTACCTTACAACTCTAGAGGATTATCTTCATCCAAAACAGCCATTCACACAATTGAGCTATATGACAGTTGATGCAGTGGAGGTTGATGGTTCATCAAAGCTTATGAATCATATAGATGTCCTACTCAATCTTTGCTTCTTTAGATTTGTTCCAATTCAAAACCTTCTTTTAATAAGCATAATTAGATTAAACGGATCTTGGACATAAAAAAATTATCAAATTTGTAGATAAGTGAGGGCTCAAATATGTTTTATGGTGTGCTAGTATATCTAATTGTTTAAGGATGTTTGACTGTGCACAATTGAAATTTGATTTGGATTATACTTGATTCCATGATTCAGTTCCAATATTGCTACACCTTCATTCTCTTCTTGTACTCACAAAATTTGTAGCCTTGCATACAAATACTGTAATCTATTGCAAAGTCTTTGAGTTTGGTACCTTGAGTTTAAATAATTTCAAAGTAAACACTAAATACTAATGTCCTTGAAACTTAGATTTTTCAAATCTAAGAGCTAGCTAAAACAATGAGAAGGATTTCAAGTTGCAATGTGATTGCAAGACGAAGAAGATGTAAGCTTCCTTTCTTGAGAATTGATTATAATTTGGAACAAAACTCTTTGAATTCCTTGATATCAATGAACTTCTTATATTTTTCAATTACTTAGAATATCTCTTGAATGTCTACAATTGATCTACGCAACTCCATGTCAAAAATGGTAAGATTGCCCTCATCCATGATCTTTACAAACAATATGCTACTCTTTGCCTCCAACTAGATTACATAGTTTAACAAACAATATTATTACAAGGTAACAATTGAAGGTGTATCAAATACAAAGAACATGGACAATCATAAATAAAATAACACAATTAGGGAAATCATTTGGCAAATTATAACCTAGTTGCATTAATAAAATATTTATCAAAGAGACTTGTGTTGAACAATGTATCTTAGATCAGGAAGATATATGAACTAAGATAAAAGATCTCATTAAATTATATATTTCAAACACATTACCAATGTCTAACGCAATGTAACAATGAAACTTTTGAAAAATACGATGAATCTTGCAACTAAAGGTCACTGCCAAAGTCTTCAAGAGGGGTCCCGATGGTTAGCCAAGTAGCAAAATTCCACATCCATAACACGGATTTCCAGCCATGGTGATCATACTCATGAGGCATCAATCATAAAGTGGGATTAATAATATTTCATAGCCCGCTTCAATTCCTACTCCTTGCCCCGTTGGTTTTCTGACCAAGTGTCAGAGGCACAAGAAATACACAAAGAAATATATCAAGATCAAAGATAATGGACTAGATTGATAGCATGAGTGGTTTCAAAGACCAATAACAAGCCAACACAATAGAATGCTCCACCAAATGTATTTACAAGACTGAGGTGCATCTTGTCTTGCCTCCAATTTATACTATGAAACTTATGTCTCTTGAAACTTTCCTCGAAAAGGTCATGGAATCCTTTAGAAGATTCTCAAGGAAGTTTGTAGATGTCTATGGAAACTTCTACAAGACTGTCTTCCATCAAGGCTTTGTCCACCAATACTTTGCTAGCAGTCAACAGACGCGTTGCGAGCAAAGTATCCTGCAGATGCAAGACAATATCGTGTAAGATTTTAAGTGATGTTCAACACATCTTAAGAGGAAATGGAAGATATTAGAATGTCATAGAAGGTTCTAGAAGTCTATAGAAAGTTCTAGAAAACTACAAAATATTCTAGAAGGATATGAAAACTTTTGGAAGATTGTAAAAGCTTTTAGAAGTAATTGGTTGTTATATGCTCCTGACATCAAAACATGCTCAAGCCTAGACGCAAGCTAGTGCATGGGCAAGACGCAAGCTAGTGCACGGGCAAGACGCAAGAGTGATTGAATATTATGGAATATAAAGAAGCGTTATCCCTGACTAGAATCTCAACTTCCCACTGCCCACTGTGCATAATTCACTTTCACTCTGAGCTCATGTTTATAGTTCATAAGCTTTAGCATCATCACTATGAATTGAGGATGTCTATATACAGTTCCAACATAGCTCCAAGCTGCATGATTCAGCTTCAAATCCTGGCCACCGCCATCGCTATAGTAATTACACCAATATTCTCCTTTGTTCGAGCATACAATTCCCTGCATTTTTCACTTCATTATGGAGCTCTCGTGCATGTGATGTTCTCTAAGTTATCAAAGTTTGAGACAAGTCTTTATATTGTATTCAAAATCCAGTATATATTTTGGATCCCATGGACATTTGTATTTTGAAATGATACTTAGATCAATTTCAAAGATGGTGTTAACTTTTAGTATTTTGAATAAACCTAAAAGATTTAAAAAAATAGTTCTTGATTTGTATTGGATCCAAATGACATCATCAATTGAATACGTTGCATACTAAAAAATTTAAATTATTTAAAATAACTTTTAGTGTTAGATGAGAAATAATTAGATTTTATCATTTTTAAAATTCTCTCAGATCTAAGGAATAATGACAAGTTAGAAATTATTGTATATATATATATGTATATAGTTGAATCATATAATCTAGCATAGAAATTTGTCAATTTGATCTAAACCATTGAAGTTTGTACTATGCTTCAATTTATTAAAGCCGAGGGTAAATATAATATAGTAGAAAGGTTTACATCCATTAAAAGAAAAATAGATTTTAATTCGTAAAACATTTATCTAAAGTGGTGGTCATATGCAAGAAATTGAGTTTGACAAATCATCTATCATGCTCTTACATTTAAATTTATGATTCTTTTTATTTATTTTATTTATCATCTATCAAATTCAGGCAGAAAGTTTGTCACTAAAAGTTGCGACTACTTCTCATTGAAAATCCATGGTGTCACCTTCAACTGGATAGGTAACCCCTGCAAAATATCTTCGTAAATAAGATCATTAAATAGACTAATTACAGAATTAATTTTCAATATGTATTACATCTTAAAACCTATTGGACAAAAAATATCATATATGCTATAAATTCTTCATCTAAAGCTAAACCATAATGGTCCAAAATAGAAGCATAACTCTAAATCATTACAACAATTATAACTAGAGGCAACTATTTTTTTTTTTCAAAAATAAGGCTTATGACAATTATATGTGAGAAATTTGAAAAGAAGAAGATTTATATGTTCATCTGCAAATTTAAGGTATCTCTAGAAATGCAATTCTAAATGTATCATGGAGCTGAGACACCATTAAATATTTTTGCAATTGTTACAAGTTAAAGAAAATGTGTTGTAATTGATGTATGCATTGAAGATATATACCAAATTGTTTCTCAATTGAGAGAACTTTTCGGATCCAAAAGGCAATAAAATGTAGATATTTATAGAAGGAAACTATTAACCTTTAAAATCCAATTACCTTCATTAACAAGAATGTGTTGTTGTAAGCATACAATCCATATTGATGTACAATCCTTTCTTGGAGGAATTTATTGCTTCAATCACCCTTGTAAATGACTTGCTTGTGCTTGATTCAACAAAGTCCATGGATTTAATTTTGCTCTACATGATTACCTCGGTATTTTTAAGAAATTTTCATAATAAAAATTTATTGATAAATTATTTTGGAATACAAATCAAACAATAAAATAGGAGGATTCTAATTTTTTCCAATGTTTCATAACATTGAAAAGTGACATAGTTGACAATTAATCTAACGATGACATGAAGTTGTAGGTCTTCATAATAGAATTGGTCAATGAGTGGCTCATGGGTCAAACATTTTCACTATAACTCTTCCCTTTTTAGGCCAACGGTCTTCACTTTTAGCAGTTACATCACAAGTATGCAAGTCATAGATATGAATTGACACGTAAAACAACTAATCATTTGCTTGTAGTCATTTGTGAACTTTGCCTTCACCTTCTTAATATTTGACAACATAAGGTTATAAACATCAGTCATATGCAGCTATTGCAAAAGAGATGTCAATATTGAATAGTGAATTCTTTATACTTTGAGTCAACAAAGACTAAGAATTCCCTTGCAAAAGCCTTTAAAGGTTCTTCTAAAATACATTGTTACTTACATTAATCCTTCAATAGAGATAAATGAGTGCCTTTATATCTAAGAGAGTAATTTAAATTAAGTTAATATCCATTGAAAAATCCTAAACATCCACAACTTTTTGAAATCTTTGATATGTCTATTGAAGCAATTTTGAAGATTTTAAATTGCTTCAACTTGAAGCAATCTAAAATCCCACCATACAAACAAGTTTATTCCATGTTAAATAGATTCTTCACAAGTTTTTTATCCGGACTTAAATGCCTTTCAAATTCAAGAGAAGTTACTTGTTAAAAAAATATTGGTCAGAATTAGAAAAATTCTCTAATTCAAAAATGCCCATGGTTTTAGCAAAAATGTACTATAATTTGGATGTGAGGGGTACAATTTTTGGATAGAAGAGGTCTATATAAAATAAAGAATGGGGGTGCCAAGATCTAAAATTTATAAATTTGTTATTAAATTACTATAATTTGAGTGCTTTCTATAACCACTACAATAGTTCTTTGAATGTAATAGACAATTAGAAAGTTGCAGATTTACTTATACATATTTGTCATGTTGAAGTTCCAAAATATTAAAAATCTATAGCGAGAGAATAATATCAACACTCCTTCAAAACTAATGTTCTTTAGATTTTGAAGACCTCCCCTTCCTTTCTAAAGATTTTGATTTTTACACATGCTATTGCAAATAATTTAAGAAAAATATATAAAAAATCATAGAAAAACCTTAATCCATTGCAAAGAGAATAGAAACTTACTTTGTCCAAACCATCTACATCTATTGATGTACACAATCCAAAAGATTGTACAAGTTTATGATTCTCTACCTTTGATGATGTCTCAAGAATGTCACTTTTGCAATGAAACCCTCTAAATGCTCATGTGCCAAGCCAATACAAAGTGGACAAAAATTAGTTCTTTCACCTTTGTTGTTACTTCAAAGTTAAAGAGATCCTTTCATTTGGGGTACAAAAATTTAAGATGTCCAAATGTCCTTGTAGTAATCAAATTTGCCAAATTTCATAGTACCATAGTGTTCATTATTTACCATGCCCTACCACCAACAATGGTAGATTTTAATTCATTTTTTTACAAACTCTTTCTTTATTTCTATAAACAATGTGATCTAGGTTGCATTCTACTTTTGCTTTCATACACAAATTCATGTTCCATGGTTACAAGCTTCTTTGAGAACCTTTTATTTTATCTCATCAAAGTTTTTGCTTTTGGTGCATTACTACATCTAGCCCCCCTTCTAGTTTAGTCTTGTAGCCTATGTAGTATATGTGAGCCTATCCAACTTTCTCAAAGTCTACACATTGATTGTGATGGCTTTTATAATGAAATATTAGTATTAATTTAGATGTACCAATGCTATTTTGATTGCAACTCTAACCTTAGTTAGCATTGGAAGAAGATGCTTGTTATAATACTTTTGCATTAAATCTAGTCCTTGTAGGATTCATGAAATATACTAAAAAAATTAGAGAATTTGACCGTTGGAGCCTAGCTTGTCAATTTGTGGACATAATATTAATTATAATATCTCTATATACTTACTTCTACTTCAAGTAGAAAATTGACAAATTTCATGAATGTATTGATGTTTCTAGGACCTTGTATTTCATAAAATCTTTTGCTCATGAAAACTTTCCATTTTATCAAGATTACAACATTGTGTTCCACTCGCTTCTATATTAATTTTGGCATTGAGAGATATCATGGATAGTGTAGTTTTAACCCTTTAGGACCCAAGCGACCAGTTTCTGGTTGCTTGGACATCCAAATCCGGAATGGCTGCCGATGTGTTGCTTGCATGCAGTGGGCTAAACCAGGACGGATTGTTGCTGTCTCCGGAGCTACACAATGAGTCCAAAAAATTCTAAATTAGAGCACTGCAAGGTCCTCAAATACCATGAAATACGGAATTGCGTAGAAAAGAAATTAGACTTCGGGGGCAAAAAATGAGAAAGTTACGTATAGAGCGCATTGAACATGGACATTGAGAATCACTTTGTGGGAAAAGATTAGCGAGGTGTTTGTCCCTGAGTGGAGGAGTCTGTAGTGAAAAGGAAATCTACGTTGTGAAGCACCTATACCCCTCCCAAAACGTATTTTGCATTGTTCTAAGCAAATTTGTGTGATGTACTAGGATTTTTAGACATTATGCCGATTTGTGTTTGCATAGGAGGATTATAACCGTTCCGATTGTCGAAAATGACTGTGTAGGTCATCCATTTGAGTCTTTGAACTACTGGCTCAGACCGTATATCTCACTTTGTTTCCAGCTCTAACAATTCAATATCAATTACGAAAAAAATATTTTTCATGTAATTCTTTTTTCATAGCTTCCTTCACTGTATTAGCTTGCACGTCCAAGGCAGTACAAGTTTTTTGGATTTTTTCCTACACCTGTCTCCTAGCATTCTTCGTCGGCCCCTAAACCATATGCACATTTTTGCCTTCCATTTCGTGCCCAAATACAGAACAATCTCTCTCATCATAGTGCCAAACACTTCCAAATTTATCAACCAGGCAACATATCAACGAGTCACCTCCCATTTGCACCGATCAAATTTGAAAAACTACTTCTGTGTCTGATGCCACCAAATGATTCAGGCGCCGGGGTCCTCAAAAACCACTTCCCTCTAGAAACGACCCGGGTACTAAAGGGTTAAGGTCTTAGGGACGTTTTTGGGATCATTGTCTTTTGAAGGCAACAAAATTTTGACAACAGTGGTTCTTGTTTCAAATACACATTTGTTGGTGTCAAAGGTGCTATGTCAATGAAAATTTGTCCATCAAACACCATGTCAATTAGTTGAGGTTTCTACAAGCAATTAGTATTAGAAATTTGGTGAATAGGATTAGATTTTTCTTATATATTAGCTATGTTGACAAGTTATTGAGTTGTTTCCAAGTGCAAAACCAAGCCTTCAAATTTCCATCATGAGGTTTTTTTGATACATCAACTTTATGGCTTTCAGATATCTCTAGGCTATGTCATTCTATATATGAATTTGGATTTTTTGAAGTTGTAGTTGCACTTTAGTATCCCATTTTCTATTCTTCGCAAAAATAAACCCATTTTTTTATTGGAGTTTGTAAATTGCCTTGCATCTATTCACTTGGTTTTAGTCTATTTCAATTTTAGATTGTACTAATGGCTTCCCGACCTTTCCGTAGGACCTTATATCTATGGAGGCAATCCTTCATCATCTCTTCCACTACAAAATATTATTTGCATTTAATCAGAAGGCCAACATTATCAACCAAATTTGGACTAAAATCTTGATGGTTTTACCTTCAAGTTAATCATTGCTTCCAATTTCCATTGTCTACCTTGATTTTGAACCAATTGCAATGAAAAAATTGGCTCTATGAACATTTTATCATTAGAGTCCATTTTGACAATTCTATCAAGAGCAACAACATTAAAGTGCCATGATAGTTTTTTCAATGTGAAGTATGAAGGAACAAGCATCATTTTGGATCAAAATGGTTGGACCATTCTTGGAAAAAGCAAGTTGTATCATTTGTGTTGTTACTTTTTTTTGGAGGGGGGGGGGGGGGGGGGGGGGGGGGGGGGGCAAATGAACAAACTTCATTGCATAATTTGTGCTCCTACTTTTACTACTTTTTTGCATCAATCCATTGAACATTATTGGCCCTCTCTAAAAGCTTGTTGTTGGCCCTCTCTAAAAACCTGTTGTTGAGTTTGTTAAACCAAATTGCAAATGCAATCTTACACAATTTGTTGCTTAGCATATTCACCATAATCAAATGTTGTTCCAAATACCTTGATTTTACTTCAATCACCTCCATTGAAACCTAAATGTGTGTTCCTCATTTTCAATTTAAAAGCTCAATATAGTTTCTTCTACATCCCTTGAAAAGGTATTCTCTCCTTCTAAGTTTGGTAGAGTTGATTGCCGATTGTAAAATTCATTGTCCTTAATTGTTTTCACCTCTCACTTCTGTCACAATCATGCATTAAGTTAGTTATTATTTCGACAACATTGGCCTAAAATATAGTGCCTATGGTGCCCAAACCTAATCCAAACCTTATCTCTTACTTGCACTAATTTATCAAATGAATCCAATACTAACAAAAAAATCCTTTGAAAAGTTAAATCAAGGAGAAGGCTGTGAAAATCACAATCCTAAGAGCTATTAAAATTAGATATGCTCCATTGTGAGTGACAAAAATCCCTCCTCTTCTTTCATCATAGTGCCTTTTCACTACAAAAATTATGAGCTCCATTGCTCCAACCCTAGTCTCATTTTTTCTATAATACAATTTTTTTAATAATTCTCTAATTCTTAAAGTATAAAAACAACTATCAATTTAGAAAATCTTAAAATAAAAGATGCAAGAACCACTAGTCGAAAGGTGGTAGTATTAGACCAGATGAGTACACTCCATAGTGACTAGCTACACCCACCGTGGGTGTAACTAGTCACTATGGGGTGTACTTGTATGGTGCAATACTCCCACCTTTTCACTAGTGAACATTAAAAATATTAAAATTGTTGATTTTGTCTGTAGAAAATTATCATCACAATCAAAATCCTTTTGTACACCTTCATGACCTAGTGTGCAACTTTGATACAAATAGTTTGCATTACCCCTTTACCCTTTCGGAAAAATTGTTTGCATTATTGAGCCAAAAGCTTCACGTATGTGCATGTGCCTACATACTGCGTCTACAAATTTAAACCATTGACCCCTCCAACCAGCGTATGTGGAGGGTTTCCAAGGGGATGCAAGCCCTCCCAATTATCATCAGAATTTTTCCGCTGAAAGCTGAAGCTTGAATGCATCCATGAAGTATCTTTTGAGCTTTTGCCATTTCTACAGATTGCTTCCTCTGATTGCCTCTCATCTTCTTATTAGTGCCTACTATTAAGGAACTTGTTGCTTTATGGGATCCTTTCAAATGCTTGTGTAGTTATCAGTGGTCAGGGATTCAGGGATGCATAAATTTGAAGCATGGCCCTTGCAAATTTGCAATGTTCATCTAGCCACATGGGTCATTATTTACCATCTAACCAAAAGCCCAAAGGCTGTGGACTTCTTCTCCTCGCATAATTGCATGTGAGTCTGAGGCTTTAGGGAGGCTTTAGTAGTAAACTGCATGGTGTAAACGGCCCCAAAGCATCCCTATATTTTTCGTGTAATAGAGAAAAACATTGGATCTGGGTCCACTTACAAGTTGCCACTGTTACAGCTTAGGATAAAAGTTAACTTCATAGACATCAGAGTACCGACCTCACATAACGTGTAGGTTTGTGTTCTTTCGTAAGGGCATTCCCAATCACAGTTTGTTATATCCACCATCCAAGTGACGTAGAGTGGAAGATTTGACGTGTGCTTGTCCTAATGAAATACTCGCTGTGAAGTCCCGGGATCAGACCCTAGCTCCTACCTGTCCGTACAGGAGAGGTCACACTAGTTGTGTTCGCATGAGCAAATTTTGGGCCCCACCGGGTGTCAAAGCAATGTGCTTATTGACTGGTGGATGTGCCATTAACTTGGTCTAGTGAGAGTTATACATCTCCCTTTATAGATGGTAAAATTTGTCGAGAGACGGCCATGTTAATTGGTGCGGCCCGCTTGGGTGGCGAGGGTTTTATACTAGTTCCCATTGGGGGTAGCCTTTTGTTAAACCTGGTTGGCATGTATAATTAGCGTGACAATTGGTGATGCTCTGAGTCACTTGTTTGGATTCAGTCCGGCAAGCTCCCACTAAGGTATACACACCCGTGACCGATAATGCACCCATGACTAATATGTAGGCTTCCCATGATAGATAAGTAGCCAAAAAATTCATGAACAGTAGATTTAGAATGCATCCTCCAATAGAATGCCTTTGTGAGTGTTATTTTTGTTCACGGAAATAACTAGTCTTGTGTTTGTTCACTAATCTGAGTATTGTCGGTCATGGGTAAAGCTATATGTCAGTCATGGGGTCTGGGCCACTTTTGAACAAAAAATTTTGTAGTAATTTGAATTCTACTGAATTAATTTTGAAAAAATGCTCATTCTTCATGAACCTTATGATACTACGTACGCAAAATAACTCCTTATTGAAAACCCAAGATTTACTATGCTGAAATGCTTAAGTTATCGGTCATAGGTCTGTATACCTTAAGTGCATCATGAAGCTCAAGTTTTTGAATTCCTCTTCAATAAAAATTACATATATATAATTTCACATTTGCACTCTCAGGAGATAACTTAAAGAAAGAAAACTTGAACAAGCATGATAAACAATACCCATATACTTTAAAAAACATATCAAACAACATTAAACATTGATTTAAAAACATAAAACAAGACCAGGTGTCCATCACAAGCTCAATTGGCTGCACTTGCCGACGCCAAGCACGCCGAACCATAGCACAAACACAAACACGATGCACTGCGACAATTCTTTGCGAACTTGGATTCAGGTAGGTGAAATCTCTATATTTGTCAACACTAATTGCTAAACATATTCCAAATCTATGACCAGCTCCAACTTGGAATTCTTCAGGTGGTAAGTATCTAAATATGCACAAAACAAAAACAATAAAAAATCCCAACCAGCGGTCAGCTGGTTCTCCTATTTGACATATAATATACTTTCTTGACTCCGCACCGTATAGAAAGTAGTCAACCGTTGCCAGCTTATACAACAATAAACAAAGAAAGGTGGATTGGGACCAACGTCGCCGGTCAGCAACGAAGACGATCGAGTTGACATTTATATCGATCAACATTAATGCATCTGAATTCTGGATTCTTTTTCTGTTTTTGGGGCTGTTTTTGGAAAGAAATGAAGCTCTGCATTCTGGATTCAGAATCACTGAGCCGTGGAACGTGCAACCTGTGCAGGTTACCGTAAAATCCTGTTTTCTTTTGCAGGGTGTGACCTGGGAGTTGCGGAGAATCGAGGTATTTATAAGGTTTGGGTATCGGAGTATCTCAATCATAGACTCGTACTGTGGAGTAGTCCAACGGTATTACGCTAATACTGGGATTAGAATAATGTAGTTTATCTTCTTCTTGCAATGAATTTGCTTCGTTTGCTACGAAATGAAATAAAAATAATGTAGTTTTATCCTGGAGACTGGGGTTCATTTTCGTGAGGTGTTTATGGGTACAACGGTACAAATGGATTTTAGGAATTACCGTATTCTATGCTAAATAGAGTTGGTGGTCATGGTACTGGTTGTACACACAGTAGTACTGGTTATGTGCATTCTATTTACTGGAGGAATGTATTGTGATAAGTTTGAAATAGAGGGGTCATTACAGTGTTTGTATTTTTTAAATGGTGAAGGAGAAAGGAATGTTATGGAAATGGGTAATTACGGTAAAAGTAATAAGGTATGTTAATAGAAAAGCTGATTTGAAAGGGTCAGGAAGATAATGCAGAACAAAGAGGGGGAATTGTTGAAGGATTGGATATTTGAAAGGTTCTTGCAGATGGGTATTGATAGCTTTTTTAGATGGAATTGTATGTTTCATGAGGAGGTCTTTGATGAGGTGAATGGTGATGGAGGTGCGCCCAGATGTTTACATTCTTACTATTTTGGATGCAGGGCGGTTCTTGCTCTTCAGATTCACAGATAAAATAAAATTATGAGATGTGCATGATAAGCAAGCTTCTCGTGAAAGACTAACATAAGAACTTCATGTAGTTGCATACTTGAAACACTTGGCCTGGTTCCCTCGTTCCATGGTTGCGGAAACAGGTGCTTCATAGCTCCATTGATCACCGCTTCTGAGTTACAACCCGTTTCTAAATGTACGTTTCCGTAGAATGGGTCACCTGGAGAGCACATTTGTTGACTCAAGTCTTCTCCTTGACATGCTGACTTGATTCTGGTTCATTCTCCTTGGGATGCCTCTGAGAATGCCTAGTCAAACTTGTTCTTAACTCTTTGAAGTCCAGAGTGGTTTAACTGGCAATGGCCGATTTTCAGTCCATGTTTTTATGAGGGCATTGGGAACAGAAATAAGACCATTGTATTAAGAATATATCCTTACATAATTGTAGCTCAGGTGGGTAGGTAGACACGAGCAAAAGAAGATCCGACAGTGGTATCTGGAGTACATAATGCGTAATTCAAGTGTATAAGCAACTTGATCTCAAGGGTACCTCCAGATGGCAATAAACAAATGCTGATCTATATCTTCATTGTTGAAATTACATTACAACCTTCATTCAAAAGTCAACTCCTTTCATCCATCAAATGCTAACTTATTTTGCTTGAATTTGAAGTATTTGATCTTAAAGCCGCTTCAAACTATGGCCGAACTCGAGAGGAGAAGCCTCTGTCCATTGTCCCAAACTTGGTCGGGAGGAGAAGCTTTTGGGCTGAAAAGTAATCTTAAAATAATCCATTTGGGAACTTTGACCGGACATAGTGTGAAGGCCAAAAGTCAAGAAGTATGATCCAAATATTTAGACATTCATAGAAAATTGAAAAAAAATCTAAAAAATCTAAAAAGAATATGGGAGGTATATAAACTAATGAAGAATATGGGGAAATTTTTTAACAAATTCTACATTATTATGACAAAGTTATGAGTGATTGAAGTTCAGCTTGTTTTTAGATAGCATTGGTCTAAATCCAATGATTGTCAAAAAGTTCATTAAATAGAAAATGACAAGGCTAGTGGAGCATGACCAGCTCTTATAAGCCCATCAGCCTTGTCTTCTTATGCATATTTTAATGAAAAAAAAATTCTCATCTCGAGGGAAGTATGGGTCAAGCATTTTGCTGAATCCAAACTTTGGTCGAGAGGAAAAACTCTTGGCGCCATAATCTCCCAGAAGTGCTGCCACCTAAGCTTTTTTGGAGGCGACGTTCTTTGGACCTTGGCCTTAGTCTGAAGGCCGAGAGGAGAAACTTTGTGATTTTCTGTTATTTTATTGGTTGGGAGGCTTCTCCTCTCAAAGTTTGGCCGTGATAGTGTCAAGCGGCCCTTACTTCTTTCAATTAAGAAAATTACTCCACATAGTAAGTTAATGTTGTTAAACTTGTAGTTTAATAGAGAGGTTTAGATGGGTCATAAAATTAGGGTTTAAATGAAACAAGCTATTTTTGCTTTACATTCTTGGATTCTTGGTTTAAAGTCTAAAATGGCTTTCATTTCAATATTAAGGATTTCTAGAAAACACCTTTCAATTTTTTTGTATAAATAATAGACTAGAGGTTCACTCATCAAAAATTAAAGTTCATGAAACCTAAAATCGTTTACAAAATAAATATGCAAATAAAAAAATGTAGATAACTTACCAGTTATCAATTATAAAATCACAAGAAATTCAAGAAAATCACCAAAAAAAAAATTAAAAATTGTCAAAATGAAGATAGTAACAGAATTTTGAAGAAAATTAATAAATTTCAAATCACAACTTTTTTCAATAATATTTGTCAAATTAGTGCCCAATTTAGCCATATGGATATAATCAAGTCATATTATATTCTACTTTCTATGCTTATACCTTAAATGACATTTTCCTTCAAAATTCTTCTCATGAGCCATCTGTTCAAATCTTCAAAACGAAAAGTATAATTTTTCTTTAAGAATTCAAATTGTGTTTGATTCATTATTGGTTTTTAATAATACATCAATCAAACAAAGACAAATGGAAAAAGTATGTCTTCAAGTTGAAACGAAATTTTTTAAAATTGAGATGCAAAATAAGGTCATTAACCCCTAAAGGACGAAGGGGTATTTCCACAGTTTTTCAGTACCTACAATGCCATTCTTGCATTTTCCAAAGTGAGACAAATTTGAGAATCACCATAAGCAATTTAACCGTAAGATCTTTAAAAGTAGTGGGCTATCAAAATCTATACCAAATTTTAGGTTTGGAGTAGCAACGGATTGGAAGATAATAACATGTGAAGTTTGGAAGATTAGTGAATCTCTGAAATACTAACAGTGAGTTTCTTTGTTTGACTGAAAATTGCTAATTCATAAATTTATAAAAACTTGGCAACTAAAGCTAATTGTCTTCTCTAGTATGTTAGAAACATGCACAATTTTGTTTTAGATTTTTTTGATTTACCAATTTGGAGAAAATAGGTTTGACATAAGTGTTACTCTGAATTTTATTTTCTTTAACATGGCACTTTTTGGAAAATTCAAAAGGGTTTCTGATAAATCCAAAACGGTGAAGCCATAAAAGAGTGGTCATACAAGCATTCCCAAAAAACAAAATGCTAAAAAAATAAAATCCACAAGGAGAGATCTTCATTTCAGTTTTCAATGTCTCAAAGTTTGGTTAAAACACTGACACTATAGAAACACTAACTTCACTGTAGAAACATAGGACCGACTCTGCGACTCATGTTCTTTCTTTTTTCAAAAATAAGGGTTTCACTTTTTCACCAAAATTTTAGCGAATTCTTATTTGCCAACTTGATTCTAATGAGGTTAGGAACAAAAAACACTCAAATCGACCCTTCTAGGACATTTTACGGGGTTTTCAATTTCAGACGCAACCCAAAAGTGGTTGCTTCGTCCTTTAGGGGTTAAAACAATTTTCATGTGTTAGCTTTTGTAAATGAAATCATGTCTAGATATTTTGATATTTATTTTCAGCTTATATAATTAAATCATGAATTGTCAAATTATATAATAAGTTTATTGGATACTAGGTTAATACAAATGGATACTACAATCTTAGACCTCTAATGCTTATGAACTAAAATGGAAGGTTATAGGATGGATAGAGTTTTCTTAATGCCAATATGATGTCAATAGGTTGTTATTTCACATAGATCATTACATTACATTCATCTCAATATGTCATACTCAACTTTCAACAAATAAATAAAGAAATAAAATTTTCAAAATTTACACCATTATAACTTTCAAAACTCATTCTCTAACATACTGACCTTTGATAAAAAAAATTACAACTACCACATCTAAAATGACTTTTTATTACAAAGTCACGTGCTTTCACATTACATGTAATTTCACATCATGAATTATCATATTTTCCTTTAAATTATTTTTAGTATATCTTCCCCTCCATTATTTTTCCCATTAAACAGGCATGCGATCACCTCATTGCCAGAAAACAAAAAACACGATCCAAAGCGAAAAATGCAGAGCAATCAAAAGTTTCATCCATTGCAAGAGGACTACAGTACAATGACTTATTCATATTTGTCAACGCTTGGGACCATTTGCGCTCGTGGAGGCACCACATGCAACGGTAACTCTACATAATATTCCAACAAAACTCCAGAAAAATCGCCCACATGATCACCTCCTGCAAGTAAAAATACAAACTCTAATTTAATACTATTGTAAAAAATAACAATAATAATACTATCTCATAGAAACTCCGGTCAGCGTTGCATTTCTTCCCCCGAAAAAAAGTTTAAAGAAGTCGACTTATGAATGCATGAATTCGTTGAGCAACTAGCCTGGCGGTACGTTATTGTTCGGAAACAGTGCACGTAGACAAAACGAAACAGTGGTCGGCCATCCCAATTCTACGCTAACGCAACCAATACGTCGTCACGGGTCATCCAAATCAAATTTACTACCCCATCCAGGAGACTTCGAAACCAACACTTGCAGAAAAACAGGAGAAATGAAGTGAACAACACCGATTTACAAGTTGACGCGGCGTCAACAGGTTCAACAAGTCAACTGGAATGATGTATTCCCATGTTTACGGTAAGTCATCCTCATCTTTTTGTTGTAGAAAAGTATGTGAAATCAACCATATACGTATCCAACCTGGTACCCATTTCAAAGTCAAAGCGTAAAGTCCTACGGAAGAATTGGTTTTCAACTCCCGGTTACAAGTTGCAACTGACCAGTGACGGGGCAGAACATGCAGTAACTTGTTTCATCATCGCATTTGAACAGTGGAGTGGAGTGGAGGCCCACCAGGTGGGTTGATTCGGAGTGGAGGTGAGGGGAGTGAGATTCTCATGTTGTGTAATCGTAGCTATGTAGGCACCTGCAGGGACGGATGACAACCTGAACGATGCGAAGAATTTGTCTTGGCTGGGTGAAGGAGTGTACCCAATCGAAGCAACGTTGGGAGACGGGCGATGCACATGCTGTGTAGGTTAACCTTCTCAATGATCCAAACGATGCAACGGTCATCGACTCATCATGAAAATGATTCTTTAACAATGTTTTCCAATGAGGGCTTCAGAGCCAGCTGCGGTGTCGCAGTTCCACTTGCATCCGTTTGCATCAACGTGACTCGGAAGTTTTTTATTTTTATTTTGGTTTTTGAAACGTAGTGTTGGAAGTTGGGGCCTGAACATGGAGCGAAGGTGCGACGGCTAGATATTGATTTGAAGTGTTACCTTTCGAATGATCCTTGTCAGATTCAAATCAATTAAACAAAAGAAAAGAAATCATCCTCGTTGTCTTTTTAATCAGCGCTGAAGGCGCGGTTTTCAATTGGAGCGTTCGATGTTGCGTATTGAACCTACGTGTAGACAAGTATTATTTTAAAGAGTAACTTTTCATGTGACATCGTAGTCATCATCATATGGAAGCACCGGGAACTGAAGTAGCTAGCATTGAAATTGTAACCTGATCGACCGAATGTTTGTGAAACTGGAAACCAATTGAATTTCGACGTTACCTTTCCCATGATGCTTCCCTACATCGAAATCACTCACTCTGGAAGTACTTCACTGTACGGTGTGAAATCGTAACAAAACACGTTCTCTTGACTACGAAAATTGTGTCAACTATCCATTTTCTTCCACTTAACTATAGAAATGCAACTGTATGTTATTATTTTTTCTTGCTAAGCGTCACCAGCCCCGGAATTTACATACAGTCGTTTGACAAAACGATGAGACAACAGTGATCTAACTGTTCACGGAACTCCGGAACCACCAAACGGAGGATTTTCAAAAGCAGCTCCAGAGTCGCTGTCTTCTCCCGCAAAAACGGCATTTTAATAAGATTACCGTAGGCTTGGACAAATTTGGAGAACATGAAGGCAAAGGAGTGCCAGTTTATGAAAATATTTTATGATCGGATTAAGGAACTCGTTAAGCGGCGAATGTGAAAAACGCTGACTCGCTCGCTGACGTGGGTGCTTGTTTGCGGCCTCGCCCTACTGCGTGCCGCGCCTCCCCAGTTTTCCAGGCTGTCTTGTGACGCATGAAATTCAGGCATCCAGGTTTACGGTGGATGCTCAATTATTCAACTCTTAGGCTGCTCTCCCATGGGGAGTATATATGCAACTTGGTAGCCCCCATTTGTACTCATCCTCAGCTGCTTCATCATCTTGGGGGACTCTCGGGTGCCCACCACCGCTTGAGCGTCCAGCGCAGTCTCTTAGGTCAACCAAACTCCAAGTTGAGACCGTGCAAGCTTCGGTTTTGATACGTATGTGTGGTTCTCTTCTGTATCTGTCAATTTTTGCATTTCTGATAAGACTCTACTAGCTTGTCGGAAATTTATTTAGGCTAGTGTCGTTTGATCAATGCTTTCACGAGCAGTAAGGCTTGTTGGTTCCAGGTTTGGGAGTTGCAGTCATCTAGCTGTCTGATGTTGCTGGTGCTTTTAACAAGGACAGTCGTTCATGTCTGGCATTATACTTGGGTATCATTGGAGTCCAGCCGGCAGTGATTTACAACTCAGATTTTGATGATGTAATTTTTTTTTTGGAAGCTGCAATGGCATTTGTGATCGACATCCACTTATGTGTGTAATTTGCGTGTCTGCTAACAGGATCGACTTGAGCTACGCTTGCCACTCTGTACAAGAGGCAATTTCACTTGCACATCTTGTTCATGATTTGGACAATTAGTAAAACCTAGAGCGGTCGGAGGGTTACCGACAGTTTCATATAGAATGGGGCAGTTGAGGAGTACTGGGATGTCTCCGTACAGTTTTCTTGGTTTGGCTCTGTTCATGGCCCTAGTGGCTGTGACTTACGCCCATCTCCCAATTCCAGCTGCGGATCTTCCCACGCAGTGCAATAGCATTGAACGCTGCTGCATGCCGACGCCTTACAAAGGAAAACCCGCCTATAACTTTGAGTACAAGAAATTCAAGAAGTTCAATGTGCGTCGCCCCGCTCATCTCCTTACCAAGAAGGAAATCACGAGGCTGGAGAAAGCGTACACGCTCATGAGGGCGCTCCCGGACTCCGATCCCCGCTCTCTACTCAACCAGATGAAGCTCCACTGCCTGTACTGTGACAATGCGCTCTACTACCCAGGCCAGCAGTACCCGCTTGAGGTTCACAACGGATGGTTCTTCCTGCCGTGGCACCGCATGTTCATGTACTGGCATGAACGCATTCTACAGAAGCTCCTCAAGGACGACACTTTCACTCTGCCATTCTGGGCGTGGGACAACTCCATGGACGTGAAACCTGTGCCGAATGAAATGCCGGCGCCGTATGCTAGGAAAGGGTCTTCTCTTTACGACGAAGCGAGAAACAACTGCTCGTTTCCTCCTTTTTTGGTGGATTTGGATACAGCGGGTGGTGGTTGCACGACCAAGACGCCTGATTTCATTCGGATTCAGAACGATAGGTTGCAGTACACGCAGCTGGTGGTGGGAGCGACCACGCCTTCTCTGTTTTTTGGTCTGCCATACTATTTTGGAGATTATGGTGGCAAAGGTTCCGGGACGTTCGAGGATCAGCCTCATGGTACCGTACACGCCTGGTTGGGGAGGCAAGATGCTCCGATTCTTGGCCCCCAGTATCATCCGTATGACGACATGGGCAACTTTGGTCGTGCTGCGTTTGATCCCATTTTCTATCCGCATCACACGAATGTCGATCGGATTTGGTGTTTGTGGACCCATATCCCGGGTGGAAAGAGGACGCACCCCACACACCCTGCATTTTTGAACACACAGTTTACGTTCTACGACGAGAATGCGAATTTGGTGAAGCATAACGTGTCGCAGGCTCTCGACACCGATCTTCTTGGGTATGTAAATCACTTATTATTCACTGAATCCTTCCAATCTTTACATCAGTTCCCAATTGATCTTGTGGTTGCGTGATTTTGGTTCCTCGATTACTGAATTTTGGCGTACTTTCGTTTCAGATACAAGTTTGAGAGTTATCCTACCCCCTGGATGACAAATGGAGTGCAAGCGGGGCGTGAGAACTCAATTCCTCTGTGCAACCCACTTTCCAAGAAAGCTACCGAGAGCTTGATTAGCAGCACACCGAAGCAAAGATCGACGCAAGTTCTTCTCGCAGATCCGATCACGTTCAAGGTGGCACGTCCTAAGAAGAGCAAGGGAACTGAAGTGCTTGAAATTTCTGGTATCCATATTCCAAACAAAACCGCCCAGGCACACTGGAAGGTGTACCTGTTCTATCCCAACGTCTCGTTTTTGACCGGCGCCGCTTGCCCTGAGTTCGCTGGCACCTTCAACTGGATCCCCCACGTTGGTCAAGTCGCATACAACCCCGATCGAGTCTGGCGAATGGGTGTCGGGCCCAAGCTCCTGCAGATGGGCAAGGACTACGTCAAGAGCATCGTCGTCACCGTTGTGCAAACCGGGTTTCCTTTGCAAGCTCTCACCTTCGACAGTGCCAAAATCATCTACGACAATAGTCCAGAAGTGGAACTCTAGATGATCTTGGCAACTGCTAGCTAGACCTCATAATTTCGGGGACGTTGATATTCATTCTTTTAATGGTTGTGATAGGTATTCTCACTAGTTCGGCGCCCCGGTGCTCAACTGTATGAACAGAGTACTAGCTCTGTTAACTGCGCGGAAGAGTGGTCGGTTGTGGTCGGTAGTGAGGTTGAAGTTTCTTGTTGGGATTTCACATAAAACTGGAATGTGGATTTTAGTAAGATTTAAAATCCACTTCCCTGCGAAAGCTGGTTGTGAAGTTTTTTAATTTGCTGCTTGCAAGTTGGCAACTAGCTGGAGAGTTGGTGACTATTGTAGAGTAACTTAATTGGTGAAGTTTATCATGTGCAACACACTTCATGGAACCCTGTAAAAGGAGCCCATGTACTCAGTTTCGAAGCTGAAATTCAATGTACCACCTTGATTCGATCAATTGGTTTTGGCGTTGGTATTGTAATCAAGTGACTAGTCAACAGTATAGATGAGTTTTATATGGATTTGGTATTGAAATTTGAGCACAGTGCCTGGATTCAAGTGCATTATTTCGAATCAGTTCTCGACTGTTTCGGAATCTCGTGAGTCGTCACGTACGATACAATGAACTTAATTCTCGTCGGAATGCTTCTTGACCTCTGAAAGCTGCCACCACCACTCTCCCATTACATCACCGTGACCTGAAAACCAGCTCCTGTGGATACTTTTGAATGGTGAATCATGTTATTCAATTTCGAACTCGTGGGTGAAGTTGAAACCAGTGCTTCTTTTGAGAGCATTTTGATCATCTAACCAGTACATGATTCCTTACTCCACTTGGGGTGGACCCGTCCGGTTCACGTGAAGATCTGTTGGTGTCGAGAGTACTCTGTTTCTTAACAAACTCAGATATTCTGTATGTGTTTCCAGGAATGTCGTTTCTAGCATCCTTAGAATCTTCTGGTTGTAACTCAATAGAAGAGGCACTTCCAAAATTGAAGTGAATGTATACACGAAGGTCCATAATCGGGTGCTCACTTTGAAATTTATTTACTCCCAAATCCAAATTACTTATTACTTCTAGACTTTTTAGGATAATGAAAGTGACATTATTTACTACAACTGTTCTGTACCTATGAAAATTTACATTATCACTTTACCCTCTTGCTATGCCTCTTCAAGTGAAATTTTTCAATCAAACAAAACAGTTTTGTGAGTTGTTGTAAGTCATGGATTTCTGAAAACCAAGGAAATGAGTACTTCTGCAATTCCATCATCGCTAATCTATTTGAAAGATGTTGAATACCATTTTTCGAATGAAATCTCAAAATCACCCCTGATAATAGTGTAGTACAAATTAGTCGCCCTACTTATAATGTCTAAGTTATGCAACCTTCTGCCTTGAAAGCAGTGTCCTCAAATCTGTGCAGGTGCACCGTATTACATACCACATGTGAGCATATTGAAGGTATGCACTAATTAAGCTCATCATGGTGGTTGTCACGAGTTGCCAAAGCTGTGAATATGCCGACCGGCCAGCTTCGTAGTTTCCCAGGAGCCAAGTTCGCTGGAGCTAACCCCACTGAATTATCACCCTCAATTATCAGACTCACCGGCGCCTCGGCAAAACAGGAGCGGCACAGGAACCGGAAGAGAAGGAATTGAGTTTTGTAGTTGATGTCTATGTGCTTTGGAATATTAAGGGGTCGTCACACAAGTCAAGGGCTAAGGGTAGATGAGAATCTAGACATATGGAGTATAGAATTCATGATTAATTATCTCATTAGATCTTTTCAAAACTAGATGTGTATTTGCTTATAAGTTGTCTTGAGATTTTGATAGTCTTTATATGAGTGTATAGATAATTTTATTTGCGAATATATATATTATTGAGTTTAAATCCCTTGTAAATATTTTACTAATAGCCATATGTGAAACTATATGGAATTGTGGCATTGGTCCGTGACAATGCAAAACTCAAAAGTATCATCTTCAAAAATATGCTTATGGTTCAATACGAAATCAGGACAAATTTTGATGTCTTCAAAGGTGAGATACAATTTAATTTTGACACAACAAACACATATGTCAAAGAATTAATTTCATGGGACATAGGTTATTAAAAAAATAGGAAACAGCAAGCCCTGCAAGCTTATGCAAACCGGCATTGTCAATGCATTTACTTACACACTGCATGAGCATTGGGATGACTACGCCGGGTAGTTCAACACAGCTTCAGAGAAAGAGGTTGTGTAGTATCCTTGGAGAGCACCCCAGTTGGATTGGAATCATATGCTGGACATAGCATAGCCCTACCTGAAGACTTTTTAGTACATGACTTGCATATCAATTTATATCATTTGACATTATTTGAAAAGGACAATCTGTTTTGAGAAAATTGCAGTTTTGTACCCAAGAGGATCCAGATGGTTGTAATTTATTGGTAAAGAGATTACAATTTGTATCCAATAGGGCCTGGATGTTTGAGGTTTGGTAAATAGAATATAACCTGCGAGCAGATTCTGGTCACCCAATCTTGCAGGAGCTGAATTATCCAATCAATAAATTAACCCATCGAAAACTTTTTCTTCCTTTGAAATGAAAGTTTGTTTCTTTTAGACCTATGGCCTACTCTTACATGAAAGGTAGGAAGCATTAACCCCTACAAGACAATTGTCGTAGAATGGGCTTTCACTAGTGGAAAATGGGGCGGGGGCGAGGCTGCCATTGACGGAGGCAACGACCTGGCCTGTGTCGTTCGACGCGCGTCGTTGCCCACCCCTCCCTGCGTCGAACTGGTCGTGTGTCAGTACGCTTCGCTGGCTTCGCGCGGGCTGGCTCATAAATATATATTTTTTTTTTCGGGCAACAGCTGCCGGATTCCTTACTGCCCCTGCTTTCGGCTAAAAAAATTGCTGGATGACGATTTTCCGAGGGACTGTACCAGTGGAACTTCTGTTCACTCTTGTTCGCGTTAAAAATTTATACTGTGTCTCGTTAGTAAATAAGTTCCTTTTTGTAATGTGTTTCATTTATACCCGGCACGATGACCTGACGCTATTGTCAATATTGAGACCCGGATGAAGTGACGTCCACGACAATTCCTGAAGTTAGATATTGGGTACTGATACTCGGTTGATAATCGGGCTCGTGATAGATTCATATTGAAACCCTCTTCTTAAGGAACTACAGAATTGATACCCGGATCTGCTGCACATGACCGGTGCTAATTCAATGTCCGGATTAAAAGGGTGTCCAGCTCTAATATTGGTGAACGAAGCAGAGACACGAATATCTCATTTATTATCATTCGGATATTGATTAATTTAGAAAACGCAAATTTAAGTGGCTATAATGAAGGTATTTATATCGCATATAGTATAATCTACCGAAATAGTCTTCAATCAGAAGATACTGCTCTGTACCGACAATCTCTGTCCTAACAAAACATTTACTCTGCCGACACGATCATATTCAAGAGCAAATGAGAATTCAGCATATAAGATATGGACGATTTGCTTAAAATGCAAAACATATGGTTTAATTTTTTATTCCAAATCCCTAGACGACAGGGATTCATACATGTCAACCGCGTAGAATTAGTTCTGTGTTCTAATCCACAGTAGATTCAAATTGACAGCCTTCTTCTGCAATCGCAAGGGAGTGGATCCACTGCGAAGAGGCCATCGTCTGCCATCCGCATCCACTTCAGGAAGAGGTGCTCGAAGCATCTTGCACTTTGTAAGGGATTAAGCATCGCGAATCCCACATGAGCAGCTCATGACGTCCACGCTTCGGAGGCAGGGCACATTCCAGGTGTTTGCGATCATCTGCTGTAGCGGGGTACAGAACTTGGACGGAGTTCTTGAAAACTCGCAGAACGTGAATCCATTGGACCCCCGCCGGGCATTGGGGTCCATCCTTGACTGCCTTCGACTTCGGACCCGGGCCAGTTCGGCCAGCGGCAACAACGACTTCACCATGATCGGGATGAACGATCCATACTGGCTTTTTTGCTGGGATTAGACTGGAGGTATCTCGTGGTGGTTGGAATTCGGGAGGGATTCTAGAGCATACTCCCGTCTTTCGCACCCTCACACCCCTAGTTAAAACCCCACAATCAGTATGCTTCGTACTCACAGGTAGAATTTGTCCAGTGCCGCATATCGTAGCCTGCACCCCCTCTTTCGAGTTCTCTGGCCCCTTCGAGATCATGTTGTTTTCGCGGCAGCTCTCCGGTGACGTCATTGACGGTGCGCATTCAGAGAAGGTATGTTCCTCCTGGTGATCTCTATCCGGTGCCAGTAGTATCGTCTCTCCGCTCAGAGGCGAGACTGCGTTCATGTGGCTCTCCGGCTCAAATTCCAAGGCATCTGCACGAAGAAATAGAAGTTGCTATCACTGTCAAGAACATCGTCGTGTCCATGGTTTACATTGACCCCTTCGTTGTAACACATCATATTGCGTGTCTACACGCTGCAATCATTCACTTCACGTACCATGTGGTATAACAAGGGGATCCTCTGCATTCGGAATGATGAGTGCTTCGCGTTCATGTACAACGGTTTCAGATGGGTCGGAAATTGTAGCGACCATATGTGGCGCTGGCTCTTCATTGGCAACAGCTGTCCTGTTTGATACTGCGCCTCCTTTTATTAATTGCAGGAGCTCTGTCAAATTGTTTTGAAGAAAGTCCATCCGGGACTCCATCCCCTCTTTCCAGGAATCGGACAGCTTATCCATTGGAGCTGAACGCTGTAAACTGCTATTCCCCTACGTACGCAACATTGAAGGCCACGTTAGAATCACTGTAATGCTCATCCCCTAATTCAATAGAATACCACACGAGTCGGGCATAGAAGCCAAGAGTGAAGACGTACCTGTCTCAAAGATGTGGAGTTAACTACTTCAGGAGAGTGAGCTTGGGACCCTAAGGTGCCCGTTGCTGCGTATTCCGTCTGCGCATCCATGACCCAGTCACTGCACATTGGTGCGTCGTAAGGGTTTGCATACTGCGTACATAACACATGTTAGAATAAATCTGCCTGGTACAAATGGAGGACACCGAATATACATATTCCAAGGCACATCAATTTATAACAAGAACTTCAAGGTAAGAAGTCACCTTCAGTGGCTGAGAGGTAGGAGTATGGAAATCATCGGAAGCCGTGGAAGTCCTCCTGTAACGTGTTGGTGTCAGCTCTGAGTCCTCTTCACTGCAGAGAGGAACATTTTTTCCCACCTTAGACCGAATTCCTTTCATGACTGTAGTCTTCGCCTTCCCCTCCGGACTCTCCCAGAATTCTCGGAGTTTAGCAAAGGCCTCGTCTGGGCAGTCTTGATGTTGTCCTCCCTTACTCAGGACATAATACTTGTGCCACTTATACCTATCATTCGCCAAGATCATCGACAAGTACGAAGAAAGAATCCCAGGTTTTACTGGATAAACGAACGAGAATCGCAAGTCCAGCTCCCGCTGGATTGTTTGAAGTAACCACTTCCACTCTTTAGGCTCCTTGCGGTATTCTCTGATTTTCCTGTCCACTGTGAGTTCTACGATTGACCTTACGGCGGCTTGCCATTTCCCTCTGTTCCCTATTATCTCACCCTCCGGATTTGTTAGAATGGGGTACCTTATTTGACGACCCTCGGCATGGGCAATTCTTTGCATGTTGTACGCTTCCGTTTGCAAATTTCGGGCTCGACGCTTAGCCATTGCCTCCCGTTCTCTCGTGGCTGGGCTTCGAGGACGTCGACCATTCACATGGCCTTGCATGTCCATACCCGTCTCTACATTCTCCGTCACGGAAGGAGGAGCTGTGTGCGCGGGTCGACGAATCAACTGTGGGAGCCTGCGGTTAAATGGAGAGGAACCGCTCCTCCTTTCCACGCTGGTTGTAGGAAAAATTACTTGCTCAAAGTTCTGCCTGCGAAGTAATTCCATGGACCATCCACCTGAGGCTTTGTCTTGCGGGGACCCGTTCTCTGGCCAATGCCGTGCTGCGCTGGGTCCGATGCGCACCTGCGTCTCAGAACACACACCCGAGACATCAGTCACGGAATATGAACTGTACCATATCCTAGCCACTCTCAGATTCTACTTTAGGGTCCCCGATGAAGACAACAAAATGTATACACTGAATTCTGCGTTACACCTTCCTTCGGGTGAACGTGGGGGAAACCAACTTGTATCGTCCTGAGTAAACAGATATAATCATACGAGAATAACCAAATCCTAGCTGTGAAAAAATCAACGGTGGACTCTAGAGCATTAACAGTTCTCCAAAACAAAAAAACGCATACAAGGACCATCAATTGATCAATTGTTCCTCTATGCTTTTAATTCCGGTGGGTTGGAGTTACCCTAAACCAAGATAACAGTGCACCAGAAACTTATCAGAACTTGGACTTTCTCACAGCACATGACACTCTACAATAAAACCATGCCCTAAATGCAAACAAAGTACAAAACCTAAACTTCAAATTCTAGAGGCCATCCACCTAACGCCCCGACGCATACAATCGATGTGAGAATTGTTTCAAAGACGTAATCCCATACTACATATTTCAGAATAATTCTTCTTCATGAAGCTCTACATCTTCGCAAAAATCCAGCGTTCTCTATGAATACTCAAGGTCAATTCTACTCTCTTCCACTCACCCAATTCTACTCTCTCCCAATCACCCAAACCTAGACCGCAGGTACATGCGTTGCGACGACTGGAAATGCCGTGAAGATCTCGGTAAATATAACCGGGACATACCTTCGAAACCATATCATTCATGCAGAACCTCACTGGGCGAAGGAATAAAACCTGATTCGACGGGGTAGGTGATGTCCGCGCATTGCCAGTGCCTGGGTTCGGCCGCGACGACGCCATCCCTTTCCTGGAGAGACCTCCGTAACATCGCCGGAGCTCGAGAGACGGCAGACTAACACCTACCGCGGATCGACGGGATAAGTACTCCTCATATTCAGAGTCTCCAGAGCAGCTCCCAGATTCGGAGAAAGACGTCATTCTTGTCGACTAGGGTTTAGGGCAAATCTGTTCCTTGCAGCGGCGCTAGATCGTGACTACGTTGCATGCCCACGAATAGACAAAACCTCGAATTAGAAATGGCGCCTCTTGGGTGGGCAGCGCTTTCCACTCTAGCCGCTTCAGACTGACATAAATGTCTCCTACATTAAGGATGTCCGCTATACTTTCCATGCTTAAACTTCTCGGAAAGCAATGTCCACACTCAGATTCTACGAAAGTCGTTCATGTATATCCCTTTGTCAGCAGTGGCAATCGCGGAGGAGGCGGCCCCTACATGAATGACATTCCGGTTAAGCATGTAGCGAAAACTCTTTCCGACCACAACCCTCTACCGCCGGACCCCAGCCATGGCCACGTCTCCATTGCTCGCTTACGAGCATCTTCTATGCGAAGAGGAGGAAGGAGAAGATAAGTGGTGGTTTCTTCGGAGCGTGGCAGCAGCAGGTCATGCCAATAGCTCCGGTCCAGTTCTTGGGTCAGCTATGGATGATGTAGGATCAAGTGAGCTCAGCAGTACCGTTGTCGGTCTCGGTGGCCACGAAGGAGTTCCAGTCGATGAGGAAAGAAGACTCGGTAAGAGGGAGACAGCCATGGTGGACATACTATGCTCAAAGTACACTTTAGGTCGGGATTTCAGAAAGGATCTTCTTAGCTTCGTTATTCTTCTTTTATCTCTGCAGGCAGTCGAAGTTGTTAATGCCAATGGGGAGGAGATAACAAAAAGTGATGTCCACAGTGTGATGAATTGCTTCGATCTGCTGTCCAGTCTCAACTGTTTCTGCGTAATACTGCTGACCTCACTCCTCGCGTTTTTTATGTTCGAGAGGATACGTGAAGCTCTGGGGAGTGTGTTAGAGTATTTCGGAACACTTCCGGCTGAATTGAATCGGAGATTAAGGGGAGAGGAAGTGAACGAGTTTGTGCTATGGCAAGGGTTACCGCGTAGGCAGTTCTCAGACAGATCTCTTGAACGTAGAGCGTCCATTGTTGCAGATAGTAATGGCTACGGATCTGAGGAGATGACGGAACCACTGGACGAAGATGCATACGGACTCTGGTCCGAATGGTACGAAAACCTTACTGAGGAGTTAGATCACAATCTTCAATGCTGGTCTCCAAGATAGAGTTCGGGTATCCATAGTTCAAAAGTCCATTGCAATCTTTCAAGTGTACGACTTTGATATAGACGGTCGAGGCTCGTCAAATTAGGGGTTCGCATACCCAAAACTGCAATTGTATATCTGCGAAAGTCTATTACGGATATTCAATCTTATACGGATTTCCCTACTCTAATTTAGTCAGTCACTTCTATGCATGTGATGTCTTTTAGGGATTGGCAAACAAAGACGCGAGGACATTGCAAGTCCTGTGTGCACGTTTAGCATTCCACAGATGTACAATTCTGTAAAACACTGCCTTGGAAGCCCGTTCAATTCAAATTCCATGACGTAACGGTCCATATTTGCAATATATCTCCTATGGATTCTGGACAGACCGTACTGACTCATCACCAAGAAATCTTTATGGGAAGAAGTTCGACTCAATATTTCGGGGTTAATCCAAAGGTACTTAGCTAGTCACTGTCCACTACAAGGATACAACCATTGAACCTTCACTTCTTTAGAACATACAGACATAGTTGCACTAATTTAAAGCGAATGATTCAGTCTGGCCCGATCAGGGATTCAGCGTTACGAAAGCAACGACTGTAAAGTTCAGTGTTCAAGATATCCGAGTGGAGCAACAAAGAAGAACACTTAATGACGGAAAAAAATTCGACCTACAGGCCGGGTGACGGTCACTGAATGTCTCCATGACCACGTACAGCTCCACACAAACCAGCATACGGGAATTTCATCTCAAGCAGTATGTGACTTCTGTGACGTGAAGTCCAAGTTTTGGAAAATTAATGTATCCGTAGGCACTTACCCGACTCCTTCCCTACTGTCCTCCGCGGCTCTCCTTCTCCATGAACTCCGTAACTGCGTTTATCAGAGCTTCTTCCTTTTGTAAGTACGCGGTTGCTCTTTGTTGCCTTCTGAGCAGTGCTTCGTACTTATCGATAATTCTCTCTACTGCAGTCCTCGCAGCTTCCACGATGGCCTCAAACAATCTCAGTTTACGAGTGACTCTCTCAAGCTCGAGGGTTGAGGTACTCAGAATTACCTCCGTGATATCTGCCATTGGTCGAAGTCGATCCAGAGTACCCTGTCCAGCACCGCCGGATATGGCGGACGCCAATTCAATGGTTGTTTGTTCCCTAACGTCATTAGCTTTGTTGTAGTTTTTTTCAGCACGTCTGTGATGGCGCACCATGTCTTTGTGTTTTCCTTTAAGCTTAACCTGTTTGTCTTGAGCGACAACAAGTTCTGACTTCACGATCTCTTTCTCCGCGGCGGAAGCAGCGTACTCGTCATGGATCTTTCTTTTCTTTCGCCTCGCAGCTGCTACCACTTCGTTGTTGATGATTTGCAGGCCTTTGACGACATCTTCTTCTATTCCGCATACGCATTGTACCTCTTCTCGTCTACGTGGCCGGGGTCTCAGGTCACGTTGCCGCACTTCCAACTCAGACATTTCCTCTGCATCGTCACTCTCCTCTTTCTGTACTTCATCCTGAAAGTAGCCACGGACGCGTTATAACTCTTAGTCAAGCATATGCTTCACAGGTGCACAATGAATACGACGAAGTTGGTACACGGGACTTACATGTGCGTTTGGTACGTGCGCTCCAGAGGAATTGCCAGAATGGTTCCGAGCAGGCATCTGTTTCCTGTGATTCCAGGGGAGGGGGATTGTCACATAGAAGAACTTATCCAGTGGAATAAAGGGTGATTTCTTGTGCGCTGCGAAGCACCGTAGAATGGCAAATGCGAGCCAATTAACCTGCTCCCCTGTGGCTTCCACAAGTAGTCCACGTGCAAAGTGCAGTGGGATGATACGGCGTTCTAGATAACGCTGATGGACTCTCTCATAGAGTTCGGTCACGTACAGATTGTAGTCCTCTCCATCGTCCTCGCGCAACTTGTAACCGCGATGAGCTCCACTCACACCCTCGACAATATCAACCGGTGGTCCGTAATGAAAGACAACATCCTTCTTCGGGAAGACGTGACGACTGGCGGGATCAGCGGGCATAAAACCAGACGGATTAAGAAGCATGCATCTCCGAAACCAGGTCTCCTTCCGAGCTCTACTTCTCTCGTCCATCGAAATGCAGACACCGCCTTCCCTCTACAATATGATGTTGGAGGAATGGAGAATCGGCGAGGAGATGGATTCCAGAAGGGCGCCGAGATGTCTTGCAGATAGGGAACTACAGAGGGTGGACGTACGCTGCTTTGAGGTGTAGCACCTCTAGGGATTCATTGACAATATTGGATGCGTCCTGGACGTCAAGTTCTGAGTACAACTTGTTGCGTTGGGAAAATTTCCAGGACTGTACGGAAGATCGCCAATAATGGTACGCAGTAATGGCCGTCACGGAAATGATGATTAGACAAACACGTAAGTCTGCGCGGGCTTACCCTTAAACCGTGGCTACTGAAGGAGGGACACGGTCTTCAGCGGAGTTCTCCGCGTGTTTTAATAATATCTGGGCCGTGATATACGGGTCCCCAAAGGTATCCGGTTATTAATGCAGACCAGGGTCGTTGCTATGGTATCGGTCCGGATATCTAGCAGTGCCTTCGGTTATCGCGCAGTCTTCTGAAACTGAGTCCCCGAGAGTGAGCTCACCTTTTTTTCGCCATCTCCGAAGTAGGTCACTTACACGCTTAAGCCGAACTCCGTTCACACTCGCCATTCGAGAGACATGGTGAACCCTTCCGGAATAGCAATCCTTGCATACAGTGAAGCGGTCATGATCCTGTTGTATCGGATGTTGTACTAAAAATGCCAGAGCACGGAAGATGACGAGTGGCGCCTATGGATCCCACGAGTTACAGCGAGGTTTCTTAAAAAACTTACAAAGGTGGGGTCCGGCGATGGTTTTCTTTTATTAGTGCGCACTGTCCTCCTCGTTGACGTTCGTAAATCCACAGTTCTCGACATGCATCTATTGTAGACGGAGAGTCCATAACAGGAAAAGGGACGTTCATGAATTAAACCTAATCCAGAACCGTCGACGGCCCTGTACCCTAAACCTTCACGACTGCATCGGCCAAAACTGGGCGATTGAGTTGAGCACAATTGGCAATCGACAACCGCAGACAGGGTTCTCAAAGAGTACGACCTCCAGAAGACGACGGGACAATCGCGGTTGAAGGCCACTTAGGCAAACCGTAGACTTTGGATAACGACAGCTCAGTACACTTCGGTCCCCAGCATTGTAAGTTCCTTGTAACTAATTCGATGTTCAGGGAAACGGTATGTGGATTTCTCTGGGTCGATTGTACGTACTCTAGAGTCAAGTCGTTCATGTATTTCATTTTGTTTCCAAAGAACGCCATAGCTGTTTTTTGCATTTCTTAACCGTGTCAATGCCCACAGAGTAACATCGCCATGGCCAACGGACGGAGGTTGCCATGTACCGCCTTTGAGAGAATTCTAGCCCGGGATGCGAAGCTGCTCACGCGGGAGGAGGAGTGGGCGGAACGAAACAATTATTTTTTAGTGAAATGTTTCTGCAACATCTGTGTTGGGTCGCCCTCTTCACGGCGCTCTCCAGCGATGTGCAGGAAGCACCTAACAGACTTTGGTAGGCACCCCTACTACAGGGGGAGAACACAGGTACGATATCCCGCATACATTTTTTCCTCTCCTGAATGAATTCGAGAGCAGGTGAGTCGGTTCACATACACAGAGTCTTAGAAGGGTCTCGGACCATGAATGTTCGTAGTCTATTATTCTAATGCTTCGGTCGTAGTCAATTTATTTTTTTCCAAATCGGCTGTGCATGGAATCGTGATGAATGATTTATTGCCAATTCATTGAGAGAGTCCACATAATTCGCCATCGTCAAATCCTGACACCCAGCAAGGAGGAAGAACGGATTCCTTGTATGATTTCAATTAGTGGAAGACGATATATAAAAACCAGAGAGCTCAGATATTTTTGTATGGGGACGTTTTTGGGAGGTATGAGTTTGATCTACGCTTGAACTGAATTACTCGCATGGATTTTTACACACAGGGAGTTCCAGGAGACTCCTCTGACGAGGAATGGGAGAGCTATATAGAAGAAGAGTATGGCCGGGCAGGGAGGGCGAGGCTATTGCGAGAGTCCGCTGCTGAAGCGGATTCGAATTTGGACATGACGGGTATGGTTCACCACACTTTCCACCAATACGAAGAAATGGTGGGAGTCGCTGAGGAGGAGCCGCAAGGAGAATTTGTTGAACCGGAGGTAGCTTCGCCACCATTAAGTCCTGTTGCTCCAGTGCCGCAAGAGGCAGAAGACGGCGTCGAAAACCTCGTACCACCTGCCACCGGAGAGACGGACGAAATCTCAAATGCCCAGAGAATCCTCGAGGAATCCGCGAGAACTCTTCTCTTTGCCGGATCCCGGTTGAGCAGTCTCAGCGCAACAATGATACTGCTACAGTCATGCCGGACACACAAGTGCACGTCGGCATTCATTACCGAGCTTTTTACAATTCTCCGTAACGCGATTTTACCCGACATTAACACACTTCCAGGAAGTGAGTATGCAGCTACAAAACTTCTACGGAAACTTGGCCTAAACCACATCGACATCGACGTCTGCCCTAACGGCTGTATGCTATATCGAGGTGATGAGGAGCACAAGGAATCCTGTTCGAAGCCGACTTGCCGTGCTCCCAGATACAAGCGTGCTGGATCCTCTCGCGTGGCCCAGAAAGTGCTGAGGTACTTTCCATTGATCCCGCACCTTCAGAGACTGTACAGCACTCCAAAGCTAGCTGAACTTCAGACTTGGCACAGTACCAACAAAAGCGTCGACGGAAAAATGCATCACGCTGCTGATAGCAAGCAGTGGCAATTTGTGGATACATTAGACCAATCATTCACAGAGGAGCCCCGTAACGTGAGGTTGGGCCTCGCCACCGATGGACTTAATCCGTTCTCTGTAAAGAGGTCTACGTGGTCAACCTGGCCAGTGGTTCTGATAAACTATAATGTACCTCCATGGATGAGCACCAAGAAGGGTTTCTTGATTTTGAGCATGATTATACCTGGACCGCAGTCCGTGACTGGAGCGTGCTTCGACGTATACTTAGAACCGCTCCTTGAAGAACTTCTTCTGCTATGGCAGCCAGCTGGAGTCTTGACCGTCAACGCCTCTCGATACAGGAATGAGGCTACTTTTAATTTAAGAGCCGTTCTTCTCTGGACTTTGCACGATTATCCAGCTTATGGCGTAGTTTCCGGGTGTGTTACTAAAGGCTATGTTGGCTGTCCTTGTTGCGCGGAGCAGACCTCTTCTCGACGTTCAATTGCACTTAGAAAGAACGTGTATTCGTGCTTCCAGTACCGCAAGTGGTTGAATCAAACTCATCCACTACGGGAGGATACAGTTAACTTTGGCGGATTAGTGGAGCATGCCTCTGCTCCGACACGCCCCACTGGAGCAATGACCATCCGACATGGCATGCTACGACAGACCTTTCTTTACAATGGGGGAACCCCGAAGAGTTCGGATCCAGCTAGAAGATTTGGAATCAACCGGGTGTCCATACTATATCAGCTTCCATATTGGAAGGTGAGTCCAAGCCCATTCTCACAGCCTCAACTGTTCAAATTGATCAAGCTCATGTATGCACGATACTGACCGACATAGTATTCTTGCATTACGTATCTTCTGGAAATATGTGGAACGTGATGTTGTGATCGCATACTATGCACTCTTCCTTTACGCTCTCGAATGAGTATGCCTAGTTACAGTTGAAACGTCCCGTAGTAGCAGAAGAGTAGCTCATGTTGTGTCTACACTTTGCACGATAAGTCCTGGAATTCCTGTAGAGAATCTGAAATCTAAGATGGAGTATGTCACGCTACGAAGAAGTCAGACAGTTGTAATACTGGCGAGGTTGTTGCTTCATTATCTTTCAACGTAGCCGGAGCCGGTCTTGCCCCATCGTTGTGGCCCGTTTCATCCCCGAGATTTGGACTGTGCGTCAAACGCCTAGCATTTACTCCTGCTCACATATAGAGAATTCTATGTACTCCAGATATGCTTCACTTGGGAATTCGTCTTCATCACAATGTAATCCAAATCTCAGGAATGTTACTCAGTTAGTCGATGTACCAATCCGGATTGACGCTGAATGGAAAAATTATCAGAAATGTCATAGTTGTGCATAAAGTCTGAGTGTTCGGATGTACAGGGAAGATGGGTATGTACGGATAGGAACAGTGAGGACTTCTTGGAAAGGGATGTACCGTTCGCCCTTGGACCGTTAGTTATGTTAATTTATTTCCAGTGCGTGATCTCCGACATGGCTGGTAAATTAATTTTCTGTTGCAAGTAGTTTGATGCAGAACTGATGTCTGGACGCTATTGCAGTCATGAGTGAAAGTCTTATTGTACCTGAGACTTACTCTTGTTGTTGAATGCCCTTATTTTAAGTTATATTTAATTCCTCAATTTGTAATATCTTAGTTTATCATAGGTTACGACTGAACCTTGTAATGCCGTTCCTCGCGACTGATTTAGTGCTGTTCCGCCTTTGCATGTACAGTGGTCAGTTATTCTCCCCGTTGGCTAATCTTTGGTGGGTAATTCTTGTTCAGGAGCTACCGATTCGACACCTTGTGGATGTCATGCACACTGAAAGGAATATTTCCGCCAATATTCTGAAGCACGTTATGGGTGACAACGACACCGAGGACGTCAGGAAGGATATGGAGCAGGCGCAGGTGATGCCGCATTTGTGGCTCCAGGCAAGACCAGACTCGCAAAGCTACTTACAACCGCGGGCGCCGTATGTCTTCTCGGAAGCTGAGCGCAGATCTTTTCTACGTGTTGTGGCAACCACGAGCACTCCCACTGGTTTTGCCTCCTCTCTCCAGAAGCATGCAGATAAAGATCGTTTGGCTGGTTTGAAATCTCATGATCACCATGTGCTTTTACAACAAATAATGCCAGCAGCTATTCGAGGCAGTCTACAAATTGGACCTCGGAATGCGGTTATCAGGATGGGTGCCTTATTCAGCAGAATATGCGCAAAGGTAATTGATCCTCTTGAGATCCCCGCTCTTATGGATTACGCAGCGGAGACTCTATGTTTGTTCGAGCAGTATTTCCCTCCAAGTTTTTTCGACATCATGACGCATTTAACCGTCCATCTCGTAGAAGAGTTAGAGCAGTGTGGTCCGGTACATACCCGCTGGTGTTATCCCGTGGAGCGGTATATGGGAATTCTTGCCACTTATGTCCGTAATATGGCACGACCTGAGGCTAGCATGGCCTCAGGTTACAAGGACGACCAAGCTCTCGCATTCGCAACAGAGTACTTCGAGGACTTCCCCCACTCCCGACGTCGGATTTGGGACGCAGAAGAGGAGCTACGTGATTCAGGGGAACTAGTAATGGGGAAGAGGAAGTGTATTTCTTTGACTGAAGAGGACTTGTACGACATACATGAGTATGTTATTGGCCATTCCGAGTTCACTGCCGAACTCCTTCGGTATACGCCTATCTCCTTGTTTTTTTATGTCATTTTTTATTTCCCACGTCAGGGTCCTTATTTTCTGAGTTGTTTCTCTATGAATTAAATCTAACCTATGCCTATGGGATCACCGTACTTGTCCATCAGGGAATACACTGAAACGAAGGAGAATCGTGTGCAAGGGAGGCGAGAATTTCGGCTTGCACAAATTCGCACGCAGCCGGGAAGGAACGTAACTTACCCAGAGCACTTGCAGTTACTCCCCCCTTTTTCAGTCTGGCTCCACGAGCATGTGCAGAGCCTAAGAGCATCAGATTTCCCCCTCGATGAGAGACTCGTACAGCTATCAAATCCGCCATCAGCAGCAGCAGAATCACATGAGTACATGTGGGCGTATGGAGCGCTATTCCGTTGCCTCGAAGATGAATCTATGCGTTCGTACTCCACCTTTGACTCTGGTGTGAGTACCTCTGTCAGCGAGAGAGCAGTAAGCAGCATCGAGGTCGGCGTTTTGAAGAGAATTTACCGTGTCTCCTTCTCCGGTTGGGGCGTGGTCATGATGAAAGTGGAATGGATTAAACAAGAGATGCTGAGGAAAGATGGCATGGGATTCTGGACCTGTAATCTGGAAGGGCGGGACGACCGTCGACGTATGAATCCATTCCTACTGCCTGCGAATGCTGAGCAAGTGTTTTTCGTGGAAGACGTCGTCACACCCGGTTGGAGCGTCGTATTGAAACATGAACCGAGATCTCGCCGTGTAGTTGGTAGTGCTGTCAAAGCATTCGATTATACTTCCACTCACGAAATTCTCAGCCATTTTGGAAGACCCGTACCAGTGCAGAATGGGCTTGATCCTACCAACCATGAATTATTTCATACTCGTGAAGTTCCTATGACACGAGTAGCTGAACTGGAGGCGACCCTCCACCGTACAGAGGATGATGCTCACTTCGACGATAATGAGTATGAAGACGAAGACGACTCGAACATCCGGGCACAGTAGTCTTCTAAATCCAAAGGCATTCAGCACCGCTGGTCAGCAGTGCACCCTGAATGAAACAGGTTTTATAGACTCATGGCATACCTGATATTGTCCATGTCTCAGAATGTTCGGTGGTTTGTCGACGCCACAAATTTTTTTTTTCTATCGTATTCTCTAGCTGGAAGTGATTAGCTTGAGGGAATTAGGAACGATGTATGCACGGAAGGCGTCGGAACTTACGCTCTTATCAAGAGAGAATCCGAACACGGCTGCTTTCAGAACGACTGAAATAAAAGTTTCTGAATAAAATATCACGGGTGTTATAAACTGTGTAAACATACAGTAGTTGGGAATGCTTGCAGAATGAGGTGGTTGCCAAGTGAACGAATAACAGTGTACGTCCAGGCAGTACACCTTTCGTCCAACTGAACGAGAGCAACACCACGACTCTAAACAAAGAAAGTACTCGTGTCGGAACAACTAACGTCCACGTGGTTAGGGGGGCCCTTGGATTCCCACTGAAACGTTCTCAATATTACCGTCAATCAGAGGACAGAGAAATATAACTCCGTTGGAGAAACACACCGGATGTGCCAGTTTATCGGTTAGAGGAACAGTATTTCTCATCACCTGTACACCCCAGTGATAAAACATCAGCGGGCAGGATGTGGGAGCGTAGGGCAGCGGGGAATTATCACTGCGAATACCTCGGTGGTCCCACTTGTAAGCGGTATGAACCGCGCGCCAGAAGGCCTCCGTCGCTGCCACTGCCGTCCTGTATGCTCATTCGCCGAATCATCTCATTGGCCAGAGGCCGGCTCAGAAACGACTCACTCATCGCCCAACGTCGTGAGCCCTGCGTCGTATTAGACACGGTTCCACTAGTGTTTTTTAGAATTCAGGCATGTACCTGTGACTTTAATTTAAGTCGATATTTTTTGAAACTTTTTGTGAATGTAGGCCATAACAAGAAATTTGAGGGATTTTTTTTTTCTTTTTTCAATTGGACATTTATAAAAATAGTTGTGGTACCCGAAGCGGGAAAAACTGTTCGATAGGCGATTTGGGCAGCCATGCTAAATACATCTGTTACCTTTGAGTTTTTTTCTAAAATATTTAATGTTGTCATCTTCGAGATTTCCCAAAAAAAATACAACTTTTAGTGCATAATGTTCACTCCACAAAATATCGAATTTTCCTCACCGTTTTGGGCACTGTACTAAAAATATTTCTTCTTTCCTTCATAAAAGATAGATTCAAAAATATTATTTTAGGTTTTTTCTTTTTTTCAGTGAAAGGATGGACGTCAATCTTTACTTTTACCATTTGGATTAGGACTTTATTAAATAATGGAATTTTTAGGAAAGAAATAAGATTTAGCATTCTTGTGTATTCAACTTAATAAAAATATTTTTTTCAACATGCTACACTTGACTTTTGAGTGTAATTTTTTTAATACAATTAGTTAACTTTAAAATCAAACTACATACCTGACATCATTTGCGTGCCGACGAGCGCCTCGTCAGCCGAAGCGAAGCGCACCGCGACGAATTGGAAACCTCAGCAATGACCTTACAACACTCTTCTTCTTTGTTTCTCCGTCTCTCTTGCTCGTTCTCCAACACTCTGCTTTGTCCTTCGCATGCTTTAGTCTTCTTTGACATGCATCAAAACCCCGAAAATCCATAATCCAAAAACCAAAGAAAAAACTTGGATTTGAAAATCTTAGTCAAAAATCTTGTCAAAAATCTTGTCAAAAAAGTTTGTTTTCAAATTTCAATTGCTATAATCTTCTAATCTCTACGGTCAATTATATTAAATTTTTTTGACCTATCTATTAGAACAATCTTGTTGAAGATCTTATGTAGTTAGAATTATAAAAAACTATTTTTTTAGACATTCATGCTTTTTACATTGGAAATGGCAATTTTGGAGCGTTCTTTGGTGAAACATAGTCAAGGAACTTTAGTGGTTAACCCCTAAAGTTCTGAGGGTATTTTTCATCAAAACTGCCTCAAAACAGCCCCTCTTCAAAGCAAGGTGGATTTTGCAAACTTGGGGTCTTTTTTAGTACATCTAACCGTAAGATCTTGTAGCTAACTTCTATGTCTACATGTCCACCAAATCTCAAATACTTATTCCTCACCCATTGCAAGATCGTAACGTTCAAAGTAGAAAAAAAAGTTTTTTTTCCCTGCAAAGAAAGGGGACAGCAGAGTTTTGAAGGCCCAAAAAACCATTTTTTAAAGTAGATATGGAATGAATCTCTCTATATTATTGTTCCTAATTGAGTTAGGTACATGTCCAAAAAATATCATATTCAAAAAAGTTGTGGAAGATTTCCAAAAACATCATTTTCCGCTAGGGGGTATGCTGAAATTCACATACAAAGGCCGTTTTCTGACAATAAAAATAGCATATGAAAAATTGTTGGATTGAAAATCCGAACAGTGGAAACATGCTCTACTGCCTTTTCTATAAATAGAAATTTTTATTTTGGAAAAGTATCAAAATCTCAATTTTTGGTGGAATTTCAAATTTTCATCTTTGGGCAGATTTGGGCAGATTTGGGCAGTTTTGGGCAGAATCTGCTGCATTCACAGTGGCTTAGAAAATTTCAGCAGCTGCCCATTGAGCAGCTTTTGACACTTAAACCTTCATAACTTTTGATCCCGATGTCGGAATTGAAAATTAAAAATATGCACACGGGGCTCTTGGAACGGCACACTTCCATTTAAAATTTCAAAAAATCACGATTCAAATTGCAACTGTAGGTACATGCCTAAGTTTCAAAAAAGCCCATTCTAGGACTATTGTCCTTTAGGGGTTAAACCACTAGATGAGGATACAACAAATATATGAAATTAAATTATGTAGAAGTCGATGCTATCGTTGCCAAGATACATGTTGTACTCTATTTGCAATAAAGAAGTTAATCGCATGAGCTTTTATAGAGCCTTTATATAGCCTTTGGAGTATCAATGAACTTCTTATATTTTTCAATTACTTAATAGAATATCTCTTGAATGTCTACAATTGATCTACGCAACTCCAGGTCAAAAATGGTAAGATTGCCCTCTTCCATGATCTTTACAAACAGTATGCTACTCTTTGCGTCCAACTAGATTACATAGTTTAACAACCAATATTATTAAAAGGCAACAATTGAAGGGGTATCAAATACAAATAACATGAAGAGTCATCAATATCAGTGAAGGAAATCATTTGACAAATTATAACCTAGTTGCATTAATAAAATTATCAAAGAGACTTGTGTTGAACAATGTATGTTAGATCTTAAAAGATGTATGAATTAAGATAAAATATCTCATTAAATTATATATTTCAAACACATTACCAATGTCTAAGGCAATGTAACAATGAAACTTTTGGAAAATAAGATGTGTCTTGCAACTAAAGGACATTGCCAACTTGAATCAAAATGTAGAAGTTTTAACAAGAAAATTTTGTTAAATCACTACTCTAGTTGAAGACGCAGGAAGGGGCCCGATGGTTGGCCAAGTAGCAAAATTCCACATCCACGACACGACTTTCCAGCCATGGTGATCACGCTGATGAGGCATCAGTCATGAAGTGGGATCAACAATATTTCATAGTCCGCTTCAATTCCTACTCCTTGCCCCGTTGGTTTTCTGACCAAGTGTCAGAGGCACAAGAAATACACAAAGAAATATATCAAGATCAAAGATAATGGAGTAGATTGATAGCATGAGTGGTTTCAAAGACCAATAACAAGCCAACACAATAGAATGCTCCACCAAATGTATTTGCAAGACTGAGGTGCATCTTGTCTTGCCTCCAATTTATACTATGAAACTTATGTCTCTTGAAACTTTCCTCGAAAAGGTCATGGAATCCTTTAGAAGATTCTCAAGGAAGTTCGTAGATGTCCATGGAAACTTCTACAAGACTATCTTCCATCAAGGCTCTGTTCACAAGTACTTTGCGGACAGTCAAGAGATGCGCTGCCAACAAAGTATCTTCTACATGCCAAACAATATTGTGTTAGATTTTAAGTGATGTTCAACACATCTTAAGAGGACAATAGAAGATTTTAGAATGTTATAGAAGGTTGTAGAAGTCTATGGAAAGTTCTAGAAAACTACAAAATATTCTAGAAGGATATGAAATTTTTTGGAAGATTGTAAAAGCTTTTAGAAGTAATTGGTTGTTATATGCTCCTGACATCAAAACATGCTCAAGCCTAGACGCAAGCTAGTGCAAGGCGGAAGAGTGAATGAATATTATGGAATATAAATGAGTGTTATCCCCAACTAGAACCTCAACTTTCCATTGCCCACTCTACATAATTCACTTTCACTCTGAACTCATGTTCATAGTTCATAAGCTTTAGCGTCATCACTATGAACTGACAACGTGTGTATACAGTTCCAACATAGCTCCAAGCTGCATGATTTTGCTTCTGTTCCTGGCCACCGCCATCACTATAGCATTAGGTGCAAAATGGGGTCTTCAAAAGGCCCTCTAAGACGGCACGTGAAAGGAAAAAACGAGGGTGTCCGCGCACTTTTGACGGGGCACCACTCAAGCCATCGTGGTGCCAGCAACGCCGACACGGAGGGTCGAACCAATGACCTTCGCGAAGGGCGTGTGTCGGGCGTTGCTACAGTGACGCGCTACTAACAACCTGGCCCACTTGGGACCAAACCCCGAACCGACCAGGTCATGTCAGTTGGGATATTCTGAAATGTATTAATGACACGAGTTACACTTTAGCATATTCTGAATACTCAGCCAATCAATCTCGGCGCTGTCAGCGCCACCGAGGACCCTTCTTAACTGCGCGGGCAACGATTCTGGCATCCGTTGCCAGTGGCAGAGGGGCATTTGGGCAGGGGGTTCACCTACCTTGGGCAGGCTTAGAGGGCCTTTTGGAGTCCCTATTTTGCATGTAATGTAATTACACCAATACTCTCCTTTGTTCTAGCATGCAATTCCGTGCATTTTTCACTTGACCATGGAGCTCTCGTGCATGTGATGTTCTCTAAGTTATCAAAGTTAAAGACAAGTCTTGATGTTGTATTTGAAATCCAGTATATATTTTGGATCCCATGGACACTTGTATTTTGAAATGATACTTAGATCAATTTCGAAGATGATGTTAACTTTCAATATTTTGAATAAAACTAAAAGCTTTACAAAAATAATTCTTAATTTGTCTTAGATGTAAAGGACATCATCAATTGAATATGTTGCATACTACAAATTTAAAGTATTTAAAAAAACATTTAGTGTTAGATGAGGATGATTAACACACATCCCTCCTATCATGCTCTGTATTGACCCGTAAACGACAATGCACCCCCTAGGGGTGCAAATGGAGTTTGGGCATGTACCTGCAACTTCAATTTGGATGGGTATGTTTTGAAATTTTAAGTGGAGGTGGACTGTTCCGAGAGCTCCATGTGCATATTTTTATTTTTCAATTCCGACATCGGAATCAAAAGTTATGAAGGTTTAAGTGTCAAAGGCTGCTCCTTGGGCAGCTGCTGAAATTTTCTAAGCCACTGTGAATGCAGCAAATTCTACCCAAAATTGCCCAAAATTGCCAAAATCTGCGAAAATCTGCCCAAAGATGAAACTTTGAAATTCCACCAAAAATTGAGATTTTGATAATTTTCAAAAATAAAAATTTCTGTGTATAGAGAAGGCAGTTGAGCATGTTCCCGCTGTTTGGATTTTCAATCCAAGAATTTTTCATATGCTATTTTTATTGTCAAAAAACGGCCTTTGTTTGTGAATTTCAGCATACCCTGGGCCCCTAGTGGGAAATGATTTTTTTGGCAACTTTCCACAACTTTTTTGAATATAATTTTTTGATACAATTAGCTAACTCAGTCTTCTTTGACGTGCATCAAAATCCCCAAAATCCATAATGCAAAATAATGGTTTTTTGGGTCTTCAAAACTCTGCTGTCTACTTTTTTCGCAGGGAAAAAAACTTGTTTTTCTACTTTGAACGTTATGATCTTGCAATTGATGAAGAATGAGTGTGTGAGATTTGGTGGACATGTAGACATAGAAGTTAGCTACGAGATCTTACGGTTAGATGTACTAAAAAAAAGATCCGAAGTTTGCAAAATCCACCTTGCTTTGAAGAGGGGCTATTTTGAGGCAGTTTTGATGAAAAATACCCTCATAACTTTAGGGGTTAAACCAGTTTGGTGGCTCTCACTAAACACTCCACTATATATATAGTTGAATCATAGAATTAAGCCTGGAAGACTGTCATTTTGATCTAAACCATTAAAGTTTGTACTATGCTTCAACTTTTTCAATAAAAAGTGAATTTATTTTTTCGAATGCATCTTTGCCTTGACATGTAATAGTTATGCTAGTGAAGAATCACTTGCAATCTCTTCGTAAACTAAATGATTAAATAGACTAATTATGGCATTAAATTTCATTATGTATTACATCTTAAAGCTTATTAATTGTCAAATATCATATATGCTATAAATTCTGCATTTAAAGCTAAATCATAATGGTCCAAAATAGCGGCATAAATCTAAATCATTACAACAATTATAACTAGAAGCAACTATTTTATTTTTTTCAAAAATAAGGCTAATGACAATTATATGTGAGAAATTTGAAAAGAAGAAGATTTATATGCTCATCTTTGAATTTAAGGTATCTCTAGAAATGCAATTCTAAATGTATCATGGATCTGAGACACCAATAGATGTTTTTGAAATTGTTACAACTCAAAGAAATGCGTTGTAATTGATGTGAGCATTGAAGATATATACCAAAATGTTTCTCAATTGAGAGAACTTTTTGGATCCAAAAGGCAATAAAATGTAGATATTTATAGTAGGAAACTATTGACCTTTAGAATCCAATCTCCTTCATTAACAAGAATGTGTTGTTGTAAGTATACAATCCATATTGATGTACAATCCTTTCTTGGAGGAATTCACTACTTCAATCACCCTTGTAAAGGACTCGCTTGTGCTCCTAGATCATGTTGATCATTATATATTTTTTTTAAATCATGATACTCTCAAATTGCCTCTTCTTGAGTTTTTGCAACCTTTGGCTAATCAATTAGAAAATACCATTTAGGAATATGTGCTACCGTCACATTTCAAAATCAAATTACTTATATTAAATGGAGATTCAATCTTATTGAATAAAAAAAGCAAAAAAAATAATAGAAGCCGTTGGATATCTTTTGTTATCACTACTTTTTCTTCTTGGTAATTGAGTTTAACGCAATTAGACTTGCATTGACATTGCAATTACTAAAAACAAATTCCCGTTGCTTGAGCAAGGTTGTTCTAAATTTGATGATTCAACAAAGTCCATGGATTTGATATTGCTCCATATGATTAACCTTGGTTTTTTTAAGAAATTTTTATAATAAAAAATTATTGATAAATTATTTTGGAATACTAATCAAATAATAGAATAGGAGGATTCTTATTTTTTCCAATGTTTCATGACATTGAAAAGTGACATATTTGACAATTAATCTAACGATGACATGAAGTTGTAGGTCTTCATAATAGAATCGGTCAATGAGTGGCTCATGGGTTAAACATTTTCACTATAACTCTTCCCTTGTTAGGCCAACGGTCTTCACTTTTAGCGGTCACATCACAAGTATGCAAGTCATAGAAATACCCCTAAAGATTTTGGCATTATAATCCCAATTCTACGTAAAATATGCCATGTTTTAGTTCAAGGTGGAATGATCAAATTTTAGATTGTAGTTCCTCACCATTTATGAGATTGTAAGGTTTGAAGTTGAAAGAAAAGATTTTTTTGAAATTCTTTATCAGGGACAGCCACCCTTCGGTGAGTGAAACAATCAATTTTTCGAGACCATGTGGATGGAGGCTCTTTTGATTCCCATTACAAAGTGGGTTGAGAGTATGCTCAAAACATTTCAAGACCATATACTCTAGAGAAGTACTCAAAAACCACATTTCAGGTGATGGGGGTCTCCAAAAATGCACACACAATGCCCCTTTTTTGACACTATAAATGCCAAAAAATAGCAGCTAATTTTAGAAATTCAAATGGTATAAACGTAAATTTATAGGAACAAAAAATTGTAGTGTAAAAAAATATTGAATAATAATAAATCCTAGAGAAATATGAATTTTAGAGCCAAGAATGTGGTTTTCGAAGACTAAATGGTGTAGGGCAGTGAAGGAAAAATGCCAAGGAGATGGTGACCCGAGATAAGATGTGGAGGCCCTAATTGACAACTAATGAAGTACAACAATGAAAATGAATGTTTTATGATAAACATTGCTAGTAGACAATTTTAGGAGTAATGAGACTCTAATGTTGGGTTCAAATAATGTCATGTGAGGAGCTGTTGGCCCTGTCTAGCCGTTTGGAGCTAGTGCAGTGACTTGGATGCGGATGAGTTGTATAGCTCATCGGTGAGCACATCTTCCCGATGCGAGAGTGGCTGCCCCCCCGCCCTACCCGGTTCTCCAATGCACCTACCCTTCTGGCCTGCCCTACCTGGGACCACCATGCTCCCTTCCTCGTCCTCGAACCTAGGCATCTCGTTGCCCGCCATAGCCCCTGCTACAATCCCACTATCTTCCTCCCCGTCCACCCACGCTCCTTCTCTTGTCCTCGACCCCAAGCACTGCAAACCCGCCCACCTTAGTCCGCCCTAGCGCCAGGTTCAGACCCCCACATCAAAATCCATTTTGATCGGTAAAAGTTGACTTTTACTGCACTTATGCTAATTTTTAGCTTGTCAAAAGATGAATGGAAGGGAAAAGTGTAGGATAAAATGAAGGAAGAAGAGTAGATGTCAGAGAGGGCCCTCCATTTTGCGCCACGTGTCCTGCTCGATCTGCCTTTTGGGATGCGTTGTGGAAAATAAGGTGAAGGCACCTATAGCCGACCAGGTACCCACAACTAATCAGTAGACTTCTCTATTTCCGACCTCCATTTCCAACCACTTACTGATAAAAATCTCTGGAGATCTAGAAGAAAGTATCAAGCATGATTGGTAGAAAGGGAATCAAAGGGAATCAAAGGGAATCAAAGGGAATCAAAGGGAATATTTTGGTAGTAGCACAGTGATCAAGTTTTGGTGTCATGGTGGTCGGTTTTAGGTGGGCCTACATATTGGTTATATGTATTACAAAAAAAATGTCTTTCAAAATTCATAGTAAATAAAATATTGAAGTAAACATGACATTTAAAGTTGCATTCTCCTTAAACCTATTTCCCCTTCAAGGAAAAATCTCCCTCAACTTATACACCTCCAATCATAGTGGCAAATCACTTAACTGGTCGGTTATAGGTGCCTCCACCTTAGAAGGTAAGAGGGGCAGTTAACAGAATGCTAGAATGCCCTAAGTCCGAACTTTCTACCTTCAAAAATTGAGACAAAACTAAGTTGAGAGTCCTAATTTTTAGATTGAAAAATATATTAAAATAATAGAATTGAAGACTTTGATTGCTCACAATGTGAAATTTCTATCTTTGAAAAACTATACAAAAGAAAAATTTTAAAAAAAATTTTAAAAAAAAAAATCAAAAGTTTTTGAAAAAATTGAGAGGGGAGTAAAAACTAATGAAGAATGTGTAAACAATTTAAGCAATACATTCATTTTTATAAAAAAGTTATTTTTAATTTAAATTTAGCTTATTTTTTTATCAGCATAGGTGTTGTGCCAACGATTGTCAAAATGGTAGAATAACCCCTAAAGTTTTAAGAGAGCCAAAATGGCTCTTTGCGACTCTGGTCACGCCAATGTGGATGCGTTCTATTTTTAGATATTAGGAGACTTTTTTGGGTGGTAAATGTGGACGATGAGCCAAAGAAATTAACATTTGGACTCACGGTTCCTGAGTTAGAGCGTTTTAAACATTTCAGCCAAACTTTGGGCAAGCTCTAAGCCACTGTGAATGCAGCAAATTCTGCCCAAAACTGCCAACGGCTCTCCAAGCTGATACCCCCACCTACCCGCTTGATACCTACTCACAACCCTTCAATACCACTATGATACCGTGTTCAACCCCTGTTCATACCTGTATTATATCCGAAACTCCTCTCACGATCGGAACAGTAACTCACGAGCGTCGCGAAAACGGAAACCCGCATAACGCAGATACCCGCTTGTTATATACATGGTAACCGTTTAATACTGCCTCAATACCACACTAGTACCCAGTTAATACCCGCTAGATACTCCGGCGCTCATCTTCCAAAACGAACATGAACAGAAATGCAGTAAACTTGTGTCGAGAAGTAGAAAAATTGTGTTCGAGTCGCAGTTGCAGAACAACTCTGGCTATGGCGTCGTCTCCACCTTCGTCATCATCTTCTTCTCCACGTCTCTGACCTCGACCTCTCGCATGCTGCTTGGAGCTCACCTTCAGCCGGCGGAGCGCCATGGATAACGAGGTATTTGATTTCTGCTTTTTTTTGTTGGACCACAGGGCGGGGGAGCTTCAATGTACAATGTTGGGTTGATGATGCGGTCAGCTGAATGAAGCGTTTGTTGCTGTGTGAGAGAGTGATAATTTGGTGGATTTTGCTGTGGTTTTGGTTGCGTAGGGTTTCGTTCTCGGTTGCTGGTTTCGTTTGAGAGGAGTGTTTGCGGTGTTGATTTGGTGTGATTTTGACTAGGTCGTGGAGTTTTCTTGTGTTTTTTTGGTTTGGATTTTTGTGATGGATGGTTCCGTGTTTCCGCGTTGAGTGAATTTGCGGTGTCTGTAGAAGTTTTTGTTTAGTGTGCTGGAATGTATTGACGTCGCATTCGCATTTGCGTTTTTTGTTTTTTAGAGCTCGTGTGATTGGTTTCGCTGTTCTTGTAGTAGTTAGGTGCTGATTCAGAATTGTTGGATGAGTTGATTAGAGTGGATTAGAGTGCACTAGAGATGAGTAGAGTTGGAAGGCCTGAGACAGGACGTGTGAGAGTTCAAGGGGGAGGATATGGTTTAAAGTGTGAGAGATGAGGAGAGCAGAGGATTAAGGTTTTTCTTGCCTGAATGATTCGTTGTCAAGGTAGTGGTCATGTCTTGCTAGTAGAATTTGGCAATGCTGGAAGGAAATCGTGAGTGGAATCATTGGTGAGAGTTTCGAAGTTCATGTTGGAACTTGAGAATTAATAACTTCAATAATGCAGCTCAAAGATCAGGAGAAACATGTTAGGCATGGAGTTGTCTCGGTTAGTAGTATATCTTGGCACTTACTCACGAAGTGACACTGAATTTGAATCCTTTGAGTTGATTTAGTCCATCCTGCACTTCTGTTGTTATTTGTGTGGATTGTGTGCTAGATCGGAATAGCTTATAATTCTATTGTTTTGTGCTAATATGTTGGATTCGTACAGGAGGATTCGGCTGGGCAGGCCGACACAACTAGCAGTCTTGAGAAAATCAAGAAGCAATTACATAGTTATGGAGCTGGCAATGTGCTCCTGCAAGGTCCCCTGCTCAAGCGTTCTGACATTGTAAGTTCATGGATAATCTGTTCAAAGAAAACTCAGGGGTTTAAGTTTTCTGCTCCGCTTTTTAGCAGCTAAATGCACAGCCAGTGACCGCTCACCATGATGTACGGCATTGTCTCTGCTTGCACAATGTAGATGGTTTGACTGGGATTTATTCTAAATACGCAACTACGTTTCTTGCAGATTCGGAAATGGGAATGGAGATGGTTTGCTTTGGATGTATCAACGGGCAAACTAGAATACTGGTGAGGACCCTGGTGCATGTAGCCAAGAGGATCTTGTTGTGAATACTCTTTTTATTTTCACGTATTTTGACTTGCACTCTGAATTTGCAAATATATCCACTTACAATTGAATGTTCTAAAGCTGTGCTACGATGACGTTCGTTGAACAGGTCTCGTAGGGGTGATACATCTCCGAAAGGTTTAGTGAAGTTTGATGCGTATAGCACAGCTACGGTTTCTCCTAAAAATATGATGTAAGTTTTGATCGCTTGGACATCAGCACGATAAAATAATAGCATGGGGGTGTTGAACTATACCTGAACATGTTTTTATCAGACTATGTGGCTTGTTTAAGTGTTGAAATCTTGTCCTCACAATCATTCGGAGCCCTTCCACTGTTGTTTCGCCCTACTCAGCGATTATATTAAGATTTTCCAGGTTTTTATGACTTACAGTTGTGTCGTTGGTGCAGGAAAGAGCCAAGATACGATGCCTGTTGTTTTTGTATCCTCCAATAATGAGTGGCTATGCTTGAATATTTTTTGTTGGGGGTGAGAAGAGTGCGTCAAGTTTGCTTGCTTATTGTTGAGTTCCTAGTCAGTTTCAACATCACTAGAGATCTAGTATGGACTGGTTTGCTAGGAACACTGGAAGAGAAATTCATCTGATGTTTTCTGAAACTGGCGTACCTCCTCTCTGAAATTTGGGTAGGTTAAGTTTATAAATTTACTGTATTGATTGAGGATTACGTCAGTTCCTTATTATATCCTCTTGTACAGTCTTACATCCATGTCAACTCAGATATCATAACATCTCAAAAGAAAGAGTATTTCTTTTGTGCCGAGACTGCAGAAGCTGCAGAAGCTTGGGTGGCAACACTAAGGTGAGAAAATGGAAACCTTATCTCGCTAATTGTTCGTCTGGAATATAATCACCTCCTTATTTGTCCTTGCTATACTCTGCGTTAGTATTCGAATGGTAGTGTGAATGTCAAGTCACGAAATTGATGTCTTTCGTACTGTCCTCCTGTGTCCTTACAATGGTGAGATTTTCGGTTCGTTTTGTTTATTGGTTTTGAGCGCTAAACCTTAGGAAGGGTATGCATCACAAAGAATTCTGATTCAATGTAGTAATCCACAGGGCGGCAATATCTGTTCTAAGAGCACACAAAGAAGCCTCCTCCTTGTTGAGTGGCAATGCACGAATCAAGTTGGAAAACGTGGCTACTGTGGTGGCTGCTGCTAATGTCATAGCTCAGAAAGCAGCCGAAGACTTGCAAAGGTCAATGAAAGCTGCTGCATTGTCTCCTTCGGCCTCCTTTGAAAAGTCGATCCCAGCTGCTGCATTCTCTCCTTCAGCATCCTTTAAAAAATTGATTCCAGGTGCCGCATTGTCTCCTTCAGCCTCCTTCAAAAAATCCATCACAGCTGTTGACATGAACAGTTCTGATATGATGAGGGTATTCCCAATTCCCGGCACCCTTATAGCTTTGCCTCTGATTGTTTGCCAAAGGTGCAGTTATAGTATTCATCCTTATTTGACAGATATGTGGAGCGCATCTGATTAGTTGATATGATAGAAATAAGTTTACCCGTCTGTAATACAAGAAGCAGAGCATTGCAACACTGTATCTGATGAACAGTTAGAAGGTTTTACCATCAATGCTTTTTTCTGCGCATCATACTTTTTCTCACTATTTTTTATTTATTTTTGTGCTCAGGAAACATTGAAGGTTAAAGACGAGGAGCTCCATCAACTTGCAAGTGATATTAAATCACGGGACCTGATAATAAAAGAGTTGGCAGATCGTCTCACTGAGACTGCGGATGCGGCTGAATCTGCGGCGTCTTCTGTTCAAGCAATAGATAAGGATTGCAGAGAAGCTCTGTCGGAAGTTGATCACTTACGTAAGCAGCTCTTACAAGCAGCTAAACAGGTGAGACAACACTAAGCTACTTTAGAAGGAGCTACCTGTGTTACCATTTGAATAAGATCTTAAAATACGCAGTTTATCCAAACTAAGTACCCTCCAAACCAGAGTTCAAGCTTATGTACAGTGTGATATCACTAGTATATGTATCAAGGAGCGGTAGGGACCTTAAGCGATGCTGCTTCGCATTCTGATTTAGAAATTAATTGAGGTGGAGATGTAAATTTATTACCTGGCATCGCTTTAAGTGTCTCTTCTGTCTGTCATCTAGTGCTGAAATGATGTGACTTAAGTTGAAGCTGTGGGAATCTTCTATTTCCAATTGTGTTGTGTTATTCTGGTTCCAGATTAGGGATGCTGATGCACGAAGAGCAGCTGCATTGAAATTTGAAGAGACTGCTTTACAAGAAGCACATAGATGCCGTCTGGAGCTTGGAAAACTTCGTGAACGAGGAGTCATTTTGGAGGCAGCTATGGTGCGTGTAGAAGAAGACACTAGACGACTTAAAGTTGTCCATGAAAGTGAAATCGCTGAGATATTGAAACTTCGACTATCAAGGTCCATTTACAACTCGACTTAACGTATTATCTGCGAATGGCTTGTTTCCTGTTTATGACCTGCTATATTAATATATACGTTGGATGTATTAATAAATACCTGTTCCTAACTATGTCAAAATTTGTGTGCTGTAAGTTTAAACCTGACTATATACGTCTCACATGTGACTAGGATGGAAAGCACATCGCAAGGAGAGATCTCCTCAACGGATGAAATTTTGCAAGAAGACAACGTTTCAAAACCCGCGGATGTCTCCTCCAAAGCTAACGAGTCCATGCTTGGAGTCCACGCAACATTACCAGACGCTCAAGCTCCAGAACTGGAACTAACTGGGTCCTGTGAAGCTGCTGCTTCAGGGCTGAGAATGGAGTCTGACCTACTACCTGGGAAAACTTCAGCTGAGTGTGCGGGCGATCTCAAAGATTCGCTGTCGTGTATTGAAGAGATTGTACCAGAGGGAGCTCCTTGCACTGACGGTGCTTCACCCTCACTTAGTGAAACTGACGAACATGAGCGCGGAGTCTCCTTGTGTTCAACTTTATCAAATCTTCCTGAAACGGCTCTAATTGATGATGGTAAAGCGGTACCTTCACAGCCTTGTACCTCTGCCAACTGTGCGAGTACCACTATTGCCGACGATTGTAAGGATGTGACTTCCAAAGCCATAGTTACGGCTTGTGATAATCAAGACCCTGATTCCATTAGCGACGGCAACAATGAAATAGAGATAGCGGTGGTAGATGAAGTAAACATGATTACGATGGAGGACAATGAGTTGGCGACAGGTCTTGAGCTGCCAGAAGGGATCGTCGCCCAGCATGGGCAATACAAACGTGAAGGTATAAGTCTAAGCTCCCCAAGCTTGATGTGTATAAGATACTTTTAGAAGTACATATTTTTAGTGTGCATTTGTGATCTATACTTCAAGCGACAATTTTGCCGACTACTGAGCATGTATATAGTCCTACATTCGTTTTGATATTTACCGCAGTCCGTTCGCTTGTACTCGATGCTAGATCTCAGACCTCAGATGGCTCCATTACTTGTGGAACCATAAATAGATCTTTTAAACCTACCAAACGCACTCTCTTACGGCTTCTCTTGTATGTAGAAGGTCCTTGATTTAAAATGCGATTCTCCACCTTAAAGGAGATAATACTTAATACTATTCCAAAGTTTCTTGGTGATTAAAGTTGTGTCTTATTTTCAATGGCTATTTGGGCTGTTGTTGGATGCTAGGATTAATCTGTTTGGATATCGTTATCATGCTGCAATATTTACAAGGTACGACATAGTTCCTTGCTTATGCGTTTCATCTCTAACGCTGCAATTGATTTACAGATTGTCAATTGACAAAATGATCTCTTAATCGCCATGGTCTGTTGGCTGCCTTGTCTATTAGTTGTCCTTTATACTTCAGTATAGTCACCGCTTCTTCGACATACTGACATAGTGTTGGTGGTGTGTTGATCACTGGAACATTTATCTGTAATCTGAATCTTTTTCCGTGTCACGCTGTTCACACTTTTGATGCCATGATGTCAAGTTCATCCCTTGCAAACTCAGGTTTGCATCGGCTCTTACACAAATGTTCCACTAACAATTTAAATGGTCTGTGATCTTACAGCATATTTCAGGCTGTGCTGCTTCTGAATCTTGAAGGACGGCCGCAGACTTCAAACGAGTAAATGCTGAAGAAATGTACCTTTATTTGTTGAATAATGGGCTTGCAGGGCTTTTGTGAATACTGTGTTATATTAGTTTCCTTTCACCACATTTTCAGGTATGAATAGGTCATTATTTCCACCATCGACTTGCATCAAATAGTATACCTGTGGAATTCATAATGGAATTCATTAGGCAAAGTGGAAATTCATTATGAAATTCATCAGACACTGTGGGATTCATTAGATAAACTTACACCTGTCGAATTTATTGTCTTTTACGACCACACTTAACAATCAAGTGGCAAATATCAAATTTATTCAACGTCCAAATTTTTATTGGCGATGTTTTCAAGTTTCAACCATGAATGACTTCAACATATGTAGTATGTTGAGTTCAAGCTTCCCTGTTTTTCAGTGCTTAGGCATGTTAGCAGTATACTGATTAGTAGTCGCTTGCAACCAGAATTACAACTACCGCATTAGGTATCAATGATTTGAACGAAGACAATCTTCTGTACATAGTCTTGTAGTCAGTGAAATGAATAATTTTCAAAATGTTTTACTCTCGATGAAGACACATGGAGAATATTTTAGATGCGTTCCAGATTGTACTGAAGGCTGCATTAATCCTTTGCAAGGAAACCAATGTCTACATTTTTGTCTACATTCTTGTCTACATTATATGTCATGAGGGCATAGCATTAAGGTAGAGAAACCTATAGTCGACCAGGTACCCATAGTCGATCAGGCCTGATTTCTAGATTCTGAAAGTACATATGTACTCAGTTTGTACATTAGAGCAGATGATCAACTTCTGGGTCTGAAGCACTTTTCACTTTGAAAAATTGTTCAAATTTTCAATATTGAGAAATAAATTATGGAAAAATATGCATTCTTCGTAAAAAGTATTTTCCAATCTAGGGAAAATATCACCCTATTAATGACTTGTCCAAAAATAGTGTAAATCGATTAAGTGATCGACTTTAGGTGTCTGTACCTTAAAGTGTAGGAAGAGTCTCAATTAGAATTGGAGTTCGCTAACTTTAAGAGTTCCTGCTTGTAACACTTTGCTTCTACTCCCACTCACCCGTGATTGGCATGCCAGTACCGAGCTCTCTTCCATTGGGTGCTTGTACTCATGCCAAAAGTCGGCCCCTCGACTGCTATAGTACCATGAAATTTATCCACTTCATCAGGGCTTCACTTTGCCCGATCATTAAGAGTGTCCAGACTACATACATTAGTGGGAGTCACACTAGAGAAACCTCAGGGAATGTCCATTCTCCCGGAATGCTACTTCATCCAAGTAAAAGTTACCTTGAGTTACCATTCTCCCACTTCATGGAAGTATGATGAGGTGTCACCCTCTCCTCCAACCTCAATGTCCATTCTCCCGGAAGCGCTTCCGTGCTCTTGGGAAGACGGAAGCGCTTCCGGGAGAATGGACATTGAGGTTGGAGGAGAGGGTGACACCTCATCATACTTCCATGAAGTGGGAGAATGGTAACTCAAGGTAACTTTTACTTGGATGAAGTAGCATTCCGGGAGAATGGACATTCCCTGAGGTTTCTCTAGTGTGACTCCCACTATTATTTCAATTTCCGAGGTTTACAACAGTACTGTGCTGTACAATCATTCGGTGCACAATCTTGGTTTACTAAGTGTAAGTCAGCATGTAATTTCATTATTCTTTTCATTCAGAGGCACCGGCGCTTCTTTTTATATTAGCAACTCACTGCAGGGTAAACTTTCTCCGAACTATGTGACCGGCAGCTAATCCTATGCCAATCGTTGAAATCAAACAGGATGGGCATTTTTCACGAAGGAGCACATTGAGGATGTATTTGTAAATGGGGAGTGAAGATTGGGTTCAGCGGACGAACAACTTCAAGAATCTTATTATTTATCAAAATTGGTAAGCTATAGCTGATTTCATTTCAAAATCAGTGTAAATGGATACTCTAAAATACACTAGCTAGGTTCAGCTCCAAATGAACTAAGTGGCAAGGATCAATGTAATGGATTCAAATCAACTCCAAAACTAACTATCTATGATTCGCACCAAAGTCTTGTTCCTGTTGCTCATGGTAACATACATCGATTAATTTACAACCACCGACAGGGACTGTTTCAAAGTGGATCACACACGTTCTGGCTGCAGTCTGTGGTGATTGTCAGTGATCCCTTCCTCTCTGTAACATCCTCCTCCTCAGTAGCGACACATTCAAGCTGTTGGTTGACGGCTTCTGCAGCATACTGCAAACATGAAGATAATATTATGAAAAGATATGTCAGAATGGACATTAAGCAATGTTCCGATCCCGTCCAGGCACTTGACACAAAGAGTGTACTGCTGCTCAAGATTTTGCGAAAATATGCGGAAACTAAGTGATGCATTTGCTGCATAGCCTACAAACTAAGACTGAAAACCCTAATATCGTTCAAATCAGAGACTGAAGGAATGCATATCACAACGGGCATACCTTCTGAAAGCACACTAGATCGGTTTGCAAAGTGGCCTGGAACATTCGGACCAAAAATACGTTAGTTATAAACTAGCCAGAATTCAGATAATAATGCAGATATTTTGGGAAGCTCAGAATGTGGTAAGTTACAAGAAAATATACCTGCACCTCTGACGCTGTAACTCAACGTCAAGTCCTTTCACAGATTGAAGAGAATTTAATATTCTAGGTTTGGCAAAGAATACATCATCCTATCCTTACAAATTGCTCCTACAGACTCTCACGAGTATTCAGCGGAACCCAAAACCATCACAGGTCACCAACATTCCCAAATATCAAAACCGAGAGCACTATGACGATTAGCATTATGGTGGCGTGCGGAATGGCTTTTTGACGAATTACATGCAATTCAAGAAAATTTACCTTGACCAAACCCTGGAGAGCACTTGATTGCATGACTCGACCAAGAGCTGGAGGCAACGAGTGAGATATCTGCATGAGTAGCCAAATTTTTGTACTTGTTACGATACCATCCCTTTCAAGACTTCAAAAGGAACAAAATGGAATCACATACAGTGGTTCCACTTCCTCTGACGCTGGGCATTAAATGTAAACAAACTGCTCTAAACCAAGCGCCATTCACATCGGTTACTCTAAGTTTACTCTTTCCAAGTGTTCGCATGGGTGTGAATTTGCTTTATCAAAATCAAAGATATATAGAGTGAACAAAGTTCTGAATATCCTTATAACCAAAGAAAATTATATAACCAAAGAACCACATCTAACTAGTGATGCACTTACAGAAAGCTCTACAGTTGTCCCCTTGCTGTCATTCTCTTTGAAGGTTACTTCGCCTCGACTTGGAAGACCATCCACGGTTGCCCACCTTAAAACTCGCACTGGTAGGTTGGACTCCACGTGAACTACTCTAGCGACCCACATAACCTTCCTCCAAACACAACTGCAACATCATCAAGATCCATACCCAGCGCCAACACAAAAGCGTGTAACGTATTCTTTACTCAACTACACATCCTAAGTGTCACTTTCAATGTGAGCTTAGAAACAGTTTGCTGCTTACGAGGAAAAGATGAGATAACCCACCTCGAAACCAATGGTGCTACAATTCCATCGCGAGAGCCGGCTCAGTCCAGAGGGCAGGTCCTCGGATGAATCGGTACTGTCATCATCGTCTAAGAAGTCAACTCGATCAATCCATCGCATCCTACCACAGCCACCCAGTAGTGCTTAGCTGTTGCACAATAGTTCTTCCGAGTACATGATCGATTTATTGCATTACGGGTGTGTTCCATATTCCGTACTCACAAGCTGTGATGAGAATTCTTAAAACCACTTAATGATGTCTAGAAACATCGAAAACACGGAATCTCTTTAATTGGTCAAGTGATAACCATGTGAGACCCAATTTGCAGCATATTCTCTACAAACCTGATACTAAAGTGACGAAGGTTGTGACATATCGTCTGGACTGAGCATGGTTAAATATACAAAACATAGCTCAGCTCAAGAGTAATTCGCTATTAAATTGGCATACCATTGTGGCGCGCTCTTGATATCGGTCCACAGCTTCCACACTAGGTCGGGCGGGGCTAACACATCTAATGCCACTTTATGAGTAAACTCCAATGAATCTGCTGGAACCTCCTTCTCCTTACCATCATCAGAAACTTCTGCAACATCTGCAACTCACATTACAACAATGAGAAGCTAGAAAACGGAGAGTTACCGCATACTGACCGCATTGTGATTCTCAACCCTACCAAAACAATTACTACAGACAAAAGGACGCAACTCAGAGTATACACTGTCCTATCCACGACCACTTTTGCTGCTGCATGAGGAAGAGTATCTCACACAGCCAATAAGACGAAATTGCACAGGAATTGGTAAACATACCAGCGCCATCATCAGGTGAACTTAGAGCCCCATTCAACCGCCTGAATTTCCTCACACCCCTGCGCAAACTATGCCCAAAATTCCCACCCTCCCGTGCCCTAAATCTCAAATCCAACTCACGAAGAGGAAAACTCCCACTACTCCGCAAACACACCGGAACTAAAACAACATACTCCTGCTGGCAAGCCAAACGAGAACCCCTCTCCACCATCACATTACTACATCTACCAACACCATTCCCACCAAAACTCGCCATCCCAAAACTCCCAACTCTCGCATCCAAAGTACTGTTCCTCCGAAAATCACATCCTCCTCGCTGAGTAGCACCTAAACCGCGAGAGCAGGGCTTCTGTATGAGCACCCAATGCGACACTGCTGGGCAGTGCACTACCCACATTGCAAACTACCCAAACTGCAACCCAACAGTGGTCTTCAATGTGAGAGATCACAAAACTGTGCTCAGGATAGGGTGGACGAATTCAACCAAGACTGCAACCACATGTTCCAATGCAAGGATTCTTTCAGAGAGGTTTCTGGATTGAACATGAGCTTGAGAAGATTGTTCTATGGCGAGCTGAATGTGATGAGCTCTCTAATCTCTACCGGACATGAACAAGCATAGTGCACATGATGAGCAAAGTCGGTGAGTTGAAGAAGAGGAAGTGGGCGAGCTTGGAAGAGTGTCCGTTTGATGCGAAATCTGAAGGTTGAGAGACTGGATTCCGGCATTGATTTGCCATAATCTGGTGCTTGGTCGCCGCAGCTGCGGAACAATCCGCTTGCTGCGATGCCAGATTGCTCTCCTGCTTGTGCTCCACATGACTTCTGGATTGCAACCTTGATGATACCTGGGTGATGTTCGTGTAATACCTGGGTGATGTTCGGGTAATGTCTGGGTGATGTTCGGGTTTATACATGGGTTATACCTGGGTGATAGTTGGTTAGTACATGGGTGATACTTGTGTTACACCTTGGTGATACTTGGGTCATACATAGGTGATGCTTGGTTTATACCTGAATGATGCATGATTCATACCTGGGTGATGTTTGTGTGTTACTGGATTTGTATCTGAGTGGTGTTCAGGGGAGTGTCAATTTAAATCCATGCGAACATTTTATATTATAATTAAAAACTCTAACATTTTCATTATCCTTCGAATCAAAAATAAATTCAACCATAAGCTTCGCAATCAAATAATAAAATATTTACAATAATATTATTAAATCCATATCTAGATTTTAGATTTGCTCTAAAAATACAAAATTCTTTCCAATGATATATTTTTTAAAATTTTATGAATAAACAATAGATACATTTATCCTAAATTTGAATCATGCCATAATTCTTCTATGCCACTTAAATGGGCTTTTCCAACAATTCCTACAACTTTTCCTTTTAGTGTTTTTAGCGATGTCGTCATAGCTTCATTGCGCTCCATGAGAGATTTATGAAAAATAGGATTTGTTGTCTTATTTGCCATAAGTTGTTTCTCTATAGCTGAACGACTTTTAACTCTAGCACTTCTTGCATCTCGGTCCATCAAATTGCGTACAGTACATGTATTATCCAAGTGCAACTGTTTACAATTCTCTACTCTTGCAAATGCTTGAAATATGTTTTCACTTGATTTAGATTCAACCACCAAACCATCTTTGTTTTCATGAATATCACCCAATTTAGAAATGTGAGCTTGCAAATTTCTTTGATAAGTTTTATATTTTGAATCTCCTAAAACAATGTTTGCTTTCACTTTTTTGGCTTCTTCAATGGCTACTTTGAACTCATGTCCATAAATGAGGCCTTTGTGAATTTTCAATAATCGTAGATAACAATAAAAGAATTCGTTGTTATTAATATGTCCAAGGAAAGTGTTTAGAGGAGCATCCAAGTCCCAATTTTTAACCAAGTGATTTAAATACTCATCATTGTCTTCATTTGTAAAGTTGTCAAATCGTTTTTGATCCAATTCTAACATCACATAATCCGGTTGGACATTCATGATTACAAATTTTACCAACTGTGCACTTTTGGAAGATAAATGATTTGTTCCCACAATGAATAATTCAGCACCATTATCCTTGTTTTGTAAGTATAGAACACTATCTTCTTTCTTGATGAAATCCAATTTTCTATCATTCATGAAATTAACAATAAATTGTTTTTCTATATTATCTATAATTCTAGCATTGGATTTTGTCATGTTGTCTTTTATTTGAATGAAATGATATGTACCTTTAATAAATTTGTGGCTTACGGTATGTTACAAAACTAGAAATAAATAAAAATATTTGGCAATTAATAAACTCACAGTGAGTATATATACATATACAGTGTACACACACATATATATATATACTAAAAAGTAAAAACTCAAATAAAGTAAAGTACAAAATGGAAAAGTTAGTGTGCTGGAGATGTCTTTCCTATTTCTTTATCCGGACACATTGAAATAGTGGTGTGCTCAGAGATCAGATACCCAAATTATGATGCAATTGTGGTAGTCAGAGATTGGAAACCTTCATGAATCCTGTCCAGTGTTTGTAAAATAGATCGTGGTAAGCCAGTTTGACCAGGTATGCTAGCGGTAAAAAATGGGACCGTTTATGCAGAGGAGTATGGATTACAAGTATACAAAATTGGTATATGTTACAAAGTTGCTGGTACCATTGACATTGTTGATGTTACCCACATGAACCTTGTAGAGTCTGAGATGTTAGAACTCGGAAGGCTGTGACTACGATATATGAACAAAGCTCTTAATGCTAAGGTGAACTAAACACCATGACCGATCAGGATATACGAAGAAAACGATATCGGTATCGATCAGTATGGGCACTGGTGCTAGACGATGTGCTTCACCATGTGTCCATATACGATTTACTCAACGCATACCCGATGGCAGCCATCAATGAGGAACTATTTCCAAATGAATTTCAGGCTAATTTGAATTGTCTTCAACAACTGCCAAGCTGACTGTGGAGCTTGAGGTGGTGTCAGCCGCGCCGCCTACGCATGCTGGGTAGTCTGCAGGCGGATCTTCTAGTGTCTCATTCGTTCCAGTGCCTTCTTTAACGTAAAAAACGGTCTCCATTCCCCATGACGTGTGGATCTCGAAGTGGCAGTGGAAAAGCCAAACCCCTGCATCCAAGAACATCAAGTGTCAGACATAGCTGGGACCAATTTGATACTGCCTCGGCTGCTTCGGGTGAGAAGAATAGTGATAATTCCTTCTAACATATCAATCGTCATTTTCATCTTACGAATGCTTTCTTCCGTAACATGAAGCTAGGTCAGTGACTTGAGAACCTCAGTTAATGGCTACCAGCTAGCTTGTAAGTCCGTGAGGCAATTTAATTTCTGATACAAGGGAATTTCGAAGTACCTGGATTGTCTGCTCGAAATCGAATCGCAAGCCAGCCCCTATGGGGCACACCAAATGTGTTGCGCAATGGAGGGTTGACAAGGTTGAAAGTGGCAGGGCTGGTTTCTGGGTCATAGTTCCCAGTTCCCCTACCCACAATATAGAAGCTGTATCCATGCAGGTGGAAGGGATGCGTCTCGAATTGAACCACATTTGTGTTCTGCAGTATTATCTGCACCAAACATGCCAATTGAATCGTTACAACGCATCTAAGGGGCTCTACGCAGCAAGGAAGCTGAAGTACTCTAGCAGGCAACCCCTTTGATCGAATATGTCCCACCAGCCGTTAGTACGTCGGAGGGACTGCGCTCACGAGGCTTGCTCTACACTGCGCCTTCAAAGTGTTTCCTAACAAATGCCCTGTACAAGGTTGACAGCAAAATTACTAAATCATGGAGCGACCTTGTAGTTGATAACGTTCCCCGTCTTTTCAACATATAATTACTTATACTGGTAAATAACCTCAACAATGAAAACGAAAAAGGTGGAGTAAGGCTATTCGACCTGCACGCTGGCGTTAAAATTGATAACAGACAGCTTTGTTTCTTTTTTACTAAACCATTGAGACAATGGTAACGCGGCTCCAGTGTAGTTATATGTCTTTTGAGGTTGACTGGGGAACGCCAAATTAAGAGCAGATGTTGATACGCTCTCTCCATGATCACGCATATAAGCGTATTCCAGCAAAGACCTCCTCGTATTATTGGGTACAACGAAGGAAATGTTGTTCACAGTTCCAATAATTCGGTATTGGCCTTCGTATCCAGCAATACATTTCTTGAAGGGACGACAGCTGCTAGCACTGTCCAAGCCATAACCGACTGTAAAAAATATATGTTTGTCCACATCTTGTGGAACATCAAGAGTTTGATAGGTGGTGTTCATGCCCTTCTGAAGAGAGTCAAAATGTCTGCGGAAACTTGTGTCATTGTGGGCTGGAAACGTTGGCATATGAACGGTATGCACATGTGAACTCCCTTCATATTCCAAGCGGGCAGTTGTTGGAATTTCAGGAAAGGGGACCTGCGGATGCCATGAAGAAACACATGCATTAGCATGAAGATTTTTTACAAGCATGCACTCCAGCATACTCTCAAGAAGCAATTCGACATATGCCCAGCTAAAATATTCGGAGCCCACATGTATCTATTACTTACGAATAATGTCCTGGAGTAAAACCTGGAAACAAAAATCATTAACGTTACGCCTGATTTCAAGACTTACATAAGCGGGATCAGGGACTGAATATGGACTGGCGGCCATGTAGTATCTCCCTGTCGACTGATTTGCAGTTAGAAGTGCATCTAAGCTTTGCCCAGGAGCGATAAGAACTGTGTTCATCGTAAAGGGCTCTACATAAGCAGAGTCCAACTGCACCACGTTTAGGGAGTGGTTGGCGACTGCGAAGAAGAGTCCAAAATTAAGGCAGGAATTCACGAGTCGAAGAAGATAAGTCTGTCCTGAAGTTACTGTCACCTTGTGAGCATCTGTGCAACAGAGAAAAACATCATCTGTAAGAAATCTGATCAACAGATCATACTCTGATGCTTAGTAATTAACAACGAGCGAACTTTTCTGTGCGACCTATATAAACCTTTCTCTTAAAATTCTGTGATTAAGGTACTTTTAAAAATCACATTGAGTTGTGTTCTACCTTCCGAGGAGAAGTTGTATAGGAAACCCGGTTGGCCATTTATAGTAAGGGCATCAGATACGTTATACCCTCCACCTCTAGCCAAAGCGTACTCAATAACATCCTCAACATTATCGTTCCACCATTCACCTGCTCCAAGACAAGATTAAATATGTTTTTCCAGTTGTGTTCTACCTTCCGAGCATATATGATGTTCTCCGACATAACACACTGGAAAAATGGAAGTAGACATGTGCAACATAGTTCTAGTATCACAAAAAAAGTCGATGCGACCTTACCAAGCATGATGGTTATCTCCTGGTGAGGTGAAACAAAAGGATAACGTTGAGATTTCCTTGGCTGAAGCACTATAGGTCCATGAACACTTGCTCGTAACCAGGAGATATGTGCATGGTACCACATTGTCCCTGTTTGATTCAAAAGTTGAAACCTGCGTAGCAAACTGCTGGGTCAGCTCCCTCTCTACAATTCTAGACTCGACATAGGTATCATAACATGATTTGAGTTTTAGGCGTGCACGATTACTTACATAAGTACCTGGCAGTGAAAGAAAGGGCAAGCCAAGATCATTGTAATCAGTAGCTAACTTTACACATTAATAGATCTACAACGGAGTATATGTGCATCAGTACTAAAATAGGAAGAACCGAGTTAGGTTCGAACGTGGTCATGAAGAGAATTATGTGCATTGAAAACAATCAGTACCTGTGAGAAAATGATTTATTCTGTTGGATTGGGCACATCGTTATGTAGGGTACGCCATCTGCCCAACATGTGCGCATCTGCTTCACACCATGCCTGCATGTATCCCAGGAGCATAAAATTGACATTGTATAGTGCTGATACTGAATTCATTGCATGAAATTGGTGCACTCTTCCTTTAGGATTTTTATAATATTAGCTCAGGTTGCCTTCCCTTCCATCTCCTTCTATATTCATTGGACATATAAATCAAGACAGTTTCTGATCTCAACGACAGGCCATGCGAAATTCGCAACCATAGAAGCTCGAATCCAGCGGACAATAATACATGTTAATTTTTCTAATATAAGAGAAAATCGAACTGAGCTTAGATTTTTTAACCAGTGGATGGTGACGGGCGATGCCGCAAGGTTTGTCACATTGACAACGACGAAGTCGCCTTCGCGGGCACGGATAGCAGGCCCCGGAAATTGACCATTCACTACGATCATCGCCTTGGTATGGTTAAGCCTCGTGAAATTTGCATAATCCACCTGCGCAAGTTGAGCGCATACCAGATAATGCAAGGTTGAGAGATACATTAGATAAGTAACAAGCGCACAAGGCGAGCAAAAGGATTTTCTGGCAGGATAAGCAGTACTTCATGGAAGGTATGTCGTGTATGTCGTAGAGAACCCTCGGACAAGTACTACATCATTTCTCCCCAAAACAGCATGAAATGGTTCTTATTGACTAGTGTAGATCCTTTTCAAGTGATTAGACCCCATACCGTGAAATTGTAGTAACGAGTGGTGATTTCTGAAGTTTTAGCTGACCCAGAACAATCCACTTTTTGTGCGTAGAATATTGCTAAACATGTTAACAAGATGAGCAGGCGGCAGCTCCTGGCTCCAAGAATCACTCCACTGTGACGATACCCGAACTCCATACTGTGTACTAACTCAAACACTCCTGTTTTTCATCGAAAACCGTAAGAAATAGAAACACCAATCAGTTGAAGAGTTTCACGACAGCCAGACTAGAATCATAGATGAACACATCACAATAAAATCGGAGGCGGATTCAGATCACGAAAAGCACACCATAATCCGCCTCAATCGCAGTCGCATTCCTCCTGAAATCAAAAGGCGAATAAATACCACCGGAAAGAGTAGAATGCAAACAACTTAGGATAATGATCATGGAGCTAGCTGCTTTCATTCCACAAAGCTTTAGATCACATAGACTACAATGCATACATATTAAAGTATGCCGGAAGATATTTTACCCTAGCACCGAACTTATGGTAAACAAAAAGCACACTAATCCAAAATTCTACATGCAATTGATCTATGCAACAAAGCGTGCTGGAAACCGCAAAACTTGCAACATGGACTAGAAAGCACGTCACAGGAGTCGGAAGAGATTGTTATCGGGTACTAACTAATTGATCATCAGTGAGAAGCTTACATATCCAGGGCTACAAAAGAGAGTTCTCACCTCGAGGTCAAAACGCAGGCTGATTCACATCAAAAACCTGATTCACTACCACCGCAAATGGCAGAATGCGAGCAAGAATTGCAGCTAGCCACTTCCGTTCAACACCTAGTGCGATACACAAACTTGTCATGGCGCGTTCTACTTATCCTCAGATGTCGTATTTTCTATGCGATTACACATGTTTCTGATGGGAATACTGACATGATTACATTAGACCGAGTCACAGGAATCGCATTTACAGCACATGAGAAAACTTGACATAGCGACAACTGAACTTCACACCATCCAAGAAAGCTGCTAAACTTGAATAACCAACACTCTACACAACCTCCAACTGATCAATGCAACAATTCTAGTTTCTGATTTCACAAAGCTTTTAATCACAAAGACTGAGAAGAAAGCACATCAAAGAAGTCGGAAGAAATCGTACCGAGCAACTTCCCGATTGTAAACAAGAAGCACACCAATCGAGAGCTCCTAAAATTCTCCATAACCTGCAAGAGATCGATCCATGAAACAAAACCACTTGCATATCGCAATCCTCTCAATCACACAGACGAAAATGCAAATCCAAGAAGTCGGACTTAGTCGATGGTAACCAATCCAGAACTCTTCAAATTCCACGTAACTTGCGACAAATTTTCAATCTAACAAAGCTAACTACTTCACAAAGCTCGCTGATCACATGGATTAGATAAAAACAACATCAAAAAACTCGGAAGAGATTGTTACCGAGCAACGAACCGATCGTCAAAGAAAAGCTTGCAAATCCATAGCCACCGAAGAGACACAACGGAGCCTCCACAAAGCAGTACTCTCCTCCAATTGGTCATATACCCGCCTGAGTATCAACCTGGTATCATATGAACACCTACCAGGGTATCACAAGAGCATCACATGCGTATCGCCTGAGTATTGCATAAGTATGACCTGGATCTTACCTGAGTATGTCAGTCGAGTTTCTGGAGAGTTTTTGACGACGAGCTAAGTCTTGAGAGAGCGCGGGGTTAGGATTCCCGCCAAAGCTGAATCGGTGATGGTGACGCAGTGGCCGTTCGAACTTACTAGTGAGTTAGTAAGAAGTGATGGGATTTGAACTTACTGGTGAGTTAGTAAGAAGTGATGAGATTTGAACTTACGCACGTACACTCAGGACGAGTTGAGGGGCTGCTTGATAAATCATTAGTGCAACGTTCAAACTGCAGTAAAAATCGACTCCTCCAGTTGATTAATTTCCACCTGTTACCTCGTTGGTTTAAGTTTTTTGGAACTCGGGTAGAGGTAGGTTAAATTTTATGATACTGGCACTTCATATGAGAACACAAGTGCAGAGTATTAACTTCAAATTGGTTTCATTCAACCTTAACAGGTAATAGTTTCTTTCAAGGCAGTCCAGTAGTGTGTCTGTGAAATCAGAGCAGGATATCTAAGCCATTCTATCATTCAAAGACACTTACCACCAATTTAGAATCATGGTTGGCATTAATTTTTTGGTAAATTACATGCTCAGGATCACACTAAGTGTACTCAATATGAGAGAAAAGAACATGACAAGTTGGGAGATTTCATGGTCCTGCTCTCCACTAGAATACCATCCCGGAGTACTCCCGGAACCACCTGACCCACCTGACCCACCGTAAGTGTTGGGAGTTCCAGCATCGCATGATAAATATCCCTGTTCAATACACAATCACAGAGCCCTTCTTAGTGAACAAAAGTGTTAAAAAAGAAAAGAAACCTATCAGAAAACATAAATCTAGAGTAAGGTTGATCAACATGTGAAGGCTATATGTGCATATATGGGACGTCAACAAGTTCACAGAAAAACTAGGAAGCTTGCACAAAGAAGGAGAATTTATTGGATGTATGAGGCAAAGTGCAGGTTTGAGATAGCACCCCAAGTCCACATTGAAATGGGCCGGCGTTTGCAGTTAATGTTCCCACATTTGAGGATGGCTTTGCTGTGAAGCTGGTGGCTTTCTGATACAACGACGAGTCGATGTTGGATGATCCTGAGTCTGTGAAGAAGGCTCCGTTGAGGAACATGTCACCAGATGATCTCCAGTTCCAGTTTTCCCACCCTCCATAGTCGTTGCCTCCATCGGCCACGCGCTTGGTCACCTGTGTGCAAAAACATTCGAAGTTTAATAGATTCACAAAGCAGCAGATCAAGAGCAAAGGAAATGGGTCCTTCCCATTTTGAGTATTTTTTCTAAGCTAAGGGAGTGACATTACATTGTAAGCTCTTGTATGTGAAATAATACACAACTAAAAGCATTTCATTGTCTTCTTTCGAGTTCTTTTGATTTAACTATCTGTTGCAATATTCTTGCCGAACTCAGAGTTCATAATTATGAAACCGGAATGGTTGAATGAAGCAGACTCAGGTGTAAGTTAGGTTTAGTTTTGTGCTGTCTCACCTCTTTTGAGTTTTTGTCATCAGGAGCCATGAAACGATTGCCTTCACTAAGAATGGTGGGGTTTTGACTGCCCCCAATAGCATACATTTTCCACTCCACGTAGTCATTGTTGAAAACGTGGAAGTAACCAAATCGACACCTGCAATACCGATATCTATATTACAAGCTTGCCCACGCTAGATTGCTTTCATGGCATACTTAGTTTTGATCCGTAATTTCCAAGACTGAAACAGAATCGACATAGGTTCGGAATGACGAGGTACCTCGGCATTCGCTGTGTGAGACCTGTTCCGAAATGATTATAGGCTACCGTGACCTGCATAATTGTGTCAAAGGTGTCCTCTGGATGCGCGCCGAATAGCATGACCTGTACCAATATGCACATATGTACTCATTCTCTTTACTAAATCAAAGGATCATGATGGTACCATCTAAGACAAAAGCAAGGTCACTCTTCTTGAGCTAAAGAGCTATGAATTGAAAATCATTCTCTAACTTTGATACAGGGACGTCTGTATTTATTATACCCTATCGACATGTATGAACGGTCTTCCAAAATTTACTCCAAACACCAACTGAAGAGAAAACATTACACCCAACCCTAATTCTAAATGATAACCCAGTATCTGTCGGACCTTACCATATCATGATTGGTGAAGTAGTTGTTAGAAACTGTGATGTAAGTCGATGCTTCGATAGCGCTGATTAAATTGGTGGTGCAATCAGAAAGGTACAAGTGATCCAACCAGATATTTGTGGCAGCAAAGATGCTTATTGCACTCCCATCCGACCGCAGACGATGCCCATAATGCGAAGGCGAGTCTCGCACCATGGCAGGCCCTGTGGGTACAAGATTGAAGATTCGGATACCATGAATGATGATGTTGGTGATAGCTTGGATGGTTATCCCCGCTCCTCCTGCAATCTGTACATTATGACCTCGCCCATCAATCGTTTTGTAGCTGTTCATGATCAGTTCTTGCGTGAGCTTGATTCTTGTGTCTTGTTGAAAGATGATCCACAGGGGCTCTGTCTGGATGACAGCCCACCGTAACGTGCCATATTTTGGATTCACCACGTCGTCATCGCTGTTATCTGTCACCACATACAGCGAGCCGTGTTTGCCACCCACTGCGTTCTTCCCGAACCCTATTGCGCAGTCTGCTAGAGCCTGGCGATTCGATTCCCATGAGTTGTCGCACCTCCAGCAATCATCAATAGCGTTGCCCGTTTGGCAATCACTTGCTGCCAGTTCTCGGCGTGCCCCACTCCCAGGTACCGTATCTCTGCACAGTGAATTGGCTAACTCAGAAAACCTCAATCAAGATGAGCATAATTCTACTGTGTAGTCACACAATCTAATCGAAGATTTAAACGAATTAAATCAAAAGTTTTAGTAAACCAAGATTTAATATGGAGCAGACGGAAATTAGAGCTGAAGGAATGCTGAAAGAATTGGAGTTACTAACTGATATCCTCTAGCTAGTTTATCTCGCAGAGCTTGCAGGTCAGACATAGGAAAATCCAGAACCAGCACTGTAATCATAAGAATATTCATAAGAATATTAGGGTGGAAGTAGGCAACGATTACTAGCAGCTGACCTGTTTCGCTCCCTGAATTATTTGAACACACCGAAAGGGAACCCTCTGCCCTAGAATAACTGCTTCACTCGCCTCAAATATACAACAGTAACTAAAGAGTCCGCCATGGGTATGGACACAGAAACCTCATTGAATATGAGTATCTTGCGATGCGAAATAATGAGTAAGAGTGCGATGAACTGCGTTTGTGCTGTTGGCACAGCTATGGCAAGTATATATATCCATGGCAAAGGCTTTAGTGGAGAGTAAACGAGATGCAAGTCGTCAAGACGAGTGAGCAATACCTTTCATCAAAATGTGATTCGACCTGCTTATGAGCTCCAATCTCGATCATTCCGTCAGGATAAACCTCATCGGCCCACAGCCCCGCTATGGCACATTGCATCCGGTGAGCTATCAGTAAAGCCACCAACAAACTCAAGAGCACCTCCTTGGTTGAAGAAGTTGCATAAAGCCCCCACATTGCAGAGCCAAATAAAATCAACAATTTCCTGCATTAGCTCAGGAATTTGCCCATTGTCTCAGCTCTGCATCTCGCAGACTAAGCATAGTCGCGATAGCAATCCTTGGACCCGGCACAGCACAGCGATGGCTGTGTCAAGTGCCATAGAGTACACCAACAAGCAGAGCAACTTCAACGAAGCGGCGTCACCGACTTGACTCCGCTATTCGGTGAACAACGCGTCCACAACCGACCAGAAATCGAAGGTGAAGCAGGCGATGTCCAAAAACCTCCGCCAAAACCACACGTGTGAGGCCTGTAGACAAACTCCGACTCCAAGTCGAAAATCAACAGAGATAATTTAGCTCAAGAGGAATCACGCCTAGGCAAAGATACTCCTTTCAAAAGCTCACAGACCAACTCCGAAGCTCCTCCAAAACCATTCCAAAAGGAATATTGCACGAGCCTCGAGGTAAGTAAGAGAGCAACACGCCTCCAACGCTAATTGCCTCTCCAAAACAGAGTGCTATCAATCAGCCCACTATCAGGTTCACCTCAAGACGCGCTACAACGCGCAAGAAACCAACTTTCTAGATCATGGGTACACCACAACAGCCCCCTCCTACCAGCTAGAATCAACCACCTTACAACTCAACATCAAATCACTCCGTCGCAGTACCACTTCACCAATCAGTGTACAAACCATCAGGCATTGCCAGACCACTTCTCGATCACCTGATCACCTCCCGTCAAGATCAAACTGTGCCAACACTCACCTCACTGCAACTAACCCACAGTAGCTTACTTATCAACTTCTAACCAAGAGTTTATCACAACTGATCAACAAACCCACTCACTCACTAGAACAGAAAACATAACAATCAAGTATATTATAAGTTCGGAAACTGACAACTTGGGGTCGATGGAAGTAAGGACTCATCAACTTCTAGACAAGAGAAGCTCTGATAAACTCATTCACTCACTGTATTGTTAACAGAAACATGGCAATCAAGTATATTATAAGTTCGGAAACTGACAACTTGGGGTCGATGGAAGTAAGAACTCGATAACTTCTAGACAAGAGAACTTAGAGAAGCACTGATAAACCGGCCATTCACTCACTAGATTGTCAACAGAAACATGATAATCAAGCATATTATAAGTTTGGAAACTGACAACTTGGGGATGGACTTCATGATTGTACGGTTCCATGATAGTCATAATTGAGGTTGCGGTTCGCCAGGAAGAAGATTTGTCCGACAGGAGGGGATCTGGAATTCTAGACTGGTGGTGCAAGGGAAGCGGCGACAGATGACTCCAGAGAGAATGACAAAGGAGCTAGACACATGCAGTGTGAGATTCGGTGTGTCAGCCGCCATTATCACCGGCCATGGAGGCTCCGGCTCTCCGGCTCGCTGCTCGAGTGATGGTTTGTTGCATGATTGTCAACAATGCGGCGCCTAAAGCAGCATCTGATGGAGTTGTGAGTGGAAGACGTTGTGAGTTGTTTCTGTTTCTTGTGGAGTTTGGAAGTGTGATATTCTTGTTTGTTTTGGGCGCTTGGTTTGAGGGAGTGGATGAGATGTGGGAAGATGGTGCTGTGAACTTGTCAACTGATCTTGTCCCTGGAGGATCACTTTCCAAAAAATTTATGTTGCAACTTGGGTCCAAGTGGTATGGTGTATTTTATTTGTACCTGGAATAGGCTCTTAATTCATGCTAAACTAGAGAAAATAGGGACTTGTACTGTGCAAAAGGTAGGAGAAAGCAAATTGTGTGTTGATTTTGGATTTTTCCTATGTAAGCAAGTTTTACTATTGCAATTTTTTGCACAAAATTTCATGAAATTTTGACTCCATATGAGCTTATTAAAGTAACAATTTTGTATATGTTTTAGAAAAATTTCAAAAAAATTCAGAAAATCACTTATCCTTCTTACGGGGGTACTGTACAGTGACAAAGTACACTCCATTGTAGACAACTACACTCAAATGTGACTAAATTCACTTAATATTTCACTTTAGGTTGAGTGTACAAGTTCCTTTTTTCCTACTCGTGCTCATTCAACACTAGTGCAACTTCCATACTGCAGTATCATGGTAAGGGCTACTTGCCATACTTCGGACCGGATTGAGGACTAATCCAAATTCTTCAAATTTTAACGAATAGGGTTTGTTTGATTTTTTTCAAAGGGCTTTATGACAAAACCGGGCTGGAACTTCAATTATCCTATGTGGTATCGTATGTCGCATTGTTTTGGTGCCAAATCTTTTGGCCCAATTTGATGCAATTGGGACAAGGTTTCCCTTGACCCAAACTCCAAACTTTGACCGGAACTTGGGCCAGATTGGGGCTCAAAGCAATTTGAATGAGGACAACTTTCCATCCACCCCTTGTCTATGTATAAAATGGGCCTAAGTGCTCATGAGAATTGTTGCTTGAGCCTACATTTTAGAAAATACATTTGAAATTCTTTTGATATAAATTTATCATCAAGTTTTTTTTCTAAATATTTCTACCTTCTTTCTAGTATCTTTCTGTAATTGCTTATTGTAGAGAGTAAGTGGTAGAGGTATGAAAACATTGATGACACTTTGATGTCAAAACATTGGGATTTCATATGTTGTTTTGTAAATCTTGACATATATGTGTGATGGTTTATATAACAATTTTTTTGAAACACCCTCTTTATTATATGCCCAAGTCTAATGAACATTGTATGCACGGTCCAATAGAAAAGATGAAAATTAAAACCTTTATAATTAAGTATGTGGTCATTTTTTTCCAAAGAATTCAATTATTCTTTTAATGATTCAAAATGATTTATTATAAAACACTTACTAAGATTTTTAAAAATATTTTTTATTTTCAATGTATGATGATTCAAACTCAACTTGACTCATACAAACAATCAATTATGTAAAAATATTATATTTTTCATATCAACATAATTAATAACACTTAGATGATATTATATAAACAATACAAACAGACGCTTAATTCACTTTGGTCTCCTCCGGAGATCATAGTTTCTCTATATATAAACAATAGAGAGATTGCATGAGCTTTCACTGAAGAGGTTTTAATCCAGTTTGGCACATTTATGTTTTTAAAAACATCTTATTAATGAATAGAAGAATAATAGAAATAACAATTGTTGAAATAATTATTAAATACAAAAATTATATACATTGGATGGATGTTTGCTTCAATTTGATCATAGCTTTGGCAATGTTTGAAAAAAATTGGATTTTCAATATTTATTCAAGAACTATTATGTAAAACATTTAAGATGGTTAACTATATTTATATATAGTAATTTTTGTAATTATATATACATATAATGATTTTGATGTTTATATGTATTTCAATAAAATTTATTATTTTAAAAAAAATTACAAAGTATATTTATTTGTATTAAATTTATATTTGTTACCAAATAAAAATACATTAATAGGATCACATATAAAGATACATATTTTGTCTCTATTTCAATCTATATATGAATGTTGTATATTTTTTTGAAAAAATATACTTTATACATACACTATACATTTTGACATGTATATATTGGCATCATAGTTGTATAAATATCAAAGTCTGAAGTTTCTGATAATTTTTGTATATTCTACTTTTACATATAACATAACAAGGTAGTTCAAATTGCAATTGTGCAATTTTTACCAAAAATATATAAATAAAACACATCAAGTCTTTTAAACATTATGCTTGCAAAAGAGGTGACATGAAGAAGATTTTGAAGCTATTCATACACATTTTTCTATCTTGTTTACATATTGCTGTGAAATATTGATGTCAATTAAGACATTGCTTTTGAATAATTTGGATGGTTTCTAATCTTTTTGTTCATATCCTGCTGGGGATAGTCATTGGCAATATACCTTCAAATCAGCACTCCTAATATCATCTCATTCAAGTCTATTAAAATTGGTCCATCCAAGCAACATTGTGGACATTGCTATGTATGCTAAAAAACTTTTAGCCCATTGCTTGAAAAGGTTGCTTATGCACTAGCATAGGCATTGAACATCAATCATAGCTTTGCAATATAACTTCGTTAATTTTCTAAACATTTGCATTAGTCTTAATTATGTTGACTCTTGGTCTATATTTTTTGTCTACAATGTCAAATGCATGCTTTTATTATTTCATTTTATTATGTTATACTATTTACCAAGCACTATAGTATGTACATTAAAATCCTCATACTACCATGGATACCTTTTCTGTTTTTCCAAAATTTGGCCATACTTACAAGATCTTCTTTAATTCATCTTGGCAATTATTTAACAAATTAGAGAATGGTTAAAAGGAAGATTGGGAAAAAGACGTGCTTTTAAACATATAGGAGCTTTGGCTTCACTTGTATGAATGCACAATTTTGTCATAGAATTCTTTAGTTTTGGTTTGATTGATCAACTCTAATGGAATATGATTATGCATCTTGGTTGCATTGCATTTTTCATTCATACATGCCTCTTTTGCCTACTGAATTTACATCAAATTTGCATCATCACAATGGCATTTAAGAAGAAGGTTTGTCTTCTCCCACTTTTACGTCATGAGAAGTTGATTATCCATTTTAATCATAAAATGATGATTAGACTAAAAATTATAATAATTGTGTCTAATTATTTTTGTACTCAAAGGAGAACGTTACCATTGAAAACATGTATGCATATAAACAAATCTGATTTATTGAACATGTGGTTGTAGCTACTATTACATTATGATTCACAATATTTTAATTGTTGAACATGTGCATAGTACGTCTTTCCCATAGAAACTCTTTATAAGGTGAACTTCACAAACAAATTAATTCATAAAAACAAATCAAGGAATTCATGTATCAATCATGTACCCATGATTTTAATAATGGAAAATTCACATATATGCATCATAAATGTCCATGGTCATATGTTAAAAAGAAATCAGGAAACAAATGTAGCAAGGCTATTATGATTTGTTTATTTGAGTTAGTGATGTAGATGGTTAAATTTTTTGTCTATTATTTGATAAAAAATTCAATGGTATGATGAGATAAATAATTCAATGTTTTTTAGGGTGGTCCGTATATCATCATGGCTAAGTGAACAACAAGGTTCTTGTTATAGTGGCCATAGTTGTCATTACATATTTATTTGTTTTTTCTAGATTTTGCGGTTGAAGCTTTTGGCATCCACTGTAGCACGGAGGCCTTTTAAAGTCTTGGGAGGAATTCAGAGGGATTTTCTTTGTGGGCAGGTTAAATGCATGGTTGAATGTCAGATTCACAACATTTATTACTTAATAAAAGTCCACATAATATTTTTCATTTAACATGGCATTATATGTCAAAATTATTTTTATAAATACTTAAAGATATAAAAGAAAAAAATGATAATGAAAACAATATTTATTAATTTTTATTCATTTGATTAAAATATTTCCAAGATATATACTTTTTTTGGATCTTGAATAAAGTGTCAAATTTATTTATTGCAAATAAAGGAGATAATTATTTTTAAATTATACATTCTGACATATATATATGCTCAATACCTACAAGCAAATTTTTATGTTAACAAAGAAATTAGTTATTTGTAATTAATTTTTTGATTTTGAAGATAGCCACGTGACTAAAAAGTGAGGCACTAAACTATGCATTTATTTAACGTTGGTTGAAGAGTATCATGGCAATGGCAATGGTAATGAAGATTTTGAATAGGTAGAGGATCTGATGGATTTGATATAGAGTACGAGAAGTACTTGTATTTCTAGGCTTAGTGAATTTTAATGGTATAAAGAGACAAAAACTTTAATGTTTTTTGAATTGATTTGTAGAATGTAGAGAACCTTGGTTTAAGAATTTATCTTTAACCTCAAAATTCAAGCACTTAAAAAGTTTAGATCAAAGGTTTGATGATCTAAATGTTCTTTATGAAATCCAATCCCATATTTAAGTAATTTTGGACAAAACGTTAAATTTTGGACTTTTTATCATATCATCAGCAACCATCGACCAAAATAACATAGTAGTAAAAAAACTTTTTTTTTGCATTTTTCACCCAGAATATGTTTTAAGAATCATTTTTTGCTTTAAATTGATTGTTTTGACTATGTTACAACCACAAATTCTACATTTGGACATCTTTAAGTAAAAATCTGTGTGAATTTACTGAAATATTTATTATTTTATAATATTTATCATAATTTTCATTTAAATTTCATTGATTTTAACTTATTTATTACAAACAATTTGTTGGCGGATGAGCTGACTGCTAATTATGGACTTTCTTCATTCTTTGCTCTATAATGTATGATTCTTCTATAGTTGTAGACTTCATTTTATTTTTATTAAAAGCGCTTGAATAAGGATGGAAGACCATATTTGCTCTATGCAACATGAACTCATCTACCAAGGTATACCAATGACATTTCCTGAATTGTAATGAACTAAACTTCATATTCATGGCTTTAAACTTCATATTCATGGCTTTATTTTCCTTATAATCATTGTCAATGGTATCCCATTTTTTCCTCCATGCTTCATTGTCTTTGTTGAAATCAAGGCAGACAAACTCCATATTTTTTCTTCTATAAATAACAAATTGTGAATTTATGAATCACACATAATCAATTTGCCTACAATATTTTAATTATTCAACATCACATCATTTCGTGAAGGTGTACAATTATTAAGGCATCAAGATCAAGGTAAGGTTTTGAAATGACTATTTTTTAAATGAAAAAATAATTTTTAAATATATATAAAAATATTATAATATGTACACATTTACATCAAAACTTTAGTTACAGAAATTACTTGTCTTGCCAAAAACAAAATCACTTGGAATCATCTAAACATGAATACATCTTTAAAAAGAATGTTAAAAAGATTTTGGAATCCATGAACGTCTTCACCTGAAGAAGACATATTTATTTGTTATTTATGTAAGACCAAAGTAATGCTTAGACAAAATATGGAAATATAATATGGATGTCCATATATATATATTGCATAAATAATGTTTATCATTTCAAACAATGATTCTACCAATCTTCTTTGCCTCTCAATGTTCATTCTCTGCTTTTCTTTTTCATTAAATACAAGTCAAACTATTTTGATTTACTTTTAAGTATACAATTACTTACTTCAAGGCAATAATGCCTAAAACTACCAGTTCTATGAGAAGGTAGACTATCTTCCACCCCCACGCGCTTTTCCTCCATTCTTGTTTCTTGATTAATAGAACTATAGTTCTATTCGAAATATTTTGAATTTATGTTCCAAATAAAAAGAAGGTCAAATTAATTTTAAAAAGATTAAATTTGTTACTTTTGAACATATAAAGCATCATTTATAAATTTTTTATTCCTTATAGAATTTTTAATCAACAAATCCATTTTTAAAGGAGTGACATTTTTAATTTCCAATGAAGACAAAAATACCATGGTGGTAATTTTTTATTTTTTTTATTTTTTTTGTAGTATCGTGTTGAATTTAGATAAAAAATTGAATTATTCATACTTGAATCTATGCCAACATCTTATATTATAATTATTGATACTAACATTTTCATTATCCTTCAATTCCAAAATAAGCTCAACCATAGGCTTCACGATCAAAGTAGAATATTTACACTAATATTATTAAATTTATATCCTGATTCTAGATTTGTCTAACACATAAAACCTCTTCCAATGATATGTTTTTTTAAATTGTGGATAAATATTAAATACATTTATTCCAAATTTCCATCAAGTCTTCTATCTCACTTAAATGGGCTTTTCCAACAATACCTACAACTTTTTCCTTTAGAGTTTTTAGAGATGTTGTCATGGCTTCATTGCGCTCGATGAGAGTTTTATGAAAAATAATATTTGTTATCTTACTTACCATAAATTCTTTTTGTATAGATAAACAACTTTTAACTTTAGCACTTCTTGCATCTCGATCCATCAAATCGCGTACAGTACATGTATTATCCAAGTGCAAATGTTTAAAACTTTTTACTCTTGCAAGTGCTTGAATTATGCCTTCACTTGATTTAGATTCAACCACCAAACCATCCTTACTAAGTGTATCATTGTCTTGTGAGTTTTTGTTGTTTTCATCACTATCATCTAACTTAGAAGCGTGAGCTTGCAAATTTCTTTGATAAGTTTCATATTTTGAATCTCCTAGAATAATACTTGCTTTCACTTTTTTGTCCAAGTGTGACTGCCTAACAACTTTTTGTAGCTTGAAAATGTCATGTAAACTGTCAATTTCAAACCTAGGGGTTTCCGAGGCTTTTCTCGACTAATGTTGTGAGACGGTCAATCTTGGACTCCACCACTGACATCCTCTTCTCAAACTTGGCCTCCCCACGCTCAAGCCTATCCTCCATCTTCATCATCCGCATGTCAACTTTGTCATCCAGTCACAATTCCTTATCATCAATATGTCCAACAAAATTGTTTAGAAGAGCCTCCAAGTTCCAAATTTCAACCATGTGATTCAAAAATTCATCATTCTCCTCACTTGTAAAGTTGTCAAATCTTTTTTGATCCAATTTTAACATCACATAATCGGGTTGGACATTTTTGATTGCAAATTTTACCAACTTTGCACTTTTGAGAGATAAATGATTTGTTTCCACAATGAACAATTTGGCCCATTATCCTTGATTTTAAGGTATAGGATACTATCTTCTTTCTTGATGAAATCCAAATTTTTATCATTTAATGAGTTAAAAATTTGACTTTCTTTATTATCTATAAAATTGGATTTTGTAATGTTATTTTTTTATTGGATTGAATTGATATGTATTTGTTGTAAATTTGTGGTTCATTCATATAGAATAATCTATACCATGTTATAAAACTATAATTGCATATTAGGCAACTATTAAATTGACAATGAATGAATAAACTCCAATCTTTACATGAAATCCCAATTCAAGTACGCTTAAATACACAATTAGCTAGTTAAAGGCTTTGTTTTTTTAACACAAATCTTTTGATATGGACTAGGTTGAACTTTGGTAAAAATGACTTCCATTAATATTTTCATTCCTCCATCAAGAGCCTACTTCTTGGCCAAGTAATGCTAGACTTAGGGGGGCGAACTTTTTTGCTCCCACATGAAGCAGATACCATATCCCTTCCACAGTCATGCCTTAGCCACCCCTACTTGTCTGACATGTGAGGAATATGTAATGCCTTTGTACATGCTCCCACTTTTTATTATCTAAATAAAGTAAATATAGTAATTATTATAATTATTATATTTACAGTAATTAAAATAATTTAAAACTATTGTGTACTTTTAGGCTATCACCATAATTAATCATTGTAAATTGATTACTATAATTGACTATTATAAATTACAATAATTACAGTACTTTCTATCATTTAATTAAAATTGTAATAATTAATTATTGTAATTATAGTGTTTATTTTTATTTTTTTATTTTAAATTAATTATATTAATTAGTTATTATAATTTAATTACTATAATTAAAATTACATTAATTATATAACTTAAATTATAATTGTAGTAATTAAAATTCTTTTGTTGAAATCAAGAGATAATGTTCATTTTGGTGATTTGAGCGGCAAAGTTGATTTATTTTGCAGATATTGTCCCAAATCTATTGAAACGAACGGATAAATGTTCACTTTGTTTACTGCAGCAACAAATGGCCATTATGATGATAAAGATTAATTGCATCTCTGAGATGGTGCAACATCAAGTCTTTACCGACCAATTGCTCTTGGATGTGGTAAAGTCGGACCTTTACATCGTTGCAGGAGAAGTTTTGAAGTGGAGCATGGAGAAGATTATAATCTTTACTTGAAATTCCAAATTCAAGTACGCTTAAATACACAATCAGCCTTATAGAAAGAGATTGAGGAATAAGACTACTAGTTGGTGGCTTTGTTGAACCTCAGTCATGCCTTAGCCACCTCTACTTTTGTGACATGTTATGAGTATTTAAATCTCTTGTACATGCACCCACTCTCTATTTAGTAAATTCACGTAAATTTAGTAAATTCAGTAAATATTTTAATATAGTAATACAGTTAATATGGTTATTATTGTATTTACTATATTTATTGTTTTAAAACTACTATGATTAAAATTAAAATTACAATCATCACAATTTACAATTGTACTTTTAAGTTATGACATGAATTAATTATTGTAAATTAATTACTATAATTGACTATTTTAAATTACAAGAATTATAGTATTTATTATCATTTCATTAAAATTACAATAATTTAATTATTTTAGTTACAGTATTTACTACTCCCTCCGTCTCACTAAAAGAACATGGTTTGCTAAAACTAGCAGATTTAAGGACAGTTCTAAATTTAGAAACAACTTGACAAAATTTGGAAATAAGTTGCCAAATTTAGAAAAAATTGCCAAATTTAGAAACAAGTTGCCAAATTTAGAAACAATTGCCAAATTTAGAAACAAGTTGCCAAATTTAGAATCAAATTGGCCAAATTTAGAAATAATTTGGCCAAATTTGGAAACCATTCTTTTTTTTTGAGACAAATTATTTTATCAAACCATGCTCTTTTAGTGAGACGGAGGGAGTATTATTTATTTATTGTAAATCACTATAACTAAATTAATTACAATAATTGATTATTGTAAACTAATAATTATGATTAAATTTACATTACTTACACTAATTAAAACTATTTTTGCAATATAATCAATAATGAGTGGCACAATGGATTTATTTTGTAGTTATTTTTCCAAATTTCTTGAAACCAGATTCGAATAATACAAATCTCTTGATTTTGCAATTGCTTTTCCAAGTGTGTTGAAACCATTAGGAAATTGTTGATCTTGTGTTGATAAAGATTGTGTTTTTTTGTAGTCATGGCATTCTGTTTGATAATTTCCAAGTTCAAATTGTGTACTCACCTCATCTCTCATCCACTCATCCACTCACCTCATCTCTCATGTAATAGATAATTTTTTTTTATTAAGCTAATCAAATTGCTAACAGACAAAAAACTTTTGATTGTGTGTCATGGCTTAAGAAGACTAACATTTACTCTTTTGGACATACAAATCTCTCTATGTACCTTGCCTTAATGTTTTGTCTAGGTAAGAGGGTCAAAGCTAATGTAGGTAACTACAAGTGCAAAAACACTTGTTATAGACTAATTAGCAATAACATTCAAAGTTATATATATATATATATATATATATATATATATATATATATATATATATATATATATATATATATATATATATATATATATTGAAAATATGAGTTGACATTCTCAACTTCCTCTTTTTTGAAAAAATAAAGAAATAAAGAATCAAAAATTAAAATCTCAAGACAAAGTAAATGATTAAAAAAACTTGAATAAAGAATCCAATTTTTTCATATCAAAATACGCATAATAGACAAATGACACAATAGAATTTTTCTTGTATTTGAAATTTAAACTCAAAATCTGAATACACTCTATAAATAAAGGAATTTGTCAAAAAATTGAGTAATGGCTGCATAATGTACTTAGTAAAACCAAAAAAATAATTTTCAACCTAAAAAAACTCATCAAAACACGGTATTTTGAAGCTTGAAGTCTTCTTTAATATTAGATTCCAAATATAGTGCAATCTTTTATCCAAGTTGCAATATATATTTAAATGTAAATTAGTTTGAAGTATAAATTTAAACATTGTAAAAAAGGTCTACAATACATACATGCAATTGTGGTATGGATGTACTACTCATGACATTAAAAAATAAGAAATAATTTAGAAATTATGCAACAAATCTATAAATGCAAAATCTTATCATGACAATTGAGTTGAAACAAATAAGAATCTTCCAAAATGAGCAGAAGCGACATTGAACTTTTAAATCCAACAGTGACAAATAGAGTGAATTAGTTTAAGTTGGCCTTGCCATAAGTGAAATTGCAATAACTCAAACCTTAACCCCTAAATGCACTGGCGACCAAAATGTGGTCGCAGCCTATTTTGGGCAGGCTGCTACGGCGTCAAAAATAATTATTAAGTTTTGAAATTTTGTATGTAGATTCTTTCAGTCATTACGTACATGTGAAGCTTTGTTTCATATGATTCTGATATGTAATGCAATAGTTATGAAGGATTAAAGGTTCAAAATCTCAAAGCGGGCAGCATAAAAAAAACTCAAATCTTTTTTTTAAAAATAAATTAAAATATCATCATTTTCTACTGATTTGTATGCACATAGGAAGCTTTGAGCCATGCCAATCCAATAAGTGAGGTAAGAGATATGAGAAGTCATATTATGCGGGCAGTTCGGTCAACTCTTCATCAAAAATAACTTCAACTATTGATTTTGAACTCGATTTTAGCAATTTTTCAAAATTAAAAATTGGAAAAGTTTTTGGTTACTTGTTACATCATTTTCACCGTTGGAATTGACAATATCTACTTTTATGTGGACAAAATTAGTAGTTTAGTTTTTCCCTCTATTCTACATCTTATTCTAATTATTTATGGTTTGAAGATGAAAATTAAGGTTTAATGTTTTGAAAATTTTTGTGAAGAATCTCAAGTCATTCTTTAAATAGAATATTCAATTGCCCATTCTAAAACCTCAAAGCATATTTTCTGAAAATTCGTAGAAGCCAAGATTTTAGTTTTTTGAAGGATTGGAAATAACTTGTCTTGGAAGTTTAAACATCATGATCTTGTGATTGGTTTGGTTTCTGACTCTAAGAATTTGAGAAATAGTTTTTTGATGAGTTATTTATAAGATCCTACGGTTGAAATTGCAAAAGAATGTTATGAAATTAAAAAAATCAGCTTGCTTTACAAAGAGGTATCGAAAGACAGTTTGAGCCTGAAATTTTCAAGAGCATTTAGGGGTTAAGAAAAAAGAAATTAAGAAAAAAACACTTGTAACTAAGAGAAAGAAGCTGCATAAGCAAGTAGCAACAAAGGATTGATCCGCAATCACTTGATTGGTAGAAAACCAAAAACATACATAAAATATCAAAAAAGTATTTATAAATTACAAAAAATTTAAGAAACCACAAATCATAAAGTTTGAAAAGAATCACCAAAGGTGAATCAAAGTATTCATTGGCAAAATATTGTGCAATAGTTTAGAGGACCTTAGCACAATTGAAGCTCATGCATTAAATCAAAGAGCGTCCAACAAAAATACAACATGAGTAGTAGATCAACCTTGAAAGTGAGCAACAAGATAAATGCATGGAACGATTGTGGACAACATTAAACAATCAACAAGAAAAACGAATGAGAGTTATGAAATAAAATAAAACTTCCAGATCAATGAAGGTAAATATACTTCACCACAGTCTAAAGGCTCTTAGCCAAATCCAAACATCCATAGTAAAATCCAAACACCCGTAGCCAAATTTGAGCACTCGTAGCCAAATTCAAGTACTCTACAGGCCGCAAAGCAAACCCTTGAGATAAATTTAAGAGTTACAAAAATGCAAGAATAAACAACGCAAAACAAATGCTAGAACAACACAAATGAAGCCTCAATTACATACAAACTCTGCGAAAATGAAAATCCTACAAAACACAATCGCCACCGTTCAAACCGAAATCAGCTAGGAACATCAATAATAATTACTGGCTACATAATGGCCACAACAAACAAACAAACGAATAGTTAACAAGGAAATGCAAAAAACTCAAATTAAACAACAAAAAGTTAACAAGGAAAATAAAGAACGAAAAGTGCACAACGGAACCTCGATGAAGGACGAACACCGACGCAAAGAACGGAACTCAAACGAAAACCTGGAAATACGGATGAATGCGCACCCGCTACATCCACCAGAACAAGTCACAGAGTTCATCACTCTTCGTGAAGTCAGGTGTCCGGCGATGTTGCAGTTGTACGGCAACACCTGAGATATAGCATTCGGCGCTGACACAGCTTCGTCCTTCCCGAGGCGCGCTGCATCGCAACTTGTCGCATCCGCCTGCTGATTTCTAGTTCGGTGAGACAACTTCGGAGACACCGGCCATGTGTAGCAAAACCACATCCCATTTAGCCAATGGACGAGCTCGCCACGCACCTACCCATTCACTAATTACACTGCAATAAAACTCAATTTCATGATGCAACTGCGATGGAGAAAGCATTCAAGTTCATCACATCAGGTGAGAACTTCGACAGAGAATTGTAGTTGACATGGGAGTGGTTGGAAGGATTTGAAAAAAATTCCTGCATGTTCACATATGTGTCTTGCAACGGATAGAACTTGGTGGAAACCGAACCTTTGAACTGTTGGATCGAAGATTTTTACTGAGTGAATAGTGGAATCCAGTTTGAATGACTGAATATGCGCCAAGGGCGTTTAACTAGGAGTGTTGATTGAGGAAGCGGGAATGCGAAGGAATCGGCCCCGGGGGTGCGAAATAAGCAACAAAGTGGACAATTTTAGGATGAGAGATCCGCAACAGACTCATGTTTGCGATGACGAGCGCGTTGATAATGTCGTTTGAAGATTTTTTGGGAGTCGGGTTTGAGGTGAGGTTGGGTATGAGGTTGAAGTTCTCGGGGTTGTTTTCTTCTCTTTGGGTTCTCGCTGGTTAGTTGCAGCGACAGGAGTCAGCTGTTACAATGGCTAACAAGGCGGTTTTCACTGTCGTTGCTCTTCTGTTGGCAGCATTTGTTGTGGCCGAAGCGGGTGTGGAATCCGAGAGCTTTGATTTTAAGATCATTTTGCACAATAAGGCGAGCAGGGATGTCACGTTCAGGCTTGTGAGTCTGGGTTCGCATGCATATGATGTTACGGTAGCGAAGTGGGGCCAGTGGTCTGCCATTGGGCCTCTCAAGGTTGATCGCAAGGATTCGGTTATGCGTTTGATCGTGAGTGTGCGCAACAAGAGCTATGTTCTTAGGAAGAAGCCGATGGAGCTCGACTTGGCGAGGAGATATGGCGAGGGTCTTCAGAGCAAGAAGTTTCTTGTTCTTACAGCCGTGGAGAGCTGGAAGCAGGAATTTCTTTTCATCAAGCTGGGTACCGAGATTGTCCGCAGGGTTAAGCTTTAGGCATTTGAGGTATGGACGATCTTTTACCAAGAATTAGCTCCTTGATATCTGGATCTGGTATATGTTCACATCTTTGTGTCACGTTTGGCAAGACATTGCCGGGGGACATTGTGTTTTAAGAGAATACCACTGCTGTGCCGTTGTTAGTCATTCGATGCTATGTTTTCTTTTCTGAATGGCTCTGGGTTCTGTCGTTATGGCTAAACTTGCAGGAGAGTCTCGCTGAGGCGCTAGCGTGAGACTACATTCAGATGTGGGGCCTCGAATTTAGACTGATTCTTTTGCACTTTCCAATACGGCAATGTGCTAATAGATGATTAAGATTGGCATTCTTTATACCAGATTTATTATTCATAACGTCAAGCTACTGCGCCTGCTTACATGGACAGGCCGACTTGACAGTTTGTTGTTGTGACAACAAACAGTTTACAACTCTTCAGAGCAGCGATGTACTATGTTATTTTTCTATGAACTCTTAATATCCTTGTATGTAAATTTTCCTCTTCAATTGAAAAATGCTTTGGATACTTGGTTGCTTGTTTTTTCAATATGTATTCAAGAGATTCATTGATGGTACTTCCTCAACTATTTCTGTGCACCATAATTGCTGAACTATGCCTTTTGTGCGATGACATTCACGAATATCTTTGACTACTTGGTATCAAATTGCCTTACATGTCAGTGAGAGAGACAAGGCAGTGAAATTGGTTGATGTGTTAGGGTTGGGTTTAAGAAGTGGCTCTTGCCTGTTTCAATTGATGTCCTAGGAGCTTGCAGCATAGTACGTCACTCTGTGTGGCCACATTAATGAAACTTATCCAGTCTGACCCTCTTGTGATATCACTCTTAAACGTATCTGCAACAACATACATGAAATCCTATAGGCCGATATATGATGTCCAATAACTAGTCATTAATTGGATAACTCAATGTACATCTCCTTTGGCATTTACAAAACTGGGAAAGGTCAGCACATTTCTTATGGAATGCAACCCGAACTTACAATTACACTGGCTACTACATGTCCGAGCATTCTGACAACAAAACTAGGTACTGCGTATCCTGTAAATAGAATTAACTCAGTTGAAAGCGGAAATCTAAGTTTGAAAATGTCTCGGAGAATTCATACAAAGTGCATATGGTACATGATCCACAGCCACAACCGTAAACGATGTTAGCTAACTCACATCTGGAGTTCTGAAGTGACCATTATACCAGAGGTCCTTCCCCATGGGATACAACACCCACCTCCTCGCGGGCAGCCACAGTCCGAAGGTGACCACCATCATCACGAACCCAATGGAAATTCCAACTGCGAAGCCCGTCATATCAATCACATCGTCCCAATTATCCGATTCCACTGCAGCGGCCTGGCATGTTTGATTAGTCGGAGGTCCACAAAGCAGGGGATTATTCTCAAATGAGCTCGAGTTGAACGTTTCCAATTGCTTGGCGTGAGGAATAGGTCCCGAGAGATTGTTATTGGTTAGGTTCAAGAACTGGAGGGCGTGAAGGCCGGTGTCAAGTTGCGATGGAATGGGGCCGTCCAGTTGGTTACTTGAAAGATCTAGAGTCTCAAGGTTGGTGAGGTTGGCGAGCTGAGCGGGGATGGTGCCCGTGAGGTTGCATCCTGCGAGGCTGAGGTAGATCAAACCTTGCAAGGAACCGAGCTCGGTGGGGATGTGGCCCGTGAGTTTGTTGCCATTGAAATCGAAGCTCTTCGTGTTGATCGTGATGATGTCGAAGTTCAGGGCTTTGCCGCTTGCTGTCACCACCACCTGATCTGTCCACAGAACAGTGTCATTCCCACCCGTCTCAGTCATCGTTGTGAGCTTGCTCAGATCTTCCGGAATGCTGCCCGTGAGCAAGTTGCCGCCCAGATTCATGATCTGCAAACTGGTGAAACTTGACAACCACGAGGGGAGAGTTCCCTCTAGTCTGTTCTGACTAAGCTCCAGAACACGCAGCGTGTCGCGACTCCCTTCGATCCACTCTGGAAACGCGCCTGTGAAGCTGTTGTAGCTCATGTCCAGGACCTCCAAGTGCCGGAGGTTGGTCATGTTCGGAATGGGGCCGGTGAGGTTGTTGTAGTACATGGACAGAGACTTCAAGGTCGCTCCCAGATTGTTCCACTCCGGCGGAATCCCACCCGTCATCTGATTTTGGCAAAACAGAATCCGGTACACTCCCGAAGTCAAGTAGCCCAGTGCCACAGGAAGAGGGCCAGTGATGTTGTCGTTGTAGGATAAATCCAGCGAGATGAGGCTGCTCAGGTTTCCTAAATTCGTCGGCAAGACCCCTGACAAATGGTTGGTCGTGCCGTGGAGAAATCGCAAGCGGGATAAATTCTCCCCCCAGCTCCAAGGGATCATGCCCGTGAAAGCATCATGCGAGAAGTCGATAAACTCCAAGCTCGTCAGGTTTCCTATCTCGGTCGGCAAATCCCCACCTAAATTCGCATTCGACAGCAGACTAAGGTACCGCAACGCCGTCAAGTTTGCGATGCTCTTGGGCAAGCTTCCGTTGAAGTTGTTGTTCGAGAGATCAAGCGACGTCAAATTGACGCATCGCCCAAGCTCCTCCGGAATTGGGCCCTCGAGCGAATTTTCCGTCACGTTGAGAAATTGCAGGTGACCAAGTTTTCCAATAGCCGGCGGCAAGAGCCCTCGGAACTGGTTCCTATCCAGGTTAAGAACCTCCAGAGACCTGAGCTGGAAGATAGAACTAGTGAGGGTGCTATTGAGGAGATTGTTCCCGAGGTCGAGGTGGCGGAGATTAGCAAACGCTTGGATGGAATGAGGGATCACCCCAGTGAGACTGTTCTCTCGCAGGTCGAGGTAGACCAAGCTCTGGTTGAGCTCTTGCAACGAGTCCAACACCTGCCGTAGCTTTGTCTTCTGTCCATAAACCCCTGCGAGAGTAAGCGACTGCAAGTTTCGCAGCCCACGAAGAGAGGAGATTGGGAACAATGAGCCCGTGGTCGACAAGAGCGGGGAATTTCCCACGGATCCACTCCCAACTTGATCCACCGTCAGAGTACGCAAGTTGGTCAGATTTCCGAAGACGTTCAGCATGGTTTTCTCCCCATCGTCCTTCAGATCGTTCCCCGAGAGGTCCAGAAACTCCAACCGAGACATCTGAGAGCCGAAGCAATCAGGTAAAGTCCCTACCAGATAACACCTCCGGAGGTTCAAGTAGGTGAGATTCTTCAGCTTGCAAACCTCGGATGGAAACAGTGACGTGAAAGCTCCCGCTTCCTGCTTGAAGCTCTGCCCCAGATCAAGGTGCGTTAGCTTCGTCAACATATCGAAGCTGCCATTGATGAAGGTGCCTGGGTTGAACCCTGGGCTGTCCGATAACATCGTAGCGTTATCTGGGAGCTCTCCATTCGCCGCGACGGAGAAGAAGCTCATGTTCCTCAACTGCAGCAGATCCTCCGGGATGTCCCCATAAAGCATGTTGTTTGAGAGATCCACAACCTCCAGTGCAGAGACGTTGCCGAGAGACTCCTGCAGGAGGACGCCGGAGAGTGCACATGAGGTGAGGTTGAGTTCCACGACGTGACCTGTAATGGCTTCGCACTTCACACCGAGCCATGCACAACAATTCCCTGAGGTTAACGTCCACGACGAGAGGCATGGTGTCGTGGAACCATTTACGATTCCATTTTTGAAGCGAAGAAGTGCATCTCTGTCAGTTGCACTGCAAACTGGTGAACTCGACGTCTGAGCACGTGCAACTCCAAAGAAAATACTCATGAATAGAGTCACACATACAATTGCTCTGAATACTGCAGTCTCCAATCCAAGAACCTCTGTCCTTCGACAATAAACCATGGCGATCATCAAGTTCGATACCAATTCTTGCACAAGCTGTAAATATCTCTAAACTTCGATGATCACATCCTTCATAAAGATGGCGGCCTAATCAATTCTCGGGAGGAAAATTATTTGCTCTCGTTGAATGGCACTTTACTGAGATCCTAGCCCGCTCATAAATCTGAAGAAAATTTTGGTCGGATCAAGAGTAATTTCCTCTGATTCCTTCCTGCTTCTCGGTCTCCAAATTGATATGAGATAAGCACCAGTCTGTTGCATATGCGTGTGATCCGAGCCTCCTCTCCGTTCAACTTGGCAAGCGAATCGATAATCGCCGTACTTTTCCGAGCTGCTGAATGCGTCAATTATACAATTACTTAACAAGTCTGCAATCCGAACAGCAACTTGACGTGAAGTATATATAGGTCATAGTTGCTAGAAGATCGACCACTGCTGCAACAGCTGATAAATGGTAACAAGGACGACGCTGAGCTGAGCGCAGTCGGTCAAGTTGCATCATGGCCGAATTGAGACTGTCAATTTGCCGTTCAAAACTTCATACTTCTTTCTCTGGCTTTATATACATAAATTGTACAGTGATCAAGAAATGACCGGCGACGGAGTGGGTCGGTTACTATAGATCACACAATTGAGAGATTCTTGTCATGAACTTATCATACTAATATTTTGCATGGAAATATACTTTGATAATGCCGTACATAGAATACCATTCAAATTTGAAATTAGTTGTTTATTCAACGTATACCGATGGTGATGAGGCCATATGGCATCAATTGATCATTGGAGAACTACCAGGCATCTTTTATTATCACCTAGATTCTTTATGTTTTATATTTTATTTTGGTCCATGATAGTGACCAAGCTGTGGGAACCAAGTTGCTGTGATGTTCTCATAGTTTCATGAATGCTGAATCTGGAAAGCAACCCCAGTGCAAGAAGTTGAAAGAAACTTTGAAAGGACTTCGTAACTGTAGAACTATTCAATTGCCGTTCTCCCAAAGACTTCGAGGCGCGTAACCAACTTAATATTCAAGGGCACAGCGCTTGCAAGCAATTTATTTGCAGCTTGCAGTACTCATGAGCTATAAACTTACGTCTAAATAATAAAGACTCAAGATCTCACTCAAAATGTTGACAACGTTGAATTCTTCTCCTTGGCAGAATGTTGAAGTGCCTCAATCATCTCTTTCATTCTAGTCTGTCTTACAGCTCTTGTTGAAGCAAGAATACTAGGAACTCATTTCTTAATTTCATTTGGAACCAAGTGAGGAGAGTTCACGCAAAAGCAAGACGAAGATAGCCATTATTCAACAAAGTGATGTAACGAAGAAAACAAGAACAGTCTTACAATTTTGTAACACTTCTGATATCATATGTTAAGGTAGAATGACCTTAAACCGTCCGGCCCCCCAGAAGCGCAGGGTAGACCGCCCCTTAGCCACCCATGGCATGGACCTTATTGCGTGCACAGCAATTTCATAAATAGTGACTCCATATGGACACGTGTAGGGAGGTGGTTGGTTCATAGATTCATGGTTCATTAACTCTATTTGGACGGTTTTAGCTACATGCGTGAGCGCCACAAAGGAGAGTCTACTGATCACTTTAAGGTCATGTACACTTTTGACTTCAAAAATTTGTAGTAAATTCAATTTTTGCTATTTAATTCTGGAAATTTTTGCATTCACTCTCCCTCATGTTTCCCCATCCAAGAAAAATTACAAACAGTACACACGAGGTCCACAACCATGCTGAATCTCTTATTCGGACGGTTTAAGGTCATTCTACCTTATACTAAATCATAGTTCTTGTGTAGTCTGAGTAGGCCACATGGCTACAACCAGCATTCTTACGGATTAAAGGGCCCTTTATTCACGCTCGTATTATTTATACCAGAGTTACCTCTCTATATATGTATACATTCCGTATAGTCCTTGTGGACTCCGAAAACAATTATACATATGACCAAGTTGGTTGTATTCTTTACTCCTCCTGATGTGCCACAATGCATGGCGGTGATGTGGCAATATCAATTTGCGGCGCTCCACAAGTCTGTTGCAATTGCTTCCCCAAGAGCCAGGATATACTCACCCATGTGGGTCTACACAACCTCCGACTAGCACAGGAGCATGTATTTCCAGATGCAGATGATTGCTCCCTTGATTGGCCTCTTTTACCTCCATGTCAAACCTCATCTGTTTCTTTATGAACCTTTGGGCCCAACAAGTTGAAAAACAGTGCTAGGGTGGGTTGTTTCTGTGATTAACTAAGGTTGGGTGTGCATGGGCAGCTCATGGTGCCCCTGTGGTCCATGGCCTGGGGAAATTTTAGTTGATATCAAATGTTTCATGTGGGGGGGGAAGCACAATAAAGTGAACCACAAAAGTACTTAGCTCTTCCCCAATTTTACCCCCTCGCATAAACACTAGAGAAAGTGTAATGTATGTTATGTCAATGCAAAAATATGTTTTGGGAACGGAAAATAGACCTCATCTTCTTCGAGTTCCAAAACTATTGGGAAAGGACATTGAGTTTGTAATGCCGAACGGAGACGTCAAAGTGGGACAAAGTGAATGGTCGTCATTTGTAAAAGTGACCATAACGGTTTTGGATTGTGTCCAAATTCACTTTTAATTTCGCGGGCGTCTCCGTTTATGAATTACGGTTCTAGAAATGCACCGGTTTAGGTTTTTTGCATACTTGGATGGGCGAAAAGTACCGTTGAGGCGTTCTCGGGACACTGTTTTCAACGAAACTTTTTGGGGCATTAACTTTAAAATTTTGCAGACTGGAATATTCATTGATGCTGTTATTTCTGTGATTGATACGCCGGGAAAAAAAAAAGTGAAAAAATAATGAAATAATTTCGGGCATTTCACTTAAAATTCAGCGTGATGGAAGTACTAGTGGAATGCAAGTGCTGTAGAATTGTGCCACATCCCTCCCGTTAGCTCAACGGTTTCATGGGAACCTCATTACTGCTTGGAATCAAACTGACACTCTCTTTGCTGCGAGACACCAGTTGAGACTGTCAGGCGATGGTACAGTGGAGACTCAATAATCTTATGAGCAGAGTGATTCAATTGAATATGTTCTGTGCCACTGAATGTGCTGTGCCTAGATGATGAAGAGCCTCGGTGGAGTAGACATGCACGTGGGAAACAAATGTGACAAGCGGAGGCGCCGAAATAATCCTGTCTGCCAAACGAATGAGCGGAATTCGACTTCATGGTTCGAACAGTGATGCGAGTGATAGGAGCTCAGGTACGGAATTTCTGTGAAGGGTTTTATATTCGGAAATTAGGGTATGAAGGCGCTATGCACTGTCGATGTATTTGTGTATTGGTCGGACCCTCGCGAACTTCCCGAATGATGGAGGGAGATGCGGCCCCGTTCTCTATGCGGAGAGTGCATACGAATTCAAAAGCGAGAATTACTGCACCCGGGGTATTCGGATTATGAAGGTGTGAAAACAATATTCAAAGTTCGAATGGAGGGTTTAGGTTGAATCGAGGTGTACAAGTGGCCAAGGTCTGGTTATCTCCATGATGGTGGAGCGAGTGGATTCAAGCATTCAGAAGTGATTCGACTGGTGGGGCACTTGAAGAATGGGGTGACGTGCTGCAATTGAGGTTAGTGTGAACCATAACCCATGATTGAAAGTGCAATGAAACTGAATGGAATCGCATGACTGTTAGATGCTTCTACTTAATTTGTGAAGGCAGAAATGTAAAGAAGATGGGGAATGCTTTTCTTGCAAGTCGCGATGTCTAGGTTTAGGGTGCTTCCGGTGCAGACTTCAAGAAAGTAATTTACATCTTCCAATATCAGAGAATGCTCCCTCGTTACCTTCTTAAAACTACATGCCCTGTTCTACAATTGAGCGTCTTTTAATTTCAGTTATATTCTTCGAACCAAGTACTAAGAATTCCGATAAGGCCTGCTAATAAGGATGTCAAACGCGTAACTTAGTAGAGGTTCAACTAATTTGAATAATGCGTATTTACACATGTTCCGTGATGCTGAACTGCACAAAATTAATTCCGGGACGACTGTCCTAGGCACATTTTGGTGCCTAAAGGGCAATACGAACAGTCTTACCTCCAGCGTTGTGCTCGACTCTGATTTGTAGGAATTCAAATGCGAGATTCCTGGGAATTACAGGTACTGGGGTCGACTTGCTGCTGAGAGACACGTTAAAGAGTGGAGGTACCAGCATGGCATGCGTGGTTTCGCATTCCGAATACCGAAAATGCTAATGAGATCACACCCATCAGGGTAAGTTTAGGGTACTTTGGGCTTGCTGGGGTATGGGCACTTCGTATCTTCCAAGAATTGCACATGCTGTCCACTTAGGGAATTTCGTTCCGGTTAGACTGGTTTCCACGCTGTAACCTCTATTTGCTTCGTGGTCTGAATTTATTGTAGATCAACTTTTCTTTTGGTGATGCTAAGTACTGTAAACTATTCAATTTAAAGAGATGTTGAGTTGACAGGGGCCCGCATATGATCCTCATGCTAATGAAATGCGTACTCTTGATCCTTCCGGGTGTGGAACTCATCTGTTTTGAGATTTCTATACTGAGGATGTAGGAGCTTCGTGGGAGAGGATACAAGCGATGTAAGGAGTCAACATATGGCACGACGATCTAGAAGAACAGTATGAAGATCTCGGTCGCGTGGTCTATAACAAGAAGGCATACTCAGGTTTGCAGCGACAAGGATTCATATGCCATCTTGCACTGTCAAATTTTATTGGAGCTTTTATATTTGTATGTAACGAGAGAATATTGTGGAGCTGGAAGAGGGGTTGGACTTGTTAAATCTGTGAAAATAGAACACGGTTTTTTATCAGAAGGTTTTCTTTCTCTCATGTTCTTTAAGGAAATCAGTGAGTGCTGCAGATCTGTAGTCGGAACCGTAGTAAAGTAACAAATTTAGTGATGTGTTCGGGATGTGGGGATGAGACCTTCCGTGGATTTGATGATGCTAGAGCAGATTCTTTGCTGTAGCAAGGACTTAGGTGCGCACATACGTGTTTCCATGTCTGATTTCATGATCTGCTCATGCTCTTCTACCAGGGGTGACTTTTAGGGTTAAAAGCAGCAAGTTCATTTTGATCAACGCACCTGCTGTCATAGTGTTATTGAGACATTGACATTGTTTGGTTCGGAATTATCATGTTCATTTCTGTAGGACATCTGAGTTGGATTCTACATGTGATTTCCAGCAGAGTCTGGGGGAGCGTATTATCATAACACGGCGAAGGCAGCTTCTACAAAAATAGAAAAATTAACCGGGATTGGGCATTGGACTGGCAAAGCTTGGTGCTTGTATAGAAGACGTTCTCCACGACCATGTGCTGCCGAAGTGGAGGTGGAAAGGCACGTACACATCTCGTTACCTTTAATACTTCTCTTTGTGGATCAGCTTATATCTCTGCTTTTAAGAATTACGTTCCTGGAATTAATGTATGCTCAAGCCCGTCAAAGTCATATCACTGTAATGTCGATGGGTGCTCTGGTGTGATTCTGGATTTTAAAATAGAAGTGCAAGGCTATAGAGGTTTTAGTCTACATTGCTCCCCGATGTGGATACGCTTCCTGCTCCTGTGTACACTTAAATTAATTTCATTCTAACTCTGCCTCCGTGACTTTCTGTGATGCGTAGAGAACGACCGCCCAAATATCGCAGCTGTGTGTGAGGTAACACATGAAAGGATAGAAGCGATGCTGGATTGGAAGGTATAGCACTGAAATGGTGTCGCTGAGAGGGTATATAGTCTACGGTGTGATAGAGTTCGCATTCTGAAAGCATCAGACATGGGAAACGCGAGGAATAAGCATAGTCGGAATTCACTGCATGTTCGGAGGGAATTGAGGATTGAGGGAAGCCAGCGTCGGGAGACTGAAATACAGGAGGCACAGGAGCAAGAACGACTACGGCTCCAGAGGTGCACATTCATATCGATGCCGGTGGTGGGAGTCATTGATGTGGATCTCGTCGTCTGTGTTTGGGAATCCTCAGTTGTCAATAACTTTGGAGTCTTTAATGGATTCTAGTGGGCGCAGGAGCCGGTTCTACAAGTGACACTGTCTGACGATGTCTTCTGTGGTCCGCATACTTGTTGCAGGGTGGAGCAGAAACGAGAGCACCGTAGGACGTGGAGGACTCGAGTTCAACAGGGTGAATTGAGGAGGGCCGGCGCCACTGCAGAAGGTGAAGGATGTTCGGATCGCCAACCAAGAGAAGAACCGTATGTAGATTTAAACGAGGGCGAAGAGCAGTGGGACCTCGGTGGGGAGGCCGAGCATGTCGGCGGTGAAGGCAGCGGGCTAGGATCGCAGGAGGAAGCTGCGGAATGTGAGACTGAGACTACTGACTGGAGGGCTGATGGCTGTGAGGACGATGGTGACTGTCTACAACTGACTCCACGCAATAGGAGGTGCCTCTACACAGCCTCAAAAATCGTCACAAGCGTGATGCAGTTCCTACAAGCGGGTTTCTCTGACGAAGAGAAGAAGATGGTGTGGCATCGTGTTTGCGTAGATGACCGAATCCGAGCCGTGGACCCTGAGTTATGCACGGCAATCCAGAAGCTTCGAACTGTGCCTGTCACAACGATTCAGAGTATCAGAGGGGCGCTGCAGACATTACGAAATACCAGTATCGAAGGGAAAGCGAAGGTGAGGAACATAGTACTGACAGCAGCCGTCTCCAAGGGCCAGAGTCAGCGTATGCTTTGCAAGGCTCTAGGGGCGTCACGGTACTTAGTTCGCAAGGCTTACCAGCGCCGTGCAGAAGTTGATGAGACGGGTGAAAATTTATGGGCCGGGGGGGACAGAAAACGGAGGAGCGACGCTCTTAGTTCAGAGGACCACGGCGCTGTTTGCTCTTGGTGGGAGACGGAGACCACTGTGTCTCCCAACAAGAAGGACGTGAAAAGACGGCGGATTTCAGCAAAGGAACACGAAACGCACGCCACCCATTACTTGCAGGTGTCGCAGGTATGAACGATCCTAGCAGCCCTCTACCTGTAAGGAGAGTCTTCATTGCTTTCCGTGTGGCAATTCATGTGCAATTCAGGGTGACCGTTAGGATGTGGCGGTGAATGTGATATGGCGAGGCAATAGAAGTCAGCAACCGTTGGAATTAATCTGTGGAATTTGTGCATGGTTCATCTTCATTTTACGAGATACCACACCACGTCTTCTCTGACTCGTGATTCGTGGAGTGCAGTTGGAGTTCCATGCCCGCTTCAGGGAAGTGAACGAGCAAAGAGTGGTGGGGTTACGAGCTTTTGAGCTCTTGAAGCCCTTTTACGTGAGGCGGCTCACGGAAAGGAATACCTGTGCATGCCGGTATCATTGCGAAATGGCCGAGTTGACGACGGGTTGGAACAACATGCGATCAGCGGCAAAGGGTATACACGGCAGACACTGCAGCTGTGACTGCGAGGTGTGCATCAGCCCGGCAACTGCAGAGTCAGCCACAGTGTGCCAGCGAGAGGATCAGCGGGATACATGCCATGCGAACCTAACCCAATTAGATGGACTGACCGACATGTGGCACTCCGTGCTCTGCCCAGTGGAGGCAGACGGTTGGCATGCACAACCATGCATTAAAGGAACATGCGACCAATGTGGGGTGGATATGTTGGCACTATGTCCGAGGGAAATGGACAACGAAGGCTCCCTCCAGATGCAATGGCATAATTTCGAGATGGTGGTGCATGGCACGACACGAGCCGGAAAGGAGAATAAAGTAATGCGGATGATATACCAGAATACCCCTGCGCGGGTCTATTTGGACTATCTTACGGAGAAGCTGCGGCCATTCATCATTCACAATTATGTAGCCAAGTGGCAGGCAGAACGATACAAAGAGTCCATCGACACATTCCCCCCTGAATCCATTTTGTCAGCCGTGGACTTCGCAGAAAATTACACTTTCCAGCCTTATGACGAGCTTCAGTCCATGCATTGGTTGCAGCACCAGATTACAATTCTGGTGCACATTTGCTATCGCTGGAATCCAATTTATCTTGCGGATCAGACTTCCGGCGCTCCGAAGCTCTTGACAGAGTACCACTACTATATCAGTGATGCCCCTGAGCACGATACCCTTTTCGTCCAACACTGCTTTGCGTTGCATTGGAAACACTTAACGGGGAGGGGAATCAGACCAAACGAGCACATTGTTTGGTCTGACGGATGCGCAGCGCAATTCAAATCAAGACGGTGTTGGTACCACGTCTCCAGGTATTCCTATGACCCGTTGTTTGCCCTCGTTTGTAGAGTTGGAATGAGTGCTGGTGTTTTGTTTGGGCGACTAGATTCCTGTGGTGCTTGTTTTGGTTTAGGGTTGAAACAGCTTCGGGGTGTGCTTTGGTGTTTCGTGGTACTGGGAGCGAAGCTGGGTTGATTGTGGTGAAATGCAGTTTGTGAGTGACTGTTTATGGTTTAGACGTTGGAAGAGAGTTCGTGGGACGCATTTCTGCTACCTTTTGTTTCCGGGGTGAATTTGGTGGTAGCTGAGGATTTCCTTGAGCGTTTTGGTGTCCGCTGGTAGTGCGAGCTTCATTGGGATTTTGAGGCGGTGAAGTTTCGTTTGTGAGTTTGTTTGGAGGTCTGAACTTTAATGAGGGAGCTGATGATGCATTTCAGTTGCCCTCTTCCCTGCCTGGCACTCAATTGCAATTTGGTGGAGAATCGCAATTAAAGGAGCTTCGGTGTCTATCTTAAGTTCGTGTCCCCAATGTGGTACTGAGAGCTGAATTGGATTTATAATACTGATCACAGTGAGTATGCGAGTGTTCGTTGTTAAGTTAGGAGAGCTGAGTGTGCATACTTAGGTAATGTGTTAATTATAGTTCTTGTGAAGTGGAAATCATAAACAGATGTTGCCTGAATTTGGAATTTGGTTCTGAATAATGATGAGGCTGAGCATCTCATCTGGAATTAGATTTGGACAAACGTTGCAAGAATACTATGACGACCCAGGTTGATCGCTCATATCAAAGTAGTTCTGTATCATCTTATATCAGATCATAGTACACAGATATTAGAATAGTGATAGTGCTGCTATTGCACTGTTTTGGAGTCTTCCTCTGAAGAGCAAGACTTGGTTCAAAAGTTGAACATTGAAAGGGCTGTTTATAATCACACCAAGATGGTGTTGATAAGCATATCGATCATAGCCATGGCTAGTATATTCTAGTCATGTCTGCGAGCACCTTCTCTCTATGAACCTGGAGAGCCTACATATGTAAATGATACACTGCTAGCTATCAAAGATGGTTAGTCAATGCTCCTGTTTCTAAGTAGCTGTACAATCAACCTGTCGGTTAGTTAATCGGTATGACAAAGTAGCTTGTGAAATCCTGTTTTTCCATCTACATAACTGAGTCTACAATTCGGCGTCTGTTTCTGTATCAGCCAGAACGGTTTGCATTTTTTTGGTAGGCTGCAAAACCATGAGTCTCGTACCTGGAGTAGATGCATGTTGTCGAAGTCGGACTAATGGCGCTCTAATTGGCGAGACAATTGCCACGTTCGGCGTGCGTCTCGCAATGCTGGTTCTCTCCCTGGTAGTGCGTGCAAGATTTTGGGTTCTAGGGAGGCATAGCTGATTTCAGTTTCCTACTTCGTTGGAGGTATAGGTTTCACAAGCGAGCTGCTGATGCATTTCAGCTGCCTTGTTCAGTTTGTGGTGCCCAATTTGGTTGAGAGTCCCCGCTTGGGCACGTGTTTTGGTGTCGCTTGGTAGTAGATGCCTCGGGCCTGTCTGGGGCGGTGAAGCTCAGTGTACGAGTGCTCGTTCTTAGGTGTAGACGCCAGATGTGAGTCGAAAATTGGTACGCACTTTGGGTTTGGATTTGACTATGAGAATGCGTACTCTGGGGAATAATTTGTGACTGTTTTTTACTTGCGGCTGCGGATATTGCGGAGCTGACGACAATCACAGTGCGCATGCTCTGGAATTTTTTATCCAAGATTCTATTCATATGCGCTTCCGAGTGTAGTCATGCAGATAACTTTGTAATGAGCATTTTTGAGCTGATAAGGGATGTGCTCTTTAATTTCTCTAGGGTTTTTATACCGCTTATCCTGCAGGTACCCCTCCACGACTGTAAGTCCCGAGTTGCCCAATGGGTGTCGCATGGTGTGGTCTTACTTCGGCAGTGGACACGGGAAGGGGCTACATGATGGGGCCGGGGCGATGCTGAAGTGTGCCATTCGACGTGAGGAGATGAACTTCGAGTCTCGTACAAGGCTACAAAGCGCGGCTGATGTCGTCGACTTTTGTAATCGCAAGGAGCAAGAAGAACACCGCGCATATGGACAAGCACGGAAAAGTCTTATACGGTACTTCCATCTGATCGAAGCAAGCGGAGTGGATAGGACACGAGACCTTGACTGCCGAAGCATACCCGGCACTAGATCAGTCCACTCTGTTTCTTCCGTGTCTCCAAACAATGTGACATACTTGCATATGCGACAGCTAGCATGCTTTTGCAGGGAGTGCATGGACGACAACCCGATGTTGTGTGCGAGGCAGAATCATGTCAAGCATTGGACCTTGACGGTCTTGCAACCATTGACACCAATTCCGGTGAGTTTGTCCCCAATTCCAGGTTTTCACTTCTCTCTGAGTTCCAGGTTTTCAGGTACAGTTTTTGGGAGTGCTCATGCGGATGGGCAAGGTCATGGCCCTGTTGAGGAGCCCCGCTGCATTGTAAGAATCAAGGTCTGGAGGGTGTTGGCCGTGGCCCCAAATTCGGATCAGGGGTTTGCAGTCGAATGTCTGGGCGATGTGTCATCGGATACAGATGTTGCTTTCAGTCCACGTGAGTGCGTGCGCTTCATTGCATAGATGAGTAAAAGCTTGGGCTTGAGGGAAGGTGGGACGAAACCAGTCTTGAGATTTCTGTTTCTTCAAGTCTTTTCTGGGCTCGCTACTGTTCAGTGCTCTGGCATCGGAGCACGAGATGGACGTGAAGGTTGTGTGATTGCACCGTGTATGCTTCGTGGGGGAAGTCCATGGGTGGGTTCTGCAAGATCAGGGGAGGGTGCCCCTTTCAGTCATATTGAGCGTTTTAAGTGTGCGTTAGAAGAGTGCAAGAGGGAATAGTTTTTGGTTTGTCAAGGGGGTTTGCTCATAGGACATCCGTGCTTGTGAAGGCATTCCGAATTCATCTGAACCCAGAACACTGAGAATCATTATGTGGCAGAAGGCGCAGGTGTCGTGCACAGGGACCATTGTGGCGAGGTTACGGTTTCTGAACTCGAGTGAAGCGACGGTTTTTTTGAATGTTTTTTTTTTTTTTTTTTGGAATAACGACTTTGGGATTCCGATAACTCTGGGTTCCTAACGCACGCGTGTCTTCAAACTGCAAGAGCTCGGGACAAGGGACACGGCTCCAAGGACCGAATTACGAGATGGGAGAGACCTCTGAACAGGGGGTTGCTCCACCGCTCAATGAGGCTCAGCCACTGATGGGGGACGACGGCGTGGAACGAACCAGCCATGCACCAGAAGAAAGGTCTGCGCACTTCGACGACGATCTATTCGGAGAGGGCGAGGAAGACGCTGACTTGGAGTCAGAAGCGGAGCGGGTCGAGACAGGGGACACATATGTCGTGTATACGGACCGACCTGAGCATGGCGACCGGTTCTTCTTGGTGCTATGTGACATGCCTGTCCACAATAACAATAGCACATTCACTGACGGGTGGGGTTGTACGTGGCCGAAGGATACAATGCTGATCAGTGGAACCTATTACAGACGAATTCGTAGTGTGGGGCGCGACGCAGGGTCGTACAGATACGAGCTACTGGGGGATGAGCCCAAGGCATGGAACTACTCACATCTGGTTGTGCAATCGAGGGTGGAGTTGGTGCAGTACAAAAGCAATAAGAAGAATCCACGATTCAAGATGACGCCAGAAACAAGAGAGACAATTCTCTCCAATGTCGAGGAGAGGCAAACATATAATGCGCATTGAGATCAAAAGAATTGTGGACGACGGAGTTCTGTAACTGGACCGGAGCTACAGCTGGCTCTCAAATCAGTTGGCTCTCAAATCCGTCTCTAAGCTACAGCTGGATATTGCTAAGATAAAAATGGAGGTAAGCATTCTCGTTATACCCCAATAATTTGGTGCTTCTAGGTGCTAGATCTATTTCTCTCCTTTCTGTTCTTCTTCCTCTCCTAATAGAACATGGCGTTGAATCGTTTCATCTCCCTAAGCTATACGGACTCATACCCAGCGAATGGGTCTTTTCTTGCGCAGTTGGAGGCCCTGAAAGGTCAGCAGAGTGACATAAGCAAGCAACTCGAAGCCTTGAAGAGTAGTGCGGTGCCAAATAAGGAGGAGCTTGACCAGATCCAGTCCCTGGACACTGAAGTAGCTCAAGGAGAAGCACTCCTTGCCGGTCTGAATAAGAAGTCGAGTAAACTACGAGCTAAGGTGCAATCGCTATTTAACACTTCAGTTGTTGTCCTCCAGGAGGTGGTAAATAATGTGAATATCCCTGAGGTTCATGCTTCCTATGTTGTAATAGGCTTCTGGAGAGTGATACTCGTATTCTTACTTTTCCACAGGCCCAGGACCTCCAACACATAATGGAAAATGCTGGAGGGGAAGAACTCAAGCAAAAGAAGGCATTGGTCGAGAAGCTTCAGAAGGTACTGCAATTTTGCTGATTCGGTTGCTTTTTCCATCTATAACTGTATTGTAATCCTGGAAGAAATGGGTCTTCATTGGATATAATTCTATCTCCCTTCCTGTGGACTCAATAATGTGTTTGCTGTTGTGCAAGTTCTACATATGAAGACATGTCATTGAATTTTTGTATATGCCGCTAACTCTGACATCATGGACAATGTGCTTCAGGATATAAACAAAACAAGTACTGAAATCAAGAGGAGGCAGGTCCAAATATCGACGAGTGGTAAAGCAATCGAGAAGCTCAAAAAAGCTATCGAAAATGGTACCAAGGACAATGAAAAACTTAATCAAGACAAGCAGAGTAAAAAAGACGAATTCAAGAATGTTGAATCCAAGGCCTTCGTGATACAAGAGAAATTCACCCAGCTGCAAGAGGTTTTATTTTGGATACAGAACTCTGCCTTCCATGCTTTCTACTACTGGCCTTGAGGCCAATGTATCACTTTCTTTTACCAAATCTTCACGCCGTAAACCTTTGTAAATAGGAGCAGTAGAGTTCGTTTCCCTTGATGATGGGCAGTTTGCTTGTTTACACCACCTTTAAGTGCACAAGTCTCGGTTCTAATGGAATCTGGCTTTAATTAGTTAAACCTGAAAATACTCAGCAGACGCTTGTTTTCTCAGGCTCTTTCTAAACACTCTGAGGAGCTAGAAGTGACCAAGGAGGAGCATGCGGAGGGTTTTATAAGATCATCAAGGAGCTGCGTGCAATGGAGGTTTGTCAAATAGATTTTGTGTTTTCGCTCAGCAGTGGAACAGTACTGCAGTGAAGCATTCTTGTGAACTTGCATCGATCGTGAGTTTGGACAAGTCTTATGTTTGGTTTCTATCTGCAGGTGGATGCTGAATTCAAGTTTGAGGACATCAAGGAGACTTCTCGATTATGGGAAGGGAAGGCAGATGCTTGTAAAAGGGAATTCAAGGACTTGAGCAAAAAGTTGCAGGATGACATTGAGCAGTCAGTCCCTTTCTTCAATTTTGTGCTTCCTGTATTTATCGAATTTATCCATGACCCACTCCGTTGTTCAAATTAGGCATTGCTTGAAAGAGAATACTTTTTTTTTTGGCGCAGGAAGGATCAGTCACTTCGTATTGACGTATCACATGAGCTGTACCATATTTTACTTTATCTTGTGTTCTTGTAACCAAATGCGATATGATAAATCCATGGACGCTTGGACTGTAGGGCAAACGACGAAAACGCTGAATGTTTTTTTTTCCCTTTGTACAGAATACAAAAAGAAGGAATTGATCAGTATCTTTTAGAAGTGTCCCTTAATTTGGATTCTGGAGACATCGGACTCGCCCGTGCTAAGGAAAGTGTCAAAGTTCTTGAACGGCAATTCAAGGAGATGCAGCCAAGTTTGGACTCGATTGCAGAGTAAGTTCCTCTGACCGGGATGTCCTTAATCACTTCCAGGTGCATAGCGCTAGACACATAGTCTGGATTTCATACTACCATATTCCAAGGATGTGCTACACGTAATGAGAGCTTTGTTGTTTTTAATAACTTCCCAGGTATCGACGGAAGGCAGCCATGTATGATGAAAGAATACGGGAGCTCAATGAGGTCTCCCAAGCGGCTGATGAGAGAAAAACGAATCACGACGATCTACGAAATAAAAGGTTGACCTCACGATATTTTCCTTCGTGTTTCCTGTGCGTTACTGATGTTCCAAGGCCAGACAAGTTAGTTTGATGCTTTTTGTCTATTTGTATCTACGATTGTGTCTAATGAAGAAAACGTTATTCATCAAAATGCCATCAAAACCTCAAACCCGATATGATCAATTGAAGGAGAGACGCTTGCATAGATTTAACACTGCAAGATAGTGAACACGCTTGATTTCTGCTGCAGGTTAGACGAGTTCATGGGAGGATTTAATACCATTTCAATGAAACTGAAGGATATGTATCAGGTCTGTGTCTGTTTCCCCTCGATCAATTTTAAGGTAGCAAGACTAGTTTCTAGTTATGATGTAACCTTTCAATGTACTTAGAGCTCTAGGTTCTTAACTTGTTGACTAGTTCGCAAGACACCTTTCTTGATGTTGGTTGAAGCACTTCCTTTGTCAGTTCTGCGTCTGTTTATGTGATGACGGATAAACGTTTTGGTGTATGGTTTGATTTGAACCGATTTTTAACGGTGAAGCATGTTGCTCATCCACATGCCTTCATGAAAGCTCTGACATGCGACTTTGGCCATTTTCATCCGCAACTTCTGCAGATGATAACCCTAGGAGGTGATGCGGAACTTGAGCTTGTGGATTCTCTAGACCCTTTTGCAGAGGGTGTTGTCTTCACTGTCCGGCCACCGAAGACAAGCTGGAAAGCTATAGCCAATTTATCTGGAGGGGCCAAGGTTCGATTTAATCCAAACACTTGTGAATGTTAACGCGTTTTTCAATGTGTTTCAGAGCAGATACAACATGTCAAAGTAGATTAACGGCATGATCATTCGCAACCAAAGCAATGTGGACTGTCAATGGAGATCTTTGAGTTCTTCACTCTGTGATTCCCATTCCTGTCGGAGTACTGTGCATCTAGAGATGACGAACCCATCCAAACAGTATACTAGTTGGTAATATTAGTGAACTTGGTTTTGGGTAGTGGGATAGAAACTGAGGACTCAATATTGTTTGTGTGGCTTGTACAGACTTTATGCTCATTAGCCCTCGTATTTGCCCTTCATCATTACAAGCTGACCCCTCTGTATGTCATGGATGAGATCGATGCAGCTCTTGGTAAGTGTACAACAGTTTTTGGCTCCTGAAGTTTGCAATTGAATATCAAAATATCACATCTGCATCTCCTCCAACTGTGGTTCTGAATTTTTAAAACCAGGCTGATAAATATTTACCTTCAGCGTTGTTGGTGAACAGTACGTAAGAATAATTTCCGTGACGTGTTTATATGTGTTATCAACGGCTGTCTGGGTCGGTTGCTGATTGCAGATTTCAGAAATGTATCAATTGTGGGTCACTATATCAAGGAGAGGACAAAAGACGCCCAGTTTGTTTTCATCAGGTTAGCTTGCTTCATGTTATGGTGCTTTCAACCAATCTTCTGAATGATTAACCAATATAAAATAGCAGTGTACAAAGCTATAAAGTAGACCAATTCGGCCAGCAGTCTTGCAAGTTGGAGTACCTCAAATTTCTTAACATCGTCTTCGAATGTCTACGTTCGTTAGACCTACTGGAATCGAACACCTTGCATGTGGATTACATCAAACTTAAAGCTAAAGCACCACATTTTGGTGATGCATATTCATACATCATATTTTTCGAAAGATTTTAGATAGTTTTCAGAGGTAGTTCAACTATTTCCCTGCTCTGTCACGATTTTATACTTCATGATACGAGCCATCTTGTTGAAAGTCTCTGACTTCAGATTGGCTTGTATTTGTTTCTATGACGATTGGCTCTCGGTAGTTGGCTTTAGAGTAATTTTTAATATGTTGGGTAAATCTACTTTTCGTTTCAACAAATTTCTTGTATGTTGAATGTTCGAATGAACCCTTTACTTGAAGCTGTCTGATGCTGAGCATGTGATCTTCGTTGTAGATGATCAAATCGATAGCCAATGTGAAAGCACTGGAAATACTGTAAGCCAAGCCCACGGGGTTCATTTGAAGTACTTTTTGGGCAATCATCCGCATTAAATGCTCAGGCTACTAACTCTTTTGGTGTCAACAGGAGCCTGTCCAACAATCAGTTGTCAGGTACAATCCCAGCGAGTCTTACCATGCTCGTGACAGCTTCGAACCCGCGTTTACAACAACTGTAAGGAACCCCATTCCACGCTCATGACTTCAAAAACATTGTACACTGCCCCGGTTCGAAAGTAAACTTTGCCCAAACGTCACCTTACTTGAATCTTGACTTTGCTAGAAATGATAGGCTTCGGGTGGGGGACGAGCCTTTTCTAAATGCATTCATGTGGATCACGTATTATTAACAGTGAATTTGGGCCACATGTGGTAGGTTCTGATTCGCGTCTATTTAGTCATGTTTTCCTAGTGCACCTTCAGAATCGAAGAGAGGCCTTTGTTTCATATATTGAGTATGTTTCTGTGATTTCCAGTCTTTTAGGACACAACCAATTCATTGGAACCATTCCTGACTTGATAGCAGCACCGGGCAGATACACCTCGTGGACAGCTACTTCTCGAGTAAGATTATTTTAACCAGGCCTGGGTTTTTTTTATGCGTCGATCCAATTGCATTTATGTACTACCAGAGATGGTGTTAAACTTTTTGCACAACAATTGGGTTTCACCTCTGACTTGTTTCGCGGTTACGTTCAGGACACGGGCTTCCACTGAGTTAGCCTGCCGCGGACTCCTTAATCACTTTATGCTTTCCTGATACTGGCCTTGGGAAGTTGTTGACCGTCCGCAATTCTTAGTCTTCAAACTTGCGGGAAGAAGTGCTTGGGCGGGCGACGCTGTGATTGGCCTTGAACTTCTGTTGGTAAGAACTTGAGCCCTGACCATGGACTTCTGCCCGTTTCCGGGATGTACAGAGCACTGGCTTTCACTGTGCCTGCTTGGAAACCGCTTCCTGGGCAGCTTTTGTTCACGAAGCACTTCCGCAGTGTTACGCGGACTCGCCCATCGTTCCGGCATGTTTTTCGGAGGAGGTTAAACACTTCCTTCCACTGAATGAGCCAGAGAACCCTGTTTGACACTGTCAGTTACTGCCAACGCAATTCTAAGCCCTTCTGATGCCCTTTACCTTGATTGGTTGTTGCTTTCACTTAGTACATGCTGTCATTTCTCTTACACACACTCGACCCCTGTTAGGCAGTGGCTATTCACTTCGAGGGCCACTTGCTTTGTAGTCAAGCTGGCCGAAACCTTGTTAGCAGTAGTATCGTCACGGAAATGACACTTCCGTGTGCTGGATAGGCCCCACACCTTCTTCGGTAACCAGGTTACTTCCAAAGCACTTTGTTATCCTTGCACTTTCTGGAACTTCGCTGGTAAAGTACTGGAAGGCTCGCAAGGAGAAAGTGAAGTACAAGTAAAAGTGAAAGACGTGAACAATGTGCGGAACTGGAAAGGACAGTAAGACCTGGTTCTGGGCAATGAACTGACGTAAGGAATGTCAAGCGCACCCCTGAAACCGATGTTGCGTTGGGTCCCCGTAGTGACGTGGTACTTGTAGAAGTTTTTCATTCGAAGACTACAAACGGTTTAGGGCCGTACCTGGTGTGGGGCTGAGACGAGGTAACCCTACTTCACCCACATTTCGCCACCGAGCCCGTTTCCACTCCCCCACCACCCCCTAACCTCTAGTGACAACATTGACGAGCCACAGCGCTCTAGGCATTCTGATTTCACGGAGACGGGAGTCGCTGGGATAAAGAGGCCAGGGTCTGCATGGACAAGGACGAGGCGCTTGAGCAAGGCCATGGCGGACACTGCGCCAGCCCAGCAGGGGCAGTCGTTGCCATGGGTGGTGGAGGTGGAGAGCGCTAGGAGCCATGGCACTGAGTTGATGGTCTTCCAGTACATTGCGCCAATGCCAGGAACCGGAAAGCGATTGGCGTTGGCGAATTGCCTGTCCTATCGAGCTGCTTCACGTCACGCCAGGTTCGCAAGTAGGCTTCTGCCGGGACCACATGCAATGCGGTTGCATCAGGCGCGGATTCGAAATCAAGGATCCCTGCCCCAGCAGGTGGAAAACTACCTTCAACTCCTGAGCAACGTTGCGCGCGAGACGCGGGATGCAGAGCCTCGCGACTGTTGGGTGGGTGACATTTCCGCGGTTCCCTGTTCAGAACCTTATGGCCGCCAATTACGCCTTTGGGTACTAACCCACAAACGACATGTTCTGGTTTTGTTTGACTACAGTCGGCTTTAGATGCCGCGCACTATCCGACATTGCAGCGCCTTGGAGTTCGTGTCCGTCACCAGTTTCTGCAAGACCGGATCTTCCCCACCCCAGCGCTGGACAAGCTGTTCTAGGGTTTTGGGCCATGTAGACTTCTGTCGTTCGTTGGCCATTTTGTTCGGCCGATACGTGGGTGATGTCGATACCATAGATCTTCTGTTGGATTCCGCTTTAGCGTGCTGTTATAGAGAAACACTTTCCGGCAGCTTACCGGAGTTGTTCGCTAACTCGTTAGGGTTAGGGTCCTTCTAGGACGTGCCCGTTTCCCAGTTCATACTATTGCTACTAATCATTGCAAAACATTGACATACCTTTCCTCCAACTGCTGTAACGTTTGGGATGTTGTAATGTGCAGAGTGCTGACTTATTTCCATGATGACAGTCCTTAGCCAGGAAGCGAGGCGTCATGCGGGGCAAAATGTTCTGGCCGGGGATGATAGCATTCTCACGAGGTCACCGGTGGCGGCCGGTTTGCTGCGTCGTGATTACAGTATTCGCTCTTGGCATTGCTCGGATGAGGGGTCCTTCTACGTCAATGGTAGCGTAAACGTATGGAGGCCTGTTCTCCAGAGTATGTCTACTCCTCCAGTCACTTCGGTGCATACGGTGACCGCGGCCTACCTGACGGGTTACAATTACGTGAGCCCACTCTCCACAGCATGAGTTGGTGACGCTCAACACGGAGTACTCCAGTCATTTGCGTGGTGCGGAAATCCGCTGATGCGACCCCTGCCGTCGGATGCGTCGAGCTAGACCGGCTTTATTACAGAGGTACTTTATCATAATCATGCCGGTAATTTGGATTCGCTTCCACAGTACGTTCTACAGACACCTTGAATTGCTGAGGCGGTAGACTGATTTCTGAGGTGACGACTTAGATTTAGTAATTACACTTCTGGAGGCCCTCCATTACGATGCAGCCGTTATTAATGTCACCGAGGTGACACATTGGCTAATTGGGTATCCACATATCGGATTTGGTCATTACCAATTGCCCTAGCTCTACTATTGAATAGTACCGTGGCGCGTAAGTAGTCCACGGCCCCTTCTCTTCTCTCATTTGTTTCTCGCGATTATCTTCTCTGCGTGCTCGCCTTCTGAATTCCCGCACTCCCTCATCACGTGAATTTCCTTCGGAACAGAGTCCCCGGAGCGATGTCGACAGCCTTGGAGGAGTTGGTTCTGGATGAGATTGACGAAACAGAAGCTCCCTACTTTACCCTGCGCATAATATCAAAAACCAATCCTGCACGCCTGGTATGCCGTCGTTGCCATGCGCTTGATTTCTCCTAATGTTTTCCACCGCGTGGACGTAGAAATCGCTAACTGAACATGTTCTGTCGACTGTGCCAGGAGGTCCCCGCCTCGTTCACCGCCACGACGGGATGGCCCGGAGCTGCCCAGTGTTCCCTCCTGACATCACTCCGCGACCCCAAGGAATGGCCTCTTCAAATGGGGCAACTCCCGCCGTCTTCGCGTGCTGGCAACGCCGTCAGTGACAGTGCCGGATGGATAAACTTCCTTCGCCACATGCCGGTCTCAGTCGGTGACATCCTTGTTTTCGAGGTCGTTGACGATCGGTGCCTGGTGGCGAGCGTTGCGTACCATCGAGGTCGTCGTCCCCAGAACGCCCCGGAAGAACCGCAGGTGGTGCACCTGGATGTTCCGGAAGATCCGCAGGTTCTGGCCGTGAATGTTCAAGAACTTCCGCAGGTGGTTAACGTCAATGTGATGGAAGACCCGCAGATGGTGAGCGTGAATTCGCCCCACTTCAAGAAGACGCTCCGGACCTCGCATGCCCGTGCTCACAAATCATCGCGTCTGGTGAGTGTACAGTGGACCGCCATACCCTCTCCATACCTACATCCCAACTACATCACAGCGTCTATGTCGTTATTCTTGTCTCGGGGTGTTCTGCGGCTCGATTTCAGCGTTGCGATATCCTGTTTTCTACACTAACCATTTCCTTATGATGTTCGCGTGCCTGACTTGGCGCTTGCCTTTGATGCAGCTGTCTAACATGGTGTTGGATAATAAGCAGCCTGCAAATTATTTCGGGTTTGATCACCGGAAATTAGTTACTTTATGTATAGTCAGTAGGCTTCAATATGCCACAGCTTCTTGCCTAGGACCAAGGGACTGCCATACGGATGCCGTGGATGCTTTACACCTCCATATCATATGGGGTTGCACAAGTATTTTGTATACATTGTGAGGTTGTGCAATTTCAGATTCTGCCTAGTCCTCTGAGCAGGAGCTGCGTGGGAGACAATTTTAGGCCGTGCATCTTTTGTAGACCCAGCTTAGTGTGGAAATTAGTACTGATTTCGCGATCAGTGTGGTCGGTTGTCTAGGATTTACATAATTTTAGTCAGCATTGACGGGTCTCCAGTAAGAGATTGTAACTAACTGCACTTTAACGTGTGTGATCCTCTGATGCAGGACATTCCGACCGCATTCTGGCGCTCCGTTGGTCCCGAGAAGTTCAACGGCAGCTTGATCACCCTGTCCGGACCTGGCGGTGAGCACGTGGTGCAGAGCTCCCTTTGCGTCACTCCGAAACAAACCTTCTGCTTCTTCGGGAGCGGTTGGTCCGATTTCCGCGCAATGAATGACTTCCACGTTGGCGAGACAATTGTCTTCACGAAGGTGACCGAGTGTCAGTACAAGGTTAGAAAGGAATGAGCGTTTCCTGCTGGTCCTGACTCTCCCCTTCACACACTACTTGGTAAACTCGGGGCTACTAGGCACTCCACTGCACTCGGTAGCCAATTTTGGGCAATGTAATCCATCGCTATCAGTACATGGACTACAACACTGTTAGCTGCTTTTTCTTACCGTCTCTACATCTCTTGACTAAGACTTCCATGTTCTGCTCCAACCACACTGGGTTTGACATTCAGACAGTAATTGCACTACAATGTGCAGCTATGTCCTGTGTTCATGATTGCGTTATCTCTATGATGTACATAAACTTCGTCCCCTGTTTGCAGTATTCATCATCTACACCATGTGTTACCAGGGCGTGGTCTCGTTTACTCGTTTTCGCTTTTGATTGAATATAGACGGTGGTGTTTGCTCTTCACGTAGAAAGACCCAGTCACGAACTCAATTCCGAATGAACCCTCTTCGGACAAATCTGATAACTTCCCTGAGACTCCCCTGTTACTTACTCTGCACGGAACTTTCCTACGTCTTTACTGTCACTTACGGTTCTGCTTTATTTTCGCCACAATTCGTGTGGAATGTCACTTCGTTGATTACTTTTGCAAGAGTCGACGCCGAAAGTGAAGTACAAGTACAACTAGAATAACGGTAGAAAGTGAAGTGGAAGGGTCCGTCATACATGCGACATGTACTAGACTGTGACATGTACTAGTCGACTTGTAGAAGAAGCAATGCAAGAGAATAAGTACATGCGGAGATCCGTAGTTTATTACTTGACAAGGAATAAGAGAACGCCGCAAATGAAGTGTCTCCTAAGCTTGCAACATCTGCTCCTGACTACACCACGCCATTGCTGAACCTCTCAACACCAGAAATCTCTCTGACTCTCTTAAATGATATTGGGCAGGAGGTTTACTTGCAAGTCCATAGCCCGCGAATGCATCACGGCAAATCCCATAACAGACAAAGCTTCAGACGTAGGACAGTTTTTGAGCTTGCTTATACGAGTGAGCAAACAAACATACACACGCAGGCCAGAAATATTCAAAAAAGAACAAGTTTGCACAAATAGTCATCTTTTCGTTTTTGCAATAAACGCAATTACAGAATTGTAATGAAGTGAAATCCATGTTCAAATCAAGACGGTGTCAACTACATCTCCACCATCAGCAGACACTAAAAGGCAGTAACAGAATCACAGTGTGCTCACAGACATGGGGGCATCAAAGATGAACTATTTCTATTCGTGACTTCAAGGATTCAACTCAAAGAGCCCTCTACAAATTCCTAGCAAGCACAAATAACCAATAGCTAATCAGACAGAGACAGAAGCGCTTTCAGGAATGACAGATCTCACATGCATAAAGTGAAACACTGTAAGTTACAAACTACTCACTCACCCAGTCATCACCAACAGGATGCCCACGTAAGAGTTCCTATCAGAGGAAACATTTGTACAAGCGATATAATTTACAAAAATGAACACCATATCTGAAGAAGAGTGTTAGGGTCACCACCATGTTGTAGCAGTCAGAAACGCGTCTAGAAGCTCTATAGTTCTTGGCACCGAAGCCGTGTCCTTCCTATCCCTGTTCTGCAGCCCCACCAATCCAACTCTCGTGCCATGTACCCTGGCTCGATGCATTAGGAAGGGCAGCAGAGAGTGATTGCGGACCCGAGGTCGTCACGGGCGTGTATATCAGGGGATAAGGCACGCGGGAATCCGCCATGAGGTTCATGAGCTCCACGCTACATGCCACGGTCCACCGCCAGGCCGCACCGGGCTTCGTCAGACGTGTTATATGTGTACTCTTCCGAACGTGGAAGCCGCGGCGCCTAGCACGCTCAACTTCTAGAAGCCATGGCCGCAGCTCCTCCGGGCTCTGTGGTGCGACGGAGACTAAGCACACAACCGCCGTGGTCCTCTTGGATCGCGCCTGACGCAACCTACCCATCCGGACCGTGGATTCGTACCACCACACCCCAATTGAAGCTCGTCTGATTTGACTACTGCGCCCACGAAACCCCAGCGTTGCGTTCACTGGGCGTGTCCGTCGTAGCACCTCACCGCGGAGAAAAAGGGACAACCTTGAATGACCGTCCTCACTTGCTCCGTATCTCCACCAAAACACAGGCAAGTGCAAAAGATCTATCATGCAGGTAAGTACTACTCGCGCGTGGGAAGCATACATCCATTCTCGTCCGGGCCCTCTTCAGGCTAGATACCCCGTACACATTTCCCAATGTGTAGATATGGCGTTCACTGTACATGGTCGCAGCACTTCCTGGACCACACCGATGCCGCTGACTTCAGCAGTCTTGGAACTGTCTGCAATTCAGAGAGGTTGCAAATCTTATCGCAGGGTCACATTCCTAATTACCCCCAATGCAAAGGAACTGAGTTTTTCCTGCTTTCATCTGTTTCCGAGAATAGAGTAGCGAAAAGTGAAGACTTGTTATTATAGTGCAGACGACCACATTAAATACGTTCGACAATATTGTCAATGCTGCAATAAAAGTGTTGCACAAAACACTGAAGATCCATACTTACTTCTTGAACTTGACGCCACGTCAGATCTTGTCCTTCTGTGAAAACTCCTCCACAAATGCGACCGCAGTCGGGCTGTCTTAACTTGGACGTTAGGAATTGATAACCCAACTCATGGAAATCCAAGTATCTTCCGTGGCTTCCTGAACATGCAGTAAATACCCTAAGTATTCTGTACCTAGGAGAATCTAGCAATGACAATGGGAGACGGCCGGATGCCCGTCGTGAATGCGTCTTTATGTGCCACATCAAGGGCTGAAGCCTCTGTCTGCAAACAAGAGACGTTGAGGGTCATGTAATGTACTCATCCGGAACAAATGGCGTCCAATTGAACACACAGATTACGCACCCAACACGACTCTCTTATATTGAATTGAACAAACTCCTGCACAAATGTAAAGCATGACTGAATACAATCACAGGGCTTCGTTCAGAGAATGACTTGAAGCCGACCTACACTGTCATATTCAATGAAAAAGCATTCGAAGATGCGTATCAGACTTCCAGCAGAAATGACCAGGGAATCACCTCTACACGTGGATTGATGCCAGGCTCTTCCTTGAGATATTCCAACGGGACGTCTGCTCTAACTCCCTCCCTCACATTAGGGTGGCGTTGTATGGCAATTCATTGGTCGCTCACTTCCATTGCACAGATTTCTGAATAAGAATGAAGAGAGGAGTTTCTGCAGTCAAATGATATACCAGAAAGCTGTGAATTCGCCTCGAAAGAACAATGAAAACCAAGTCTGTAACTCATTTTAGAACATCACATGCCCAGCCTCTGAGTCCTCCATAGAACGACGTGAAGAAAGTCTGGCTGTGTCACTCTCGACGGCGACGGACTCCCTAAAGGACGCTCCTCCGAATCCAATGGAACACTACTCGCAAGACCTGGCTGAGATTTCTGTAGGCCTACCAGAGGACGAGTAGAAGACAATTGTCAGTAGTCAAAGGATCCCTCACAAAGTGTTGAATGCCTGGCTTGCACAGACATAAAAACAAATCCCTCTATCTACGTACAAAAAAATAACCCACTAAAAACAGAAACATACGTAGTGAACTTGCCGTCGTGAGCAGGCTCCACAGCCCAGCAGATGGGGCATACAAGAACTCACTTCCTCGTTAGCCAACCCGCACCTGGCAGCAAAAACTAATAGATGGTCTCATTCATTGCAAATTCACACGTTTATTGCACTAGGAAACCACAGTAGCTGACCTAAGGGATGTACCATGCTCCATGTTTTGGCACATGGAGAGCATCAGTGAGCATCCCTATTGAAGTCGGGGCTTCGTCATAATCTTCATTTCAATTTCCAAGTCCGTCTGCAGGACACACCTATGTCGGGTGCCCAGACATTGAAGTCATGCACGAACTGCCGATGTTTCTGCGGACATCCAGCGCGATTGAAAGGGATACAAGCAGACATAACCACGCCGGTGGCATGTCGTACACAGCACACTCATTACTCATATCGTAAAAACTTCCGAATGATCATATTTACATATCTCAAAATTAAGCATAGTTCCGTACATACACAATAGCAGTCAGCCGTGTGGCCATAACCCACACAGATATGTACTGTTACCATTGAAGGGGACAAACACCCCTTAGAATATCCTAGGTCCGGAATTCGCCACGCAAAGTGAACAGTCTAAATATCACCCGCATCGTTGGACACACACGCTCATGACTTCAAAATTTGACATCAAAATCTGCCACTGATCTCACGGCCCTGGCCGCCTCCAATGTGTTTTACGATGTACTCCCGTCGCGCTTGCGCTTGGCATGCTTGCCTCCGCGACCTCTCCCCTTCCCTGCATCTGCGACCACAGCTGGTGCCCGGAATTTCTCCTGCACGCCAATTAACGCCAACGGCTTCATGTTGCTTACCTTCTCGACCCTTGCCACGCCCTGTGTGGCTCGCCCACGCCCTGTAACTACCTTCTTCGCTCCTGCCACACACACATCTTCGCTTTGAGTCCCCGCTTGAGAAGCCGGCGCTGGACACATTGTATTCCGCAGGGCCGCTTTCCTGGACGTTCTCATCGAGCCTGCTCCTTGGCTTGAGGACTTCTTAGTAGCTGGAGCTTCCGGAGGCACAGCCTGACTATTTGACTGCACCATGTCCTTGTCAAGTCCAAGGGAATCCGTTGTAGGTACAATTTCGTGCTCTCGACCTCCGTCGCTAGAAGACGACGTGGCCCGTTGAATTTCCTCACTCATACTAGTGTCCTTAGGCATTTTCCCACTCCAGGGTGGTTGAATCTCCTGCACCTCAGGAACCCCCTCCGAACTGTCAAGGAATACCGTCTCGGGAATTAGAGTGGTCAGAGCCTTATCAGCTCCACCTTCAAGTGTTGCATGGGGAGCCTTCCGCGCCTGGGTGAAGCACACCTCCTCAGTGTCCGCGAAGAATAGGCTCTCGTCGAAGTTGTTTGCCCCCCCAACCACTGTCCTCGGGGGACTCCCAGACTTACTCACCGCCGCTGGGGTTCTGTACGCCACACCACCGGAACGTACTCCTGGGCCTTCAATGGGTACCCTTCCAGCATTTGACGAAGGCGTCTTCCAACTTCCCGAAACAGGTGCTTTCACATGCCCTGAAGACGGCGTCAATACACTCTTCTGCTTCATCGACGTTGGAGTCCCAGAAGCGGACTCCACATTAACTACACACGCATTCACACAAAATGTTTCTACATGTTCAGTTCGATGTCGTTATCACAATTACAAATGATACAACCTAGATCTACTCAAGGAAAAAGGCAATTCACATTGTCTCGAGTGTTTGAAAGTGAATCACTGAGAAAAAACGGTTCTTAAAGTGGACCACCGAAAGGTCCAGCTTCAAGTTCATCCCCAGTGCTTCCGCAGTGACAGCACTTTGAAAGTGCTTCAGCAATCACGTACAGTAATCGGGCAGTTCCCAAAGTTAGTCGAAGTACATGTACAGCTTCGCTACTCAAATTCAGTAGAAGTCACCGTGAAGAGCAAGTGCGTCGTGGTAGACAGTGAAGTTGGAGCGGTACCCCGGAAGTGATAATTACATCAAAGTGCTGGACAAGTAACAGTTTACTGGAAAGATCACGAAGCGAAGTGTCGCTCACTCCCAATGCCAGTGGTATTCAGGCCCGGGCAACCGTAAGCCTAAGGAGGGCACTCATCAAAGCACTTCTACACGAGTAAAGTGCCAAGCACGGGCAACCCTAGTACAAGCTTCCCCCATGGAAGTCCTTGCGACGGCAGTGGCCTCATAAGCTGCACATATGAACCACTGCACCTTCCCTTCAGCTGTCGCCACCATGTAAGTGACCAATGAAGTACTCCAGATAGCCTGCGGTGATGTATGGTTACTGAACCGAGAAAACCAGAGGATGAACATCCGAGGACGCACTGGCAAAGCACTGAATCCCTCGAGCAGTACATAGGACGTCCTTGGAATATCACATCCGCACCATTCAGAAACGAAAGCTAAAACTAAGTGGCAGAGGCCATTGTCTCTGCGGAAAATAAGAAAGTTATATCGAACACTAAATTAACAGTGCTTTGAACCTGTCACTGCTACGAAAGTCGCACGCATAAATTCAGAACCTCCTGTAAGACCTCGCGCTCAGTGAAAGTGACTACGCGGACATACAATTCTAAAATCTCCAGGAACAGTGTCTTCCACAACTTGAATCACAAGTCGGCAAAGAACACCATCACATTAAGGACAGAAACATCCCAAAAACTAAGACAGAAGTAATACAAATAAATTACTGCACCCATTTCGTAGGAACCCTAAACCTCCGAACCCGAAGCTGGAACACACTTGACCAGGGCAGACATCCAAACTTACAGTTAGTAGATGCGGCATGAGACACATGTCCAGCGTCATGCCTATTGCTTCGACTCGCATGGCCCTCCATCTTTGGAACCCGAAGTGGAGGTAACCGCACCTGATTCGCTCCAAAGCTATCCAACCAGTCCTGGCAGAATTCTTCACCACAAGCATAGCCGGCACACCTTCTTCTCCCGTCACTCAACCAAGCAGCAAGACAGAAGTGGTGATAGCAACATCCACAATCCGCAACGGAGATGTTGTGACACTGGAAGTTGAAGTCACAAACTGGACAATTCGATATGTAGATAACCTGATTTCGCCCCACCGCGGGAACACTCGGATTCCGAAGTGGGATGGGTGTGGTCCCCATGCCGGATCCTACAGCCATCATCTGCACCTGCTCAGTCAACTTCGCCACCCACGTCTCCAAGCGAGTGGATGCCACTCCTCTGAGGTGGATTTCACGCTCAACCTTCCGGAGATCACTCTGAATCCCCTCCTGTTCTAGTTTCAGCTGCTCTGTCCGGGCACTCTCCCTGCTCAATATATGAAGTCCAAATTCCAAATCCTTATCAAGCACCCTGAGCTGCTCGTCCTCCACTGCACTGGTCTCTCCAATGACCACGTCGTCATTTTCCCCTGAATCCGCAGCCATTTTAATGGAATTGAAGTGCGCCAGCAGACTGTCACGACGGCGTCTGATGTTGGCGCAGCTTAGTTCCTCCTCTCGCAGAGACTTCTGACGTTCAGCTAGCGCTCCGTCGATGCTCTTGCACTGCTGCTGGAGCTCCTTGCATCGGTGTTCTAGCACGTCCCTACAAGTCAAATGCCAGTCATACAGATTAGAAACTCGCTTAATTACACTGAAGTCGCATCTTTTGTAAAATCACACATAACCAGTGCCCCTCTGACCTTCCGTCCCAGGACCAGATTACATTAAAACCCAAACCCACGGCAGGTCACCAATGTTATTGATGTTCATGCTCACGAGGTCACCGTGTTAGCCATGAACAAGTCCGCAGGCCATCCTGTGGAGTGCACACAATTAGTGGAACCCTTGACGTAGATTTACACGATTTTCCTCACTTATTGTCCTCGAGAAGTCAAGCGCCAACGTCGCTCCGACGTCGTTAACAGTTAAAGTCACCAATAACCACCTAAACCGAATTATCGTTTGTCGTGCCTCTAACAGTGCAAGAGAGACCGACATGTAGCTTAGTGGTCTGATTAGAAGCTCCTGATAGAATACATGTCCCAGTCAAAAAATTCTCGTTCTGTGACCAAGAAACAAGGACATCAGGCACTGCCCGGTCACCAAGAGTCAAGAGTCCTCTCTGTTTGTCCCAAAAATCCACAAAATAATCCAATGGAGCTCCTTTGCAGATAAACTATTCTTCGAATGATCTGATTCAGTCGACGTCCCTGATGCTCTTGATCCTTCCGGGCATTTACACTGGCGCGTCGGATGTAGTCTGCAAGCTTCTCCAGATCGCAGTCATAGATCCGCTCCTCGGCTTCAATATCCATGCAGCATGGACCTTCCACCTTCTGAGGCTCTCGGCTCTCCGTGTGCATCGAGCTTATCCGAGAAACTTTGTGCCTAAGGTTAGCACTTGACATTGGATATGCATATCTACCTCTGTTACTGGCTCTTCCCAGATGTTGTCTTCATACGGGCTTTGAGTGGAGCACGTCGTGTCCATGCTCTGCTTTAGGTCGATGCTAATCGCTGATGTGGATAAGAATCTGCGGACACCATCAATACAGTAACGAGTCTTAAATAGATGTTTAGCGAGAGTTGCAGTGTATAAGCGCTAATGAGATTTAACAACAAATTCCCGCACCAATCAGTGTCAAGTTTAACTAAAACTTACCTGGTTTTCCTAGGAAGCAGAGGGCAGGTCATGATAGGCGTCGAAATATCTGCTGAGGCTGCCATTAAAATATGTAGCAATCAAGGAATATCAAGTGTCACATTCATTGCTCCTCGCCCCGCAAGATGAAAAGTATTCAATCTGTACATCAAGTTTAAAAGAAGAAATTCAACTTATAATGATACTTCATAAATGAAGAGGACTAAGAACCTCCGGATAGCATAAGAATATTCAAGTAAAAAGATGGCCAAGTCTACCAGGGAAAACAAAACCTTTAGACAACAACAAGAACTCAGTCATATGATTTCACTAAAAATGCGAGAATAGCTCTGAGGGCTTCGCATCTCTAATCTGTAAATCCTAGCAGCTTTTAATACAAGAGAAGAAGATGAGAGGAAGATACATACGTCATCTGAGTCGAGGGTTCGCCAACTGACTGTGCAGCAAGACATCGAACTGGTTCACCAGGTTGCGCAAGACTGGAAGCATATTTTAGCGACATCAAGTATCTGAAGTCCTCCCTTTCTTTGTGCTTTATTAGGTGCAATCTCTTCTTCTCTTCCTCAGATGACTTACTGGTGGCAATGAATCCTTCTACCTTGTCATCGAAAGCCATAGACATACCCTCAAGTGATCCTCCTGCTCACTTGTTATCATCGTCATGTTCAACATCTTTGTGTTTGTGTTTCTTGTTTCGTTTTCTAGGCCGTTCCATCTGATCTTTGCCAAGCCGTAACCAGACGAGGTCTTTGTTCTGCAAAATGTGCATAAACACACCAATTGCATTAAGGAAACTGCGAAATTGATATGACATTTGGTACATCTATGACATGATTGCATAATAGCATGTTAGATTTATACCTGCCTTGGAAAAAGGCGGTATTAAATAATTGCAGAAGCACATCAAATCATTTCTCTTCTCTAACTGGGTTTTCTCAAAGCTTGGATATTCCCAAAGATAGTGAATAACTTTTCGAACTACTGTGATGAAGAAATCGGGAGTGTTGTGCTTACAACTGCTAGGAGCTCAAACTTCAACAGATGGCCTGTCTTTGTCACATCAACACCATCCTCTCCGTAACGGAACTGCACTATTGAACCGTCAGAGTCACGGACAGTATAATCGTAGTGTACTTTCAAAAATTTCAAATTTTTCATAAGACATCTCTGTAAGTAACCACTTCGAGAGGTTTTGACAGCCGTATCCACCAGTCTGTATCACAAAGAGTTAGCATCAGACCATAAGTATTCAAACAATATTACCAAAAATATGTTAACACTTGTGCGAATCTGAAAATTGCAGTCGGCCAGCGTCTGAAGCCCACTACGCAAACTATATACTGAACATAGATACGCCTTCCAACCAATCTGCTGACGCTATTGTTCGCTCATGCTTTCCTGAGTTTGGTCTGATATAGATTCCAGACCACTATGAAGACGTATGGGCAAATAGAAAAACCACAAATTCAAAAGCATTGCATCACAATAAATAGTATCTGAAAGAAGGGAGGAGGCAATGTTCAGTACCCATCTCTGCCTGCCACACAATGGAAATAATATTCTTGTGGACGAAGACCAGTCAAAAACCGGTCTCCAATAAAGCCACCAGCACGTGCGCTTGCGTCCCAAGGAGGAAAACACGGCAAAGTCTTCCCTGAACTCATACGAGGCACACGCTTGTCTTCAAGCTCCTGTTGTCCAAGCAATGATGAGATTTGTGTGAAGTTGACCTGCAACAAAATCACGATGATGCGTGAGTTAACAGTTGAACATCCAGCGTAACATAGAAACGCAGGAAGAAATAGAACCAAGACCGTAACACACATTACGGAATAGCCAGGAATATGTCAACACAATCACATAGTGGAGAGTTGCATACGCGCGATCGGCAACAGTAGCTGCAAGAGACAGAATACAGTAGAGGCTCAGGGCCTTACCAGCCCTCCCTTGGAACCGGTAATGGTCATCAGAGAAAGACAATTCGCGGGGAAAGGTTTAATGAGGCCCTTAGGGAAGATCGTACTGTTGATATCCGAAGTAATGCGGTTGAGGGCACTCGTCAGAAGCATATCAAGCCGTTTGCTAGCAGCCTCTCCTAATTTACTTTGCATTCGCTTTTCCACTTCATCCCTGATCTCCTCCATATTCAACTCTGCTTCTATCAAACCATCAAATGTTATAGAAAGGCACACATGATAGCATTGCTGTGTAACTATGTACATAGCTCCAGAGTAAGATCCTCGTTGAATAGATCCAATACAAAAGACGATTGAAGCATCTGTACCATACAGTTCGCTAAACTTCTGTAACCATGAAGATTTGTGGCGTTTTATCAAAGATATGATTAAGACACGGATGAAGAGTTTACCTCCTTCCTCATCAACACCAGCGAAGCGCGCATTGATGTTGTCCCCTAGATTGTCAGTTTCTGTCAACTTCTGGCGCCTCGCTTTCTCAGCCTTAGGAATTAAACGGAGGTCTCCAAATCCACAAGTGAACCCATGCATCTGTTTCCCATAACAACGGAGATGCAAGCAGTATTATTTTTTCTATGCACTTAGATGTAGCAGAATAAAAACTTATACTGGGCTGGAAAAATCCAACCACTTCCCACATCATATTTGGTGCTACATACTGTGCACTCCAAGTGAAATTGGTCAGAAAACGGTAACAAAGGCGTGCCACTCATCACCGTTTCACTCAAACAGGGCATGCAAAAACCTACTCTACGTAGATAGGAGAATGTTGCCGTATGTGAACCTCTAACCATAATAGATGCTAGAGACAGCAAATCCAAAAGATTAAACAGCCATGATACCCACCTGAAGGTAGGCAGTGAAGAGTCGACTGAAAACGGATAGCAAACGGCCAGCCATCTCAGGTCCATGAAGTTCCTGGAATGTGTGGACGATACCGTATTTTCCAAATTCCGCCTTATCCCACTCAACTGCCTTTTCTTGAAGGTCGCGTGTCCATCCTGAGTCAGATATTCAGCATTTTACGAGATGTACATTTCTTTTTGAGATCTTTGCAGCAGACCATCATTCACATTCAAAGTATGTCGTCCAATTCCCCCACCATACCTTGCAATTTTAGTAGAGAGGTCCCCGCTTGTCGAATTTTTGAAGTCTCGATACTGAAAGACACCGCGATCCTGACTCCGACTCAAATCACTAGCCCCTCAACCCTCGCCCCTGGAGACATAGTCTTGGAAGGTGATCGGAGATCCACTATTTCAGGCACTGTCCCTGGGTCCATCGTAAGAACGGTTGAGAGACCAACCATGAAGGGACCGTAAAGGGGCCCCTGGTGATTTTTTGGTGAAGCGAGCAGTGCGTATATTGGCAGGAGTTCCTGAAAGAAACTCATACGCATAGCTATGCTTAGCAACTTTAGATGTAGTAGCTGTCTCAGATGTTGTCTTCATACGGGCTCTTCCCAGATGTTGTCTTCATACAGGCTTTGAGTGGAGCACGTCGTGACGATGCTCTGCTTTAGGTCGATGCTAATCGCTGATGTGGATAAGAATCTGCGGATGTTGCTTTCAGTCGAGGAAGCTTTAAAAAATGCATACAATAATATAGGAGCGGAATTTTTGTCCGGCGATTCACTTGGGGAGTGCTCTGATTGCGCAGACGCACCCTTGTAGTCCGACTCTTCCAAGAATTTGGATGCCTTGGACATCACCATTTCGCCTTCCCCGTCAGACCTGGCCAAATCGCCATCACTTTCGCTACAAGTGACGCAGTCGAACAAATCCGTTTGGCACGAGTTCTTCCTTGTCTTCACTGTCACTATGAGAGACATGAGAGCCATTCATGCTGGCGCTTCGGCCGAGAGGCCTAGACGATGCACTACTCCGAGTGCTGATGAACTTCCCATTCACTTTGTGGTCATCGTCGCCACTCTCGGAGGCACTCAAACTCTTCACACTCCACGAAATGGCGGCAACGAGACCCCAATATTGTGGTCCGCTGCGATGCCGCCGAAAAAACCGGATGCCTTGCGGAGCTGGAGCGGCCGAGATGAGGTCTCCGTGCTATCAATGTGGCATTTGTTGTACCCTTTCTTCTCCTCTGTCCAGCTGCCTTTCTCCGCCGAGCTCTATTCTCCACCTCAGATGTATCCTCACGTTATTTTAAAGGAGTCTTTAATGGATTCCAGACAGTCGTAATATCCTTCTTGATTGTCAACTACGATGCCGGAGACGACGGGTACCTGAGAGTACATGCAGGAGTTGCAAGAACCGCTGAGATTCCGATTATGGGAGAGTTGATGTAAGTTGTAGGCTCCATTCCTTGAAAGTTGCTTCTCACATCGTTGAGGTAGTCGTTTTTATCTGGGCCGCCAATGATCGCAACAGTGGCCACACTTGGATTGGGGTTTCTGCTGTTGTAATAGGTGCCACCCTTGTCCACATTGAACTCGCTGCGGTAGAGCAGTAATGGATGGCACGGATGCCGCCCGGTGGTGTGGTTGCTGAGGGTACTTCTTGCCGAAACCAACCATGTAGGATGAGCCTCGGGGGTTGTCCCCAAGTATGTAATCCACCTGATACATTAGATTGGAGATTAGAAGCAGTCGTCATTGTGATGGTTCGGCAATGAAGCAAAATTTAGCTGAAAGGTCATACAAGAAATGTCCCTGAACAAGACTAGCTGGTGATTACGCACAGCCCTAAACAACAGAGTGAGCCTTGAAGAGTGTTTCCTCTTATACCTGTTTTTGGACAATTGTGACAAGCTGGGAGGGCGTGATCTTCTTGTATCCAAAAGTGACAGTTGCTTGTGCTCTAGCTAAAGATCTGGCGTAGCTTGTGAGCAGAAAAGCAGCCGACGTTACAGCCTGCATGTTAGTGGCCGAAGTCTGCATCAGGAGCCCTCCTGAACACGGCATAACAAATTTTCCTCAATGTTGTTAGAATCTATCTGCGAAGAAATATAGTTATCATGTACTGTCGACTGCGGAATGCAATGACTAGTGGCTTAAATAAACGTTGCAAAACCTGAAATTCGAGCGCCGAGTTGAGACTCGCTGGAAATATGAACTTGACTTTTCCGCTTCTTTTTATGTAGCAAGCAAATAACACTTTTTTTTTGTTAGGCTGCAAAACCATGAGTCCCGTACCTAGAGTATAGGGAGTTGTCGAAGTCGGACTAATGGAAGAAGGTTATATTTGACAAATATAGCCGTATGCACGATCTTTGTAACCTTGGAGCCCTTGTATTCCTGTTAAGAGGTACTGCACAGATATACTTGGGGTTTATTTTCTTTCTCAATCTGCACTTCATATGTAGTTGCGATGTCACAGCCTGACCTGGACATAGATCTTCATGCAAGAGCCCAACCATTTTGCACATATATGAAGCATAGTAAGGAATTCTAACCTGAGCACAGATGATTTCAGCTCCTGCGTACTTGTTATCCCAGTTGAACGAATTTACTGTGACAGTTGCGCCCCCTAAGGTTTTAGCATCGTTGGTAAGAAACTGGAGATAACGGTCTTTAATGGTTGCCTTGTACAACCATGCGGCTCCCCAAAGTAGTTCATCCTGAGAGTCACACCCGAAGAATTCAAGTTTGTCAGAATTCAAGTTTGTAGAATCAGCAGCAACTACTCCACGGTGCAAAAACAAATAAACAGATACTTTTGAAAGGTTTGCAGAATCTTGTCAAAATGAAGGGGGTTGTAGGATGAGTGGTTGCCTTACGTTGAACCCAGAGTAGGAACAGTAGAAGGGGCATACGGCTGCAGCGCGGCTGTCACTATACTTGCCTCGATACTGGTCAGCAAAATCGAAAATCTGCGGACAACAATCCAATCATTTTCATTCTCAACATTAGGCAAAGTTTACAAAGTTTATGGACATTGAACTATCTTAAAAATTATATTTTCTGTTTGTAAATGCTCGTCTGCATGTTTGCACTAGACTGGAACGAGAATTCAACCATGGAATGAGCTGAACGAGGAAGGATGTCCGGACCACTTACTTTCCTGGCGCTCCTCAGAAGTTTGTTGGAGTATTCAGTATCAACACGGCGGAAAGCAATGGAAGCTGCGGCAAACGCTGCAGCAGTATCTGCCGCGACATCAGATCCTGGATTTTTGGCATCCACTTTGTAGGCGGTGCGAGGCGCTTTCCATATCCTCAGGCCTTTCCCAGCAACTATGATCAGCATTTGGTTCGCCGACCTGAGTTAAGACACACCAAACCGTGCTATATATTGGTCATGGAGTATCGTATTTCATTGTTCATCCTTCATCTGTCTGCATATTTCTGCTTCTGCAATACAACCTCCAGACACTTCTGTCAGCTACCGATCGAAACCGGACCCGGGACTCTCTTGTTTTGTTCTTATAATCTATATAATTGTAGCAGTGAAATTCTAGCATAATTGTAAGGCATCGTTCATGAAACCAACATAGAGACTGACCTGCACCCAGATTTCGTTCGGGGCGGTGTAGGCCTTCAAGAGATAATCTGTTCCCTTCCGAATATTGTTCAATGCATCTTGCAGCTGGCCGGTTGACTGGAAATTATCGCCGGATTCCACAACATTCCAGGCAAGGGTAGTGATGGTAAAAGCCATTGGCAACCCGAATTTGACGTTGTCTCCGGCGTCGTAGTTGGCGAGCAGATCCTAGCTGAGATGGCAAGTCTTTGACATTGAAGATTGCAGGTGATGTTTGAGTACTTCCATAGGTGGAAGTTAAATTTCGCCCCTTCCCGGGTGAAGGGGAGGTTAAGGTGGAAGTCTTTGTGAACTTCGGAGAAGAGCCTCCGGATTTTAAAGTAGATCAGGGAGTTTGTGACGCGGCCGGCATGGATTTGATGGATATCTGTGCACGCGTTGTCTTGGTACACCGTACTTGTGGACCACTTCGACTTCGGGGAATGTGGTCTTATTCAGACCAAGCATCGTGGCACGAAGCCGAATATATTAAGGGTTTCTTTGGACCTTTAACGTCGCTCAAGAACTGAACACGGCGACCACAAAAACAGAAGCCACCCGAAACCAAATAGATAGACATTCGTAACCTCCACAGCACATGTTTTCAATTCATAGAGGACTACAGTTCCACCGCAAGTCCTACTCCCGTGTGAACCATCCATCCATAGTAGGCATGACATTAACCCTGCTCTCATTCCTTAAGCTTCACAGGGGACTTCTTTAGCGCTATTAAGACATGTGCAATTTCCCAGTGCACTTATATCGCCCGAAAATGATCACTGAAGCAGTGATCAATCTAGAAAGTAGAACATAGAATTCGCATACTCAATAACTTCAGACCAAGGTACGCGAGGGGACACCAAAAAAAACAAACCCTAAACGTAGTAACGTTGGCGATGCAGGAACGAATGCCACATTCACTACAACAAATCTGCAGGGTTGTGGAACCTTGAAACCAACATCGACTGACTGTCCTGAGGTGCACTGTAACCGTACCGAGCAAGTTCCGAACAACCTAACCCCATGGTACAAATATGAAGACCCAGGTTCACAAAAATAGGTAAAGTCAGGCACTCACAGCTTGGGACCTATCCCGGCGCAATCAGTCTCGGCATCTCCTAGCATCTCAACCACCGCCATGCTCTGATCCTCCGACCACGAAGTTCGCTCAGAGGTTGCTCCACCTTGACGTCGGTCCACACAAAGGCTTGCACCGTGCCCTACCTGTCCCGGACAGTGAATTCCCTGAAGCTCGTCCCACTTCGTGTGTAGAGCCTCCTCCACTCTGCCGTCCTTCTGCCACGAAATGTACTGTTTCCGACAGACGTCGTGTGCAAATTTTGCCCAGTTGATCTTGGCCTTCCCGTCCCTCTCCGCCAACCAACTCCTTAGAAAAAACCGCGCAAATTCCTTGTTTGGAGGTGCATGGTTGTACATAGCATGGTACTGCTGCCAGATTTCACCACACTCCTTCTCTGTGATAAACTCATTTGCCACAACTCGATACCCACTGCCTCCTTTGTTTGGAAACACTCTCTTGAAGTGAGCCTCGCTGACATGTGACGTCCCGCATTCTGTCTTCGCACAGATGCCGCTGTCCTCTAACTTCAGGTTCTCGGCAAACTCCTGAACAGTCCACCGACACCGTTGGTGGAGCCCTTTCGCGAACTTGATCTTCTCGACATTTTTCCTGTTCAATTCAGGATCAGGTTTCGTGAGCACGCCCACCACCTCAGCCTTTGCAGAATCCATCCACACGCAAGTCCTACGATCAGGTTACTCTGTAACAGCAAGTCCACCTGTGCAATCGCGAAGCCCTAAACCGAAGGACCCTGAAACCTGTTCTGTCGAATGCTTGGAAATTTGACACACTAAACCCTCGAACCAAGGTCTGTTCCAACAGAATTCCCTCGCAAACTAAATCCCCGGCCACGCACCCCCTCAGACACAGGATCAACAAACATTCGGAAAGAAAAATTTCGCACTTTCTCCCAAACCCTCGCAGGCAACGTAATCCACCAACCAGACTATGCAACTCGCTTACTCTCCCGCAAAGTGTCAAGACAGTGAAGTGCACCATAACTGACTGTGAAGGTTCTATTTCGCTTGACCTATCCTCAAGCTGACTCCGTAGACCCTCACCAACAGACTCCGTAGACCCTCACCAACATAAATGACGCCGCAACGCACCTGCATGCATCAACTCCCCTGCCTTGGGAAAAGGTGTTGATCGGGTTGAAGGGTAGAATTGGCTGCGGAGCATTCACAACACTTCCTTCCGGGATCCTCCACAATGAAGACGTTTAACTCGACTCCTGTGTCCACCCTTAAACCCTTCCAACAAGTGTCACCCTAAACCCTACTCTCTTCTGTGGCAGTTGAACAGCCCATCGCGTTCCCAAACGTTCCCACAGTACAAAAACAGGGCACTTTGAATTCACTGTAAATTGGTCACATTTTGCACTTTGTGGTCCACTTTATTGTGCTTCCCCCCGTGGGTCAAATCTGGATGTCATGTACGGGTACTGCAAGCAAATGCGTCGTTTTTCATTTGAAAGAGCAGTAAAACCGCACCACTCCAAGATAAAGTAGTCGAATCGGTCACAACCGACAATTTTGCAGGCCCCTTTCCTCTACAAAAAATTGGTTGATTGTTCAATGTACCACGTTCTTTGGGATGAGAAACGACAAGTTTGCTACCCCATTGAGGATGCCAGGCTCGGTTGGGTCCATTTTTCTAGCCTTCCCCATTCTGGCATTTAGGGTTTTTTAAAATTTGTTTGGGGGTAATTTCATGACTCCACGCCTCGAATTATTCTATGGAGGTCCTTTTGAAGTATGTGAGGCCCCAGTCAAGGATAATAATAGGGCCAGAGATTTGCCCTCATTCCTCCTTGAAACTTGTGCTTTGAGCCATGCTTGATAAAAGAATTTAAACACTCTCGTCTTGCACTACTTGTTTCCTACTCAATTCAAATGTTGAATTTTCAAAGAGTATATTAAAATTATAGTGCAATTTATCATTGTTTGAAGCTAGGTCCTCTGCATATTAATTGTTGTCCATTATGAAGAAAAATTGCCATATTGATCAAATTGGTCAATCCTGTTTATACACCACACTAATCAAATAAGAGAGAAAATGAGCTAAAATGATACTATTTGAGCGGTCAATAAAATCAGGATTAACCAATTTAATGAATATAGTGATAAAAACTCCGATGGAAAGTTTTAGGTTGGCACGGTGCATAAACATGTAAGAATCTGTTCTTTTTTTCAAAAGATACAAATTATGAGGTAGGAGTCTTACAACCCTTATCAAGACTTTGCTTCCAAGTAGCTAAATATCATTACCATTCAATCAATATGGATACAAAGTTCAAATCCTAGACTAAAAGGAAGTGATAATTCTTCATATCTCCCATGATTTTTCATGCAAATGACCTAGTAAAAATTGGAACTTGGAATTGTGAGCAAATTGTTGGAGTGCATTCAAACAACTAAAGAACATTGCCAGGTGACCAATATTGATAGAGATGTGAACTTCTATGATTCCAAATCCGAGGAGTTTAGATGCCTTTCATACCTTTCGGGAATCTTTCTAGTATAAGAATATGCTTTTGTCATTTGTTGATTAAAAAAATATTAAATAGGAAATATAATAATGTGAAACAAGTATTTTGTATAAGCAATGAAAGTTGGAAAAGAAGAAATTGTTATTTTTACAACACATAATTAAATCCCAAACAGTTTGGTTTAATTTTGCACTAATGAAAACCATGCTCTTCATGACCAAAACATGTGACTAGGATCATTACCATTTTGACCAGATTTTCTATAATTTGTTCATAATAGTCATGATCCTGGTCACTTATTCTGGTCATGGAGGGCATGGTTTCCAATAGTGTTGAAGCATTAAAGTCGTACGTCAAATATATGAGATGTGTAAAACACCTCAGTTCTTGGAACAATGCGAGCATCAATTCCAGTCTCAATATAACATTCAGCTAGACCCAAATTCTTTGTGTACGGTACTGGTTGAAATCTTCCAACTTGAAGGCCATTCTAAATTCCTAACTTCTGGGCCAGATCCCTGTGCAAAGTTTGCCATACAGTGCAACATAACATACTATACTGTCGGCAACTTCTTCATCCTGCACATGAACTCCATTGGCTTCATGATTGAATTCTCCAAATTCTCCAATTCTCATACGGCAGTCACTACCCTTTTCAAATTCCTTTTCTTTGTTTGAGTCGTTTATCAAACATGGTCCATAGAATAAAACTTTGTCTCCCAATTGTGGTAGGTAAAGTGGGCATGGTCCATAGAATAAAACTTTGTCTCCCAATTGTGGTAGGTAAAGTGGGCATGGTCCATAGAATAAAACTTTGTCTCCCAATTGTGGTAGGTAAAGTGGGCATGGTCCATAGGATAAAGCATTGTACTTTGAAGTTCGGTTACGGTCAGTAATGTGGAAGTGGCTTAACAGATTATTCACATTTCATCCCCTCCTTTTTTTTTACAATATGTTCATTAAAAATAAAGGTTTTGTTCACATTTCTGACTCAGGGACTTGGAGTGGTTTTCCTTAGAATGAAGGAATTGGAGAACTTCTTTGTGTATGGAAATTAAATACAATTAAATTGGAAGTATAGGGTCTCTCTCCAAGGAGTGAGAAAGTCGCTTCAAGGAGTACGCCAATATTGAATGATTCGCAGCGTGAGAGCAAAGCGAAGCTTGAAGGCTCAAAGAATTAGGGTTTCAAACAAAAACAAAGTTACTACTTTCTATATAACATTTCTCATAAATGAGTTATGTAATGTAGTTGGATTGTGATATGCATTCATTTTTAAGTGGCCATGTCCTCCTTCTTTGGCTAGTATCAATGTTAGTGAATAATTTTGCATAGAAGAGTGTTTTGGAAAAAAATTCAAATGTTTGGAAGTTGCAGAGATTCCAATGCATTGTGAACCAATTAATCAATGGATACATTAACTAATGAAAGTATAGATAAAATGTATCATAGAAACAAGTAATAGTTGATACAAGTAAGTGTATAGCAATCATATTCTAGTTGATTTTACCTTTCATACTAAATGTTGATTAATGACATGTACAGATGTATTCTAGACTTTATTATATTCTAATACAACTCTAGCTCTCTAGTGTAACAACAAAAACTTACATGCATGGAATAAAACATCATGAGCATTTATTGATATACTTTAATAATTGGAAATTTGTACTACATGTCCGAAAGCACTTATTGCTTTCAAAAATTATTATAATTACACCATTGGAAAATAAATCTTCAAGAAATTTGCATAGGCCTTAAAAAACTGTCTCCCTAGATGGAAAATTTTGTTTTCTATTCATAGCTAGTCTAATCTAGAAACAATCCTATTAGCTAACCCCTAAAGCATCAACTTAACAAAAACGATTTGATTAAGGGTCCGTTTAGGCTCCCCATAAGTCAATTTTTATAGGAAGAAGCTGTAATTTGGCACAATATAGACAATTATCATATTTTTCTAATAAGACCATTCATGCTTTAAAATTCCTCATACTTTAGGAGATATGGGCAGTCAAAGTTTGAAAACACTGTTAGGGCATACTAAAATCTGCCCAAAACTGTAGTATGTGCTCAAAATTTGTCCAAAATTAATTAGATCACAGAAACTTCAAAAATTCACCAAAAATTGACATATTACTTTCTTTCGAGTTTTTTATTTTTTTTATTTTTTACATTTAAATACAATTTGAAGGCATCATCTCACCGCTTGGATTTTCAATCTGATGTTTCTCCGGTATGCCTTTTTACTATTATATAGACTGGCCTTTGTATTTGAATTTCACCATACCTTCATGTAAAAAATCAAGCATTTCTTTAGGTTTTGTAGGGTGTACGAGGGAAAAATTCCATGGACATATTTCTAACTCATCTAGGAACAAGAATTTGAAGAGCCTCACATCTAGTTTGCTTTTGAAATTGGTTTTTTTGGCTCACGAAACACTTCAAACCTATTTTGCAACAAGGGAAAAAAACGTTTCATTAGGTGCAAAACGGAGTCATGAAAAGGCCGTGTAAGCGGCATGTGAGAGAAAAAAATGGCCATTGCCCGCGTACTTTTTGACATGGCACCAGCTGTGCCACCGTGGTGCCAGCAACCGCCACGGGGGCTCGAACCAATGACCTCCCCGCGAGGCGTATGGAGGGCATAGCTATAGTAGCAGGCTGACAGCATCTGCCCAGTTGGGACCAAACCCCGAGCCAACTCATTCATATCACAAGCATTATTCCGAGGACCTTTGTTCACAGTGCGCCACAGAGGACTGTGCGGGCAGCAATTCTAACATCCGCTGCCAGCGGCAGAGGGGCTTTAGGCAGGGGGTTCACCTAATTTGGGCAGGCTTACACGGCCTTTTGGTGATCCCATTTTGCACCTAATGCTTTCAACTTAGAATGTTATGATCTCACAGACGGTAAGGAGTTTGAATCTAAGATTTGAGGTACATATACATGTACAAGTAAGGTAGTAGATCCTACGGTTATTTTCCCCCAAAATACATCAAAACTTAAAAACTTACACCTTATATTGAAAAAGTCTAGTTTTGAAGGTTTTTGACAATTTAGAGGCTTTTCAACTTTCAGGGTTAAAGCAGGGTACTTATATTTAAAGCAGCAATAGCATGTGCTCATTTCTGACCCTAGTGGTGTGAGGACTCTCCACCTCTCTCAAATTTTCTTCCAACCACATTAGTGGTCAAGCTTTTTTTGACATATGAACGGAATACTGTCGTGGAACTCCTTGTCTGCACTCTGAACTTCCGCTTTAACCTCCTACACACTTCTCAGGGACTTCTATGCAATTTATAAATTATCTTAATTAAATGAGCACTTCCAGAATGGGATTATGTAACAGTTCCAGTTTGTCATCAAGAATCAGTCAAAAGAATATCCAGCTCCTTCACACACTCACCATCTAGAAACCAAAATGCGAACAGATTCCAGAAGCATGAAAATTGGAAACCACATAACCTTGGCCTCTCCTGGTCAAGTCTTTTATCTGGATAAGCTCGACTCATCTAGAATTTCTGTCAGACGGGTAAGAATGATCACATCTGATTCCAACAAATTCTGAAAAAACCATATTAATGTCAATTTTTATTTTATTTTTTAATTTGATTTAATTAAATTTTTTCTTCCACAAATCGATCAGAATCTGTCAAGGATTATCAAACATCTCGTATCAACATTAAGTTCCAAAACAAGACCCGTTGTGAAAATTCTGAAAAATTTCTGAAAAACCAGATTCTTTAAAATCTGATCAGTATCTGACAATCTGTCAAAGATTATCAAACATCTAGTATCAACAAATGATACATTCCATAACTTGACAGGACCCACTGTCCTCATCCACCAGGCTCCGAGACACCAAATTCACCATTTCCACAACACAGTACCGACAAAGGATCTAAACTCTGTCACAAGCACATGATGTTTATTTGAACAGAAAAAATTAAGTACATACCGAAACAGATGCACCTCTGTGCGCTCCACAGAACGAGACTAGATCTATACAGAGCTGCATGATATGTACACTGCCGCATAATCTAGAGGAAAACAGCAAGAATGTGTTGGTGTAAGAATTCCCAAATGAAAGAAAAAACTAAAAAAACTATGAACCTTGTCTGTGCCAAATCTAGTAGAAAATCAGGAAGAATAATATGATCATCAGCAATGGATGTTGCTTCAATCAGTTGCGGAGTGTCCATTGTGGACCTTCGTATCACGCTTGATGACGCCGTCGGAGCCAACCTCGTCGTCACTGTCTTCGGCATTTTCATCACCGAAGACGTGCCTGGTTCTCTCAACTTCGGCAGCATCGGCGTTCACAGCACCGACAATGTCCATCTTCTCACGGAAGCTGTCAGTGTTGGGATCATCGTAGCCGAAGAGGTCACGACCCTTCTCTCCGCGCTCGAACTCAGTGTCTTCGAATCCGAACAGGGAGTTAGCCTTCTCGATGTTCTGTGGGTTGGTCATGTCTCTGTAGCCGAACAGATCCTCGTGCTCTCGGTAGTTACCGTCGGCGTCTTCGGATCCGAAGATCTCCTTGTCTCGTGTGCCGTGAGGATGGTGAGTGTGATGGTGGTGGTGGTCTGATCCGTCGCTGTTCTTAAACTCTTGGCTGCCAACTCGCTTGATAAATCCCATTAGACCGTGGCTGCTGTGCTCTGATCCGTGCATGTCCTTCTCCTTGAACTCTTGGCTGCCGAAGCCGGCCTTCTTCATGAGGCCTGGGAGGAAGCCTTGGCTGCCGGATCGCGGGGGCATGCCTGGGGTGTGGTGAGCTGAGTCAGCTGCGTGCATGTCCTTCTCCTTGAATTCCTGGCTGCCGAAGCCGGCCTTCTTCATGAGGCCTGGGAGGAAGCCGTGGCTGCCGTGGCTACCGTGGCTCTCTGCAGCGTGGATGTCCTTCTCCTTGAATTCCTGGCTCCCGAATCCAACCTTCTTCATGAGCCCTGGGAGGAAGCCGTGGCTGCCGTTGTGGTTGCCGTTGCCGTTACCGTCGTCTGATGCGTTGGAGTTCTTCCGGTAGTGAAAAGCACCGTATGATTTCTTAGGTTTGCCCGTCTCCTTCTCATGAGCACTGTCATCCAGGATCGAGTCATTGACGTCGTCGTCAGCTGCATGTGGTTGTCTGTGCCTGAGCTGCTGCTTGGTCAATGTGGACTGCAGTTCGCTCTCGGAATGCAAAGCGAAAGGGTCTGATGTGTTCAGACCATCGTTCCCGGCAACCTGCACCATCTGAACAACAATGCGAGGTCTCAGTAAGAAAAAATTCGAGAAGGTTGTAAAGGAGTCAACAAATCAAGGTTCAGATGAGGCCTCAAATTAATGGAAGGTTATGTAAGCACATAGAATGATTAATGTGCAACAAATAAATTATAAGATTTCATCTTACTGCAATAAAATTTGACATATCATATACTTAAAAAAACTGATCAAGAACCTTGTTAAGTTTTAGCCTCAAACTAGCTGTAAGTTTCTGTTCACGTGCCATCGGCGACAAATAAACTACTGAACAGAAACTTCAGTGAACATGATTCGAAAACTTCAGATGAAAGCAATCAAGTGCTTCCTTTATGTAAAATGAAGGAAATATTTCAGAGCAATAAAATAGGACTTATTTCAAATTCGACAATCTGCAATGAGGTCCTGGAGCCACTTTTGTTCCAAAAAGGGAATAAAAAAGGGAAAGAAAAAAAAAGAAAAAAGAAAAAATTCAGAAATAAGAAAAAAGAAAAAGATTCAACTATCTACAGTCTTAAAGATTCTTTTCAAACTTATGAGAAAGGCATGTCAAATTCTGTGAATTACACCAGAAAATCCCACAGAATAATGTCGACCACTACAAACAATGTTTCTTCTTAAAAACTCAACGTGGAATTAGCAGCAACGTGATTGTTTTCCATCTGAAGTTTCCGAATTTCATAAGAATTCCAATGACCTCGCAGTGCAGATACGAAACCAAACCAGCAAAATCAAAACAACCAACAAACCAAACAACGGAGAAAACTACTTAATACTCCAACACAAACCAACACACAAGGCAATTGCACACAAAACTCCTCTCAAATTCAACTCCTGCTCATCACTCTTTCAAAGCAAACCGTCCACAGCCGCTTCTCTCCGTACAAACATCGAACTCACAACACCCAAATTCTCAGTCTCATCAACCAACAACAGACAGCATGATATTAAGTTGATTCAATTACCTCAGCGCCCGGTGCCATGATGAATGCTTCACCCGCACTCACTCAGTCGCTGCAACCAGCACAGCTTCGCTCCCCGAGCACAAAATCAACAACCACAAGAAGAAAAAAACACCCACTGCAGATATCCAAATGCCAAAGTCTAGGCGACAGGAAACTTAGGAAAATGGTAAACTAAGCTCTTGGTGAGCTCAGTGGGAGTGGGCCGTGCAAGAACAGTGCGTCATACGGCAGGACTCATGGACGCTAGTTTATACTAAGACAGCGTCGATTGTCGACGGTGGAGGATCGGATCGAGAACGGATGGGCCTCTCATGCACGCGGATCGGACGCTGCAAGCGGACAAGCGAAACTGGAGACGTGCCTTCCAGCACTGCCAGTGGCGCCCTGCATTGTAGAGAGCTCCGCCAAATGGCTCCCGGTACTGTCGTGGGCGTTACCGGGCGTCCACCGGCGCGACTCAGCATCAACGCGTTCATTCGTCGCCGTCAGGGAAAGTCTCACCATTTGCACTTACTTTTCCTCGCACTGCAGATGCTCTGCGGTGTGAGTTCTTTTCTGCAATTTTATTCAACACAGCTTCGGAGTACAACTGCTGTTCGGAGGACATCAAATGGTGGTCCATCGTGGTATCATAGTCCTATAAAAGGGGAAACAATTTGATTTATTTTATTATTTTTTTCAATTTTTATTATTTTTTTATTTTTTTGAAGCAAATGGTGACTTAATTCCAAGGGGAAACAATTTTGCAAGTGTTGTAGCTTGTCGAAAATAGGTGCTGCAGTAAATGATTTCTACTTGTGTCAAAATATATCTAATTTTTTTAATTTTTTTTAATGGTTGTCAAGCTCAAAAAAATTCCTCGCCAGCAGGGTTTTACTTTGCTCGGTTTTGCAGGTTGTTATTTTTTCGCCATTAATGAATTCATAGCATGCATCCTTTGTTCCAAAAAAAAAATTAAAAAATGGTTGTCAAGCATATTATGGATACCGTGTCAGGCTAAAACCGTGTGCATGAACTGGTGTGTCCAGTAGGTGAGGAACTGAAACTGATTGAGTTGAGGTCGAGTGGCTTTGTGACACTGAACATGCTCAGTTGTGAATGACAAGAAATTTCGGATGACACTTGTATTGAGCATGCTAGTGTTCGGAGTGTTGAATGGTTTAATATCCACGTATGTCTGAATATAAGAAAATTTGTTTGCACAGGTGCTACGATGACCACCATGCATGGGAGGGTCACATACACCTGCAATCAAGACTGGTTCAAGAGTTCCAGTTTGACGATGTGTACAGCTTGGGTTTGTGTAGGTTGGGCCCTGTGAAGGGCGTTCCAAAAAATAGGATATGCCGGTGTGTGTACCCAGCGCACGGTATTCTTTAGTAAAAGGCGAAAGAATAGTTCGCTCTGTGCTGAGCACTCGGCTGTGTATCGAGAGATTATCAGCCATGGTATCTGTAGTGTTTCAGGAGGGGAACCTGTGCATATGTTATGGTTTAGGTGGCCGTCAAGAAATGCATTGCTGATCTACAATTAGTATTATGTTAATGCTGGGAATTGAATTGAGAAAAAAGTCACATTCCTCATTAAAAAAAATATTCTCATAAACAAAATAAAAATTATGATAAAATCTTAACTAGTGGTTCAAAATAGCCACATCAACTTCAGTTGGTGATAAGAGGTGCTTCCAACTTCACTTCTGCCAACTCACAGATGAGCAGGACACTAGCATACCAAATCTTGAGTGGATAACTTGAGATTTTGGTGATTATCCTAATCCTAAACTGACTTGGAGAGGAGTTAGATTATATACTCGTAGGAAGTATATTGCAAGATTGACCGACGCATCTGGTGTCCATTACATAACCTGATTTTTGCCGGCTCAATACCTCTTATAGTCAGGAAGAATTGTATGAACCTCAATATAAGCGGGGTTTCAGACAACGACTAACAAGGGTGGATGCATTCGACGGTGAATGCATCACCTAACTCCTCAAGAGTTGGAAGAACAACGTTGGAAGCATCCACCTTTGTAAAGCGTGGTCTGAAACCTACTAGTATTGAGGTTCATGCAATTGAGCCTTGTTGCAAACATTTGAGCCCCAAACAGGTAGGACGAAATTATCACTAAAGTCCCTGCCATTGACTGTAGAAGGACCGTAACAAAATCAAAATCAAGAAGAGTTAAAGTATTCGACAACGCATATTCTGACTTCGTCAAACCTTGCAACAAGTAATGGCATAAGTATCAAGGTCATCACAATTTCATCACCTGAAAAAGCAATAATCCAATCCCAACTAATAATTTCAATCAGTTTATTTCACGAAGGTGGAGCTACAAAACTTCTCACAACTCACAAACTTGTCAAAAACTGTGTCACTCATTTCTAGTAGATACTAGTTCTCTCTGTCAAAATTGTTTTAAAACGTCCACTACAATAAAAGTACTCGGTCTAGATCCATTGACAGGTAATGCGCACTGAAAATGTCCCAAGCTCGCACTAACTTTCTACTGGTAACGTTTTAGCTACTCAACCGCAATGTAATCGGCAAGCTCACTAAAGAATGTCGATCAAAATTTTGTTATTGCTACAAGAAGAATGTGCTAAAAATGTTTCTAAAGAATGTGATTGCCTACTAATTACGTTTTGAAAATACGACCTATTAACATATGATCCACCACACCTGCTCCCATGCATTAGCAATGAAAATACATCCGCGCAACAATTTGTGAGGACAATTTTGAACACTTCACTCCAGATTCGAGAATGAAGCTGCTGCGCATCATCTTGCAAGTCCATAATGCCATACATGATTTTTCCTGCACATATAATGCACCAAATTTTCATCAGTGAACAGAGTAAACTTAAATTTGAACGGAAACAAACAATAGATAGAAATGAAATTCTCATGATATTCAGGGCGTTAGATTAAGGAAACTACCTCACTCAACTTCCTAGTTCATATCAAAAGACATATTCTTGTCTTTTCGGACTTGTGCTGCGCCTTGAACCCTTTTTGACAACCCATTTCTTGGAAAATAATTCACCAAGGTTGTTCATGAGTTTCACTCCCTGCACATATGCAAAAGTACTATCAGCAACCATTTCAAATGTTGCAAAACCGCAAAATACCTACTACTCCATCACCGCTTGACGGCCTTCCAGAAGCTAAAAAACATGCTGATTACAACATCAACATCCACCAAAACATTAACTACATAGCAAAACAAAACTCTCTCTGTGCTCCGTATACTGACAGGAAAGAAAAAGACATCGAGATTCCAATAACGATAGAAGCAATATAAACTATGGCTATGAAGCTTTAACTGTGTACTTAGTCACGTACCACTTCTACTTTGTTCTCATGATGAACAGCTTTCTCATGTGCACGATCATCCTCGGCATCTGAACTATGCTGGTGAGCTGGCTCCAGAGTTGCAGCCGCATAATCTTGAAGATACTCATCGTCATCGCTATCTTCCGCATTTTCATCTCCGAAAACGTGCCTTGTCTTGTCAATTTCCTCGGCATCAGCTTCCAAGGGGCCCAATATCTCCAACCCTCTGCGGAAGCTCAATGTATCGGGGTCATCGCTGCCAAACAGATCACGCCCCTTCTGCCCGCGCTCAAACTCGGTGTCCTCAAAACCAAACATGGTGTCTGCCCTTTCGACATTCTCCTGATACTCCATGTCTCTTATGCCGAATAGGTTCTCGTGATCTCGATCATGTACACCCGCATCCTCGAAGCCAAAGATCTCCTTGTCCCTTGTGCCGTGATGATGGCTATGCGGTTGATGATGAGGGTGAATCTCTGTAAGATTCTTAGCAGAATGGCACAAAAACTCCTTGAACTCTTGACTACCGAAGCCAGCCCTCTTGATAAGTCCTGGTAGGAAGCCATGGCTGCGGGAGCGAGGCATGCCCGAGGTGTGCTCCGAGGCTTGGATATCCTTCTCCTTGAATTCTTGGCTGCCAAAGCCCGCCTTCTTCATCAGTCCTGGCAAAAAACCGTGACTGCCTACGCCATCATCCGTTGCATTGGATATCTTCCGGTAATGAAAACCATGCCCCCAGAACTTGGACTTGCCTGAGGCCTTGTCATTATGCACGTCCAATTGGCTTGATTCGATGCCACCATGGTTATATTGTGAGTGGTCTCCCGTGACCGATCTCGTCACTTCCTCATCAGCTGCGAAGGGAATTCTCTGCCTAAGCTGCGTCTTGGACATTGACTTGGTCAGCACTCTCACGTCCATATCAGATGAGTTCACTGGAACGGGCTCCATGATCAGAGTCTCCTTCGGTGCAACCTGCGAAATCTGAGCAAGAATGCAATGTCTCTAAGTGCTTATTAATCGCAAGGTAATGAATTGTAGATGCCTCAAAATGAAGTTTCATCTTTACAAGCTAATCACTAACATGAACATATACACAACAATTACACCTACATGAGCACACGATATAAAATCTCTCAAAAACAATCTTGTGATGATGGTTCCATAAATGCTTAAATTTTTATTTCCGAAGCCATAAACATAAATCTCAACAATATGTTTCTGAACGTTTGATCAGAGAAGGTGAATTATAAAACTTGATTGAAAGCATTGCTTTAAGATCACCTAGTGAGCATCATTGACAGGAGGTCAATAGGATTCCAGCCACAAAGTCTAGAACTTCCTGTCATAATTTTGTTTCACAAACAACTCGAACAAATCTAGCCCTATTCCATCACTGCTCTCAAATGCAGCCTCTGCTCATCAAGCAGACGTAAACTTCCATATCCGCCTAACCCAGTACGCAAGCAGCAGCCAGAAACCTCATGCTGTACCTTACTCTCCACCTCGAACACACGAGAAATCCAACCTCGACAAGAATAGCATACCACGCAGCAAAGCAGCAAAGAAGCAAAGAAGCAAGGAAGCAAAGAAGTTACCTCAGTTGCCATCTCCTCCAACTGCTGCGGCCGCCAGCCACCACACCTGCGCTCCAGCAGCACGAAAAGAAAAAGAAATGCTCAGCAGCGCACTACGCTGCTTGATAAACCAAGCAAAAACCGATGTTGAAAAAAGACGGCGCCTCTGCACTTATATGCTGGGAAAAACAGAGTACTCCTAGTACGCGTGAATTTCCATTGCATTGCACAATACTGTACAGCAGTAAACTCTTAGTTATTATGGTAAACTCACACCGAAAAGAAAGGCGTCGCACCAATTGCAAGGAAATGTGAAAGGAAACTTGAGACCTGCCTTCCGCCACTGTGACTCTGGTCCTCATTTCCTGGCAGCCCCGACGCCTGGCTTGGTCGCACTCCAACCCCAACGTTGCAGAGCTGGCCCATGTTTGAGATTTCAGAATGTTTCCCGGAGATCTGATTCGGTGCAGAGATCTGCGATGCGCAGAGCCAACCATGGCTGGCATAGTGAGCATCGCCGCTTGGTGACGGATGGTGGAGGCTGTGCTGACGTTGGGAGAACTTGACTGTTAAGGCCATCACTGGAGTTGGAGTTCCTTCCAGGTGCAGTGGAATTGCGGTTGTGAAGAAATGGGCTCTAGGTGGTCGCTTGTATGCCACTAGTACCTGGCTCTTCGGGCTTGCCACCATTGCTAATAAAAGGTTCTCTTTGCACTTCCATCCAAACTAATTGTGTAATTTACATCTTCGAAAGCAACAGGTACTAGGCTGTCAAACAATTCAAAGAGGAGATGAGAGACTCAAACAACAAACAAATGCCGGGCAAATGCAAATGCCCTGCAGCATGTAAACTGAAACAGCATTATTCCAGACTTGTTTTGATTCATAATTTATTCTCCACGTCAATACACAACCAATTACAGGTGACAAACATGAACCTTTTGCAGTGGGGTTCCAAAGCTTGGGTTTCAGAGCTTTGCCCTGTTTTCCAAATAATGAGCCCAGGATTGTTGCGTAATCACTTCTGAAAGCTCCGACTCACCACCGCTATCACTAACCTGCAACTCATACCGTTCGTTTAACCACAAAACAAGCACGTCATCGTCAGACGGAAAGTCTCGGTCTTTTGGAACAGCCTCAAATACAAGCTTCTCGGCTGTCATCTCAATGCTATCAAGTGTCTTCTGCGTGAACGCGTGCCCTCCAGAGTGGTACAACACGATTACAAGCCTCTTTCCCAGTTGGTGCGCAACTGCAAGCAACACCAAAACAGGTAGCATTATGTGAGTTTCTAACGCTCAGCATTACTTCAGCGTTAGATGATTCACAAAACTACTGACTAGAATATAGTGCATTCTTAAAAGGCTGCATTCGATGCAACGATTCTTTGTGGTCTACTATGGCAAAATAATACTCTAAGTATCAAAAATAAAGTACTGTTTCATTTCTTACATCAAACACAAAGGAATAGCATACTTAGACCCACCCAAATCTTGTGCGACCTCCACTTGCTTCGTGAAGTCTCCTCCACCTCCAAATAAGGCAAATTTACGAGCACTAGCTAGAGCTAACGGCACCAACAAGAACACACAATCTGCCCCTGAAGAAAGGTTGGGAAGAAACAAAAATGAGTAATTTCTATTTACAATAACGTCTCGAAAAAATATCACTTCTCTGGTCCTTATCCTTCAATATATTTTCTACACCTAATAGACCTCTACTGCAAAGTATTCATAATCAGGAGGACTAACCGTTTGTAATGGTTGAATCCGGAGATGTTAGAATGCTCGAAAGGTCACCTTTGCTTTCCTCAAACAATGAGGCAAGCATTCGACGAGCTTCTTCACTGCTTAGTACTTGTGGGTAAGTACCAAGCATGGCTGTGCTCAGCTTTGAGCTTCCTTCTCCTCTCTCACCCTTCACAGTTGCTGCAGTCACAAATCAAAGACTAACATCAGAAATTAACGATTCAACTTAAGCACGTATTGCCCATATAATATACCGTACGACCAAAGGAACTGACCTACAAACGTTGCTTCAATTATGAACAAAAAGACTGCACTTACAGACAATCCAAACTGCAAGAGCTGCTGCAAGCCCAAAGCACAGGGTTACGGATAACACAAGCAATGTCGATAATATTTTGATCGACCGCCTTAGTTGCTCCAATTGGAGATCTTCCACTTCAGGTCCAATATCAACAACAGCTTGCGCTTGAGCCCTTTCAAACCTATGACCATCCTTTCCAAATTCAAATAGAAAACAATGAGCATCAATCAGCAAAAAAACAAGTGCAATTGGTTCTAGCTAAAAATTAGAAAAGCCTCAAATTCTCCCTATATATGTAATCAACCAATTTTTACCTCTGCCATGCAAATCTCATCGAAATATTACAGACAATACAACGGCGTTACATACCTGCAAGTACCAAGACTTTCTTCCAACCATCTCATTCGATTTTGCTGCTGAGTGTCTGAGTCTGCACACAAACCGAGCTGTGAATTTTCATCTAGACTCCGATCAACAAGCTCCTTCTGCAAACCGAGCTGGCCAGCATCCCATTCTGCTTCGCACTTGGAAAGAACCAGTTGTTTCTGATAACTGCACTCTTCTGCGCTTATCATCACCTGCCCCATGGCCCGACAGTGGGCCAAGTCCGCCGCCACAGCGTCCCTCTCTCCACCAAGCTTGACTCGTAGCAGCATCTCTTTCTCCATGCACAAGCGTTGGAGCTCTCGTTTTCCCCTAAAATATTCCATCTTCAGCTGCGACTCTGCTTCCATCCATTCATTTTCCTTCTCTATCATAGTCTGCTGGCAAGTGAGCTTCTCTTTCATTAATACAGACACATTATCCTCAAGCTCCAGAACATGACGTGCAGCGTCCTGGACCGTGTCATTGCACCAGGAGTTTAACACACTGCGAGAAACTTGCGACCCTTTGTCCCCTGCATGTATTTAAACCCAAGCATCTACATTATCCTCAATCCAAAGCACAAATTAGGTCAAAGCAAGCAAAAAACCATCAAGTAAAACTACAATCAGCTGATTGCATTACAATTCCACCATGTAAACTCAGCACAATGTCCAAACTCATCATCAAACCTTCCACCACACATATCCTAATCCTACCCGATTCCACTTCACACAAAACTCAGCTACCTCATAAAAACTCCAAGCAGCTATCCCTCCTACCAACCCCAATTCTAATCACATCCCTCTTATCTCCACCCAGAGCTAAAACTCATCAAAAACCTCCTCTCAAAACCAACCCCAATCCACATAACACCACACGCCAAAAACCACTAGAGAGTAAACCATCACACAAAGACATGAAAAACCAAAACCCACGGACACAAAAACTCAACCACACTCAGCAGAATGACAATCCCCGAATTACCTGAATTCATGCAAGCCATTAAACTCATCACAAAACTCCAGGAACGAGACAAAGGCACCCACCTGGGTTCCACAGGCGGAGATCAGAGAGCCAGCTCAAGGAATCGTCGACGGAGCATGCAGTGGGTGATCCCCTGCAGACTGGCTCATCACCATCCGAAGACGAGATGCACAGATGAGCGATGCAGAGCATGAGGAAGGCAATAGATGAGCTCTTGCTTGGTGCCCTTCTGGGACCAAAGTTGGCCATGGCAACGACTGATCAGGATTCAGGATTCAGCTGAAGAAGCTAGAAAAACCCGTCTCGCATCGAAATTCATCTAGAAATTCACACGCACTGGAATTTAACTGGAAAACTTGTCTCTTGGGACTGGCTGATCGTGCAAAGCCCGCAGCTTTGGCGCCGACTGAGCTCGGTCTGAGAACCGGGTGGTGTCGGTGTTCGTCTATCCGGGTATAGGTATTTGTTCTCAGGTCCCGGGTACATGTGCGACGGATATCGACATTGAACCTTAGTGCTTAGTAGTCTGCTAGGGAGTGAACTTTTCGGGGAATTCTGGGAATTGGAGTTAGTGCGGTATATAAGGTAGTGTGCGCTTATCAAAGCTAACTGATTTAGATGATGGATTGATAGTGTTGCTGATTAAAATGTTGTTGATGATATTAATTTGGAGTTTAAATAAAAAGAAGTAGAATCATAATCCTTAAAGGAGGTCACTTGTACATGTAATGTGTATTTTGGAAGATTCATATCATTTCCTTTATATATATTATGCATGGAAATATTTTATTTACTTTTTATATTTTATATATTCTGTAATCATTTTTTGATGTTGAATTGTCAAAAAAATTAATGAAATTGATAAAATATATATAAATGGTAGAATAGAATAAATTTAAATTGAATGAAATTTTAATCTAATATTTTACTGTAGGATTGAAAAAATGTGGTTAGTGTGGCACCAAGAATTGCCTCATATTTATTTATCATTTTATTTGTCTGATTATTATCAAAGTCCTACTTTTCTAGATTATAAAAAGCCATTTCAATATACAAACTATAGTGTATGATTGTTCAAAACTGAATGTCTTTAAATCCAAGTCCAATACACAAAACCAATTTTTGAAGACCTAAAATAAACTTAGGACCTGAAAACCATACAAAAACCAAATAAATTTGGAATTTTAGATGAACATATTTGGATTAATAAAAAATATGTTGTGATTTCAAAGAATAAATTCTTTATTACTCCCTCCATACCACTAAAAGACTGTTGTTTGCTAATAATATCGGATTTAAGGGAAATTCTAAATTTAGAATCACGTTGGCTAAATTTCGAAAAAACGATCTTATTCAGGGACAAATTTTTTGAGCAAACAACGGTCTTTTAGTGGACAAAGGGAGTATGAAATTTGTAACAAACACTAAGTTACCAATTAAATTTGATTTTCATTTGAACTAATGTAGCTTGAATTTTGATAAATGCCAAAATATTGATAAATAATTTATGTTAAAACTATGTGGTAATCTACACTTCAAGTATATTATCTTCTTTATATACATGTTAACAAAATAAGTAGTACATGTTCTCATAAAATTTTGAATCTCTATTCTCAAATAATCCACATTATTGACCACGGCCTATTGTTTTGCCAAATTTTGCAGAATTATCAACATATAAATATTTTGGACTCAGGGAGGTCAATTTGAAGGTTCCTGCGTTCCCTGATTGGTGGGATTCTCTGAGTGTTCGATCAGCAAAAGTATGAAGTACCAGTACTCCTAAAACCGAGATTCCCACCACCACCACCCTCGGCCAAAGGCCCAACCATCCCACGGTCATACCCCCAAACACAACCTCCATGACCTAGCTTCCCTCTGTCGGCCTCCACTCCCCCATTCACACCACCACTATCACCAAAAACATCCCCGCACACCACAAGCCCCACAAATCGCCTACACAAAACCTCCCGTCTCCATTTCCCCAGATACCCCGCACAATTATCACCCCAACATCAACCAAACACAACCCCAACATCACCCCAATACCACCACACACCACCCAGACATCAACCGAACAACAGACGAACCCAACTCCATCATCACACACAAAACCAACAAAACCAACGCAAGATCAACCAAACACTGACCAAAATCCACACTTCACCTAGATAAATCATCCTTTAGGAACCCTAACGCCTTTGAGCAACAAGCCTCCGCCCGTGAACACAACACGCTCATCGCCTCGCATCGCATCGCCTCGCCGGAGACGCTGAAGCGCAATCGCTCGCCCTCGCGCGCATTCAAATCTCGACAGAAATCCCCGCATTGCATGCGCTTCGCATCGAAGTCCACCCGGAACGAAAACCCATCTCTCGCAATCCCACCCGGGATCAGAATTCCGAAGCTCGAGATGCACGCTGCGGCCACCTTCGGGCGACTGCGGCACAATGCGCCGCTGCAGCAGGGGCTGCACCACAATGGCGAGTGCTGCACGAGCAGCGCCAGCGGGGTGCGAATTCGGAGCCAGCGAGGGGGGAGACGGAGCGGAGGAGCGTTGGCTGCCAGGGGCAGGGACTGGCGGGCAGCTGGGAGGCGCGGCGAGGGCGAGCAGCGGTTCCCGGTTGGAGAGTACGGGGAGCGGATTGTGGTGTCGTCGTATGATGACGACGGAGGGGATGCCGGTGATGAGATCAAATTGGAGTGCGATGAGAGCGGGTGCGTTGTTGTGAAGACCACTTCGAAGACTCTCGAGGAGGAGGATGACCGGACGGGGTTTCTCTGCTGCGACTTGACAGGTGAGTGGAGGTGGTTTGGATTTGCATTGGTTTTTGGTGATGGTGGAGGTTGGGAAGGGGATGTTGGTTGGGGTTGGAGATGGTGGTGGGATATGTGGTGATTGGGAGTAATGGTGGAGTTTAGGGAGTGATTGAAATTTTTGAGTTTTGGGAGCTCCAGGTTGTTATTTTACGGATGAGCCGCTGGCGGAGAAGACGTTTGAGGTTTTGGAGGGTGAAGGTTGGCGGTTGGGGTATGAGACTGCACCGGATTCGGAAGAGAGCTTCTGCGCTATTGTAAGAGTGGGACGGATTGTTGAGCTGAGATGAGCTGCTGTTCTTTGCAAGAAGTGGTTGATTTTTGGCATGTGGCTTTAGGTTGCGAGGAGTGGATTTGCGAGAGGAGTTTAAGCAACAGGGTAGTGAATTGTTTGGGTTGGAAATGTGGGGACAGGTTGGAGCTGGGGGATGGAGCCTTGCCCTAACAGCATCGGAATTTAATGATTTCTGCTACCTTATACAGGTGTTGCGTTATTTCGCTAGCTTTATTGTGCAGAGTTTTTGTTAATCGTTGTTTGATGGTAGGTTGATGATGGTATTGTTAGTGTGAAGTTTAATGCTCCGTTGTGAATTGTGGGCTCGTGCAGACGTTGAGAAAGGGTATTTCAACGATGGATGAAGATGGATTTATAGGGAAGGACGAAGTTGTCATGCAGGTTGAGAGAGGTAGTCTTTGGATGGAGTGCAGCATTCCTAAGAAAAGGGTTGCGATATTTCAAGATTTCTGGAGAGTATGTTTTCCTGGAATGGAACTCAATTTGCTTGGATATTGATTGATGGTAGTCGTTTATCTGAGACGAAGCCAGAGATTTTCTCATAGGCATATTTTTCCTTTTTTTTCTTTTGGAAGTGTTTTGTATATATGAATTGAGGAACTGAGGGAGCGAACATTGTTTGACATGTTTGTGTGTGTGGCGAGCAGCTTGGGAATAGAGCTCTTGTGGACAGTCAACAGAAAACTGCATTTAAGCTACGGTTTCTTTTATCTGGTGCATCAGGCAGACGACAGGTGAACCTTGTGTTTCCGTCCCCTGTCTGTTAGGAGTAACTGCTATTCCCCGGTAGAGTCCTGTAGACTAACTTGAGAAAGAATCTAAGTATTGTAGAGTCTGCAATCGAAAGACCTAGATCTGTAAGTACAGTTGGGGGTTAGCTTGGCTGGCAACGAAAGAAACGACTAGCTGCTGATGCTATCATATGTGGCTTGTTTTGACACTGTGTAAACTCTGAAATGTAGTTAAAGCGGTATTTTTGACGAATGCCTGTTACTATGCAGGCTGAAGGCTTCTGGCCACCCGAGGCTGTGATGGACATGTTAAAAAAGATTGATGCGATAAACTTGGAACAAGAGGAGCTTGCAAATGCACAAAAACCTGCTGCAGCCAATGCTTAATGTTTTCGCTGATTGAAGCCTGTCCAAAGACTGAAAACAGGTCTGTATTCCTGGCAACTGATTACAATGCCCATCATTCTACCTCCCTGCAAGTGCAGAGGTGTCAACAAGGACTGTCCTCTGCCTGAACGTGTAATTTATTCCAGTGTCCGTCCGTTTTCCCCATTTGGTATGTGATCGACGAACTCTGGTTGTTGCGTAGAGGTCACAGTCAATTGCGCTCACGGGATGATGCAGAAGCAGAGAATATTTTTGGTAGTGGTTCTGAAATACTGCGGTTAGAGCAGATTGATAGAGATGTATACTAGTCTGAACTTGTTTTTGTCTTGTAATTCTTTGATTCTCAAATTGGATCACGAAACTCAACCACGTTCCAAGTACGCTCAAATTTCTCTGCAATTCAGAGGTGTCAGTGTAATGAAATCTCGATTCGGTAGTAACCAGATATCACCACAACTATTTTCGTCTTTTTATCATGTGATTGCTTGTTCTCTAACCCCTCAACGAGCTTCAGCTGGCACCACACAACTCCAAGGTGTTGAAGGCGAAGTGCAACAGTACGACTGACCGCCATGGAAGGAAAGTCCGAAAGCAACCCCAATCTTCGTCATGGATTTACCGACCATGATCTCAGAATCGACGTTTTTTGCGATGGCCGTGGCGCTCCTCACCATTACGGCGCCTCTTGTGCCTCTCTCCTCTGCATGACCTGCCTTGCCGTCTCTCCTTTCGCCTTCGCCGCTCCACTTTCCTCCTCCGCTTCTCCTCCTTCAGCCTTGCAATAACAGCCGTCCCGTCTTCGACCATTGCCGGCATAGATCTCTCTGTTACATCTGACCTCTGCTTCTCCTCTTCCACCATCAGCGATGCTGCTGCAACGGGCCCTCCAATGCCAATCCCATGCTTCATCCATGCCGGTTGCACCATAGCTCGACCCCGTCCCACAGATCCAGTGGCCAACAGGTGCTTGGGGATCCCACAAGGAGGTAGCATCTGCCCTGAGCTCAATTCCCTCGGCATCATCATCGCTTTCCCTTTTCTATGACTCTGAACCATCGCTACAGCATCGTCTTCCTCCATCACCGTAGCAGATTCGGGTTTCATCTGGGCACAGTCACGTCACTTCATGAGAGAAAACCAACTTATTTCTTATCACTTCTCCTTCGCAACAAGCAAGATGGAGATGATACTTACATGAAGCCTATTGTAACCGGACCTGCAAACTTCTAAAAGGTAAGAGATGTCCCTTGTTTCCAATGTGCAGTCTTTTATGTTAAATCGGAAGTTCGGAGCCTATCTGTGTGCTTTGTGGAGGTGACCTTGGAGTTATTCGGAGGTCAAAAGAGCTTGACTACTATTGTGATTGGAAGAGAGCTCCGTGTGAGGTGGAGAGCTCTCACAGGAGGAGGGTTACAAATGGTGCAAAGTATGTCTGTGCTTTATGTACCCTACCCTGGTTTAAAAATGCCCCCAATGATGAACTTCGTATCAACAAGAATGTCGTTGTAGAGAAGTGATTTAGTACCTTGTAGTGCTCAACTTGCGATGGTGCAGGTTGTGATGATTGTTGTTCCAACTGAATGTTATTTGGATCGAGATCACTTCCATCTTCTTGATCTACATGCTTCATTGAACATCCTATCCTTGTTTTACCATTTTCTGACCTCACTGATATGACCTTTATCCACACAACCTTACCCTCGTTGGCTATAGTACTTAATGCCTTCATTTTGGCCTCCTCGGAATCCTCTCGGGTGCAAATCTGTCAACAGGTTAAATCGCCTCAATTTTGTTACATCAAACTGAGAGTCCCAAGATGATAAAGTTTTGTAATGAGCCCCACTATCCCACCACATATTGCCCGCTTTGCTAAATGATTTTTTACAAGGTTTTTAAAGGAAAGCTATTACAATAATTACAATGGGGGCACACTAATGTATATTCATCGAACTTATAGGAAAACCTTGAGTGGATCCTAGCATTTCAACTTGCAGGACATTGTAAGACATTGATACCACATCCCAAAGGAGAGGTTCCGTGGACTAAATTTGGATTGTATAAGACAAACTTGACCCCAAAAATCTAAAAAAGACTCAAGAACCTTGAATTTGTAATTTCAAGGTTCTATATATTCTACATGAACAGTGTTCTACATTCTAAAAAAGGTTCTTCTGAGAGTTTGATGGATATACATTAGTGTGCTCCATTACAATCTTGCAATAGAAAAGGGATAGCATTTTCTGCGATTAAAACCTTAAATTTATCATTTTCAAAACTTCTTTTACCTCATGGTTGCTGACTTCAGAGATATGAACGAGTCCATGGTCTTGATACCCTTCCATTTGAACAAAAATTCCAAAAGGACGAATTGAGTGCACTACAGCTTTCTGAATGCTATACAATGTTGAAGTTGAAGTTAATACTTTCTTGCTTGCAAGTCTTGGTAAGGAATTGTGTCTTTCATCACTGTCAAAGGTCTTAACATTCCTTGAATCAATTAATTCCTTTTCTTCGTTATTATCTTGACACAATCCAGCTTCAGGATTTGTAATTCCAAATTTGTAACATCCATATTGAGTCCCAAATCTATTTCGATTCCTATGATCATGAATTGATCCATAATATCCTCTATCAAATATTTGACTATTAAATGAATGTGGATTGTATGGATTAGGAATCCAAGAATAATTGTTTCCTTTACCGTCTCTATACCTTGAATTGTTATCTTCTTCTCTTGAAGTTACTCCATTCATATTAGATTTTTCATAGTTATCAAAATTTACGTTCATTCTAGAATCAAGATATTGATTTCTGTCATTTTTTATTCTTTGTATTGAATGAATATGTTTACTTATATCACAATGTTCTTTTATTTTTGAGACATTTTCGTTTCTAGACCTTGTGGTAGATTCTTTAATCATTTCATAACTTCGCTTCTTAGTATTGTAATGGTTTTCTATTTGACCATTTCTAGCATTGAATTTATCCTCTTCGTTTGATTTTATGGACCAATCTTTAGTTTGATAAACCATACTTGTACGTTGAGTTGTCATGTCACTTAGTGAAGATGAATCAAAATCTGTTTTTACAATTTGAGAACGAATAATTGTTCGAGGTCGCAAAGTAGAATAAGCATAATCATTCATTACTTCTTTGGATGGTGAAGAATCTAAAGGTGATGCCATAATAATTTATTTAAAAAATATTTTTCATATCAACGAATTTAAGAAAAGTTGAACTACTTTGCTACAAAACAAATGTAATTCTATTAAATGCTTAAAAAAAATCAATCGAATAAGAAATTAATGAAAGATATAGAATGAAAAAATCGCCAGATTCAAAAATATTTTACAAAAATAAAAACAAGTCAATGTAATTAATTCTGTCAAATTTGAGATTAAACTATGCAAGAAGAATTGATAAGATACAAGCAAGCTTACCAAGGGGTGGAGTAAGTGGCAAAAGGTTTTACATGAATAATAGTTAGTATACAATACCAATGATTGGTAAAGAATTTATTAATATATATATCATTGGTATTTTTTATTAAAGTAACCTTGGAATTTATCTTGTTTATTTTATATCTAAGGAAAATAAATTGACTAATCTATTTACTATTCAAAAATAAATTTAAAATATAATTATGTTATTTATATTTATATTTAAATTCATCAAGATAATATTGATTGAATAGAAAATTTGTACAAATAAGAAAATAGAGCTCGTCCGTCTGTCACAAGTAGATTTCACAAGAATCCTTCCACAAAACTTAATTTGTGTGTCTTTTTAAAACACAAAATATTTTTTACTACATGAATGGCTATTTATATATCATTTGAAAGTCTTAAATTACAATCAGTGTGTTTTTTCCTACAATCTTATCATTAAATGTTTTTGAATTATGTATTCACAAAATGCACCGTATAAATGCACTCATTGTTTCTTTCTAAAAAAGTTATATCTTAAAGAATTAAAAAATTCTGACATTTTCTATATTCATCTGTATGTTTTCACAAAAAAGTACATGTAAACATGTATTTATGTTTTTATTTATAATCACAGGAGTTTTTATATAAAACTAAATAGAACTTAAAATAATATAATTCTATTGTAATATAACATACTTGGAATATGCTACTCCCTCTGTTTCTGAAAGAAATGGTGTTTTCCATTTTAGGCCGGGATTAAGTACAGTGACGCCGCCTTGACTCTGTAAATGCATCAGCTGCCAACCTGCTAAGCTGCCATTAAAATAAACTTTCTGAAATTCAATCAGCTAGTGTCACCTTGCTGATTTCAGGTTCATGGCAGGTTCCTCCTTTAAATTCTTGACGGTGGACTTCCTGGTAATGATGAAACCATTGTTTCTTTGTGAAACAAAGACTTTGTGGAAAACACCATTTCTTTCAGAAACAGAGGGAGTACTTCTTTGTCAATGCAAAAATATCTTAAGTTGAATGGATGTTTAAGTTATTTTTTTATAGTAGTTTTTAATAATGGCTCATAAAAAATGAATTTGCATTGGAAGTAAGGCGTCCATGATTTGAGCTGGCTGGTAAGCAAATGCATACTCCAGTGTTTTTAATTTCAAATAATAAATAATGTCACTGAGAAATTTATAGGTTTTGTTATCTTATATTCGAGTGTATACTATATAATATTTTTTCAATTTATTACTACAAATCTAAGATAAAATTCTAAATATAACATGTTATATGAATTGTTTTTTTTAAGAATGATAGTTGGATGAATTCATGCATAGTTTTGTAATGGCTTCTAAATAATTTGGATATGTCTACCAAGTTATTATACTTCTAGATTTAAAATTTAGTGCATTGGCGAATAAATTCTTAAAAATTTGAAGAAAGAAATTTGTCGTATAAGATTTTTTATTACAAGTTGAGATAATATTAGTTTCATATTGTTGGACTTCTTCGTTTATTGTTTCTACTTCCAACCATCTCCAAAACAAGCACCTTCAAAAGTAACAACAGTGGAAAGAATGTTCAACTTCTAAAGCAAATTAAAAAAAAAAATTCAAAAAATATTTACCATCCCAAAAGAATGAAATCCTCAGTAAAATTGACATCCTTGTACTTATAGGAAAGTTACTCCATATAAATGTGGATAGGGTTGCATTATTAAGGTTTCAAATAAAAATGGGCTATCTCTACTTCATATCATGATATTCAGTTGAATGCTGGTAAGCTTTCATTGTTGTCAATTGTAAGTCAAACTAGACTTAGCCAAAAGACCAGTTCCACAAGGCCTTGTAAACCATTATAATACTCAAGAATGTTTAGCATGTCCTTGAATGCAATTTAATCAATCCTAAATGCAATATATACATGCACAAACCTGTATTTGCATGAAAATATTCAATCCATATTCAATATTTGATAACTTATCTTCATATTTATGAGTATGCTTGCAAGTACAAGTTCATGTATGCAGAGTTTTTAAACGTCAAGACACAACTATGGTAGAAGACCAAAAATGGCGCAAATTTCAGCCTGGTGAATCTACTGCGAAATTAGCTGGTGAGTCAAGACACAACTATGGTAGAAGACCAAAAATGGCGCAAATTTCAGCCTGGTGAATCTACTGCGAAATTAGCTGGTGAATCTACTGCGAAATTAGCAGTGCAAATAATTTTCATGCATGGGGAAACTAATTAAAAAGTTGGAGCAAGTGGAATCATCATTTTTGGATTCTTCTACAATTAGTTATGAATTTTGAAGATGGATTCATAGGTGTTTCTAAAATGGTGCACACCCTATAATGTTTTCCATCAGTACATGGTATTGTTGGGTGGGGAAGCTATTATGTACCTCTGAGGGAAGATGACTAGTGCGCCATTTTCGGTACTGCGCCATTTTTTTGTTGTTCTACCATAATCCAAACACTGCTCAACTAGAGAGTTTTGTATCATACACTGCCATAACTCCAAGTTTCCAATACCAATTCTTTCACGGCTTAGTCGAGAGTAGAAAACACATCGGTCACTGTGACCAACAAATGTTTCTGGAGGTTTCTTACACCTTGCCAGACACTTTGTACTCTTGTAAAATGCAAATCTGATGCTACATCGGCATGATCATTCCAACTCAATTTCAATCATACTGAATGGAGTGTAAAATGTTGCAATCCATGTCCGTAATCCATGACTCGCCCATGTTGGACTGACCCCCTGTAACCTCATGCTCGAAAGATCATACCAATGTTTGGTGATTTTGTACCTGAAATACAGACATGAAATGGATTCCAGAGTTTTCAGTCCCCATCATCAGAGCTTAGTTACATGTCGAATATGCACTTGTATGAATTTTTATGTCTTTCTTACAGCTAAGTCCTATAAAATCAATGTGTTCGCTATGGTTCTCTTACGGACATGCTGTCTCTCGTGTCTTGAATTTATGCTTGTGTTATCATCGTACAATGATATCATTCAACAACAAGAATTTAATTATTCAATGAAAAATAAAAAGTAGTGTATGATGGAAGATACTTTTACTTTTAAATTGTATTTACTTTTAGTACTAGATGAAAATGTAAAAGCGCATGGGCTTCACACAGTATATATAAATAACAAGACCATAAACACAATTCGTAGGATTGCAAATGAATTGTTCATGGGTAAAATATAGCTTTTAATTTGTCCAAATAACTTTTATTCATTATTTAGCTTTCAAACCCCGTGCAAAAGTATATAAGGCATATAACTCAATTAATCAATATCAATATTTCTAAATTTTGAAAAAACAGTTGATGTTGATTAAAAGAGGGATTTCAAAAAGGTCAGAGTCCTTGAAGGCCTCGAAGCAAATTGAGTCTTTGTCACGTACCAACATGGATCCCAAGTTGTGGGGCTATTTATCAAATGAATTACTTGTTAAGATCTATGAATCTTTGCCGATTAAAGACTTTTATAATCTTCGGGTGGTGTGCAAAGAATGGAATGAGGTGGCATGTGAACGGCGGTGCTTTGGTGGTGACAATGTCCCTAAACCCTACTTTCTATTATTTGACGAAGGGAAACCATGGTTTTTTGCACGAATGCTAGCCTTTGATGGTTCATCTGGGTTTTGGAGATGGATAAATATAGATTTTGCACGTGGAAATGTATGTGGAAAAGTTGGCAAAAAATTTGAACCATTTGTTGTGGAGGACGTTTTCTTTGGCACATGTGACCTACCAAGACATTAGACCTCAGAACAAACTTATCAAGACAGGTTATGGTTTACTCATGTGAGAAATATGCCTAGAAAGAATACCTTTCATACAGGTTTTAGCCACAAATACCTTCACAAATACTTTCTTGTTGATGATTATAAAGTAATACCACCACCACCACCACCACCACTAATGAAGGGTAGTATTCTTGGAATGATGGTGGACACCTTGAAGAGACCCTACACTTTCAAACTCATCATGGGAAACCGCAAGGCAAACACCCTCATCTTTGATTCGGAGACCAAGATATGGGAATCTAGACCTTCTCGCATGGTCGAAAACAGAGTATGTTACAAGAGCTCATGTCCAAAGAGTTGCATCCAATTGGACAAACACATGTATGTTTGGATGAGATCAAATGAGATACAAATATATTCCCTTGAGGAAGACAAATGGAGCACTTTAATCGCACCACCACGCCATGATTCTAACGAGGACTTTCGTGGTCTCGGGCATTGGGAGAAAGTGGTGTATGCTGTGACTAAGAACAAGCAAGGGACACTTTCTGTTTGGAAACTTGAGGATCGCGTCACTCAAAATTGGAGCAAGTTCGAGCGGATCCCATCCAAATTGTTTTCATATCTCATGGAGCCTAGGGGTGAGCTGCCCATTATTACATCCCATTGTGGGGAGTATCTGCTTATGCATGTTCGTACAACTTTTAAAGATGTTCCATTATCAAATTATCAAAGGTGGTACAAGCTCAAGGAGATGTTGGGATGTAGGTTCGTTGTCTTCAACATGTCGAACAAGAGGTGGGAGATCGGTGATTTGGACCCACAACTACCCAGTCATAAATACCATAATGACTAGATTGAGAAAGACTGAATAGAACCAGATTGAGAAAGACTAGATAGAACCAGATGGAGAAAGATATTCAGTGTTGATACATTCTTTTGAAAAAACATGAGAGTCCTTGTCTATTCAGATTGAACAGCTTCAAAAGTGCATGTTGATGAAAATTTACTTTCCTGATTGGATAAGAACTAACAGTACGATAAGCACACAAGATATGGCTCAATTAAACAAACTGACGAAATATATGGTCATTGATTAAACACGCTTCCTAATGCACCTGATATGAATATACCACTAGTAGAAGATGTCCATTTTAGAACATCACCAACAATGGGTGTGTCTACGTTTCAAGCTTAACTGCTAATAAAAATGCAGTCACGAACTGTACAACCACTTTGAGGAGAACAGGTCATACTGTACAGGATAGGCATAAAAGCTTAGAGGCTTGGTAGACTAATGTAAAACTTAGTGTTACTGTAATCTTCCAAAAGTGGATTGAACCCATCGAGGGTTTTGGTCTTGTCCACTTGGGCACACTGTTCCATGAACTCAGCAGACGTTACCTGCAGAACGATCACCATGACACCATCCGAAGAACTCTTGTTTAGGCAAACTTCGAGAGCAGATAATAAATCATGCACGAGCTCTTAGAAATGTCATGTTTAAAAAATGAAAACCAACGGTAATCAAATCGTAACTAAATCTCTATTTTATGAGAATTGTTTTCTTACTACTGTTGAAATGCGTTCGCTTGTTTCAATCTCGGCAGACCCAGTTGCAGCATAGTGATCCAAGCGTTCCAGGAGCTGAAAATCGGTTGGAAAAAATATGTCCGCATTCCCCTGAAACAATGTCGGCAAAGGTTACATCCTTGCCAGAACTCCCATCAATGTGATCACACTGGCATGGGCACTAAGAGCAGCACCTCTTTAGTCTAAAATTCCACACGATTTAGCCTTCAACTGATGTGATGGAGTCTGAAGAAAGTGAATTGGGGTATTATTTACACACACATAAATGGCCACATTCTTTGGAATAAACAATGTCCATGCAGGGGTGAAGAGTACGGCATACCATAGCCTCCAAATAACTGGAATGGTCCTTCGTTTCGCCATTTTCCTTCAAGACAAAGTAATGCGGTCTAGATCAGCAAAATGTTCCCGAGTTTCTTCAGAGATCGATACAAAAAGATGGACCAAACATCCCTCACATAAGAGATAAGCTTCAAATCAACACCGGGAATACATACCCTATACTTGGCATACTGTTCTGCACAGTGCCATCCTCACTTACTGCTGGAAATAAATGATGAAACGCAAGAGAATACCTTGCTGGCCACAATGGGTGCACGCGCTCCAGATATGGTAACATCCGGCAGGCTGCTGAAATCGGAAGTAATAAGAGCCATATTGGGGCGCATCCTGTGAAGAGTTTCTAGTAGTTGCTGTAGAGTCAAGGGCAGCGATCACCAAATTGCAGTCAGACAGGTTTCTAAACAAAGATAAGCCAGAAGGAAAAGAAACCCCATATGAACGTCTAATTCAACTATTCTTCACAAACGCACGCCTGTGCAACATTTTTCTGCGATAGTTTCTGCGACGTTCATGATAGCAAGAACATTTAGCCCTATGTTTCTGCTGTAAGTTTCAGGCAACTATCTAGACCAATGAACACTACAAGTTTTGCGCATTGAACACCCTAAACATTCACACTTACTTATTTCACGATTACATCTCAACCGTAACTGATGTTAACGAAAGTCCATTAAGAACAAGAAAATTTATTAGCAAGACACGGGGCGCCGTTGTAAAAGTTAACGAGTAGAGAAAGAAAGCAGTGCATAAGATGAGGGAATAGTAAGCACCAGGCAGCCAGTGGGTATCCAAGATAACTCAGAGAAGTGAAGCAATCTGGATAATGTAGACTTCGCAGATGCCACGAGTGATGAGGTTCCAGGAACTTGACTTATAACATCAAGGCATCGCTTGATGAGAGGATCTTGAAGAGATCGCCGCTCCTCAATAAGGCTATCGCTGCAAACCACCATCGTCACTGTAAGGCACTCCCAGAGCATAACTTTCAGACACCATCACATCAAATCACAGATTCACAGGCACTGTTTGTACTCAAACAAAGCGACCGAGCAGACCTAGTCTGGTTCCGAACAACCCAGGTTTCCAGCCAGGGGGACTTCGGTGTCTCCCTGTACACTAGATCGTGAGGAAGATTGTCCAGCACCTGCATGGTACATGTTCATTAAAGAAATGCAGATGGTAAATTCACTTTCATGGGTAGGCAAAGCCTGAAACAAAGACTACCGTACAAGTAGCAAAACCTAAAAGCTACGTAACGACTGAAGAATGAATCTTCGTCATTAGTGCTAAAGCCTCCCAGACGGCCACATACTGGAAAGTACAAATCAGCCTTTCGTGTTGTCGCCGTATATAGTTATAGACACCACACTCAAGCTTTTGAGATACTACTCTAGTTATTCAAGAAGTTGGATGGGTTAGAGATGTACCTCGAACATCACAACATAACAAGGATCAGCGTTCGCCGTCCCTGCACTTCACAATCTCCCAACACAGTTTTTCAGATACTCCAAGAAGCTACCAGATCATTCAGAATCAAGGCACAGAAGCAACATACAAGGTCCTCAACCAGCAGATGAAAGAAACCTCGCACAGTCGTGAAGGAAGTGACACTGACATGTTCACACATATAAACCAGTATGATAGCTTGAGTATACGCACTAGTAATTGCCCTCCCGTACAGCCGACGAACTTGAGCTGTATCATGAGAGATATGATACTATCCCATCCTAATCTGAACGACGACTGTAAATGGTAGAAACATACCCCAGGTGCGTGGATCACTGGCACTACCGCAATTAACCATGAAGTGGCCTCTGTGACTCTTCACAGCTTCTACTCGGGCCTTCTGTTTTTTGGCTAATGCAGCACTTATCTCCACTGATCTGCCATGATGAAGATGAAGATGAAGATGAAGAAGTGCTTCAGTTGGTCCCATACCACATGATTGAGACTGACGTTATTTTCAGCGTTGTTCTCCAATATCACCTCATATTCGTACCGAGACTACATCAAGACTCCATACGATAAATTTGGTCTCCTGGATACTAGTTATATCTTAGTGGCATAAGATTAACAAATGACCGATGAGAATGCAATGTAAAACAAAGTTTGGAGATGGAGTCGCTCACGTGTATGTCATGGTTTTGTATACGTTGGGTGCCCTGAGTTTGAAGTAGGTGAGTATATTGTTTGCACAAGTTCCAGTCCCTCCTCCAACTTCGTATATCTGTAAATTAAATCGATTGCAATTTCAGAAAGCATGATTTCCCAAATGAATAGCCAGTAGAACAAGAGGGAAACACATAGAATATAAAATCGCTGACTATCAGGCAATTAGTGGACTAAATACTAAATGATCGCAAATCACATGCGCGTAATATTAAGCAGAACATTTATACCATTTAGAGCATTTACATATTCGTTTTTGGTAAACCTCGTTGTGGAAGGAATATGAGTAGTAAGTACTGCACATCCTGGTCGCATAACTTATACGTACCTTAAGCGGAGCTGAAGGATCCATCGTCCGCAGGATGTACTCAGCAACCGCATAACCATACCATGGCTGCAGCAATGCAAGCAGAAGTATAACAGTTAAGAATTTCAAGCGGTCAACATTACATCGAAACCTCATTACATTCTCGTTTCTTTAGGCTCATTCGAAAAGTAAATGAAAGAAACTCGCCTGAAAAACCTCCACTGGTGTAAACCATGATATGTCATGCTGCTTGTACAAATTACTCAAATACTCATTGTAAGCAGCCCGCCCTGCAACATGGGCTGTTATAATCATGCTAGCAAAAAGCACTTTGCCAGTTGCTTCCCAACGCGTCTCGATACAAATCAGGGCAATGCTGAGGACTCAAAACTGCTGTGCAAGAGGCAGGTGACTGCCTGATTCTAACAATTATTCCAAGATACACAATTGGAGAAAAAAGGAGGGCAACGAGCTTGCCTAGGATACGATTGAACCAGATAGGCTCTGTGATGGCGCCAACTGCATTGGATTTAGCAGCAAAATACCCCAGGTGGGGCTCATACAACGCAGAATGGATGTAGTCCCGAACCTGACAAATAGAAACCTTTTAGTGCCATGGTTGTGATTAACTCCAATTAAAAACCTAATAAAACAAAAAATGCAAATTAACAAGCGATGCCCAACTTTCAGATTCCCAACTTTCAGAGCAATGTAAAAGTTAAAGTGATAATTGTCAAAGATCATGTAACAAGAACTATACGGTGCTAAACATAGAGTTAAGGAAGAATTATTTAGAAGGCCAAAGGCTTCGTCAGACAACGGCTTAGCACTATTCTAGATTTTATAGGTACAATATCCCTCAATTTGATTCTCAAACGATGCAGACCAAGTACCAAGTGCGGACTAATTTGACACCTTCGAGTATTTAAACAAATGCAGTTCATATAGAAACTGAGATTCCAGCATTAACAGTTTCAAGGTGACCGACTTACAAGGGAGGATTTGTGCTCCGTCACCTCAGCCGCCATGTCATGAGTGGATATCCCAGCAGCTCGACAATAGCCTGCAGGGTTTTGGCACCCGACCCGTCCATTTCCAAGCCCTACAATCCAAACAGCCCCTCATAAACCTCCTAATCACTATCAAAACATCATCAAAGTGCTCTGTTTCAAAAATCCATACAAGGAATCTGCTAGACGCAAAACAATGAAGCGACCTCGCATTAAGAGAAACCATACAATCCTTAAACTACTAGCATCTCACACTCCATTTCAATGCAACTCACCCCCAAGACTACTGCCCAATCTACCAAGAATTATCAACCCAACCCAAACACAACCAATATCCCTCGCAACCACAATTACAATTCCATCTGAATATCAAAAACTCAAACCGACAAGCAGAAACACCTTCACAACAAAACCACCCCCTCAACCACAACCAGCGGAACAAAACCCCAGAAATCCACCTCCCATAGCAAACTAATCACTATGCCAAAAACCAAAACCAAAACCAAAATCAAAATCAAAACCAAAACCAAAACCAAAACCAAAACAATCAAATTACTAAATTAATTACATCATATGAATCCTAAAACGCATTCTACTTCCACTCACGCAAACAGCAAACTGACATCCCTCCGGACACCATCTCAAGAGAAAACTGCAAATCACCATCACCACCACATCATCCATCATGACCAAAACTACACCATCACTATCACCATCACATCAGCCATCATGACCAAAACTACACCACCAGCAAGATCGGAGGAAGAAGAAACCCCACATGATCATGGAACCCCAATGAAGAGAGTCCAGAGAGGAAGAGCAAGGGGCATGCATACCGGAGGAAGCGAGGTGGCGCAGGAGAGGGAGGGAGTGGCGGTGGCGATGGAGTGCGAGTGCCATGGCTAGGCCTAGCAGACGACGAGGGCATGAAGGTGCACAATGTGGAATGGCGATGGCGGAGTTCCTTCCGCTGCTTGGTTTGCACAATTTGGCTTCTGGGTTCTCAAAACTTGTGGGTTTTGGGTTTCTGGTTTCTGGGTCTCTGGGTTTTGGGTTTAACCCCTAAAGGTCTGAAACAGCCACTGTGGCAGATACAGAGTGTTTTTTACGTATTTGGGGGATTTGTAGGTTTGTAAAGGCTGCGAGGTGAGAAATGGAATTGGTATTTGTGCAATCAGCTTTCCAACGATGTAAACACGGGTCAATTTGGGGTACTTGGCTTGGCGCTACACCCGTTTGTACAGGGCGTGGGCTACGGAGACAAAGAATACTGTAGCTGCGGACAGACCCGGTGTTCCGGTAGATCATACTGAAAATTCGGCACCATGTCAAGTCTCAGTTCCGCAGGCAATCCCCCGGCCCGATGCACTTTTCCTCGAACCAAAGGTTTCAGTGCTGCACCGTATCGTGAGCATACGGTCACAGATCTACGGTTCGCACCAGACGTTTAGGGGTTAAGGGTTTGGGGAGGGTTTAGTAACCAGGGTTTAAAGGTATGTTCCCACTTGGCCTTAGAGGGGGTCTTAAGACGGGGTGTTATCTCCATTAAAAAGTGTGTGTTCCCACCTACATGCTTTAGTTTTTACCAATCCTACATGGATGTCCACATGGCACACTTTCAAGAGTGGGTATTAGTAATACAAATAGTAGGCAATACTTATGGCGCCACCAATATTGGCAAGATTCTCTAGCTAGTTTTCCTCTCATAAAGAGTGGTCTTATGTATTGTCCCATTTGGGGAACCATTACATAATCCTCTTCTTATTGATAAGGCCTTTATGAACCTCATTGATTACACCTTTTCCAAAAAGAACGCATTACTCCCAAAATTGTGGAGTTATTAAATTTTTAAGCATGTACTTTGCTAAGGCCAAGTGGGAATGGGCCTTAAGGGAGGGTTTAGTAACCAGGGTTTTGGAGAGGGTTTAGTAACCAGGTTTTTGGAGAGGGTTTAGTAACCATGGTTTTGGGGAGGGTTTAGTAACCAGGGTTTTGGGGAGGGTTTAGTAACCAGGGTTTTGGGGAGGGTTTAGTAACCAGGGTTTTGGAGAGGGTTTAGTAACCAGGTCTTTGGGGAAGGTTTAGTAACCAGGGTTTTGGGGAAGGTTTAGTAACCAGGGTTAAAGGGAGGGTTTAGTAACCAGGGTTTTGAGGAGGGTTTAGTAACCAGGATTTTGGAGAGGGTTTACTAACCAGGGTTTAAGGGTTTGGATGATAATAGGATGGAATTGGAATGGTAATGAGAAGTGGATGAGACTAAGAATGGATGATGATGATGATGTTGTAAATGAGAATATGTGGATGATATAGAGGATGGATGGATTACAGGATGGCTCTGTCGAGTTGGACTCGTTTCGGTGCCGGGTGAGCGAGCCCAGTGGCAAATGGCGGCGGCAGTTTGTGGGGTGGTTTGGCTCTGGTTATGTGATCGCCGGTTGTGACCGAGGGTTATGGACTAGGTGAGGGATAACATATAATTATGGATCGTCATTCCTAATGATATTTTTTCATCTCAATTCCAATGCAAAATTAGTTTTAGTAGTTTAAAAATTAATATGATTTAAAATAACTTTCTTTCCTTTCAAAAGCACTACAAATACTTTAGATAATTCCTAAATTTTTAATTTTGATTTTTTTTGTATTTATCACTATCATTGTAATATGATGATGACCATTTTTTGTAAATAGCAACATTTTAATTCATTTTTCTTTTAAAAATGAAAAATAATGTTGCACACACAATTGTAGCACACTTCAAAAGCTAATCATTTCCGTTGATGAAGTTTCAACTTATTACATGTGAATGATGTCAGTCCTTAATAAAATGTTATCCCTACTTCTTTATTCATTCACTGAATGAAACCAAAACTACACACAATTATTCACAACTATAATCCAAGTAAATTATACGTTACAATCTATATGAAAATATACCCTACAATATTATGAATCGGTGCAAAAACAGCATCATTGAGAAAGAATAAATAAAATACCATCCAGTGCATAATTTGGAAGCTCGTGTTTGAAAAACAGCAACATTGGCCGTAGTGATGATCAAATGTGTAAACCAATCCTAACAAGTACTGTTGCATAGCAATCACCAGCTTGCCGAGCCATGGCCATCCTGCGTCAATAGAAACCAAGGTTGGTGAAGAATCATCATGTGCTGAAGAACACGTTGTTGCACCATGGCAATGAATATATATATATATATATATATATATACCATTTGTTAACAATCTTATCACCATTTTGTTTCTTTGAAATGGGTCAATACATGGCCTCTGATGATTAACTTTTTCTTCTCATGATCAGGGACGTCACTTGATCGATTAATTTAATTGGTCAACTTAATTCTGCTGCTGATTCGTGCCAACACAAAATTATCGATCAAAAACCCACTTAGTAGAGTCCTGATTTAAACACATATATATATATCTGAACAATGCCAACCTCATGACACAACCACATGTTACAATCAAAAGACGTGAGAGTTTATGTTCTATCAATTAAGGTGAAACCACCTATAAGCGGGCACCACCCCATGGGCGTGCCCTAAGATTCTTGCCTTTATAAAGATATAACCACCCTTGCATGTACCTCATGCGTACATAAACAGGGTGCCCGCTTATAGGTTACCACTTCTTAAGGCTTTGAAAATTTGTACTTAATTATGTGTGTGCTTTAAAATATCAAAAAAATAGGGAAAACTTGTCTTTTCCTATTCCTTATCCCTGAAAAATAGTAACCCACTCATTTCATCACCCAAGAATATAGATTCCTTACATAAACCTTAAATGCACGAAAATAGGTGGTTCCACCTTCAGCAGAGTGAAGTGATTTCAACTAAGGTGTCGACATACTGCAGTCTTCAAAATGAGCATTCACACATTTCAGTCAAAATATATTCTCGCAATCTACTAAAATGTACTAAAATATATATTTCAAATATACTCAAATGTTTAATCCAACTGGTGTTTGACCAGAATCAACTACTGGATGTCTCTGTTGTGGGCTCACAACTCAGGTATATCTGAAACTACTTGTGACTTGTTGCAGAATAGGTGGTTGTTGCGTCACAGAATACTGGTAATCTCAAGAATTGTCTCTATATCAGTACATGCGTAAACACATTGCAGAACCCTGCCATTTGGTGAAGACTCCAGCCAATTCTCTTAGAACTGATTGACCCACTGACTGCTAAACACCTGCTGAACACCTGCTGAACACCGAGTGTGCGTCAACTCCGATTTCACCTAATAAAATCCCAAGTCCCATACATCTCTGCACCCTATCTCTATATTACATCTCCTGTAACGGTGCCTAAAACGGTGACATGAAGATTGAATCACAAACTACAACGGCTTCACCAGCTTCCCATCTACTGCCTGGCCACAAAATGAGTAAACGAATTAAAAAAGCTTCAAATGCAGTCATTCTCATCAACTTCGAGCACCATCGTTCGCCGCACCGGCCTCATCCTCCGGCACCAGGGTTGTGACTCAAAGTACCCGATTCACTAAATCATGCACTTGAGTCACAACCTCTGCACGTACCATATCGTGAATACCATGCCTTTTCAAGTACTTAAAAAATCCTAGCACCTCGAATACCGCTATCACCTTCAGCAGATAATTGATCTTTAGTTGCCTCGCGTAGGGCTCCCCCAACTGGAATTTCCGGCCGTTTCCACTTCGGTACACATCAGCCTCGTCAGCGTACATGCGCAGCACAAACTGCGCAGAAGATATCCATGCCCACGCGTTAGTGCAATTGATATCTGATGCTATTCATTCAACAATAGGAGGGCAGTAATGTGCGAATTGTCTTTAGTAAGCTGGTATCGACCATAAACATAACGAAGCACGCTATAAAATTTTAGATGCATTTCCAAGTACGAAACAGATGCAGGTGGGAAATCACTCAACAACTCGCTCAGAAACTCATGCCATCTCCGACTGGCTATCATCGGTTCATGTCGAAGATTGTCCGCCATGGGTTGGCGTCGAAGATTGTCCGGCATCGGTCGGCGTCCAAGACTGTCCGGCGTCAGTTGGCGTCGAAGATTCTTTACCATAGGTTGGCATCGAAGATTGTCCAACATTGGTTCGAGTCAAAGATTATCCGGCATCGGTTGGCGTCAAAGACTGTCCGGCATCGGTTGGCGTCGAAGATTGTCCGGCATCGGTTGGCGTCGAAGATTGTCTGCCAAAGGTTGGTATCAATGAATGTCCGACATGGGTTGGCGTCCTAGATTCTCCGGCATGGGTTGGCGTCGAAGATTGTCCAGCATCGGTTGGGGTTAATGATTGTCCAGGATCGGTTGGCCTCGATGATTGTTCGCCATAGGTTGGCGTCAAAGATTGTCTAGCATCGGTTGGCGTCAAAGATTGTTTGGCAGCGTTGGCGCCGTAGATTGTCCGGCATCGGTTGGAGTCAAAGATTGTCCAGGATTGGTTGGCCTTGAAGACTGTCCGCCATAGGTTGGCGTCAAAGATTGTCCGGCATCGGTTGACGTCAAAGATTGTCCGGTATTGGTTGGAGTCCAGACTCCGCGCAGATAATTTCACGTACTATTCTTCAAATTCTATTTCTAAAGTGCTTGACTAAGAGGAGACGCGTTGGAACCGACAACATAAGATATTTCACTCGATCTTGCAACGATGAATCAATTATGTGCTAGCTCAGAACAATGAAATCGCTAAAAATGCTTCAGACCGATCCACAACGATTTCACGACAAGTTAGATGACGCTTGCAAACGACAACGATTCGATCAAGCAGGTGCTTATGGAGCAGTACATCCACAGGGAGCAATTCATGAAAGCAAATAAGCTAGGACGTAGTCTAACATTGAATGCATGCAAAAATCGCCATGCAACCTCACCGATCTCTCACCAGCACAAGACTGTCAAGCAAGAATAGTTGGTAACTTGGTAGCCTCGAATTGGTATTTCAGAATGGCAGCGTCGAATCATATACAAGCTCTCGATCGCAGTGGATCTTAGAGATGATGACTATTGTTGGGCTTCTACCTCGGGAAGGGCGCTCAAAAAACGGAGTTGACGAGACCGATCTCTCACAATACCTTGAGCCATTCATAAGGAACTTCGCTGCGTCGCAGCCATTCTGATAGTGGTCACGGTTCAACGAGTCTGGCCGTGGCCACGGTTCAAGCCTCATATGGGCACAATATAAAACATGTTATATGGTTTTATTGTTTGCCATGCTCCTAGCTATAGTAATACAAGATACATATTAATATATCTATGTGGTATAAGGACACCTCTAAGCTCTACACATTAGGGGAAAAATCAGGTCTTCAACGGGCCTTGTAAGACAGCCCGGATTAGGTGGGCAGGGGTCTCAAAACGCTGCCCGAAGCGGCCTTTTGGAGACGGACGGGAGTTGCGTGGCTGGGTTTTGCCTCGTTGGCGAGAGGGCGTGGACGGTGGTTGTTGAGCGCCAAGGAGTGGAATTTATTGCTCGGCGATTAATGTACTGCCTCAATCCGTTGCCTCGATCCACGGATTGTTCGAGTTGTTGCCACAACGGTCTGGGGGCGATGGCGCCACCGGCTTTACGCCGTTCAGCACCAAGAAAACGAAGAGCCCTGTTCTGCTTCAAGCAAGTCGTTGTTGGCACTGTGGGACGCAGAATCGTATGTGATTTGCTCCAAAGATTCCGAGTGGCGATGGCGCCCCAGATCGGAGGAGCAAAATTGAGATTGCAATTCATTTCTTGGCAGCGTCCGCTGGCAGCGACGGCGGCGAGGGGTTGTTCTCAGTCGGCCACCAAGGTTTCAACGAAGAGATGAAAATTGATGTACTTGAAGGGAAGGTAAGTTAACCTAATTCGATAAACCTTTGTGGGGTGTTCAGAGGCTAGTGGGTTTTTGAGCAATTTGAATTTCGATTTCATTAGCCCTTGCTGCCACAACGGCATAAGGCAATGTAGGTTTCGTGGTCGACATCGCTTGTAGATGCCACGCAGGTCTATCGAATTAGGTTCGGAGTATTTGAGGTTGTAATATAAGTTTTTCATTGGGTGTAGGAGGTGTCTCAAGATCATAACAAGTTCTCTCGAATAACTGCAAATCACCAAGTGTGACCAGGGGAGATTCAATCAAGATTACCGACTATTGGGTCTACGATGGCAGCAAGGGCTGAACGAAGCAATCAGTACATTCCCCACTTTGCACTGGACACACGCTATGCCCCGGTCATGAGACGAGTTTCTACACAAGTGGAGCTGTGCATGAGGAGCTCGTTTCCAACACGGAGGTTGCGTGGAGACACGAACATTGACTTGTGGATCAATGGAGACATTTACCCTGTTGATCCAATGACAGGGAAGCCACCTCCAATCAAGTCGCTAAAAGAGTTCGTTATATTCATATGTCATGGAGAGCAGGGTCTTCGCGGATATACACAGGCTGCTAGATCATTGTGTACATGGTCCTACACAGGAGGAGACGTGGATCCAGTTGGCACAGTTGAGCGAAGAAGTGCTTCAGCTTAGAAGCGAAGCTCTGGCCAGCAACTCAAGGGCAGCCCAAGATGTCCAATTGGGGAGAATGCGTTGCCTTGAGTTAGAGAAAACATGCACGGATTTGCAAGCTGAATTACAGGCTGTCCGTGATTGCCATGCCCAAAGGGTGGAGCAATTGGAGCGCCATGTGCGGGGTCTCCAAGAAGACGTTGACCGCGGAGGGCCAGCTTTGAGAAGGAGACCCCCATGGGGAGGCGAAATAGGAGGAGGGCTCTCAGAGGGATTCACGAGTTAAAACCTGGATCAGGTGGATCAAAAGCAAGAGTGAAGCTTGTGCGGACAGTGCTGCAAACAGATGTGGTGCAGTTTGTTGTCGAAAGGAACCGAGAGAACCGGAAGTGCTCTCGAATTCGGGGGGATAAAGAGTCCCAAAATAGGACTGCAGTAGCACTAGCTCGAATTTTGTCACGGCATGAAGGTGTAGCGCTCGCTTCTCAGCCTGCAATGGCACATGTTCAGTCAGATATTGCGAAAAATGTGCTCAAATCGATTGGTAAGAGTATTGGACCGGACAAAATTCTTGCTGCTTGCGACCAGGCAGGGGTTTCCCATCGGGGATATGGTGCTCTCTACAAATCTATGAAGGCTCCCATTGCTGGTCTGAACAAAGGAGTCTCCGGGAGTATTTTGCCGAGCCCCTATCACGTGAAACTGCTGCGGCAGGAGTTAAATGCAAACCTGCCACAGTATATTGGCGAATACTACCATGCTGAAGGTCGACTTACGCTGCCAGCAAGTTCTAAGAAGAACAAGAAGTCCGAGGACATGGTAAAGGAAGTCGTTTTGACTGACAAGAATTCCCTAATCACAGACCTTGAGGTGGTCCAAAGGAGCATGGTGATCTTCTACGGCATCACGGAAGAAGGTAACGTAATCACCTCAGACTGTTGTTTTCAGAGTTTGCTGTCAGCAGGGTTATTTATCAATTCACTGTGACTTACACATCCACTCGCCATGTTTCCACAGAGTTAAGAGGGGCACCGCTCGTATTTGTCATGAAATTGGACGAGGCCGAGATTGTCAATGGCAAGAAGTTTGAAAGGGTCAGCATCACATTGATGAATAGGGCGCTCGACCCAGACATTCAGAGGAACCATGCCATGTTTTTCTCAGTCCAGTCGGAGCAGGAAATTTGGCGAGTGGCAACCTTTCAAGTGGAAAAAGAGTCCTACGAAGTTCTGTCGTGGATATTTGGGAAATCCAAATTTCCATCTGTGATTGCAGCACACTCCAGTGGCGAGAAACTCACGGTCCCTGAAGTTGGAGAATTCCATGTGGAGTGGCATCTCGCTGCGGACATGAAGACGATCAAGTGTATGTACGGGCTTCAGTCGAGGCCGTCGTGTGCGATGAACTGCATATATTGCGAGCAGAAGAGGGCTAAGCCTACCGTAGGGACATTAAGCCAGGCGAGTGCTGCCATCAGAAAACGTGGGAAACCGAACTGGGTGGGGGGACTGTTTGCCAACTCTGTGGAGCCAGAACCGTGTGACATGCGTGCACATACAAGGTGGAGGCCTATCTTGCCAATTCCGTTGCATAGAGTGCACATTTGTACACTCCATGCCCTAGTTCGCCTAGCGGAGAAGATTGTGCATCAACACATCATTTATGTCTGGAACATACAAGATCAAAGACTGAAGGCTACAGCAATAGAGCAAATGGAGAAGTCCTTGTCAGCTATCGGGGCTCACGGTGGCAATGTGGAGATTAGAAAGGATCCGAAACTGAGTGGCAGCACAGGGAATGTGCCACAGAAACCATCTTTCAGTGGGGTTGTTGCCAGCAGACTATTTAAACCAAGCGTATGGTCTGGAAACGAGAAGGCCTGGAAAGACATATGTCAAGCATAGAGCAACAATAGTGGCGGCGGTGCACATCGTAGGGCGAGGGCTGCTATGTGGCAAGCCTTTGAAGAGGTTCTACCATATTTCAGCGGCTTGGTGCTGACAGCAGAACAACGACTCTAGTTCAAAGGGAAGATAGAAACGTGGGGGAGAACATTTTTGGAGGCCTTTGGAAAGGAGCATGTGTCGCACTACATGGTGAGTTATATACACAAAGTTTGGGATGAATTAGGAGTTGATGGCTGACCTCACTTTCGTCAATTCTCAATCTAGGACTAACCTTGGAGTGGCTGTTGACAGCATGTAATTGTCAGGCATGGCATTTGGTTTGTGGAGGAATACGGTAGTCTGGCCGTATGGAGTTGCCAGGGTATGGAGAAATCCCATCATCAAGCGAAGGCAGCGAATCAAGCGCATACAGCTCACGGTGGTGGCAAAGAGCGCATCAGTGTTATTTTGCAACAATTCCAGCATTGGTACCGAAATATACAGCATCGGTATAAGAAGAAATTAGAGTGCACCAGGGTTCTCAATACCCCGGATGATGAGGCCCGCATGGAGGCTACACGTAGAAGGCGAGAACAGTGGCATCGATCAAATGCTGCCAGGGCTTTGGAGAATTGGCGGTCAAGGCGACGGCGTGTTGGCAAAGCTTGGGTGTGTGATAACACCGTTGGAGGAGATGGAGCCAACAATGATCAAGCAAGAGGATCTGCCAACGAAGATGACCACGGGGAGGAGGGCAACAATGTGGATCTTGAAGAAGGACGCAACTCAACTGACGGTGACGACGCTGGCAACAACGTGGACAGCGATGACGCTGGCAACGAGCCTGTATGAATTGAGTACAATGCGTTCTAAACTCATTGGATGGACATGTATAATGTAGCAAGATTTTTTTTATTTTTTATTTTTTTGATCGGAGTAGACAGTGGTTCTTCTTTAACATGTTTTTTGGTTTCATTCTAGAATAGCCATTTACGGATAGATTTATCAAAAAATGAGGATTTTTTCGAGCAATTCCCTAAAATGGCTTATGCATTGCTATGTTAATCTCGATAATTATTCAAGAGGCACCCATTGAGAAGGTAGTAACTCCACTGACGGAGAGGTCGCTGGCAGCAAAGACGACAGTGACGACGCGAGCAATGGCTGTGTGTGATTTGAGAGCTCTGTGTCTTAGTAATTAATTTGTAGCTATGTAGAATGTGGCTGCCAACAATGTTCTTTTTTTTATTGGGTAAGACCATGGTTCTCCCTTAAACTTGTTTTGTGGATAACTCACGATAGTGCCCACTCCATGCAATTAGTAATCTCCTTAATTAATGGGTCTTAGTAATCATATGTACCGGTCCCACTAAAATTAAGATTTTAATTTCTGAGATGATTTTCTAAGTACCCACAACAAATGGGGATGTGTGGTTTAGGGCCATGGCAATGATTTCCATGGAGTGGCAATTAAGGGGGATATGAGAGCTTCCCACCAACTCCGTAACCTCCCTGCATTAAACTCTACTTGAGACCCTGAACCCCCCTAACCAAGGACGCACAGGTGGTTGACTCCAGCACGGGTTCCCCTCTCATTCCTTCTCTTCTTCCCACACGCCGCACGTGGTTGACTCCAGCAGAAGTCCGCGCCTTCTTGCTGTCGAGGCTACCCTTGCTTCCAGCAAGCGCGCGAGCTTTTCTTCGTTTTTCAATTGGAGTTGTGGGTGCCGGGGAGAGACCGTGGACACGAAGGAGGGCGTCTTCGTGCCGTTGCTGATCGGGAGCACGTGACGCCGAGGGCAGCAGCCGAGGAGTCCAAGAAACAGTTCGAGGTTGCGGAGTGCAGCTCGAAGGAGCTGCAGCGTGCGGCGCGGGCCGTGGAGGAGGGGGCAGCGGAGCTCGGGCGCAAGGGACGAGCTGCGACTGAGCTGCAAGGAGCTGAAGAGGGAGCTCCATTGCACGCTCGCTCAGGCGCAAGGAGCTGCGAAGGCGCAAGGGGTAGCGAAGAGCTGCGAGGAGCTGCGGAGGCGCAAGGGGCGCGAGGAGGCGCAAGGGGCTGCGGGGGTGCAAGGGGCTGCGGAGGCGAGCTGCGGAGGGCAGCTGCGGAGGCGCAAGGGAGGAGCGGAGGAGGCGCGCAGGGGCGAGTTGCGGAGGAGCAAAGTCGTAGCAGGGGTGCCGCGAGGCGCAAGGAGCGGAGCTGCAGACGCGCAAGGGGCGAGTCGCGGAGGCTGAAGAAAGGGTGAGCTGCAGAGGCGCGCAGGGGCGAGTTGTGGAGGCGAACATTCTGGAGGCGCAAGAGACGAGCTGCGAGGCGCGAGGGGCGAGCTGGGGAGGAGCAACAACAATTCTGCTTCGGACTTCGGTGAGGTAAGCTGCTGGTTTTCAACTCTCTTCTCCGAGCCTCCTCGCATGGTTTTTTTTAATTAGCTGTTGGAGTGAATTGGCCATGGTGTATTCGGAGTAGACAGTGGTTCAGCCATGGCCGCCGGAGTCCTTAGTTCTACAGGATTTTTGGAGTGAAAACGTAACTAGTCTAATCCGCAAGAATAATACCCTGTCCGTTTCTCTCCTTTCAGTTGCCATGCGCGATCCCCCAATCGTAAAACGTGTTGTTTTTGCACTACCAGCGCCAGGGATGTTGAGCCGTAGGAAGGGAAAGGCCGCGGCTTCTCGGGAGGAGGATTGCACTGAGAAGAAGGAGGCCGTCGTGAAGAAGGAGGTCGTCGAGCTTGCTGACAGCAAGGAGGATGCCAATGATGTTGAGACGCCATGGGATGATGCGTTTGACTTGGAGGGCTTACCCCCTGCACTTCATGGACAGCTCCACCACCTCGCCCCATTTCTGCTGGGTAGGCAGGCTGCGGATTACGATGAGGACTTCTTCGCCCGCACCTTGCAGCTCTCCAACAAGGGGTTGAAGTTCAGTGACCTCAGCAGCGAGAAGCACTGCAGGAAGAAGGACTTCATCGGCAGATGGCCAGAGCGTTCTTCTAGTCGGCACTACGTTGCTGACTGTGAGGATCCGGAGGCCGAGAGGAAGTACTTGGAGATGTACCGGTGGACCTATGGACGTGACCCCGACAATTGGGCATTCGGGACCACCTTCCTTCGGGCTTGCCACCTCTACTTTGAGGAGGGCGTGGATGTCAACTTCGCCCAGAAGGCGGAGGCAATTGTGAAGGGGCGCGAGAAGCTGCCAGGGCATAATCCGCAGAAGTTGACACCCCCGGCCTTGAGGGAGCAGATTGAGGCCATCATCGACTTCCTCGTAGGCCACGTCCCCGGTGCTGTCAGCAAGGGCAAGGGCGGAGGGGCGGCTGCAAGCGGAGGAGCCAAGGCAGTCGGAGCCACCTCCAAGGCCATCACGGCCGCGGAGGCGAAGAAGGCAAGGGGTCCTAGATCCGTGCCCGCCCCTGTCAAGGCCGTGGTGGAGAAGAAGGCCGTGGCTGAGAAGAGGGCCGTGACGACCCCTGCTGCCGCTGCCATCAAGGTGCAGCCCTTGGTGGCAACAGATCCAAAACAGGTCCTAGAGCAGCAGCGCCTCAAGAAGCAGTCCTTGGAGGCGGCACTTCTGAAGGTGGAGGCCAGCCGGGACCGCGTGAAGGTCGACCTTGCAACCCAGCGGGACTACATCAAGGCCAAGGAGGCCGAGGAGTCCAAGCTCTACGACGACATCTTCTCCGCCCGCGAGGCCGCCAAGAAGGCCGCGGCTGATGGCAACGATCAAGAGAAGAGGCGCTTTGATCAGGCGGCCCGCTTAGGCCAAGACAAGCTGGGGCTTGCAAGCAAGGCACTCCTTGAGGCCCAGGCCCGCATTGACAGGGTCTACAAGAAGTTGGAGGAGATGGAAGCCGATGAGCAGAGACGGGATGCTGAGGTCTCCGCGCTAACAGCGGAGATCTCGGCCTTTGAGTTGGCATCAGCTTTCTTGCGGCCGAAGAAGGTGTTGGCTCGGTATCCCCGGGAGTTCCAGGTGTTGCCAATAGCCCTCAACGACCCATGCCCCTTCTGCGAGCGTTACTTCGTTGACACCTGCTGCGTGCCTTTGTTCTGCGGCTGCTTGGCACATCCTCATTGTATGTTTGAGGCAGTCTTCTCTCAAGACGCTCGATGCCGTCGATGCGAGCGGGGGATGACTGGAGGGTGGCTTGGGCAGTGGGGCTTCGACCTTGACTCCAAGGCCGCGGAGGAACTACGCCTCACGGAGGAGATCCTTCTGGCCGAGCCCGCTTCACCACGTGCCGGCAGCAAGAGGCCCGCTGCCCCCTCAGTGGCCGCGCTTCCGTGGAAGAAGGCCAAGGGCGACCAAGGTTTGTGGCCCCTCAACCCATCTACCCATTTCATGTTGCCTGCCTTGTTGTTACATTTAGATTTTCTTCTTTTCTAACTCTTGTTTGTTGCCAGCAACTGCAGAGGATGCTCTCCCCGACTCAGACTCCCTCGCGTTCGATCCCACTCAACGCTCTCCTCAGGAGACCCAGGCAGCCCTATCTGGAGATGGGAACAAGGACTCATCCGCCACCACGCAAGGACCACGTGAAGTAGAGAAGAACGAGGACGACACCAACATGGAGGGACTGTCGAGCCTTATTGAGGCAATTGCCACAAACGCAGCCGTGGAGTAGATTCCCACCTTGGATAGTTTTGTAGGCCGAGTTAGGGGTTTGCTGGCAGCGACTGTTGGTCCGGACTTTTATGGGCCACCTTTCTTAAACTTTTCCGAACTTGAAAACAATTTGCCTCTGGACTGCCATGTCTCTTTGAAAGATATGGCATTCTTGTAACCCTTCCTTTTTATTCGCAACTGTATTTCTTCTTTATTGTGGACTGCCGACAGCAAGGGCTGCTCTTTAGCCGCCATTTTATCTTTCGAGCTGTTGTTCTCTTCAAGCCCGCGCTGTCTGAGAGCATTGTGCCGTCATCGAAGTTCTTTCCTTTGTATTTTTCTTCTTCTATGCAATCAGGTTGCATTTTTTATTTCCCCGCTTTTCTGTTTTTTTTTTTTTCTTATTTCATTATTCGCCACCATGGTCCCTTTCAATTTTGGCCATTGCTGTTATTTACCATCTGCGACCTACTTCATCTCTTATGTACAACTGTTTTTTATTTTTATCTTGTTCTATTAGAATCAACCGTGGTTCTTTTTTTATTTGCAACCTTCCTCTTTTCCTCTTTGTTGGCACCAAGGGCTGCATTGTGCCCGCCACTGCCAGTTCAGAGCACCAGGTTCATGAAGGAGCCAGCCTCTTTGGAGGAAGTAACAAACTTTACATTCCTTCCTAATTACTTCATATTTGTCAAGTGCCAAACTCCATTTTGTGCCTCTGAAGGGTCATGTGCTCTATTGTATGCAATTGTTTTTCTTTTCTTATTTTGCGCTCGCAGCAGGCTCCACCGTCAATGGCGCCACCACAAGTTCGAAGCAATTTTGCGATTCAGACCCAGGCCCTCTGAAACCCCGGCCATTCTTCAGACTTCTTGTATTTTATTCTATTTTTCATTTTGCACCCTAGGATTTACCACTGGTAATTGTAACTGTTTTTCTTTTCTATTTCCGCTGGCAGCACGAAGATCAAGGGTACTTCAAATTTGCCTCTATATAACACGTTAATAGAGGATGTCCCACAGAAAGTCCTGAATGGTAAGCAAAACCACTACCTGAACTCACTAACGACTTCGCGAAGAACCTAATGACTTCCCACATACTGTGACTACCCATCCCCGAAATCACTTTTCCTACAGCTCCACAATCTTCATCCTTTTGGGAACCGTGACATCCGCAGCTGTAAGGTGTCTCTCATGGCGCTGGTTGATCTGCATCCAACAAATCCTGTCATTTTCGTTTGCTGGCAGCAAGGTGCTCTGAACAGCCAATTCCCAACACATCTAAACGACTAGATGAATTCGGCTAGACTCGTACCTTTTTCTCACGAACACCGTTGGCCTCTCTCAAAACCAGGTTGTACTGCCCAGGTATGTCATCTCCAAGTGCCATTGCAATTTCGTGCCGCAGGTGGGATACTGGCCAACCCTTGCCAACTTCGAATGTTGGCAGCAAGTTCCCCCTAAACATACAAGACACTTCCACCATCACCTCCTCTGGTAGGTGATCCAACGCTTCCCACTGACTGTTGGCAGCCCCCTTATACCTTGTATACATGAACCTGGTGTATAATGTTTGTCTTCCCACGTGATAGCGGAAAACAATGCTGGTCCTGTTGGCAACGCACTTGATGACATCTTGGCCAATGTGGAACTTCTTGTTCCACCGTGGGTTCATTAGACTGCTCAGCAGAGCCTCGGATGGACTACTCAAAACAAACAATGTAGGTGTCCGCCTAATGCTGTCAGCAGCTACCGCAAACAAATCAACCATAACATGGATTGGCATAAACCATTGGTGGTGGATGAAGCTGCTACCAGTTGTTGCTTTCATAGCATTTGCAAAATCGAGAGTGAGCTTTGTTCTAAACGCCTCAGATGTGTGCATGTCTGGCAAAGGCCACTCCACATCGTTGAACCCTGAAAGCGGGAGTGCTTCAACCTTTCCGTACAGCGTGTCACCTGTTGGAGGCAAATACAGACCACCAAGGAAGAATGTACCTATGTCCAGCAACTCCGCGTGGCTCTATCGATTCCGTGTTGCCTCCCCAATCTCAACATGGAGCACAAGAATGGGACCAAGGATAGATGCGGGATGTACCCAATCCTCCGAAACCGACGCGTACAGGTAGTTTGCCATTCCCAATGTGGTTGCTGCCTCCGCAGGATCCAAGCGCAGATGCCTTGGTTGATATGCATGTTGCACAAGCACCTTATCGAGGTCGCATGCTCCATGCTCCGTGGAGATCCAAGAGAAATCTCTGATCTGCGCTTTGAAGGCCCCCCAAAAATTTTCTCCACCATGTCGCCTTGCCTCTCTACCCCAAGGCCCATCCGACGCTGGTTGCAGCATAACCCATGAATCACGATCCACCCTCATGGGGATCCAGTTGCCCTCCAAGTCTTGAGTATTATGCAGAATGACACTCTGTACGAGGGATTTTGGCCGTGTAGCCATACCACTAGAATGCATGAAATTTAAGACTGTGAACTCAAAAACTTACAAATGATGTCGTCGCTGTCATCAACCGCCAGAACTACACGCTGTCAACACACCCTCCGCCATCACGAACGGCTAAAACCTGCGTCCACGACCTCGCAACCAAGGTACGACCTACCCTAAAACCTCATTCCGAAACCCCAATTCCCAACTCAGGTACTCTCTCCAACCTATGTGGATGGCAGACCGCTGGCAGCGTTTGGAAGACCACTACAGCTAAACCCTAAATCTCTATTGCACAATGCGTGACCACCCACAACTCAAATCGAACAACTTCGCCCAGCCTTTGGAGGCCTCCACCGCTCCATCCTGCTTGACAACGCAACGACGACAACTCTCTCAGGGGAACGCATGAGGTTCGGAATGACCGTTGGCAGCATTTCGACATCAACACCTTGTGCACGTTGCATCTCAAAGGGGGAGCGGCAATTCGATTTCGGTAGGTGGCCTGTGGAGTCAGTTTTGCAGGAGTTCATAAAGCCCACCACCGCTGACACCCTTCTGCAATGCTCGGATTCCGTGCGCGAAGAGGCTCCGTTCTCGACCTGCGGGACTACACGCGCGGGGGAGGGAAGCCTTCCTGCGCGACTATTGGCCGGACCCACCCATTTGCGATTTGCCTCGCTTTTGGCGACCTGCTGGCACAGTTGGTGCCAGCAGGTAAAGTGCACGGGCATGGCAAAAATTTTGGCACATAAAACATGGAAAAGGTCCGTTGGAGACCCCAAACTTCTCCTAATGTGTAATTTGGTTATGGTTGTTGTTTGGATTCCTCAAAATCTTTACATTTAGCGTTTAAGTCTACTCTATGATCATAAGATGTTAAAAAAAATTATAGTTCATTTCTTCATAGTGTTTGCCGAGTATGAGAACCACTTGACTAGGAAAATGTCTGTATTGTTGGAGTTGATTCCCCAATGATTGTATGCATTGATGTATTGTACAACAGTATTATGTAGTGTACTACATAAAAACACTATTGCAATGCCTTAAAATATGAAAATAAGAAATAAAATTCATCATTAGTGATTCAGATTTTGACGTTTCTGAAACTTTAATGGATTTTTATAAATTTCAGTTCTTTTTATTTATCTTCATTATAAATACATTTAATTCAATCTAATCCAATCAAATCATTATTTTAAAAATAAATCATCTTTTGAAGATGATAATGATATAGCATGTCAATATCTTTGTTTATGACAATGCTATAACAAGATTTAATCAATTCTTATTTATTAAACTTCCAAGATTTTCCATATATATTGTTTTTAATACTCAGTTTAAATTTAGTTTTTCATTAAATATCAGAACAAGTTATACTTATAAACACCTAGTATGTCAATTTTTATTAATATCTATATCAAATGTTATCTTCATGGCCTTTTCATATTAGTTTATAATAGATTTATCATGTACTGTAATTTTTTATGATATCATATTTTTTGAAAAGAAACATAATTATTTAGCAAATATGTTCTTTTAGTACCACAATAATAGGGAAATCACATATTTTATTAAATTCTTTGAAAAATATCATATACATAATATATATTATATTATATTTATATTTTTATTTTTATATTTTATATTTTATATAGTTATATTTTATATTTTATATAGTTATATATTTATATTTATATATTTATATTTATATATTTCTATATTTATATTTATATTTATATTTATATATTTATATTTATATATTTATATTTATATTTTTATATTTATATTTATATTATTATATTTATATTTATCTTTATATATTTATTATTTATATTATATTTATATTATATATTAATTATATTTATATTATTATATTTATATATTATATATTTAATTTAATATTTATATTATATATTTATATTTATATATTTATATATTAATATTTATATATTTATATATAAATATGTCATGTAAAAAAGCAATATATAAGTAGAACTAAGATGGTTGTTTTATCCTTCAAATGATAAAATATTCTTATGACTCATTTTTTATTTTTTTAAAAAACACTTTAAAACTAGCATTTCTAATGCTAGGTTTAGTGTAAAAAACAACAAATTTTAGCCTTCAACCTAATGCTCTTACTAATTGTATAACTATACTCATCAAATTATATAATTGCTTTTAAAATTTCATATCATTATATAATTATAATCTAGACGTGGAAATTTCAGCCTTATAATATTTGTTCAGACTTATTCTGATTGATGTGAATCATATTTGGCATTGCCATGTCATTGACTGGCCTAAATTTTACAAAGCAAAAAGAATTTAGTCTAGACTTTCTTTTTATTAAAACCCTTGACAAGTCTTAGTAAGATTTTAGATTCTTGTAAAATCTATACTAGAAAAACTAGTCTTGTATTGAAATCAAATCTAGAAAATCCTATTCTAATCAGACTCTTAGAAATTGACCCCTAAACGCCTAAACGACCAAAAACTGGTCGATCTCATTTTTCCAAGTTCCATGATTGTCATCCAAATGATAATCTTTCATTTTTTCTTTCCAAGTTCCATTTTTTTTTTTCATGTTGTAGAGTTGTATAAGATCTATCTCACCTCATTGATGAATTCTCAAAATGATAATTTCATGAATTTGGTGCCTCCCTAAAGTGCAAAACATCAATCCCGTGTGTGTATTCAAAAATTCCTTAAAACAGACAACTGAAACACAATTTTGACTATGGGGATGTTTTTTTTTGGAATTTGGGGTACACTAATGAAATGTAGCTTAACAAATCTATTTTACTGTCCAATTTGAAAATTTGAAAAATACCTAAAATTGAGTGATTTATAGCTAGTATAAGATGAAGGGTATAATCATGGCTACTTCTTGATTTTCCACGGTTTTAGGTTTTTTCATCATATTTTTGGATTAAAATATAATTATTGAGGACGGTTTCTAGTATAGGGTTTTTGGTTGTCATATACATCTATGGTAAATATTTCATAATTTTTGGTATAATCTATATTTGATATGAATTTTCTTTTTTTATTTCAATTTGAAAATTTATATTAATTACATAATGAAACCATTAATTTTGATAAAATTATTGTTTGTAGATAACATTTGTATCTATCTAAGAAAAATAAAAATTTCATATTTTACATTATTTATAGTGGGAAAATAGAGCATTCAAACAAAGTCTATTTCCGTGGTCATAGGCTCAAGCATTTGGGGGTTAAGAAATGGCTTTCCAAAACTAAACATAAAGAAATTGGACACTGAGACAATTTGAGATTAGAATATTCTTGCACTAAAAGCTTAAAAATTAAACAAAATCTCTCTAAACCTTCAATTACATTATCAATAAAATCTTTTTAAGATAAAATTCTTGATGTTATTGTTAGTTGGAGATTTAGACCATCAAAATTTCTAATGAAAAACTAACCCATACCATTTAGTATGTAGTATTTTCCATATTACATTTAAAACAAGTTACATATTAATTTACATGAATCATCCTACAACATGAATCGTTGCAAAAACAACACGAGAGAGTATTTTCTTACACCATTAACACAAACTAAGCAGCTCGGAGATTATCACCACTCAAGCTGCAACAATTGGAAGCTCATGTTGATAAAATGTGTAAACGAAGCTCAACAAGCATTGTTGCAGAGCGATCACTCACTTGCCGGGCCATGGCCATCCTGCGTTGATAGAAACCAACATTGCTGAAGAATATTCCTCATGTGCTGAAGAATATTCCACGTTGACGTTGCATCTTAGCAATGAACAATATGTTTTTTATAATCTCATCGTGACCATATTGTTTCTCTGAAATGGGTCAAAACATGGCCCCTGATGAGTATCTTTTTCTTCTCATGATCAGGGATGTTATTCCATCGTTTGATTTGAGAAGGAGGGACACTGAGCGGCACAGTTCCAGTCGATGGCTGTTTCTTCAGCTTCTGTGACAGCTCACAAGGAGCCTATAACCTGTTAGCATATGCAAATTGTTAGAACATTACCATGTGTATTACCTGGTACTTAACACTCATCAGGTAATGTTACTCCATCCATGAATAATGAGACTTTACCTGATGACTTTGACATATGCAAAAAACAAAACGAGAAAAAGTGCGTGGAGACCCGCTCCCCGCAGTTGGGGTATGAACCGTGGACCTCTCGCCTCACCCGCGAGCAATCTTTCAAGGATAGCTTCTGTCAAGCTCCCATGGCTTACACTTTCTATCGCGTGATCACAGAGATGTAGAGTATACATATGACTAATCTCGTTGTCAGACCTTCATCGACGCTTGGAAAACTTTACCATATGCTAATAAGAAGGTTTTTGACACATTCTCGTCTTTCATTCTTGGTAACACATACTAGGAAAACTTTACCATATGCTAATAAGAAGGTTTTGACACATTCTCGTCTTTCATTCTTGGTAACACATACTAATGAGTGGCTTATTCACTGATGGCACAAATTATGACTAACATTCCCACATGGCCGTTGAAATCACATACTAATAACCTCGTTATTCACTGGTTCGTCATGTGCAAATGTTTACAGGCCCCTTGTGGCTTCATACGAAGTGTCTCAACATCCACCATTTGCTTCTTCGATCTCGGACAACGTCCACTGTTGTCAGGTTCCTGGATTCTCCGACGAAGCCTGTCTCTTATGATGTCGATCTCATCATCTTCCGGATCAACCGGGGTCTGTCTGTGCAGTGTCTTCCAGTACTTCCTTACAAGAGCCATGTTCTTAGGGCGATCAAATCACACTCTTGGAGATGGTTCCTTGAACAGGGAATGCTGATGATGAGAATCAAATTAACCAGTCGAGGCGATCGGTCACGGATCATTGTAGTCTTGTGAATGCTCATCAATGGTGTGAAGGATCTCATTGCACAGATGGGAATTGTGGAGGACGTTCTTGTGGACGGTGAAATAATTGTGCGAGTCGTTTTAGATCTGGCACTCAATGCAATGCACCAGAATTCTGACTACAATTCTAGCCTGGACTATTGAAAAATGAATTGTAGGCTGTAGCCGAACAGGTGCAGCATTTTAACAATCAGAAACTCAAGAAAGCTTGCCGCACACTCCAACTCCCCCTCTTCCGTGCACGATACTCTACAATTTTCAATCCAAGTCTCCAATACTCTAATCCAAACTTGATGTGCTGAAAGGCTGATACGGAGAGAAAGGTAGGTGCTAATTGTGTGTCTAGATGGACTACCACATCTGCATGTTTAATATTATAGTCCTCGTCACAAAGAGAAATGAACAAGTGAGGAAGTTTAAACATCAATAAATGGTGTTACAGGAGAATTTTAGATGCACATATAAGTTAAAGGGTCTAGGTGCATATAAAAGTAAAAGGATGCACAATATTACAGCTGGGTCTATGTGAAAAGTGAGATGATTTGGGGTAATATCTTACAGTATATACTAAAGGGGTCTAGAAGCTCCCATGGCAAAGGGAAAAAGTATATAGCTGTGGAAAAAGCAAAAGAAGATTTTAAAGGTTCCTTAAACCGGGTGTCCGGGTATATAAGGTGGGAATAGACTCTGCACCATTTGGAACGCTATTCTTGTGAGGTCTCTCCACCTCTCTCGGAGCTCTCAACAAATCAGAGTAGCAGTTCAAGATCTTTTGACTCCGAAGTTAGAAAGAGGGAGGTAAATTCGGGAGGGAGGGGGATTGGTTTAAGAGGAAGATACTAGTAGGAGGGCAAGATACCACTGATCTATTATATTACTTCTCTTTCTGTATATTGTACAGTACAGAAATGCTGATGCAATGAGGCATGAGCACTAATGCAATTAGGAATGCTGATTCGCTGAAGTTGGAGTTTGGGGCACATCTTGACATGCCCACGACCTCGACCTCATCTTAGTGATGAAGTGGGCATTCACTAATGCAGTCAAAAGGCCCCTACTTTTTTCCCAGAGTGGATTAAAAAATATTAACCTTGTTGTAGATTTCTTTTTTATATCGTGCAATAAGACTGAAGAGACTTCATGTAGTGTCAAAACAATTTTTTTCTCTAGTAATATCAAGTATCTAAAAAATCTCATTCCAAATAATCAATACAAAGAATATTGGCAGACTAGGGCAAAGCCCTGGTTGAAACCACATTTTTAACCACATTGGAATGTGATTTCAGCCAGTGTTGGTCTGTTATGGCATCTTCTACAATGAAATCTTGGACAGTGGTTCATTCTAAAGACCCGTGGACCTCAAACGGGTATTTAGAATGAACCACTGTCCAAGATTTCACTGTAGAAAGTTGCCATATGAGACCAACACTAATTTCAACCACCTCGTCATGGATGTTGAAACCACATTCTAAAAATGTGGTTTAAACCAGGATGGTCGAAACAATATTTTTCACCTGAAATGGTTGAAATCACATTTTGGGCAACATGTGGTTTCAATTGTGCCCTCTCACTAGTGGCTGTCACAATTTTTGAAGTTTTCAGATGGATAAAAATAAATAAAAAATTATTAAAAATAAATAAAAAATAAAAAATAATGAAAACTAGGATTCTATAATTTGAGAGAAGCCTTCAGGCGGAAATTGAACAGTGGGACCAAGCAGCTCGTCAAAAGGACAGCCTGCAGGAGCACAATCAAATTATCAAAAGAGTTGTGTGGTAAGGTATTCCTGCCCATTCCCGTGAGGCCTCCCATTGCCGGGACCTAAAAGTGGGTGCACTGCCGGAAGGGACACTTCTAATTCCGAGCCACACATCAGCTGGATGGCGTTCTGCCATGAACCGACGAGAATGTACAGTGATAAGGGTGGTGGACGGATGATGAGCGGACGGATGCATGGGCGATGTCTTCTACTTTTATGACATTGTTGGCCAACTTTGAGGTGGCATTAGAATAGTTGATAATCGTGTATGGGCTGATTTATTAAAGGTGTATCTCATGGAGTTGTGTAAAATATGGCGTACTTATTAGCAGGATAAGGGTGGATTTAAGATGGTAAAAGGCCGGTTAAGGACAACCGTCATGACAATGTTACATCAATTACTTCCTGGATTTTGCACATGTGTGTATAACAATGTATTGTGAAACATGGCTTGGTTGAGTTTGGAGGGTGGTTGTGGGCAAACTGTGAATGTATTCTGAGATTGGCTTTGTGAATGCTTGTATGTGTATGAGTTCAGCCTATGTTAGAAATAGGAAAGTGTGAGGAGAGAAAATATCAAGTGAATTGTTAAGTTATGAATACCTATCAGGAAGAAGATTTGCACATGAGATCACCAAGTGTAGAGGGTGGAAGGAGAAGGTCTGTGGTAGGAGTTAACGTGAACAGTATAGGAGCCACTGCAAGTGCAACAGTGAGGGGATGGCAACGGACAGGACTTTGGAGCAGGGGGGGGCTGATTTCTATCGGCATGGGCAGGGCGCTCTATTTGTCGGAGGACCTCTCGACATTCCTGCTGCTGCAATGCGATACCAAGGATCTGCATTCACCGATTCGGTGCGAAGCAGGAGCGAGCCTGTCAATGACGGCATGCAGTGGGGCGAGGGAGGTGCACAGCGGGCCATGCAACATGGGGGCACAAGATATAATCTGCGATCGCAGCTGAGCCAGCAAGGGACGGCGGGGGCTGTGCAAGGGACAGGCACCGAAATGGAAGGGACGGCCATGCATGGGCAGCATGGCCATGACATGTATGATTCCGATGATTTGGCGTTTTCGCAGCAGCTTCAACCAAGCCAAGAGGACGACCAGGATCATGACGGCGGCATGATGGATCACGACGACGAGCCAAGCTGGAGAGACAGCAGACCTGCGACCAACGGAGGGGGGCCGAGGGCTCGTGACCAAACCACATGCATTATTTCGGAGACACTGAGAGAGCTGCAAACAGCAAGTGCCCTGCGATCAACTGCAGTCGCAAGAGAGAGTGCCGCAGCCGGCCAACGAACAGCAAGTGCCCTGCGATCAACTGCAGTCGCAAGAGAGAGTGCCGCGGCCAGTGATCGAAGTCCCACCGGTCCAGCTCAAGCTACAGTCCGCGATCCTGCGGCAGCCCTTAGTGAGCAGAGATGCGGTCAGAGAGGGGAGAGCAGCAGAAAACGAAAACTGTGGAGTGATGCAACGTTGCAATTAGCGATGGAAGCAGTGGAGGCCGGAGGTAAGATCAAGACTGTAGGGAGGTACTTTGACATTCCAGCAAGTTCATTGGCAGATCATGTTTATGGTAAAACATTGAGCAGAAAAAAAGGCCCCCCTACAGTGCTAAGTACAGAGGAGGAGAGTGCATTGAAAACTTACATGATTAAGATGCAACAAATTGGCCATCCTCTCTCAACTCAGCAGCTGCGTTTGAAAGTTGCAGCAATTGTGCAAGAGAGAGTGACTCCATTTAGAGGTGGCATCCCTGGAGACAGTTGGATTAAGTGGTTCAAAAAACGTCATCCAGATTTGACACTTAGAAATGCACAAGGACTAGAATTTGCAAGGGCTAAAGGTCTTTGTCCTGAGAATGTAGCTTCATTTTATAGGAATCTACAGGAGCTCTACAACACACATGGATATAGACCAGATCAGATCTGGAATTGTGACGAAAGTGGAGCACAGGCAGGGAGAAATGGGGGTGGATTAGTGTGGGCAAAAAAGGGGTGCAAAGTAGTGCACTCCTTGATTCCTAATGATCGTGAGTGGCTCACAGTTTTATCATGCATAAGTGCAAGTGGAGATCACATTCCAGGGTTCTACATCTTCAGAGGCAAGAGGGTAAGGGATAACTACATTGAGAACTGTGAGCATGGAGCTAGTATGGCAATGCAACCAGAAGGGTGGATGAATTCATTTTTATTTTCAGAATGGGTGTCACACTTCATCAATGCATTGAATGATAGTGGAGGAATCTCCCCTACAAATCGTCACTTACTTGTAATGGATGGGCACAACTCCCATGTCACTCTTCAAGTTGTGCACAAAGCTATGCAGGTTGGCTTAGACATTGTGACCCTGCCATCACACACAAGTCACGCATTGCAGCCACTAGATGTTAGTGTGTTTGCTGGATTTAAGAGAGCATTTAGGAGGTATAGGGATGCTTGGACTTTGAGGAACAAGGGACGAGGAGCTACGAAGCATGTACTAGCACAGTGGGTTTCAGCCTCTCTAGAAAAGGCTTTGACAAAGGGGAACATCCAGGCCGGTTTCAAGGCAACCGGGATCTGGCCTCTTAACTGCCATGCAGTTGACAAATACATGACCCCATCAGAGCAGTTCACTGCAGCTGCGACTCAGCATCCAGGTGCCACTGAACATGACGAACATGACGAACATGACGAACATGACCAAGACGATCAACCCATAGAGCATGACCAGGATCACGACCATGACCGTGAAGAAGAACAAGAACATGACGAAGACGAGGTGGAGGACCCTACCCTGGATGCACTGCTCGGTGACCGCATCCTTTCGACACAGCCATCGAAGCGCCACTTCTTTGTCGGCACTTTTGAACCACTGACGGAGAGCTCCGACCCTGCATGCATCGACACTGATGTTAATACTAGATCCACCGAGACTGCAGCAGTGAGCAGAAGCTCTGCTTTCGGCACCGATGGTACACCAATGGACATGGGCACGGCAGTGATTGCGGACACTCAGCAAGCCAGCGAGCACCATGGGGGCATTGTGAGGGACTTACACTCAGCACCACACATCGACGCTGTCAATATCGAGAACGCAGGCGCTGAACCGGCCAGCGTAGACATGCGGTCAGTGGGCCGGCATGATGGATCTGGGCGCAATGGGGCTGCGAATCCGCGGGCAGCAGCGATAGAGAACTTCCTCCAACTCCCGGAGGTTCCAGTACAGCCACGGCGCCGCAGATCTTTGGAGGAGCCGCTGGTTGACTATAGCAAAAGCATCTTGCTAACAAGTGAAACCTACATGGAAGCAATGGAACTCAAGGCCGAGAGGAAAGAGAAAGCAAGGAAGGAGGCAGAGCTTCGAAAGGCGGAGTCTGAAAGGAAGAAGGAAGCCCGTGCTCTTGAAAAGCAGAGGAAGGAGGTGGAGAAGATTCAAAGAGTCAATGACGCACGAGCTAAAGAAGCATTTGCACAGAAGTGGACTACAAAGGCCATTCATGAAGCAGGAGAGCGCTTGCAGTGGCTTGTGAAGAATGCCCCTCCTCTACCACTTGGATGCGAGGAGGGGCGATTCTATGGTGTTTTGCCACAGGTGTGCAAAGAGAACATGTCCCGCAGGTTGGCCAAACGGAGAGCCAAGAAGAATGGCGTGGGGACTGTTTGTGAAGTTCCTCCCCCCACTGCCCCCGCATGGGTGCATCGTTGTGATCCCCGTTTTCAGGTGGAGCTCACAAAGCCAAGCCCGGAGGCGCGCAGCTGAGGAGGCATTTGAATTTTGCACATCGACATGGGAAGCTGTCTGATCGCAGCGGTGGGAGGGCGGGAGACAGCCTGGGCGGGGCTTGTGTGCGGCAGGGAGCCGGCTCCAACGGATCAGTTTGACCATGCGCTGTGGTTGTGAGTTGGCGATGTAACGGCCAGTGACATGGCAGGGCCGGTGATAGGCGCAGGTGCAGCCATGGAAGGGGGCCACGCCGCACATGCTTCCCCATTGGTGTATCGCAGGTTTAGCCATGCAGGTCGCTTGGGCATAGGCCGCCTTGTGGCTGCTCACTGGTGACTAGTCACACATTTACAGACGTGAACAGTCCCAGAATTAGGCAAAGTCCAGCTCGGTGATAGGTGGTTCTGCGTTTTTTTTTGGACACATGTGTGTTGTTTGAAAGGCCGGCTTGTGTCCATTTTTCAACCAAGCTATGTACAGTCATAGGAAGCTACTGCTTTGAACTTCGGAGTCACATTGTGAACATACCTTTCATCTAAAAGTAAAATTTTCACTTCAGCAACACTTTGCTTCTATTTCCTAATTCGTATCAGTTTCCATCTCAGTCGGAGCACTGCCGGAAGGGCCTGAACCGCTTAAAGGCCCGGAATTAGGCAGAAATACCTTAAGCACACAAGAAGAAGAACCAGTGTCATTATGCAAACAGCATCTTCTTCGTCCTCCCCGGCTCCTACTTTCCTCTCAACTGCCGACCATTCCACTGTGTCCAGCCCTCATTGCTCTCTTGTTCAGCGCAGATTCCATCACCTGCAAGCATCTTCTCCCTGTTCATGTGCCTCTTCCAATTCACGGTGCCAGAATCCACATAAGTAGTGTAACCCACTGTCGTCAGTGCATGTAGGCCATGCTTACATACTCCTCTTCAAATCAACTTGATGGTAACTTTCTGCAACCTGGGTCTTGCAAGAATGTGAAACTTATTATTCAGAGCCTCGGTGATGATCATGAAGCCAAGTTTGTAGTCACAAAAATGAGATCCGAATTCTTGTGGAGAGCTAGAGCTCGTAGCGCAGCATTTAAATGGTTGTCAAGAAATGTTTTTGGAATTAGATCTCATTTATGATCGACCTTCAAGTGTGATGACTCGGCATTTGAGACATCATCGCGAGAAGATCATTGTGGTGGAGAGAATATGGGAGATATGAAATTCACAGCATGCATGAATGAGCTGTGCACGCTCTTTAGGAGGAAAGAGAGAGAAAAAATGGCATAAGGAAGTACTGTATATATACCCGAAAACAGGTCATGGAGCCAAATTCGTAAACAAGGATCACACTAGTGGCCAAATCGGACAACAACTTGGCTGATATTGGAATGACGGCCAAGTCCAAACCCACCCAGCCAGTGATAAATGGTTCTCACCCTTGCACTGTAGCACCTGGCACACTCAACACGGTCGACAACACTCTGCCCGATTTTCTCCCAATTTCGTGCCACTGGTTGCAAGATGAGGCCTAGTTTCCAACTGCAATTGGAAACTAAAAATTATTGACAGTTGTAAAAGACTAATGACGATTCACCAATTTAGATTACATAACCGGCATATTCGAAAATTCTGCTGATTTATAGATCCAGAGCTTCATATTATGCTAGAATCTAATACCCAAGTTGATTCACTTTGAGTGGTGAACTACACCATTCCAGTACAGGTCACATGCATAAATGATTCCACGTGACGCCTGATGTTCTAACTACGGTATACCACAGAGACAACGAGACTGACAAGGCATTCCTCTCGAGTCTCGGCGTTCTTTGTGTGGACTCACGCTAGCTACGAGCTCTGCAGCAGCTTGCGATCAGCTTCTCACTCCTGAGAAGACTGTCAACTTGACTGTTCATGAAACCGGTAATGGTACTATCCCTAGAAAAAAATCGCCCGAGCTCCAATAAACTAGATAGTTGCTTTTCTACCCAGCAATTGTTCAACTTGGATGACAATTCTAATCATAGCTGATACAAAGTACTTAGATCTTGGTTTTTGGAGCTTTCTCCACAAATAAGATATATCCATTTTCAGTTGAGCCTTTTGAAATCTAGTCTGTAGTGTCAATGGGGCATGAGGCTACCTTTTCAAACCAACTGAAAACACTATAATCTGCAGGCTGAATAGAAACAAAAATCTTGTAATTAACATATTAAAACGGCATCCAGATTTTGACCTATAATACAAAACTGTTGCAGTAGCATGACTAGCGTATCCCGCTGAGTGTGGATGACCACAGTCGATCGTATCCATGACGAATATCTTAGGCACTAGCCAATCGGAAGACAAGAGATAACATACAAGTTGCAAGTTTCAAACTAAAACTAGGTAATGATTCATACATTTTCAGGCCAAAGCAAAGCCCAACCACCAGATCACTGACACTCTGCAGGCTGATCAACGACATGTGATCAATACTATCCCATGACCTGCCGGCGAAAAAGCAACCAAGCAAAGCATCTGTACTGTGATCCTCGATCATACCGCCTTCAGATTTATTTACAGAGCATAGGACTGACATTTAAATAGCTACCAATGTTTCATGTAGGTTCAGAGAAATCAGCCAAATAAAACTAAAATGCGTAATGTACAACGATCTAGAACTTCTGGACACCTGAGAAAATAAGAGTCAGAAAGTACCGAACAAAATAGCGGGGACGCAAGTCTGTAAAACAATGACATGATTTTCAATTCCAAAAGAGCAATTTGCATACTACACTAGCTGTTGAAAGCTGCTGCTGCTGCTGCTGGAAATGGAGGTGGGACTGTAGTGGAGTCTACCCTAACAGCAGAAATCAATTGATGTCAATGCCATGGCATCTAAGGCCGCGCAAGATATACACTCGAGTCCTACCCACCCTCTGAAAAATGGTTTCTAGGTCAATGTTGCTCCTCAACCCTTTTGCACACTCCACACTCTGCTACCACCGGTGCATGGCGCTAATCTTCGATACACCAGCCTGCTGCGATTATGTTGCACATGTCAAGCCTCTCTACGCTGCCCGGATCATTCCCAGTCTGCATCCCGCCCCCATCCCAGAAAGAAGAAAAAATGCAAATCACCACCCATCTAGATAGTTTTCCTCCTTGTCTGGGACGGGACGATCGCTTCCCCTACGTACCACCTCGTCACTGGATGCCACAGGCTGGCTGCCGTGCTTCCACAAGCAATGCCAGCCATCCGCCATAATCACTGCAACCAACTGCCTAGCCTCATTCCTGCACGTGCCATAGCCATAGCCATGGCGACCACCCAGCCAGCAGCAGACCAATCAAAAAGTCAAGACACGAGTGAACATCGACTCTCACGAATACCTTTTTCACTGGGCTTCTGCTGCGGCTGCCTCGGGTGCTGCCTCTGGTTTTCGCAACACCAACAAGTGCATGGGGGTGAAGATCCCGGTCTCCCCGCCCCGGGTCAGATGCAGCGCCGTCTTGAACAACATTTCATGCACATCCACCACGCCCTGCGGAGCGATCCCTAGGAAAGACAACAATGCAATCACAAGATGGTTCCGATAGTACGCCAGGCGGCCCATCTTGAGTCGCGTCCACCACGGCTTCGCGGGCGGCAATGCCAGGTCCCGATCCTCCAGCACCTCGAACCCCACCTCCTTAGCAATATCCCCTACCTGCTTGTAGCTCCTCAGCCCAGGCAGCGCGTCGCCGTGCTCAATGCCATGGATGACCTCCACATGCTCGGCATTGTCCGCCCGGAACTCCGGCGTCGTCACCCACTCGTAGGTCACATACAGATGCCCCGGCTTCAACACACGGTACACCTCCGCATACACATCCTTCAAGTCCGGTGCATGGCACGTCGCCTCGATGGAGTAGGCGCCGTCAAATGACGACTCTTGGAATGGCATGTGCAAGAAGTTCCCGCACACCACCTCGCACAATTTATCTAGCCCGGCCTTCTTATTATGGCTCCTCGCGCGCGCTACCTGGTAGTCGTTAATGGTGATGCCCGTCACATGCGACTGCGAGTACTTAGCGATTGCCCGCATGGGCCCTCCCACCCCGCACCCGACATCCAGCACCTTCTGCCCCGGCTTCGCCCCGAGCAGATCCACCACGCGCTCCTCGTGCATCCGCGTCTCGTCCTTGTGGCTCTTCCCGGGTATGGCCGGCGAGAAGTGGAAGCTCTGCCCCCACCCCCACTCGTAGATGTCCGTCACCAGATTGTAGAACGTGTCCACCAGCTTCGGCACCTCCTGCTTCCCCTCGATCTGCTTCGGCTTCTCGAAGAACGACGCATACTTCTGGTAGTTGCTCTTCACCTGCCCCCGCGCGATGCTCCCTCCCCCCAAATCCACCGCCCTCTTCCCCTTCGTCTCCGCCGCCCCCGCCAGCACCACCACGTAATACGCCCCCGCCCCCATCGCCCCCACCACCCCCCAAAACATCCCCCATGTCATCCACACCTCCATACCCCCTCCCTCCATCGCCCCCCTCCCCTCCCCTCCCCTCCCCTCCCTCCCTAACCCCGCCCCTCGATCGCACACAATGCCGCCCCCTCCCGGCCTCCCTCTCCCCCTCCACTATCTAGTCCGTCTCCTCCGTCGCGCAGACTAGGCGACGAGCGAGAGCGAGAGCGCGAGCGAGAGAGGGATGCGGCCCCGCCTCTGCGCAACCTCTAGACAGCCGCAGCAGAATACCCGACGGCTCCCGCTGCGCCTCGCCTCTACACTCATGACTCCGCTGCACGCCCGCGCTCCCACGCGCCCTCTCGCGCCACCCCCCAACACCGTTACTCCCAACTCCAATCCTAGATCTCCTCCTCAACAATCTACGTCTTCGGTACATGATGTTGCGTTTGGGTGTGTTTAGCGGGTTTGAGAGGTTTTCTGTGCAGGCGACGCATAAAATTGGGATGGTGATATTGGGAGATTGTGTGGGGTGGATGTAGGAGTTGGGTAGATATAGGCGGGGGGAGTGGCGGGCGTGGGGACGGGGGCCGGTGCGGGCGGCGAGTATGGCGCGGCCGCGAGCGTCGCTCGGCGCTGGAGGGCGTTCGTCCACCCTGGCTCGCATATCCGCCTCTTTAATGCCGCGCTTCGTTGGGTTCGGGGGACGATGTGTTTGGACGGAGGCGGGTGTTGGAGGGGTTTTGGGCGGGTTTTGGGCGGGTGTTGGAGGGGTGTTGGAGGGGTATTGGGGGGTATTTGAGGGGGGGTGGACGTTCTAGAAGGGGGAGCCTACGGGCTGTACTGGTGTGTGGGTTGTAACCAGTCCAGGCTGCCGGACTGGCAATGTCATTATGGTGGTGGTGAGTTTTTCAGGTTGGGTTGTGGGAGGGTGATTTCTAACTCAAATTTCATTTGGTTTTCGTTTTCGTGTCGGAAGAAATTGTGAGGAAGAAATTGCACAGAGAAGTGTGGTTCATTTGGAAATGGAAGATACGGTGAATGAGACCGTAACGAGGGGTGCGAGTTTGAGCTCACTAATGTTGACACATATCCAACGAGGGATGCGAGTTTGAGCTCAGTACTCAATGTATCCAAGAGCCGACCACGCTATTACTCATAGACCAAGGTACAAAACACTAAAATTAGATGGATGAAGTTATGTTAATCTTTATTGCTTTGGATGTAAAGTTAGTGTTGATTTGGACTTTGTTACACGCAATCCTCATGTCATTCCAATATAAGGGTTGTCTAATAAAGTGCTCTTAGTTTCCAATTCAAAAATTATTGTTAGTCATCATAAACACTCATATTGTAATTACACCTTCATGAGGCATTAAAACTCACTTGATGCGTAGTGATGCAAGTTTTTTCCAAATCTGTAGCTTTTGGACCAATGGCTTTAATATATTATAATTTGTTAATAATACATTTCACCATAAGATGTGACTAATTTCTTGAATTGAATCAGAACTAGAGTATATGATACAAATAAACAAGGATTATTGTACAAACTAAAACTTTAGTCAAGTTCAGTATAATACACAAAATCCAATTGTGTCGTATTACTTAATGGCAAGTTCTAATTGTTTTTATTTTCCCGTTAGGTACTTATGAACCGCTATTTTGTAAAATAATTATAAACATTACCAAAATATAATATAATTTTATAAATGAAATAAATTAAAGAAAAACGAGATAGTGGACAACAAAAAAAAAATTAAATAATAATAACAAGTTGGCAAGAATAAAGCAACAAATCTACTTTTAAGTTCAAAGGTTATTTGTGTTGATATATAAATGTATGCACATAAGTAGAGATGTCGTTAAGAAGCTCACAATACTTTCTCACTTCAATACTTTAGTTACTTACAATATGATTAAGTACCTTCTTGAAACAAATGATGAGAAAAATAATCTTTATTTTAAAATTTATTTGAATTTCATGAGAAATCATATTAAAATATCAAAGATAAAAATCTCAATAGGTATGATTAAATTCATTGGCAACTTTAAAAATGTTGACTTCTATTAGAATGTAGTCATTTCTTTTAATCAAAATACAATTATTTTTGTAACAACATAATTGAGTGGCTTTAACAACTATACACACAATATTTACAACTTACAACTATAACCATTATTTATAGGAAAATATCTTATGTCAAATAATAAATTAGATATAATCAATATACCCTACAATTTAGACCTAAAATTTAGACCTACAATTAATATGTATTTGATTGCATCTTATAAAATGTTTTATATAATCTTTTAACATCTAAATATTTCTATATTATAAACAAACTAAACCAATAAATTTAGTTGAAAGAATACTAAAAAGAATATATCAATATTTATACATTTATATTTGAAATAACCAAATACTATTTGGATATAAATAAACAATTGTTAAGAAAAAATTGCAATTATTTATTACTATATAAATATTTAATTAAGTTAGAAAATTTGCTAACTTATACTACCCATATACGATTGTTTCTTTTTTCTACCAATAATCAGTTGATTGTTCTTACACGAAGATATAAATGCAAATTGAAATGTACAAATACATGTGACATGATTGGATGTCTTATTTTTTGTAATTAAATCAACTTAATTAAAATTGGTTTGAAGATTAAATTATATTTTGTCTGATGAATATGAGTCACTATGATTTGTGACTAAATTTTAAAATTTAATTTAAGTGATCCATAGTAAATTTTGTTAGTTTATTATGAATCATTTTTAATGATGTTTAATGAACTAATTTCAATTAAATTCTATTAGCCACCTTTAGACATAAATTCTATACATTTGTTAAGTTATAATCTGTAATGTCCTTTTCGTATTCTACATATTTTCTTTAATTTTATCATATCACAATTATGGTCAAATGATCTTCTAAATTGGAATTAGAGGGAACAAAATATATTAAAGAGATATTTTTAATTTATATTTCCTTAAGATTTTCAATTTAATAGTGATTAAGTATCTTTCAATTCCAAGTGGATTTCTTAATACTAAGAAATTTGTTAAGCAACTTAGTTATTCAATTAATTTTATCTATATGTTAAAATCATTCACATGAAGCTTAATGATTAAAGATCATAAATTTTTATTGCAAGAGAATCTTGTAAAATCTGGTTGTCTATACTATATATATATATATATATATATATATATATATATATATATATATATATATATATATATATATATATATAATTTTATTTTGTCAAATGGTGAGATTATATTGCAAAAATTGTCTACACTTTGAAGTTGAAACACGATGATAAATGTTCTTTAACAAAATCAATATCACCACCAATATCACCTAATAACAATCGGTGCAAATCAGAATTACAAAAAATTATACTGATGCGTAAAAAATGGTTCAAATTTTACAAAGCATTCGATGTCCAAAACACGACATCCTCGCAGTAAATCGCTGGTCAAACCTCCATAAAAACTCAAATTGAGCCACAAATTCAACTGAACTGAAGTTGGAATTCAACCCAATTGTGTTTTTTCCTGAGAAGTGAATCAAGTGGGCATGTGCCAGGAATGTGAGAAAGAAGGTGACAAGGTGCTTCCAGGGCACTAACAATAGCTATGGTAAGCAAACATCAAAAGGATGGTTTAGTCCGGAGCTAATAATGACGAGGGAGGAGGCTAAAACAGGAACGACGGAGGCGGTGGTGTATCATGTCCAGCTCCACACTCTTCTCTCTGCTCAATGCTCATGTCAGCTTCCTTCTTCCACCTCCCATCCTCTGCCATTTCTGGCTAACTTACACTCGCATTTTCCTTGTCATGGTGAAGTTGCGCCTTGGATTTTTATGTTTTCATTTTTTTGAATGATGATTGTGGGCTAGATAGAGGGAAATTTCAGTTCTCCGGAGGAGACCGATGTGAATTAATCTGGATGTTTGTGCGCCCATCAGCGCTCCAGGCCGAGGTTACCTCTGTGTTTTCATATTCCGAGTCAAAAGAACTTCACCACTCTTATGATTTGTAGAGAGCTGCAAGAGAGGTGGAAAACTCTCACAGATTAGGGCTACAAATGGTACAGAGTGTGTCCTTGTTTTATATACCCAGACTCCCAGTTCAAGTGTCTGTTTGTTTTACCTCCAATCCAATGTATACATGACAAAAAGATGGAAGTAAAGAACTACTTCACCCTTTTGAGAATCGATGTGGGCTAGATATAACTTCGTCATTTTCTTAATTTAGTGTGGAAAGAAGGGTTATCTTCTTAAAAGATTTTAATTAAAATCTTTTGCATGCATGACTTTTTTCATATGAGAGGTTTGGGTTTTTATTTAATTGTTACATTGTGTTGAAATATTTTTATGTGGATTTTCTTTTGAGTTTTATAGATTTATTTTGCTTTGGCACAATAAAATTACTAAAAAAATGATTGAATAGTATGAGTTTAGTGATGTATTGTGAAATGTTATGAATTTTGAGTATTGGTTGAATGTGGGATTTATTGTTTTGTTCAAATAAGATGAAGTGTCTCCAAAACATTTAAGTAACATTTTGATATACAGTTTTGTGGAAAAAAATGGCCATGGAAATGATACATCTAAGTTACCCTTCCAAATAACAAATTGAACAATTGTTTGATCTCAAGTTTTTCTTTACTATTTAGACATTCAAAAGTTAAATTTGATTGCATTATTATCTCATTTTTTCAAATTTATATTTAACGAGATTAATGATATAAAAACCACAAAATTTATGCTTAAAAATTAATCCTTACATACTTCTATACCACTTACCTATGTCCCAAAGACACAACCTCATTGGTGGAATGAATAAACAATTTATTCACGCTACTACCCTTTATGAAATCAATTTTTCTTTCTTTTTCTTTGCATAGTAAATATAAACCTAATCTAAATTGATCATGCATCCTAAAATGAAAATAACATTATTGCCCAAACCACACCCCCAACCTTTTCCACAAAGAATGCCATGTTGAGATTCCCAAATTGCGCACACCAACCACACACAAGCCTAGGCACCAAACCTTAAAAAAATTATCAACCATGGTTATAAAGCTCCAGCAGCAAGTCATGGAATCAATCAATCCCAAGTCCCCAATTTCAAAAAGGAGGCGAGTCTCTGCACGTTGCATGCAACAGAATAAAGTGTCAACGTTGTCCATGTGTCACAGTACCCACTATCAATCACCTTCCCAAGCTAAGCCATAGCTCCCATCTTCACATCCTCACAACAACATTTCCTGCATATTATAATATCACACTGCATATTATAACTCATCGTACACAGTCAACCAAGGTGAGGTATTCTCCGTGATGCACATGGTCAGGCTGCCAGATCAACACCACCTTAAAGCTCTAGCTCTCCAAGTTATTAATGCCAATCCTTTTCAAAAAAACACTATCAAAGGTACAGGTCAAAAACAGGTACAGGTCCAAATTACAGGTCAAAAACTCAGGTTTTGAGGGACTTTACAAATAACTCTACTGTATCCATGGAATAGCAAGCACTGTCTGTCTGCATCATCGTGACAAAGAGTTTTCTGCGCAATCCGGTTTGACTGAAGACTGTGCAAGTGATAGAGCTTTTTCTGTGCAGCTGATAATTGCCGGAGTGACGATGTTCCGTTGAATTGAGCAGCGTCCCCAGCTTCACGAAATGAACCATATTTCTGCAAAAAGAAATGAGTTTTAACATGCAGATTATACAAAATTTCTTGGTGAGAGTTTTTGTAGGTATGGGATTTTTTTTAAGGTGGGGGAGTGGAGTTATTTTTTTCTTGTAAGTCCAAATTTGTGATATGTTTAAGTTTTTGTCTGCATTTAGACTGGAGGCTGTAGTCCATCAGTACCGACGGACAGGTGATGTATGATTTAAGGAAATAGGAAATTGGATTAGGGAGGATGATCAGTTGCTGGAGCTGCTCGGCGTTTCTGGATCTTGAGATCTGGTTCTTTCTTTGCAGCTCCTACTTGCACTAGGTTGCACCTGGACGTTGAAGAGCTACATTTGGGGTGCATTTGTGAAGTTGTGATGATCATGTATGCTGTAGGGAGGTGGTGGTTGAGTTGCATGATGGCCATGCAGAGTAGTTGATTGTATTTCATAAACCAGCTGCAGAGTGGTCTGATGAGAGCAGAGGCGTAACGGTTTTGCTTTACCTCGGGGTGTCGAAATGGCTGCTACGAAGCGCGATGGGAGATCTTGAATGGAAGGAAGGATGGTGTGGACATGTCGTTGATGATGGCATATATTGCAAAGAATAAAATGATGTGGTTGGAATCCGCAAGAGGAATGCGGAAATACCTGATTTGGACACTCGTGACGATTGTTTTGTTCTTTGCCACGGCTGAGCCAGCGGTGGGTGTGCCGTTGAGTGATTTCGAGAAGGGTTTAGGAGATTTGGCAATTGGATCCGAGCGGTTGAAGCCATGCTTGAGCATTGAGAATGCCGGATTGCGTGCGGGGTGCTCTCTTGTGGCCGCCCTTGAGGCAGAGGCTGCGGCTGTGGGAGGTGCCCAGCTCGCAGTTTCAAAAGAAAGATGTGCATACCGATCACAAGGAGGTTCTTCACTGCACAAATACGCTGCCGAGATGCATCCGTTTCTGAAGCAGGTGCTGGAGAGGTACGCCACATTGCACCGGCATTGCACTGGGTTGGAGTATGATAACTTGGGGGGCATGTATGCCAGTAAGAAGAAGCGGAATCCGCAATGCCGTTATGTTGTGTGGAGTTGCACGTTTGGGCTTGGAAACAAGCTCATGTCGCTGCTGTCCACGTTCCTGTATGCCATCATCTCGCAGCGCGTGCTGCTCATCGAAAGTCCTGGTTGGGAGCATCTGTTCTGTGAGCCCTTTCCTGGCTCCAAATTGCAGGTATGAATGCCCTACATCATCTCAATCCTGCCATGTTTGGAATGCCATCGCTGAGGAGAACCTTAGGTTGAATTGTCGCCATTGTCGTCATGGCAGGTTCCGGAGGGTTTTTCTCTCAGAGAGGATTTTTCACCCTCTTTCGCAGACTTTCAGACTCGTCGCTGCGGGGATGGATCAAGGGAAGGACCGCACTGTGGAAGCCATTACGTGGTGGAGGTAGCATTTACAGGGGAAAGCAAACCCCGAGATCACAGCTTTCTCGTTTGCCCAACGGCCATGGCGGCAGTTCGCAACATTCCCTTCCTCCACTTCCGGAACAGCAACCAACACTTTGCAGTCGGGTTCTTCCTCAACCCCGCCCTTCGCCCGCTCCTCGAGGTTCTCTTCCCGGAACACAACATCTTCCACTTGCTAGCGCAGGCGTTCCTGAGTCCCAGCGACGCCGTCTGGGCACACATCAAAACCTTCCACAAACAATACTTGCAACCAGCCTCACGCAACATTGGCGTCCAGCTGCGGGAATCCAAAGGCGAGTACCGCCAGTACTACGACGATGTGGTTCCACTCTGCATCCAGAGAAAGTCAGCCTTGTGTCCTTTCGAGCTCGAAGAGCTGATCGAGAAGGAAAAGCAACACCAACCCCCACATTCACCATCATCCTCAGAGCCTGACAACAAGAACATCTCCAGACCCCTCGTCTCCGTCTACATCTCCTCCTTAGTGGGCGGCCATTACCAGAGCTTGAAACAAACCATCCCGAAGCTGGAGCCGGAGATGCTGCAGCGCTTTGTAGTAGTGGCACAGGTAACAGACACAAACCTCAACCCTTGCATCAAATCCGATTCTTTCACATCAATGCAGCTCAAACGTAAATGAAATCCATAAAAGAAAAACATGTAAACGCATGTCATTGACATGCTGGTGGTGAATTGGCGACTGCAGGAATCAGACGGGGAGCAACGAGAGGACATCGGACACATCCAGAAAGCGTTGGTGGACATGTGGGTGCTGAGCTTGAGCGACATCCTTCTCACCAGTCACATGTCCACCTTCGGCTACACGGCACAAGGCTTGGCTGGCATCACGCCCTACCATCTCAAGCCGTGGCTCGACCTCCCATGCTGGCCCAGCGTCTCCAGCGATCCGTGCTTCCACTTCGCACCGCAGCGAGTACACTGCCCCGCTGACAACTTCACCATGCGCGACCCGCTCCAACAGGCCCCTTACATCATGAAATGCCCGGATCTACCTGACACTGGGCTGCAATTAGCGGAGTGATGACACCACTTGAACAGTTTCTTCCTGTCCTTCAGCCTCTGAGGTTGAATATATCCATGGCTTGTGCCAGACTCACCATGTCAAGTTGTTGCATTCAGCTCCACATCTGAATCCAAGCAAAACAAGCTCACTGTTTGCACCACCTCATCACTGTCTCTGATCCTGAAAATTAAACATCATATTCATTGTGTTCGCCAATCTTGATTATATTGGCTGCTCAAATACTGTGTTTTCGGTTCATTTTCATATTTTATTGTGGTCAGTGTAAATGAGTATATGGCATTTTAATGAATACATGGCATTAAATGCATTCTTATAGTGTCATACCAAAGACCCAAGTCATGCATGAGCCCACTCAAAACTCTGATCTACACAGTAACGTATCATCTATGTTGCATGTTAATCTCCAACACCAAAAGGCAGCAACAGCAAGTGATTCTATACGCATTTCCTGAGCAGTTCTGTGTAAGCTGTGGAAGAAATTGTTGTTCCTGGAAAAATTATCAGAATTCTTTCATGCCATATTACCCAACCTCTGAAGCTCATTCGGTGTCTCATCATGCAGCTTCTAACGCAGTTCCTGTGCTAATCTTGGAAACCAACATGAAGACCTTTTATTTTAATGTCACAATCTCTTGAGAAAAAGTTCTCAATGAAATTGATAACAACTACAAGAAAATATTAACTACTATCATCACTATTTAAAGGCCCATGCATTTATATTTTTGATTGCTTCTTCCTCTTCCGATGTGAACTTATTTTCAATGTTGAAGTACTCCCGGACTTCTTCTGGTGACATTCCTCTTGTGGAATCAGCTACAACTTGACATGTCAAACTCAACAAGCCTTGTATGTTCAAATAATTAGCTGTTTCGATGAGTTCTAATAGTGTTTTGCGATCTACTTTCACAAAATTAGTATTCCAATTCAATAACTTCTCTTTAGGTTCTTCCTTGGCCACCTCTGATGGAACATGCTGTTCGCAATATTCAATAACCTTTGTTAAGATTTTACTTGACACAAATGGTAACGGAATGACTTCATCGTTACCCATATCTTCCACTAAGTTCTTTATTATTAAAGATTGAAACGCTATAGCCTCCTCCACCTTAAAAATATCATTTTCTTCCGTCCTTAGAAGTATCCAATTTTTTTCTTCCATGATTGCAACCTTGGAAACAAAAAATAAATATAAATTCCAAAAAAATAAATTAAATACTTTGGACTTATGGCAAAGAAACAAAGGTTCTAAATTACTGTAGGCTCAAAAGAAACAACAATTTCATTTCATTTGATTCAACCTTACACAATAGCCGCCACCTCTACCTTCCTTTTAACTTATAGTTTACATTACCTATCATTTTACTTTAAATTATATTGTTTATTTTACTTTTACTTTTACTTTTACTTTATTTACATCTTATCCATCAGAACTTCAGCCTAAAAGCTTTAGAAAACAACCATTTATTACCCTTTCAAAACTGTCGAAACTGCTAATTTAAAAAGCCCATAATCCTAGAATCACAACATCCCAGAACTCCAATTCACAGCACAGTGACCAACTCCAGTATCATTAAGCAAAAGTAGCGGGAAAGTAAAAAGGATGATAGGGAACACTGAGGTGGGAGGAAGTAAAAGTAGTGGAAAAGTAAAAGGAGGGGAGGGAACAGTTCTGCTCGGGAACTGCGTCGTCTCCGAAGCGACTCGCTCGGGAGAAGCCCTAGTAAAGACAGAGTGAGGGAGTTGGAGAGTCTTTTTCGACGCCTTCGCAAATTGGAGCTGCAGAGCGTCGCCGGCGGTCGTCCAGCCATGGCAGCCGTGGAGTCAGTGCAATGCTTCGGGCGTAAGAAGACGGCCGTGGCCGTGACCTACTGCAAGAAGGGCCGGGGTTTGATCAAGATCAATGGATGCCCCATCGAGCTGGTGGAGCCCGAGATTCTGCGCTACAAGGCTTTCGAGCCCGTGCTGCTGCTCGGGAGGCAGAAGTTTGCCGGTGTGGACATGCGCATCCGCGTGAAGGGCGGAGGGCACACGTCGCAGATTTACGCCATCCGGCAGAGCATCGCCAAGGCGCTGGTGGCGTACTTCCAGAAGTACGTGGACGAGCAGTCGAAGAAGGAGATCAAGGACGTGTTGCTGCGTTACGACAGGACTCTGCTCGTGGCGGACCCCCGCCGGTGCGAGCCGAAGAAGTTCGGAGGTCGCGGTGCTCGTTCTCGTTTCCAGAAGTCGTACCGTTAAGCGGCGAGGAACGAGAGTGGTTAGGGTTTGTTTGGGATGCGGCTTTGCTGTTTTACTCGTGCGCGTTTATGGAGGATTAGTTCTTTACCACTTAGAAATTAGGGTTTTGCTCTAGGCATGCCCTGGCGTTGGCTTCGTTGGAAGCATACAAACTGGTTGGCACGCACTTCATTGACAATGTAAGAGTTTACTTTGATGCAACGCGGTACTGAAGTTCAGATTCTTTCACATTTCTCGATTCAATCGTTTCATCTTGTGTGTGTTCATGGTGTCATCCTGGTTGGCGTACTCTGGGTTTGTCCTTCTCGGTGCGGGTGTTCTGCCAGGCTTACTGTGGTAAGAGATCAGTTAGGGTTTTGCAGTTAAGTTCAACTATTATAGGGCATAGAGGATGTTGTTGTTCCTATTGAGAAATCTTGCTCCACTTCAGATACGCCCTAGACTTAGTTGACATCTGGAAGTACCCTAGAACTTTACGAACAGTTTCGAATGCACTCGTTTGGCAATTGAGAATGTACTGTGACGCTATGTGATACTGAGGTCGACCTAATTTCTCATTTCTGTTTAATCGTTTATCTTGTGTAAACCGTTAGGCACTGACATTCTGGTCGTATTGTGCAAAACTATTTTTTCTCAGTGCAAGCGCCCTGCTAAGCTGAGGTGTTGGACTTCTGTATGATAAAATAGCATTTGGCTGTTGCATATTTTAGTCTTCAAATTCTGCCTCCTGTCTCTAAGATTAAGTGTTCAAGTGGTATTCTATGCATTCATAATATCTGAGGTTTGACCGTCTTTCTTGGCTCTCAGTATGCTTCTACATCGACTCTGTTTATTTCTCACTTCAGTATATGCTGTGTGATCTAAGTTCTACTCCATTTCCATCTCCTGTGTCCATCTCTATGTCCTGAGGTTGGCATTGCTGCTATTGCTTGGAGAGAGGTTAGATTTACAAGCAATGGTGCTGTGCTTCATTAAAACGAGCCATCTTTCTGTTGTGAATTTCACTACTTAGCTCAGGCTTGAGCACTTCCACATTGCACCATGGAAATATGCTTTGGGTGAGTCTAGGACCTTTCATGGCTTTACTTAGTATCCTCAGCTGTATGGTATGTTACCTAGACCTCTCCACTTTTGGACACCCTGCGACATCATTTTTTTGGGGTCTCTTCCCAATGACCGTGGCTGAGTTGCCTGGTTCCATTTTTCTGCCCCTCCCTGATTTGGGGTCTTGGGTCTTTTTTGTTTTTTTTTTTGCTAAATTTGGGTCCGCAAGCTCAAATTATTACATGGAGGTCTTCTTGAGATCAGTAGGGTCTCACTTAAACATAGTAATAGGGGCAGAGATTTGGCCCACCCCTCTTGAACTTGGCCTCCGAGCCATGCTTGATGGGGGAATTTGTATAATTCAATTTTTTTGTTGTAATTAATATCTCAGTCTGTATGTAGTCTCGATGTATATGTAGTCGATTATGATTGTGACTTTCATTCTAGATTAGTAGATATTTTGTGTACTAATTAATGTTTGATATGATTTTGCGTCATTACATTCGTTCAACAAAGAAAGTGGTGAAAGCTTAGATTTGTCGCATGGACTATATGTTGGAATGGAATATAGTAGACAATATTTGGATGAATCTAGAGCTCATACATAATACCAGATATGAAGCGGGAGTAGCCTCTCTCCATATTCAACCCTAATTCTATGACTACACTCCACTTTCCATGTGGAGCTACTTTTGAACTACAAAATGGATTAATCTCAAAGTGACTCCGCTTTGCACTCCAAATTCTCTCTTTAAGTTTCTACATAAATTGACTAAATATGTAATCTTAGATTCTTTAACAAATGAAGTATATGATTTTGAAATGAATCCAAACATAGGTTTTTGGTTTACAAAGTTTTTGGTGGATAAAGAGCTCGTTCACATATCTTGCTAACAAGAGTAGACAACTCCAAAGTGCATGCGACAAGTTGTAGTTTTGGTTCCCACATTGTAGTAGCACGGCCGTAAAAACTCTTCGTTTTGGATATTCTAAACTATTAATGCATCGCTAAAGTACGTACTCCATTCGACATAGTTTTACCTCCACTTATTCCACAAGAATAGAAGTCAATAGGAGAATTTAGCTTCCATGCCTAAGAAAGTTAGCTCCTTGCCAAATTGAGATAACCAAATAAATTATGTACATGTCATGCACGGAGAGTCGTGCGGTGCGTTGTTTCCTTCTATTCTTGGCACTCCTTGCACCTGTTGATATGAAGTGTGAACAATTGGTGAAGTAGTTCGTATTCACAAAAGTGTATGGAGAAGCACTTTAATAAGTATGAGCATTTAATGTAGTCATAAGATTCTACCAAGTCTAGCTTTGGTCCTAGCCAAAATATTAGAAAGTTAAACGTACCTAATATGGTGAGATTTTGAAATGTTCCCTTCCATTCAACCTGGGCTAGTTGTGATAAAAACTAAATCAACTAAATCTATCTTTGTTGGATGTATAATATTATCATGTCTATTTTGGATGTCCCAACAATTCAATTTTTTCCGACTTTTATTCTACACTCTTACAATTCATAACTTGTTCATATCAGCTCCAAAAATTATGAAATTGTTTGGATTGGACACCAGTTTCAAATGCTTACAGATGCAAGTCATGAATAGGTACCTCAGCCTAACCATAGAGCTTCCCATTAAGTTGGCAATGGAGTGGAGGATCGCTGACTGGATGGATTAGGTTGGCAAAGCAGGGGGAGAGCTACCATATCAAGCAGCTGTGGGAGGGGCTTGACATGGACCTTGGCCCAGAATGTCAAGAGCAGGACGAGTTGGAAACAAGATACATAGAAATGGTAATACTTCGTGGTCTGTACTGGAGTTGGATCTTTCATCTTCATGTGCGATTTTGTGAGTCTCTGAATTAGGTGCATGTGGCATGATATGTGCTTCAAGAGGTAACTGAGCTAAAACTGTGAAGAATGAGTCACTGCAAGTTCCTTTCCATGATTCCTCTGACTTGTGCACTGTAAGTGATATCCGTGAACTTGAAAACACCAATGGAATTACACTAACCTTCTCAAGGGGCATGCAAACTCTATGATTTAAGCCCGGTTTCAAGAATACAAACAACATCCTGACGAATCGCAGGGTGGTAGATCAACAATCCTGAACACATTTGACATCAATTTGCACACATGTTAATCCATCCTGGCCATATTTGATATCAATTTGCATATTTTCAAACCGACTTGAATAAGTACAAGAGATGAACAGCTGCAGCTCTTTCCTAAATTTTCTTCAATGGTGAGCTAGACTAGAAATTCAGACAACTCCTTAGCATCCAATTCATTACAATAAAATTACGCACCTCCACCTACTCTGAGAGCTTCCTGATTAGTTGCAGAGGGAATTTGAACCCAACCGGAGGAGTAGAAGTCACAGCAACAAGCGGTGCCTGTATACCAAGAATGCATGCATATTAACTTTGGCCCCTCTACGTAACTAACAGCATAGTCTCCAAAACTGACACTACATAAACCAGCTAGACTAAACGCAAATACCATCACGGCTCTGGGTAATAGGAGACAGAGCAGATACATCACATTTTGAAAAGGTAAACATGGGCGGATTCGGACCCAAGAGCAGAATTTATACACTCGGTACCACCTGATCAAGAAAAGATGTTGATCATGTCATCAAACTGTAGTGTTTCTGCTCGAAATATTATTTAGTTCAGAATCTCAGCCTCATGTAAAGGATTCAGTTTTCTTTATCTCAAATGAACTCCGGAGGTGCACAAACTGAATGCAAGAAGAAACTTCAGCCTTTCGAATACCAATTGAACATATTAGTAGTGTACTGCATTGATCTTGGACGTAACCGTCAAACAATAAAAGTGATGCAATTGTTCTTCAGCATAACTCCAAATTGTCCCAGAAGATGTGCATCTGAGAAGAGGAAATGTACGAATTCACAACACCTAACCGATAACAACCGTGCTGTCAAACACTAGAACATCACAAACTCGTCATCTAGAAATCTGCAATTCTTGTGAACGTGTAAAAATCTTATCAACTTGAAGTAATACTTGCAATCATCTCGAATGTGGAATCATGCTCTGAAGGATGCATATCACGAACTGTCTTTGTACCCAAACTTGTGTCATCTACCCACAGCATACATTTACTGGAAAATAATCTACAACGGAGACAGATAGTGTAACTTTTTGCAGGCTGTGTACATTTTGCGGGCAATGTTCCCTTTAACATTAATGCCGAACCTGCATTCAGCCATGTGCCAGGTGTATACCCAAAACCGTCACTGACCAGTCTGACTACTTTTCACTAACAATTCACTTCCTGAAATCTACAGAATTTGTTGCATTCCGTGTTATACTCAACAGTAACAGACCAGGACCAATTGATTCAATTTGCAAAAATCTGAAAATGTGGAACCAATTTCGAATTCCTTCTAAATCAACACACATATCTTAGTCTCGACGAAAACGACGAAGAGTTTGAACAGGAGGGAGCGTTCGAGCCTTCTGATTGGTGCGTAAGCACGGTGGTAGGGTCCGGCCACTTCGTCCCTTGCCCGTTTGCTGTCGGATGAAGGGGACGGATGTCATGAAAACACTGCTCGTATGACTGCTGTTCATCCTTATTTGGCGGCCGGCTGCTGCGGAGAAAGGCTTGCAAAGGTGTTGGTAGATGATGAATAAGTTGTGTGCTTGTTCACAGAAACTTACATGATTGATGATTGATTTGAAATGAGGGAAAGTATGGAAGTAATAAGTGTGTAGGGTGGTCCAGTTTGGAGGTAGCTGTACATGGAAGTGTTGATCACCTAGTGGGTCATCTAGTTCTAGAATCTAGAGTGTTTATGGATAGGTATTCCTTTTCTTTTGATGGTGTTGCCCCACTTGCAGAATTGCACGCAATATTTTGATGAATTTTAGGGCTTAGTGTGGAGAAGTATCGTAATATTGCAACTTTTTTGATGTCAACCTTAGTGTCAACATCATTTTGTATTTGGTGGGAAGGGGTAATCAGCATAATTCCCTTTCTTGCGATTTTGATGTTCTATGGGGGTACTTAACAACTATTATCACAAATTCCACATAGACAAGTTTGGGTCATCACTATTTTTTAAAATGAAATATGGCAAATGTTACCCACTGAATTTTTGATAATTTACAAGAAATAGGATGTTGCAGTCTTCTATCTTCTACGGATAACTCATTAAAGGATTGGGATATGTGTGTGACATTATCCTGAAACTACGGTTCCTTCAAGGGCAATATCTACACAGACAACTAACAAAGGCAACTAACAACAACTTTGTCAACTTCAATGAAAGTTGACAGACAACAAACATCTCACACTCAAGTTCCAAAAAGTAGCATCAGAACCACGCAAAGGACTTGTTCAAATACATGAAGATTTCAAGCTTCCCAGCAAACCACAGCTTCCCACCTCAACAAACGCAAAACCACTTGCAAAGATTTCGGAATCATATCATCCCCTAACTTACTACAATATTGAAGTTTGCACCTCAGCCCCCATTTCACACCCATGCCATGACCGCCTACCTACACCTTTGACATTGTTACAATGTCCAACCATCCAAAACTTACCCTGTAGCAAGCCGTGCAGATGAAGATATCACCATTCAACTTCTAGTTGCATGCATGATTGCAGAGGCCCAGGAAAAAAATTGGACTCACCACTGCATGAGTGAAAGAAAGCCTTCTTGCCTACAAGTGGGAAAGAATATGAAAAATCAACGCCTCTCGATTCCCAAGAAACCTCGCTCGACTTTCGAGCTTTACTTTTCAATTTCAAAAAGGATCCACAGGCACAAAAACCCAGAAACCGTCACAAGTATTATCTAGCAAAATCCTAGATTCGAAAAGCCAAATTCTTCAGAATTACCAACTTCTGGGTATTAAATTCTACAGACATGGAATCAGAATACGCCCACAATCGTGAAAAAACTAACATTATCTACCACTCGATTATTCAAAAACTACACTCTATGTAGATAGAACTGCTCTAGAGCATCTACCCAAATCTGTCATTGTACCGTCAACGTCCATCATCTCCATTTCGAAACCGTAAGTCTAGGAAATGACTAGATATTGATAATTGTTCTCGTTCACCAGAGACTGTCAATTAACGGGTCGAAGCAGGCTGCTGAGCAGAAATCACCCCACCCTAAAGCGTCACTGCACCTAAAAACAACACTACTGCTACATCAGTGGCGCCAGAATCTAGGATACTTGTAGATGGAGTTCTGAGCGTGGGCTGTCGGATTTGGGTGAGGCTCCGCCATTGGGCCGTGGTAGGGTTTGTTGTTTAAATGGGACGGGGAGGAGCGGCACTTGCGGACGGTCCAGAGTCCGGGGCGAAGGCAATTGCTCTCCGCCCGTTGTCATCACTCATTGCTCTCGGAGCTTCACCAAACGCACAGCTCTCGCAGACACGACTCGAGCTCTCGGGAAGCGCTGGAGTAGGATCGCGATGCGGAGCGGGAGCGGGATCGCGTCTGGACGATGACGACGCCGGAGCGGTTCGCCATGGGAGTCGAGCTCTAGAGCCGCTGCTTCTGGAGCCCGTTGCTGGTCAGTGGCCGGCTCACTCTCCCCCTCGCATTGCTGTTAATTCTCCTCTGCTTCTGTGTCCGGATCGTCTCTTATGTACCACGGCGATGCGAAGTAGGCCGGACGGGGAGTGCGCGAGCTGTACGCTTGTCCGCTGTTGTGGAGTGAGTTTTCCGAGCTCTAGCGCATTGGCGTCAATTCTTCTCTGTTTCGGTTTGAGGATCGTCTCTTGTGGTGATGTGAGGGAGTGTTTTTGTGTCGGAGTACGGGAGCTGTGGAGGCGGAGTGGGAGTGGGAGTGGGAGGTGGACTACGCTGTTATGGTGAGTGGTTGAGAGTGAGTGTGCGTTGTTCTGGCGCATTGGTGGTAATTCTTCTCTAGTTCCGTGCGAGGATCGTCTTTTGTGGACGGTGTGATCAGTTGCTGTGAGCGGGAGGTTCTCGCTAGGGGGAGCTGTTTGTAGAGGTGTTGGTTTTTTAGGTGATAGTTAGATGTTTGTCTGCAGTGAGTGGCCGACTAAGAGTGGCTTGTTCTGCTGCATTGGTGGTAATTGTTCCTTGTTTCTGCGTTAGGATCATTTTCTGTGGTCGATAGTGATGGGAGGGGGGTTTAGATATCGGGCTGTAGAGGTTTCGCTTGTTAAGTGTCTGCGGTCCGCTGTGGTGGTGAGTGGTTGAGTTAGTGTTCGTTGTTTTGGCCTACTGGAGGTAATTCTTCTCTGTTTCGGGATGAGGATTGTTTATTGTGGACGGTGGTGATCTGCTGCGATGAGATAGAGCTTCTTACTAGGAGGGGCTAGCTGTAGAGATGGCTTACTTAAAGTTTGGACTCTGCTGTGGCGGTGAGCAGCCGACTAGGTCTGGCGTCCTCTGCCGCATTGGTGTTAATCTTTCTGTTTCTCTTGTGAACGATGATCTCTCGCGTACAGCGGGAGCTTTTCGGTACGGGCCGGTACCTGTAAAGGCCTGACCTGTTAAGTTCGCGCTACTCTGTGGTAGAGAGTAGCCGACTAAGTGCCTTTCCTTAACGCCCCATTGGTGTTAATTCTTCGAAGTTTCCATATTAGGATCGTCACTTATGAAGGATGACGGTGCAACGGGCCTCTCTGTCAGAGGAGTACGTGAACTGCAGTTCGCTATCCTCTCTGTGTTAAGTGCCTTTCTTGACGCTGCATTTGTGTTAATTCAAGTCCTCTGCCTCTGTCTTCATGGAATCTTGAAGACTCTTTGTACTTAGTCGACAGTTTGTAAACGTTTAGCAGCGGTACTACAAGCTTGTTTGTACAGTTTCTAATTCCTTTCTGGTGATGAGCTCTAGGAGGTCAATCCAAGTGACCCGATCTTAGAGTCTGAGATTTCATGAGCTTGGCAGTAGGTTTTAGGATGGTGCTCTGCTAGAGGCAGGAGCTCTATGATAGGGAGTTTTGGTGTAAGAACGCTGCTGCCGCAATTAAACTGATCTTTGCTATGTTCTGTGGAAACGCATTAGTTGTTTTAAAGTGGAACTCTTGAGGCGGATTAGATAATAGATAGCTATGTGAACCACGACAGTTGTTTGCGTTGTAGTCAAATCGAGCAATTATTTTGCATAACTGAATTTAGTACACCTGGTTTTGATTTTCATTTTAGAAGATTTGGTGCATATGTTTACCTACTGTTGCCACGGAGAGCTCCGGTGGCAGCCAGTTAATCAGATTTCGATCTTAATTCCACCGCTAATTGTTTCGATTTCGACCTAGTGAGTGCCTCAACCCTTCGAGCTCTGAGCACTCTATTCTGGTGAAGAGTGTCGGTGGTGCTCATTTCTCTCTCTTCGTTACATTGTACGGAGTTTAGTGAAGAGCAAATTACTTATTATCAATGTCTGTTTCTGCTGTTGAGAACTCAATATTCGTTCGTTTTGGCGTCTTTAAGCTCCTAGCAATGTCCTGAGTTTCTGTTATTGCCTTTTTGGAGCTAGAGGCGGCCTTGATTAGTGTGCAGCGGCAATGGCTTCTGCCGGTGGAGCCGAGTCTGGGGGTACTTTGCCTCGACGTCCGTCCCGGACGAACACTATTGGAGGCGTCACAGAATCATTTGACAGTGAGGTGGTGCCGTCTTCGTTGGCGTCCATTGCCCCAATCCTGCGAGTCGCCAATGAGATCGAGGCGTCGAGTCCCAGGGTTGCTTATCTATGTACGTGAACGTTGACCATCTTACCACTGATATTTGATCAAACTCATGTTGTATATGTTTATTTCGTGTTTACCTTTTTGCTGCACGCTTTCACTCATTTATAATATGGGAGATATGATTGTTGATTACTGTTACCAACAATGATTTTGTTATGACGTGGACAACATGAATTGTTATCTGAATCGGTGGCTGATGCCAGGTCGTTACCATGCTTTCGAGAAAGCTCACAAAATGGATCCCACTTCCCAAGGACGTGGTGTTCGACAGTTCAAAACAGCTTTGTTGCAGAGACTCGAGAGGGTATGTCTTGTTTAGACCTCGTTTAAGCTTGGTTATTGATGCGGTTTGGATCCCTAAAGTAGTTATTACTGATTTGAATTTATTACTGGTGGGATTAGCTGTATACGAACTGTAATTCGTTAATGTTCTAGATTACCTCAGACTACTACAACCAACGGCCTCAGATTCATGCACTGGTTCGGTATCCGCAGGGTAGTATATCGTAGTCTGATTCATGCACTTCGCTGCCAACTGTACAGGATAACGAGCCAACTCTTGCTTTAAGACACAGGCGAAGTGACGCAAGAGAGATTCAAAGCTACTATCAAAATTATTATAACGATTACGTGAAAGCTCTTGACGGAGCTGAGCATAAGGACAGGTCTGTTGAACAATCTAAATCTTTGGTTTGTTCTGCAGTGTATGTTTGACTTTTAAGTATTACTTTCAGTTCTTCGAGTGTTATAAGTGTTAGGGCTATATCTGGGGTCTAAGTTGCGATGTCTCACCCAGTCAGTGGAGCTCAATGAGTTTTCGCATTTATGCAGGGCTCAGTTAGCAAAAGCCTACCAAACCGCAGCTGTGCTTTTCGAGGTCCTGAAGGCCGTGAATCGAGATAAAGCTGAAGAACCACCACCTGAGGTAAGTTGATTCTTGAGGTTAATATGCTTAAAGGTGAACATGAGTCCAGAATTTCTTTTGAATTCAACTCGTATGGAAGTATCGAATTTTACTCACATGGGAGAATACGTTGAGTCATTCCAAGATGCTTCCCAAAATTACTGCTCAGATCTTTACTAAAGCCCAATTGAATACGGCTTTCTTCGCAGATCATTGCAGCAGCAGCAGATGTGGAGCAGAAGAAGGAAATATATGTCCCTTACAATGTTCTACCTCTTGATGCAGCAGGTGCCTCACAGGCTATCATGCAACTTGATGAGGTACGAGTTTGTCTTGTCTGTCCTACGAGCGGACAAAGTATCATACCCTTCCGGAGAGATACTGAATCTTTTTGGTGTCTACTACAGGTACGGGCTGCTGTGGAAGCTCTACGAAACGTACGCGGATTGCCGTGGGAAATCTTGAAAGAATCCCATCCAAGAGCAGGGGACCTTGATTGCCTGGACTGGTTGCAAGACATGTTCGGATTTCAGGTTTGGTTGCTTCTTTGGATTTTTACGGTTGTTATTGGTTCCAAGAATAGCCGCTTCAGAGTGCCATCTTACAAGCATATATTTTGTTTGCTGTACTAGGCTGCATGGGGACTGCTGTTGTTTTCTTTAGTAAATCCGTTCTATTTGAGATTTGAGTTCGTCATTCCTTCTCTTCATCTAGTGCATGGACCGCACTTTTATGTTCATTAGTTTTGACTCTTTCTTGACCACAACTGTCGATTGCCAAGAGCGTGCCTAGAGTCTCAAGCATGACAGGATAGTCGTACTCCCGGCGGCTGCTTACTGGGAGGTGTCCTTTTTGTGTGCAGAAAGATAACGTGGCAAATCAGCGTGAACATTTGACTCTAATGCTTGCAAATGTGCACATTCGTCTGCTGCCACGCCCTGAACCAATGCATAAGGTTTGTTCATATAATGTTTATCTCGAAAAGGTGTCCTTGCAAGTTGATATCAAGCGGAATAAATGCTTCTTCCTTGCTTCATGTTGCAAATGGCATTTTCATTGTTTAGTCACAATAGACTTCTGCTTCAATTTGTGAAACACATTGATGGGTAATAGACTAAATGACTGTCCTACTTCGCAGCTTGACGATCGAGCTCTAAATGCAGTCATGAACAAATTATTCAAAAATTATAAGAGCTGGTGCAAGTTTCTCGGCCGAAAGAATTACCACTGGTAAAGTTTCTACTGACGGCAAATTCTTGTGTTCGAAAGATGCGATGTGGTTTTGTATACGAAATATAAATTAGTGCAAGACGTAAATAATATTTTTATTCCGTAAAAAATTTAAACTAGTTCATAGAATATGAGCAATGAAACTGCTCCATAGCACTGTTCTACCTAGTTCGTTGGGTTTATCTGTGCAAAGAACTGAATGTATTTTTTAAAACTTCATTTAGTTATTTTAACGACCCGGATCATTTAGAGTGTATGATTGCATTTGGATTTTGATATTGTTCCCGGTGGGCATTATGGAACGGCGACATTGTCTTTCTTTGTTTTGCAGGTTACCTCAGATTCATCAAGAAATTCGACAGCGGAAAATCTTATACATGGGGCTCTATCTACTTATATGGGGAGAAGCCGCAAATCTCCGATTCATGCCTGAATGCCTCTGCTATATATACCACCATGTAAGTTGATTGGGATGACTAAAACGAATGACTCTAATTTTCGGTGATCTTATGGAGCTGTGAGTGGCCTGTCTTGGATGTTGTTTTAACATGTCCTGTATTTAGCTAGTTGATTATGAACAGTCTAGACTCTAAAAGTTTATGAAGGTTAAATCTAGATTGTTTTCATGATTGACCTATTTCAGATCTATGACATTATTTCCCCGAATCAGCTCATTTTCGAAACATGCAAATATGTTTCCTAATTGTAGTATTTTATAGTCTTTCCCCACTTTCTTAGCTCCTGCGATTGATTGTCAACTGGTTACTGTTGCAGATGGCATCCGAACTGCATGGAATGCTTGCGGGAAATGTCAGCATGGTGACGGGAGACAATATGAAGCCAGCTTATGGTGGAGAAGCCGAATCTTTCCTAAAACTGGTCGTTACTCCGATCTACGAAGTCATCGCGAAGGTGAGCATTTATTAACCATTTTTCAATGTGGAATTACTAGTTTGACACCATGTAGTCCACAAACTAATTTACACCAGACTTTTCAAGTGATTTAAGTTCGCTTTTTGTGGGGTCATAGGTACTAGAAGCTGGGGACATTGCTTACATTTCTATGGATTGATTTGCTCTGCCTTGTAATTCAGGAGACTTTAAAAAGCAGAAATGGTACAGCACCGCACTCGGCATGGCGAAACTACGACGACCTAAACGAGTACTTCTGGTAATACTATCTCTCATTCACTTGTTTAGGTCATTAGTTAGTGTTTATGGAGACAAAGAGGCTCAAATTTCCTGAAGAAAATCCTGGTTCGCTGAAAGCGTCGAATTGTTTCATATAGTCATCCGATTGTAACTTGTTTTCGCAGGAAAGTTGATTGCTTTCAAATGGGTTGGCCAATGAGAACTGATGCTGACTTCTTTGTCCCAGCTCAAACTTCTTCGAATACGGTATGTTCGGTTTTTCGCAGCCTAGGACTCATTTTATACCTACTTTATTTACTATGTAGATACTCCTTGCCAGTCTGCCGTACTTCGGCTGATGGAACTTTTACATTTGATTGTATATTCGATGTCCTTGTTTGCTACAGTAAAGTCCTACATGAAGCGTGACTGCCTCACTAACATCCAACAAGTTAATGCAGATGAAGAGTATTAATGGAAAGGTCTACCAATCAACGAGCAAATCCTTCTTTGTTGAGATTCGAACTTTTTGGCACATCTTTCGAAGTTTTGATCGCTTGTGGGCGTTCTACATCCTCGGACTGCAGGTTTTATCATAAATCACTTCACTTAATATACACAAGCTAGTTTGAAATAGATGTTCGAGATGGTATTCAAGGCACTCTTCTGATAAATATACGCTAGTCTCTTTGAAATGCCGTATTTTGTTTCTCTTGATGCATGTATGCTTAACCGCTTTCTGATTTAACAGGCCATGATAGTCCTTGCATGGAATGTCGGAACCAACCTCCAAGATGCTTTTAATGGGACAGTAATCAAGCAAGTTCTGAGCATTTTCATCACTGCTTCCGTTCTCAGGCTTCTTCAAGGCAAGTTGTTTTCCGTTTAGTCGTGGCCCCAACCTTGTCAATGCCGCTTTTAATCCGTGACGTGATGTAGGGAGCAACAAATTTTATTTTGGTCATTTTCCATTATTTTCCGTGAATCTAACGACATCGTACATTTTACATTGTTGTTTTTATGCAGCATTCTTGGACCTCATCTTTGGATACCATGCTTTTCGCAGCATAAAACTGTCGGGTGTAATTCGACTTGTTTTGAAATTGATAACTTCAGCAGCTTGGGTCATTGTCTTGACTATTTGTTATGTGCGCACTTGGGATAATCCTCAAGGATTAATTGGAGAAATTCAGAAGTGGCTTGGAAAGAGTTGGGAAAGTTCCTATCTGTATGTTGCAGCAGTGGTGGTATACTTGATACCAAACTTCGTTGGTGCTTGTTTCTTTCTCTTCCCTATGATAAGGAGGTGGATCGAGAATTCCAACAACATTGCATTGCGCGTTTTGATATGGTGGTCACAGGTGCGTTGTCTTGTCCTACATTTGCTGTATAATCTTGTTGTTTTCATGACTTACTCAGTTGTCTAACTGGTGAATCATCTGGCTGTGTTTGAGATTTTATACTGAATGTCGCTTTATGATTGGCCACAGCCACGTCTTTACATTGGGCGAGGAATGCATGAGAGCCAATTCGCTCTATTTGGGTAAGACGCTTTACGTGGTGGTTTTTGATATGCCGTCTTTGATATGGGCTGTGGCAAAGTGTCCAATACTGATCAGCTGTATGTCAACTGTATCAGATACACTTTCTTCTGGGTTCTACTGCTCGCCAGCAAGTTTGCTTTTAGTTACTTTATTCAGGTACTTGTTCCCCCAGTATTTACAAGCTTGTCATCACTTCCATACGCAGTGAAAATCTTTTCACTGCCATGGTTTGGCTTCTTCTGCTGTTTTACACGGCTTTGATCAAGTGTCTAGATACAACCAAAACAGCTTGCAAATTTATGGCCGTGTATGTTTATGGTGGTAATTTGCAATCATGCAGATCGAGCCTCTCGTAGCTCCAACTAGGGCAATCATGCAACAGACTTCAGTCACGTACACATGGCATGAATTCTTTCCACGCGGTATTTCTCGACACTCGCAAGCTAGAAGCAATTTGAAGCTTACAGCTGGGATTCTGGGATTTGATAGGTGTTCATTGGCATTGACTATGAGCTTACAGCTTTCAATCTGGTTGTTTCGCAGCTCGTAATAATCCTGGAGCACTCATCTCTCTCTGGGCTCCCGTAGTCCTGGTAAGAATTTCACTGTACCTATTCAAAATATAAATATGCGAGTTGAATTATGCGATTGTGTTTGGGTTTTGCATTCACCGCATATACAGTTTCGATATCTTTGCTGTCCGTCCTGATGCAATCACGGGCTTTCAGGTGTATTTCATGGACTCTCAAATTTGGTATGCTGTATTTTCAACCATCTTTGGTGGAATTTCTGGTTCTTTTCGGCGACTTGGCGAGGTACGATTTCATACTGTTCGGTTCGTCTTTGTAGGAATCCAGCTACTATTTTGAGTACTCCTTCATCATGTCCAATAACCTGTTGACATTGTATTGCCATGCAGATTCGAACTTTGGGTATGCTTCGCTCTCGTTTTAGTTCATTGCCTGGAGCTTTCAATGAAAGTCTTATTCCAGATGATGGAAAACGGGCTCGCAAGGGGTTTTCATTTTCAAGAGATTTTGAGAAGGTAATGTCCTTGTGAAAATTTCTCCTCCTATTGATCGTGTGAGGTTATTGATTCTCTTTTTAGTTTGGGGTATGTTGACTAGATTAAATGTTGCCTTCAGTAGGGACTCACTTTCCTGCATTCTTGTTCTGGTGTTGTCTTCTTATTTATGTGAACGGCCATTGTAATATCGCATTGATTGCAGGTTCCCCCATCAAAAGATAGGTCAAAAGCAGCTAGGTTTTCTCAGCTTTGGAATGAAGTTATCACAAGCTTTCGACAGGAGGACCTTATCAGTGACAAGTAAGGATCATGTAGTGCTCACTTAAAGGCTCCTGATGGCCATGTTTAGCTCTCTGTTTGGTTTTACCGACTTACTGCTTGGTCATCATGTGAGATAGGATATCTAGAAACCTTATTTGTTATATACCTCTTTCATGATTTTGATGGTTTTGTGAACGCAATTAATTGCTACCTTGTATATGTTTTTTAAGCAGCAATTGTAGTGGACCTCGCTCTTTGGTAGATCATTCAAGTTGTTTGCTCATAGTTCCTGATGCGTCTTCAGTTATCATCTAGAAGCGCACTGATTGTGGGGTTTAACCTGTTTCAGGGAGAGAGATTTGATGCTTGTGCCCTACTCATCAGATCCTGACCTTAAACTGGTTCAATGGCCTCCTTTTCTACTTGCCAGCAAGGTACGTACTAGTTTCTGTTTCTGTTTTAAAAAGAGTAATTAATTATATCAGGGAACTCCAGAAACATCACCGTTCTCTCGCTGATGGTCTCTGTGTAGTGATTGGGTTGAGTTGGGGGAACCGTTATCCTCTTACAAACACGGGCAAAATATTGCATGGCTGCAGTAAAGTGTCATGATGTATAATGTCCTTTAGTGGTCCGTGTTTCAAAAATTCGATGTCGTTTAACCTAACAAGTACGACGATGACGACTCAGACATCTTGTAACGTGTTCTAAATGCCAGTAAAACTCTAACTTGGCTTGGCCACGAATACATTCAGACCATGTTATTTTGTGTGCCCGCAATTATAGAGAGTTTTACTGAGTTTCTGCTTTCACGCAGGTTCCTATCGCATTACAAATGGCGAAGCAGGCAGCTGAGACTGGCAGAGCAGCAGATCTTCTGAGAAAAATCAAGAACGATGAATACATGAAATGTGCTGTTATTGAATGCTATGAATCTCTTAAGCGAGTCTTGAAGATCCTTATTGTGGGTGAAGTTGAGATCAGGTGAGGTTCGATGGTATGCATTCAATATTGGTACTGGCGATCTCTTTATTGTTAAATTATTTAGTGAATGAGCATTTTATTCTGCTTTCCTTATTTTATTTTATTCCTTAATGGTGCAGCATTGAGATTTAACTCCCACAAGTCTTTAGAAGTGTGTATTCACATTTACGCAGTGATGGACTGACGGATTTTTTTTCATATGAATTATAGGGTGATTGAGGGACTATTAAACCAGGTGGATCAGAATGTGGACAAGGAGACACTTCTTGATAATTTCAAACTCGGAGAGTTACCAGTGTTGAGTGCGAAGTTTATTGAGCTCCTTGAGCTACTGGTAGGTTCTCTAATTTAATAGAAATAAAATACGATCTTCCAAGTTTTAGAAAAAGATTGAAATTGTATATATGTAATGTTACTGATTACCGTTTCCTCATTGCAGGAAAAGAGCCACGAAGGTCAAGAGGACATTGATAAATCTCGTAATTCTGTTGTTCGGAAACTTCAAGATATGTACGAAGTCGTCACCCGTGATATGATGAGTGACTCAATGAGGTATAATTTGATTTTTCTTGATCGCAACAGTACTTTCTGAATCTGATATTGAAGAGATTCTACCAAAAGTTTACTTGCCATCTTCGAGACCAGGATGGTGTCTTGTTTACTAACGATTAATTCAATTGTTTCTCTCTGAATTTCGTCAGAGATAGTTGGGATTCTAGCCATGGAGCGTTAGCTGGTGGGCAGGGAAGGAAATCAGAGCTATTTTCGTCGAAGGGAGACGAACAACCCAAAGTTTTGTTTCCTCCACAGCGTACTGAGGCGTGGATAGAGCAGGTTTGTGTGATTGCATGCTATGTTCTTACAGAATTTACAGCTTTTATTTATCTACAAAGTAGATTCGATTGTAAGGTATTCCATGCTGAATGGAAGATCGACTTCATATTTTTATATGATTTTGATGCTTTATTGCTAATGTAAGCTCCTCGTCACAGATTAAGCGACTTCACCTCCTTCTCACTGAGAGGGAATCTGCTATGGATGTCCCCGAAAACCTAGAAGCTCGACGTCGCATTGCTTTTTTCACAAACTCTTTGTTCATGAACATGCCCCGTGCACCCCGAGTACGGAACATGTTATCTTTCAGGTACGTGACAGTTCGTTAAGAACATTTATGAGTCTTTGTTGCCGATGGAACGAAATGGTACTAATCAGTGCTAATATGGCGATTGTACTTTACGATTATCCAGTACTAATATGACGATTATACTGATTAGTACTGGATAAATTAGTATAATAGAATCTCATATAACCTGGATAAATTTGAACCTAGTGCACACCTTGTTATATTCAGCACATATGACAGGTAAATCAACGTAAGGCAAGCAGTAACTCAGTAGTTTATTTCCTTCTTAGGGATGTTTAATCGTCATATTTCTTGTCCCCAGCATCTTTGGCTTCGCATGATGCTCACTTTGAATCAGTCTGTCTTCGTAATCACTAATTATCAGTGTTGAGAGATGCGTTCCTGCATTCTATAAGTTAACAAAGCTGTTTCTGTTTGGCTGCAGTGTTTTAACTCCCTACTACAAGGAGGACGTGGTCTACTCGAAGGAGAACTTAATGAAAGAGAACGAAGATGGAATATCCGTCCTATTTTACCTTCAGAAAATTTATCCAGGTGAGATATATGATGATGAAGTTCTTAGACACGTGTGTACTCACGTGTTACTTTCTGACATGGTTTCACTTAATAGCCGTTTTGTATGGAATTTTGCTGGTAGAATGTTTCTTGAGATGTTTTGTTCTTCAGTTGTAACTTGGCTCTACTTGTGCACGTTGTCTAACATATACTCTTTGGACAGATGAGTGGAACAATTTCCTGCAGCGTATTGGCTTGGGGACTTCTGAAGATCCCGAGGCTCAAATTTTCAGCGACACTGATTTAATGGACAAACTTCGAGAGTGGGCCTCTTTCCGTGGACAGACTCTATCGCGTACAGGTGCATTATTTGACTTTATTTTCGGTCTTGATACCGCTGTGTTTACGTGTCGTGCATACGGATATCTAGCTAATTTGAAACTTGATTGTCTTCATAAAAGTTCACTGCTTTTCAATAAATTCTCACGATAGTCTCGCTGCTTCGATTCCTGCAGTGCGTGGCATGATGTATTACCGAAGAGCTCTGGAGCTGCAGGCATTTCTGGACATGGCCACGGAGGATGGTAATGATTACTCTAAAACTCCCTTGTCTCCAATGAGTTCAGATACTCTGTTCTGGATTTCATGTAATCTGTATGTTCCATGATATCTTCAATGATTGTGAGTAGACAGACGCAACATGGAGTATCTCACAAGTTGCTTCCTTTGCAGAGCTGGTTGATGGCTACAAAATCTTGACTGAAGCAACGCCTGAACAAAAGAAAAGTCAGCGTTCCACATGGTCCCAACTGCAGGCTATTGCTGACATGAAGTTCACATATGTTGCTGCTTGTCAAATGTATGGCGAGCAGAAACGTCAAGGTCACCATAGTGCCACCGAGATATTGAAACTCATGCTCAAGTATGTTCCTTGACTTACTACTTGACTTCCAGTTTTAGAAATGGAGCTTTTGTAAGTACTACTAGTTTGTTTGAAAGTGAGCATTTACTTATTAACGTTAGTATCATGCCCGAAATGTGTTTTGCGTTGCGTATCATGTACAAAGTTGCTATTTTTTACCTCTTGGTCTTCGTACTCACACAGTCATTTCTGTGGCAGCAATCCATCACTTCGAGTGGCATACATTGACGAGGTGGAGGAGCGACAAAACGAGAAGCCTAGCAAGGTGTATTATTCAGTTTTGGTGAAGGCAGTAAATGGTCTGGATCAAGAAATTTATCGAATCAGGTTACCAGGTACAGTGAGACTTGGAGAAGGCAAACCAGAGAACCAGAACCATGCAGTTATTTTTACACGTGGCGAAGGTTTACAAACAATTGATATGAACCAGGTTAGTATCCTTTTCGAATTTGTGGTGTGAAGCCCTTTGACATATGTGGATGGCTTTCGATTGCGTATCTGTACTCACTTTTGATTGCTCTTGACGGAGCTTCTCAACTAAAAGAATCGAGGATGTTAGTGTATTTCATGCTGGTCCTTTTACTTGATTTTTAATTTTTTTCTTTCTGAATTAGACATTGATCTTTCTTATCTTATAACTTTTGACATATCTGGCAGGATAACTACCTTGAAGAAGCCTTCAAAATGCGCAATCTTCTTCAGGAATTTCACGAACCTCATGGTGTGCGTCCCCCCACAATTTTAGGCGTTCGAGAGCATATCTTTACGGGCAGGTACTGCTGATTGTTATGGGTGGCTTTCTAAGCCAGGATAAAGTATATATCGCTATTTAGAATAAACACCAACCTCATTATTTTTAGTTCTGGAGACTAAAGAGATTGATTCTTTCGAGGAGTTGTCTGAACAGCGATGAATATAGTGGGGATAAAATCGGGCATACCCTGAATGGCAATGCACTTGAAGAGATCCTTCTTACCATGGTCTTGTTAAGCTCTAGCTAACCAGTACATAATAGATTTCTGGCAAAGGATAATCCTCTAAGTTCGTGCGTTGGGAGTGTGCAGTGTGTCTTCGCTTGCATGGTTCATGTCAAATCAAGAAACAAGTTTTGTGACTATAGGTCAACGTGTACTTGCCAGCCCACTCAAGTAAGCCTCTAGTTCGATTGTTTATTACTTCTCTTATTTACTTTTGCTGCATTTGATGGTATACTTTTGCATATTGTTTCCATATATACCGTCTCTACTAGAATAGGTTTCCATATATACCGTCTCTACTAGAATAGGTCAATGTTAGAGTAAATTCAAGGACTCTTGTGATGTATGTGTGAGTTGAAAATTATCTCTTTTAGACGTGTTTACACTTACCAGTTATTTTCGTTCTAAACATCCTGCGCAGATGGTAAACGTGTATTGAAATATTAGGAACTTAACCTTTTCTCCTCTGATTACCTTTCAAATGTGTAATACAGGGTGCGATTTCATTACGGACATCCTGACGTATTCGATAGGCTTTTCCATATAACAAGAGGTGGGATGAGTAAGGCCTCTCGTGTCATCAACTTGAGTGAAGATATCTTCGCAGGTTACATTCTGGAATCACTATTCTCCTTATTCTATTACAACGCTTTAACCATTCGGCATAAGACCTTCATCAGTTCATAGCTTATGTGTTAGGTAGTGGTTGTTGCTGCTATGAATGGCATTAGAGATTTTGAAATGTTCCGGAGTGTGAAGTCCCTCTTCTATCATGCTTTCTAACGTTACAATTTTCTCTTCTGCAAATGGAATAGGTTTTAATTCAATTTTACGTCGTGGAAATGTAACTCATCATGAGTATATCCAAGTTGGCAAAGGACGAGATGTGGGTTTGAACCAAATTTCGTTGTTTGAGGCTAAAATTGCTTGTGGCAATGGCGAGCAAGCTCTTAGCAGAGATATCTATCGACTGGGTCATCGATTTGATTTCTTTCGCATGCTATCAGCATACTTCACAACTGTCGGTTACTACTTTAGCACCATTGTGAGTATTCTGACTATGACGATTGTTGTGGAGTACTGAAGCTTCGTATGTTGTCATTTGAAAAATGTCAAGCCATGTTTCTCTCTACGCTATCTAAATTAGCAGTTCAGTCCTTCCATATGTATATGCTATTCAGGTTGATTGTAATGAGTACAGATTCACGCTAGCGCTGTTGATGATTGCTGTAAACTAGAAATGAAGTCTCAGAGTATTATGGCGTGTGGAGTTCGCTGATTGGAATTATTTCTGTTGTTTTCTTACATTGTGATGAATTCTCTCATTACTAAAATCTGCCTTTTCTCTTCCCAGATTGTGGTGCTGACAGTTTACGTCTTCCTATACGGCCGGATCTATCTTGCACTTAGTGGAGTGGATGACTCTCTTGTTCATTCTGCAAACAATAAAGCCCTTACTGCAGCATTGGCTTCACAGGCCCTAGTTCAGCTGGGGCTTCTTATGGCTCTACCAATGGTGATGGAAATTGGACTCGAAAGGGGATTTCGCACTGCGTTGAGCGACTTCTTGACAATGCAACTCCAGCTTGCATCTGTTTTCTTCACTTTCTCTTTGGGAACGAAAACCCACTACTTCGGTCGTACAATTCTGCATGGTGGTGCGAAGTACCGCGCCACTGGCCGAGGATTTGTTGTTAGACATGAGCGGTTTGCTGACAACTACAGACTTTATTCCAGATCGCATTTCACGAAAGGGATCGAGCTTTTTTTGCTCCTTATGGTGTACTCGCTTTACGTCTCGAAATCTGCAAAAGGGGCTGTAACATATATTTTAATCACCTTTTCAATGTGGTTCTTAGTAGCAAGTTGGTTATTTGCTCCATTCCTTTTCAACCCTTCAGGATTTGAGTGGCAGAAGATCGTGGAGGATTGGGACGATTGGAACAAGTGGATGAGTAACAGGTTCGTTGTTAGCCTTTTTGTTTTCAACAGAGTATGTACGTGCGTGAAAATATCACATGTATTGTTGTATTGATTTATTTTTTCCTTGCAGAGGTGGTATTGGAGTTGAAGGCAGCAAGAGTTGGGAGTCATGGTGGGACGAGGAACAAGAGCACCTGACTTACACTGGATTTATTGGTCGACTTGTTGAGAGCGTACTGTCTATTCGTTTCTTTCTTTATCAATATGGGATCGTTTACCATTTGAATATTGCCCGGTCTTCCAATGATCTCAGCATCACTGTAAGTCTCACCGTGATTCTTCTGTTTTCTTTGATGTATAAAATTAACACGTGTTTCGAAGTCATTGCTGCTGAAAACATCTGAATCTTGTAAGTACTGAGCTACAACACTCGACTACAATTTCACAATTGTTTTTGTTGCTTTCAGGTCTATGGACTTTCGTGGCTCGTTATCGTGGCAGTTCTCACAATTCTGAAGGTATGTTTACGACACTGTTAACTTCCGTTCTGTAATGTTACTTCCTATTCTAGTCATTTGAAAAATCTTACTTCTTGACATACAACTTAGTTAACTTCAAAATGGAGCTCGAGATTAATTACGCTAACTGATGTTGGTGTCAATCTTTTGTGGTTTGCACAGATAGTCTCGATGGGTAGGGATAAGTTCAGTGCGGACTTCCAGCTTATGTTCCGACTTTTGAAGGCTTCTTTGTTCATTGGATCTGTATCAGTCATTGCCATCCTACACGTGAAAAATTTCACTGTTGGTGATCTTTTTGCCAGCATTTTGGCATTCATACCCACGGGCTGGGCTTTGCTTCAGGTCAGTGATTTATATTATTGGTTGAGTAAGCGTATTTGATTCTGAGGCTACATTTTGGCATCAAACAATGTCACTGAGTATTTACTAATGGCTCTACTGTTATACCATGTATTAATGTATCCATTTTAGTAATCATTTGTCAATAGCTCTAGGCTTTTCTGATCGCGTTTTAGTTTTTTAAGGGGTTCCCATTTCTTTCATGTTCTGCAGATTGCGCAAGCATGCAAGCCACTGGTGATCCAATTAGGGTTCTGGAATTCAGTGAAGTCACTTGCTCGTGGATACGAGTACATGATGGGGCTCTTCTTGTTCACCCCCGTGGCTGTCCTTTCATGGTTTCCATTTATATCAGAGTTCCAGACACGCCTTCTCTTCAACCAAGCTTTCAGTCGAGGACTGCAAATTTCAAGAATCCTTGCCGGTAGAAAGAAGTTGTAACTCTGAACATTTTTGTCGCAGCTTGCATCTACTGAAGCTGTGTGGGTGGTACTCAATGAACGGAGAAGACTTGATGCGATTAGAGCATTGACAACACAGCTTCTCTGGAACTTGAAATTGAGACGACCAGTATTATATATGTATAGATAATGTAGGAGGCCGTACGCGATGATAGATTTCTTAAACTAAACGCAAATACGCTGGGCACAATCCTTTTTTTTGAGAATGTGTTCGTAAACTTCCTCGTTGAAGGAGATCATTATACTTCAATTTTACCAAAGTTGCACCTTAAAGTTTTGAAAGTTCGTACAGAGAGTCTGGTTTTGTCCAGTTCGTCTAGCGTGGTCTGGATTTTCAACAGCATATGGGCGAGTTGGACAGCGGGACAATTACCTCGCGAATAGCTCTTAACTTGGAATATTCTCACTTGTTCATGATGGTGTTTGCACCGGGCCCAATATTATGACGAATAAGTTGTCAGATGATGAAGGGATACCCTGAAGAAAAGCCCTGCCAGTGGGTAATAATGCGAGAATGCTGCGACCTGGTCACGAAGAGTGAAATTCTTCACGTGATGGATGGCAATGACTGGTACAGATTTATTGAATACAGAAATGCTCCAGAAATATTTCGGTTGTCATCTGACGAAGGAAAAATTCTCTCAAACATATATTCAATCTCTCACCTCATTGAGCTTCGTTCTCCGCTGACTCAGACAGGTGCGCTGCACATCAGGTATGTACAGACTACCCTTCCATATCAAAACAGACTTTTCTTGTTGCACGAAGTTGTCAATAATATTTTGATAAAATGAGAGTATTTGTGGACATTATTGTGCAGTAGATGACATACATTTTGGTTTAATGAAGTTGACTTTAAAGTCACCTTGAGTTTTTATTGGATATCATGAGTTTTATTTTCTGTATTTTTTTATTTTTATTTTTTCTCCATATAGTTGAGCGGAGAGGAAGAGCTTGGTGATCTTACTATATTGGTTGTTTAAGAGCTTAATGAACTCTAAATTTAAGGAAAATTGGTTTGGTTGTCATTCCAACCTTAAAAATTCATTTTAATTAAAGTTGGAAGGCCACCAAGCTCTTGTATACCAATTTTAGTGAGACCATCAACTTAGCTTTTCCACATGTACTACTTACTTAGATTGAGTAAATAAGATTATGTTTAATCAAATTATGATATTTAAGTCAAATACCAAATGCATTTACAAATAAATCTAAAAACTTGTTTATGTGTTTCCTACCTATTGGACAACTTTTCAATTTTGGATTTAACACTAGAGCCTCTAATTACTATACCATTATAAATTACACAATTAATCTTTTGATAAAAAAAGAATTATCCAAAAATGCTAAATTTTCATCCATTTGTAGTATAATTCATTCAAGTCTTAAATTTGAATAAGTTAAAAAATCAACACGTACAAAATGATCATTCTTTTAGAGTTTATGAATCATTAACCAAAAAACATCTAAAAGGCTAAAAACCTTCTAGATCAACATTTAACCACCTGCTTTTTAATTTTGTAGCAATCTCATATTAGAATGTAGTCCTTCACATTTCCATGTAAGATCAATTCTCCTAAAATCACCAACTTAAACATCTTAACCTATTCCTAACAACAATATATTCAATAAGATAATTATTTTTCATTCCAAATAAGATCTCACAATAAATGCACAATTTTTCCACAACTAATTTCCATATGTTCACATCAATGCAAACTCTCAAAGCAAAAGTAATCTTTGGATCCACTGTCTCAACTTTCAAGGTCTCTTCACTACTCTGGCGCTCGTCGTCCAAAACGGACACCACCACCCCAAAACCAACATCATCTATCAAAGACGTACATCTCATCCACTGAAATCCATTCGCTGTATAGATAGCGTTGCGTTTAGGCACAGTAACGCGTTTGCAGGCCCGTCTCCCGACTGTCCCAAGCGCTTGGAATGCAAGAACGCTGGAAGCGTGAGCTCGGAAGCCATCGCATCGCAACGCACTTGGTCGCAGCCCCGGGAATGCTCACCTGACATCGCCGACCGCAGCTCCTTGAGGTAAGCCAGTCTTCTCCCGGAGCCTCCCTTTACCGCTTCGAAAACGCGCTTCTAACGAGACTTCTCTCGCAAGGAATGGCCATCATTTGAGCCTCATGTGAATATTGCGTTGCCGTCGGGGTTCGTAGTCTGCGCTTGTTGTTGTCTGGAACGATCGCGCGCATTGCATTGACGATTCTTTGCGTCTCCGATTAGGTGATCAACGTCGTGCATGGAATTGCCGTTTCGGATTTTGGAGTTTTGGGAGTTTTGCGAGTTTTGGGAGGTTTGGAGTGGTTTTAGGGTAATTTGTGTTTCTGGATGGATTGCGGAGAGTTTTGTTGCGTTGTTTCGCGGGATGGATTGTTGCTTTACCTGGTGTGCTGTTGCGGGCTTGGTTTTGGAGGTTTTTCTGATGTTGGAGTGTTTTTAGGGTAGTTTTTGCTTTGGATGGCGTTGTGGTGTTTTGGTGTGGAAGGGGAATGGGAGGAGTGTGAAAGAGGTTTTGTAGGAATGGATGTGTTGTTTGGTTTTGGTTTTGAGTCGTGTGGTGGTTGGAGAGGGTGTTTGGGATAGAGTGGAGAGTGATGGTTTGGTTTTGGTTTGTTGTAGTTGTAGAGGAGGACGGCTCTATGAAGAAGGCGCAGGAGGATCGGTACTCGCAATGGAAGTCGCTGGTGCCGGCTTTATATGACTGGCTGACGAATCATCACCTCATGTGGCCCTCGCTCTCCTGCCGGTACTTGCTCCTCTTTTTATGCAATTTTCTTAGTTTGATTGGGAGCAATGTGTTATCGAAGTTTAGTGTTGGAGGCTTCCAGGTAAGCTGTTTGTTTGTTTTGTAACGCGTGTGATAGTTGGATTTGGTTTCTTTTGTCATAAATTATGATGGAAGCTGAGGTGACGCAATGTTTGGAGGTGGAATGGCCGTCAGGCTGGACAAGCATCTGATGCTAGCTGGTTGTATCTCCATACTCTTCGGGGCCTTTGGCGGTGATTCGACGAGTGTTTTAAGTGCTTGGGATTGAATTAACTGTAGGTGGGGACCGCAAATAGAGGCAGGACCTTCGAAGAATCGCCAACTTCTATTCTATTCTGAAAGGGTATACACTCACTCTATCCGTCGGTGATGTAACTTGTAACGTTATTAGTTATATGCATGCTGCTTGAGCTTTGTCATTATTTTCTTGGTTAACGTTCAAAGTCGATCAGTTGGCGTTTTATGTGCGTGCTCTAATGTGTTACCGTTCCATGAATATTGCATTATTGCTTTTTTTTTAAATCATCTTTTATCACCTGGATGTTTTCAGACAGATGGCGAGTGCCCGAATACTATTGTGGTCGCTCAATGTGATATCATGAAGCCACGAACTGCTGCAGCTGATCACATATCGCAGGCATCTATTCGACCTTACTGCATATCGTATAATATTTCTCAGTTTTTGACATCGTCCCTGGCTCTCAGCGCAACCACTATTTTCAAGTTGTTGACCCGTGTCTTAGTATCATAAATTAATACTCTTGGTTTCATCTACGCCATGGCTCATCATGCATGCCTTCTTGGACTTTGATAGATCTCTTATCCGAAATGTATGGAAAGTATAAGAACTGCAAGTTTTGCATTTCTATTTTCTTCCTTTGATTTGACATGGTTTAAACAATGCCTTGCGTGAATCAGTTCAAAGATGGTGGGAAATCACCTCACTTGAAGAAGCTCAAAACTATTATACATCCTGGTGAGGTGAGGACTTGCTTTTCAAACGGGTCTTTTATCAATTGTGGGTTTAGATTTATGGAGCTTTTTGATGTTGAGCGATCATTCGATTTGGTTATCGCGATTTAGAAGAGGGTTGGCAGTTTTCGATTCCCTTACATGTTTTTAAAGTATGATTTTATTACTCTCTGCAGGTTAACAGAATTCGAGAACTCCCTCAGAACAGCAATATTCTTGCAACGCATACTGATAGTCCTGAGGTGATTTTCTCTTCTTTTCTGGAAATCTCCATGTGATATCGTACACAGACTAGGACCAGGCTCGGATGTTTCCATATTTGTTGAAGTAGTTTCATGGGGGTTTTAATGAAATATTGTATAACGTCACATCCTTGTTTTTGAATAGGTTTTGATATGGAATACCAAAACTCAGCCAAACCGAACCACCTCCTCAGGAGCATCCGAATCAAGACCTGATCTGGTTATTCGGCTGGCACTTGTTTCATTTCAGTTGTAAATATTGATTGCATCTGCAGAGAATCTTTGAGAGACAGACACGCTTGTCAACATTTTTCTCTTTGAGCATGTTCGAAGCCGCAACGGTAGTTTGTTTTATCTGAACTTGTACAAGGCCTCTTCTTTTCAACTTCTACAATATTTTTATATGGCTTCTTTTTGTTGCCAGGTTCTGAAAGGACATACCGATAATGCCGAATTTGCGTTGAACTTAAGCAGAACTGCTCCCTATGTGTTATCAGGAGGTAAGGTATGCTTTTAATCATTTTCAAGACGAAAAGGCTTGTGCTTCATTTTTCTTGAGAGGGCCTTGATTTTGCACTCGAAATCGCAATATTTATGGAGCAACTGTTAGGCCCAGAAAAGCGTAGGTTGAGAAAATGATTGCTGCCATTGGTCAAACTTGTTTTTTCTTACTGAGTTTACTACTGAAACTTGGCACTTGGCATGTGTGTCTGAGAGCAGGCAGAGATCAGTGTGTTGTGTTATGGAGCATAGAAGACCATATTAGTAGTGTACAAGAGCAGACTCCTAGATCAGGCACGCCAACAGGGGGAGGGTCGAAACAATCTGGAACCGCAGGGAGTGCTTCCGATACTACTGATATTTATCCCAGAGGGATCTTTAAGGGGCATACAAACACTGTAGAGGATGTCCAATTTCGTCCTTCGAGGTAAAGACGAAACTTCAAGTCTTCGATGCTGAAGTTTATGACGCATTCTCGTGAATCATTACTTTCCGTATTATCATACTACCAACCGTGTAACTCGGTTTACGGTTTTTGGAATTTGTTTCTAGCTTTGATTTGATTCGATTTATTTCGGTTTACATGCTGAAAATTTTGAACCTGTTAGTAATTCGTGTACTGAAACGATATTGGCGCGACTTCGGCGTCAAGAGCAGCATGAATGAGTTTTGCAGTGTAGGTGATGATTCAAGTCTCCTTTTATGGGATGCTCGTGCTGGATATGTACCAACATCTAAGGTTAGAACATCTCTTACTCGTAACCACTATCACTGTCGATCGAGTTAGTTTTACCAGCTTGTTATTGCCATGCATGATACAGAGAATTCACTGCTGCTTGGTGAATGACAACTACGTCTACTCTGCAATTTGATTCATCAGTACCTTTTGAACTGGGTCGTTCTTTTGGTAGTACTGGAGATGTTTGTTGGCTTTTATCATGTACGCATATGACTGGTTCAGTTCCGTGCAATAGCAGTCGCTAGCTAATCTCCTCCTTTTCTTAGCCCAATTCCTGTGGTTTTTGGTGTGTTGCGATTAGGTTGAGAAGGCTCATAATGCAGACCTCCACTGTGTCGACTGGAATGCTCATGACGAGAATCTTCTTTTGACGGGGTATTTCCTTCTAGAACTCGATCATTTTGAACTTGTAGCAAATTTTAGTTGTGTATGTTTCGTGGCAGGTAAGGATTCAGGTTAGGTACTCGTTACTTTTATCTCTATTTTCCAAAATGACGAGGTGGTTATAACTTGATTATAAGTTGTCCTTTGCTAGTGTCTTCATTTCATAAAGATGACTAAAAACATCGGCATACTGTACATGGAAATAGTTTCTAAAGTTCCTCCTGGTATCGTTTTGGTTCTTTTTCCAGATCAGCGGACGCTTCTGTAAGGTTGTTCGATCACCGGAAGATATCAGGCAGGAGTGAAGCTCTTCCCGTTGAGCAGTTTGAAGGACACTCTGCTGCTGTGCTTTGTGTCCAGGTACCTTTAAGGTTTTTTTATTTTGATTTTTAGTTATACAATATGCCTCCGATTGTTGACAGCATGTGTGCCTCTTCACTGTCACCTTTCTTTGTTCTTTCAGAAAGGCTACTCAAATTTGCTTGTTGGTTGTTGCTGTACAGTGGTGCCCAGATAGAGCTTCTGTTTTTGGGAGCTGTGCTGAGGACGGTCTGCTTAACGTGTGGGATTTTGAAAAGGTGAAATCATTTCCATATCCTGTTTACTATGCTGATTGTTTTTAGAATGAGGACATGCTGGAGATATGCAACTGTGACTTCGGTGCTTTTTATTTGAATACATAGATTTAAATAGCAACTCGTTTAGTTGCTAAAATCTACAGTGCTTGAGCAGATCTGTGGCTCCTTGGGTAGAAAGAAGAATATTCCGATCGTCTATGTTGTAAATATCGTTTTGTGGTTCTCAACAGGTTGGTAGGGCATGGGATACCACCAAACTGAAGCAACCTGTAAAAGTGCCTCCAGGCCTTTTCTTCCAACATACGGGGCACAGGTATTTTTGATGCAATATTTTTGACACTCGTGAGTAATTGAGATGCATGAAATGATTTGTTTTCGGTTATCTTGCTATCCTTAAACAGTATGGGAATATTTTATGCATTCCGACCTCTCTCATTGAGACCAAGGTTTAGGGGTTTTGGACGCACAAAACAGGTGTATGTGTTTCTGATCCTATTTTTAATGGGACATCTGCAATAGCTCCTGCATCCATCCACGTCCTGTTCATTTTGGTTAAGGATTTGAACGTGTGATGAACAGGGACAAAGTGGTGGACTTTCATTGGGATTCGGCTGATCCATGGACAATCGTCAGTGTGTCAGAAGATGCCAACACACCCGGTGGTGGGGGCACTTTGCAGGTTCGAATTTTTCTAGATTCCTCTTTTTGCTTGCCAGTTCTACGAAATGATTAAATCGAAAATGCTGCAAAGCTTCGCACATCTATATTATGAGTTTCTAGAAATTATTTAAGAGTTTGGACAGCTTTCGAAGAGTATCATGGAGTTGATTGTTCCATTAATCATGTTTCTTGCTGTTTCAGATTTGGAGAATGATTGATTTCATTTATAGACCTGAGGAAGAGGTTTTGGCAGAGCTTGAAGTAGTGCGGCCTCGATTGCTGTCCCAAGATGCTACTTCCAGTTAATTCATGTCGTTGTATTATACATCTGAAGGTCAATCACATAAAATTTTGCCTTTGTCCTTTCTGGGATACGCTTCAGATTTAGTCTTCTCATCACAATCAGAATTTGTCACAAGGCTAGTTTGATCTTTCCTCCCTTACTTCTATCAGGAATGCAGCTTTAGCATTGAACTTTTAGCTTCAGTGTCATTTGATGGCAATACGTTCTGAATGCGCTGCAAATTACTCAGGAATTACACCTTTTACACCAAAACTGTTCACCTTTTGAAGCTATGAGTGCAATTTTTTACTTCAATTCAAACTACAGATTATGTTCCGAATTAGGCTAATTCTATTCTATTGGTGTTACCTAGCAATTGTTGACTGTCGAAGGAGTACTTAGCATCTTTTGGCTTGGACCAACCTTCTGTTTGGAACTACTCCAACAGAATTCCACTCCAATGCCAAACGTACATCCCGTGATTTACACATCCAAAGCTTTATTCGAAGACGACTGCTCAAGCTATGACTTGTAGATAAGACGGTACACACAACTTGCGAGTCTGAAGAAATTCAGCAGCACATAGAGCTCCTTGGGAGTTACTTCTTGGCTTTGGGTTCTGGCGGCTTGGGACCTGAACCTCCCTTATTGAGAGCAGCTATATCTCGAGCTTTCCTTTCCGCTATCCTTTTCTTCATCTCCGCAATCTTAATGTGTTGAGGCACAAATGGAGCTACCACAATGGGTGGTTTCCCCATGCTCTGGTCTAATCGGCAGACAGCTTCCGAGTACTCTGTGAAAGAGTCGCGCTTCCGATTATACTCTTTGGCGGGAGCAATTTTCTGCAGACAAAACGGATAATATTGGCATATTAGCGAAGTGAGCTGCACGAGCTTCAATCTCCCTCATGGAGGCTGTACTGTACAGGTAAGAGTCAGCTACTTATTTGGGATTCATTCTGAAAAAAAATTCGAGATTATTGCTAGTTTGGTTTTCATACTAGAACTTTCATGAATGTATATTTTCAGGCAAAGCTCATTCATTGTTGAAGCTCGTTTTGAAAATGAGTCTGCACGGAAGTAATATACACAAGAGAACAACAATGTCAGATATCTACCAGCAGTGGATCGTCTGGGAAGTCACGTTTGAATTGACTCATTGGCTTTCTTCTGGGTATGTTGTATCCTGCATTGATCCTCCTCCATAAATTCTGCATATCCAGACATCAATCTCAATTAAGAATTGAATTTCAATTTCGTGTTTGCAAGAAAAATTATATGAAACATCAGAAATTCCTAGAATCACCTTACAACACGGCCTATAAAAATAACGACTGTGCATATTCTTTTTCGATTCAGAGCTTCTGTTCTATCCCGCTGCACTTGTTACCTGGTTCGCAATGTAGATAGAAATATTTTGTATGCAGAAGGAAACTAAACTCGAGCTTACCATGGAGAGCATCTTCATGACTTGGACATCCTGCTCTTTCTTATCCTTGATCGCTAATATCCTTGCATCGATCGTCATGGTGATAGCACTTGTGTGGCAGCTCAAGTAGAATTTAAGTTGGTAGTAGTTGTGGATTCACAACTACGGAGTGGTAGTATGTCTGCTAGTGCCAACGATGAGCAGGAATAAGGCACTTCCTGTGAGACAGGTTACTGGGAAAACTAAGGGAAGAGACTGTTTTCACGTGAAACGACTCCTCAAGGTTCATAAGTCCTTTCACCTCATTTGCAAGAGACACTTACTAGCATATATTTCTTATCAATGCTTGAAAAGACACGTTTAATTCCTTTTTACTAAGTGAAAGGTTACTTGATGAAATAAGTATGAATTGAAAATTTATATGGCCATTTTATTCTATTACTTTGCATGTGACAATTAAAACATCTTGAATGGTATTAAATATGATTAAATCAAGTGACTTTTATAAATTTAGAATGGATGATTCATCTTTTGGAATGAAAAATCACTCTTTTGGAACTAAATTCAACTTTTTTTTGGATGTAGTTTTTAATCATAAATGAGAAAATGTCCAAACAAAGAGGAGTACACATTTGGATGAATGTAATAATATAGAAGATCATACTTTGGCATTTGAGGTTACATGATTGTAAAGTTGAGATCTATGTTTGGTAAGCATATAATTATCACAATAAGAGATCTAAGGCACAACCCTTGTTACAAATTTATTGTTATGTGCTAATTGGATGAATATTTTAGAATTATACTTACTATATGTATTTCTTTAAAAGAGTCAGACATACATGTAAGAATATGAATATTATTCCTCGCTGAAAACAAGTCTTGCACAACGCACTAGTGATAAAATTGATAGAATGTGAAATAGAACCTGAAATAGAGGTTTTTTTTGACCGCATGGACCGCGAGGCCAAAGGATTTGCAAACACTATGATCATGCACCCATCACTCCAAATCAAGCCAAGAGGATTTAAGACCTTTCATACACTTAAAAAATCTTTGTATATTAAATTAGAATCCACTTATATCAATCCACACCATAGTTGAGAAAGACTCGTAATCTCAAAACAATGAATCACTAAAATTATGTTTTACAATTCATAATACTTCATCAATATAAAGAAAACGAGGTTCACTACATAATAAGCATAGGAAAGTAGTAAATTAAACAAAATGAAGTTTGTCTTCCAAAAATTTTAAATTTAATTTTTTTACTTTTGAGATAAAATATTTTATAGTTCTCTATTTTTATCACTAAACTTCATAAAATAACCTTAAAATAGACAAATAACACATAAATTAATTTCTCATTTTTTTATTTTTCCATCCTTAAAATTTTTGAATTTTTTTTTCCTATTTTAACAATATGCTATTGACGTATGGTAGGGATTTCAATTGGCTTTTGGGCTCATCATATTGTTTTTAGTTTTTCATGCTTCCAAATCCACCAGGCGCCGTCCAGTGGACGGACCACCAAACCCTATCCAAAGGACGGCAACAGAACACCACACAACACAGTGAGACGCAACCGAAAGTTTCTTTCTTGCTCACAGTTGCTCAAGCCCACAGTTGCTCACAGTTGCTCACAGTTGCTCACAGTTGCTCACAGTTGCTCACAATTGGTCACAGTTGCTCACAATTGGTCACAGTTTCCCACAGTTTCCCACAGTTGGTCACAATTGGTCACAGTTTCCCACAGTTTCCCACAGTTGGTCACAGTTTCCCACAGTTGGTCACAGTTTCCCACAGTTGGTCACAGTTTCCCACAGTTGGTCACAGTTTCCCACAGTTGGTCACAGTTTCCCGCAGTTGGTCACAGTTTCCCGCAGTTGCTCACAGTTGCTCACAGTTGCTCACAGTTGCTCACAGTTGGTCACAATTGGTCACAGTTTCCCACAGTTTCCCACAGTTTCCCACAGTTTCCCACAGTTGGTCACAGTTTCCCACAGTTGGTCATAGTTTCCCGCAGTTGGTCACAGTTTCCCGCAGTTGGTCACAGTTTCCCGCAGTTGGTCACAGTTTCCCGCAGTTGCTCACAGTTGCTCACAGTTGCTCACAGTTGGTCACAATTGGTCACAGTTTCCCACAGTTTCCCACAGTTGGTCACAGTTTCCCGCAGTTGGTCACAGTTGGTCACAGTTGCTCAAGCTCATGGGCTGTGTGGCATGGGCTCATGACACAACCCGTTACGCAGGCATAGCTTCGACCATCATAGCTTCGACCATCGCTGCCCGGCTCCCCTCCCGGAGCTTCACTAGGGTGCGGCTACAGAAATTCTGTCGCTCTACACTAACTCCAATGCATTCTGGAGCGAGTGAAGGGAGTGGGACATCTCACAGAGCCTGCTTGCACTATGCACTTGTGTAGCACTGCTCTCACTTGTGGAGTTTCCGTGGTTTCACGACGTGGGTTTCCGATCAGAGGTGAGCTGAGCTGAGGAGGGTCATTGATCTTCTTGCAGTTAATTTTTTCCTTCTGTTTGAATGAGTCGTGTGTACCCTTGTTTTTTTTTTTGTGATGAATTTAGCCAGAGTTTTGAGGTTTTGTTGTTGTGTGGTTTTTTGTAGAGGCTTGGTGTTTGAATTTTTGTGTTGTGAGTGGAGAGGAGAGGGGATTGTTGTGAGTTTTGTGAGCTGCTCGCTGTTGGTGCATTGACGTGGCCGTGTTATCTCCTGCAGGCATTTTTCTTTTTTTTGAAGAGGCAGTTTTTAGGGTTTAGGGTTTAAGGGCTAGGGCTAGTGTGTTTTGTGGAGGAATCATGGGGCGGAAGAAGGAGGAGGAGGAGAGTGAACACGAAGAGAGCGACGAGGAGCAAGCGTCCAGTGACATGGACGAGAGCGGAAGTGGCAGCGAGGATGATGAGAGTGAGAGCGGGAGCGGGAGTGGTACAGATAGTGAAGAGGAAGAGTTGCAAGGGCAAGTGGCCGATGTGCCTTTTGAGGTTCTGCAGCAGGCTCGCAGTAGTGGACAAGTGACTAGTTTCTCTCGGGCGAAGAAGGAGCTGGAGACGAAGCGAGCGAATAAGAATAGGTTAGCCTGGCTGGTGCATTTCTCGTTGCTGGCGATGGTTGGTTCTGAATCTAGAGGGGTTTGTTTTTAATGAATCTGAGATGTTCGTGGGGATTGAAGTTAGCAGTTGTTTAGGATGGTTTTGGTCTTTCTGGCCTTTGAGTGACTCGTGAATTTTGCAGGCCGATGGAGATCACCAGTAAGAAACCAGTGCCGCGTTTTCGAGAGGTTATTCAGGCACCCAAACGGGTAAGCATTATATTCCTTTATGCTTTCAGCACAGTTTCTCAGATAAAGTTTCTCGATAGGTTGACGTTCAACTCTCGACGTGCTTAGGTTTAGCTTTTAGAGGATGTACGCAATGGATTAACTTTGTTTTGTGAATACTTTCAGTGTTTTGTAACTGACGTAGCTTCAGGTTTTGATAGCAATTCAATTCTTTTCACCTGAAGTGGCCAAAGCTCATCTCAGCATGCACTTGTGTCGTCCTTTTGCGATTATGGCTTCATTGTAGTTCGTTGAATTTTCACAGTCAAACTCCGGAAGATTGAGGTTGAGCTCTCTTTGTGTAAGCATGCACTGTGCTGAAGCATTACGTCTCTTGTTTTGAATGCAGGAGGTTCGAGACCCTCGATTCGAGTCGTTGTGTGGAAAATTCGATGAATCTAGGTACTGTTGTTTGTTGAGTAAGCGTTTAGAAGATGTTTCCGCTTAATTGTGTCATTTAACACCTATATCGTAGTAATTATCTCGTCTTGTTACCAGAAAGTTGGGAGGCAAACATTAGACTGACGCAGGAGGAGAGAATCAAACATTAAGTCGCTCACAGGAATGGTTTTAAGACAATGGTCTTTGTATGGTCTTACTTGGCTACGTCCCCAGCGATGTAGTAGTCTTTATACATTCAACTGCTTCTGTATTTTAGACTTATTTCAGTTTTTCTTATTTAGGTATTCATGCTATTGGAGTGCAGGTTCAAGAAATCATACAGTTTTATTTACGATGAAGAACTTCCTGCTGAGCGTCAGGTGTGTAACATGTGAAATTCGCTGTTAAATTCTACAAAGAGTCATATTTTTCTGTTCTCGTCTTATGAATCTTAAGTAACACAATGTGATTAGTTTGAAGCCGAACGGAAACATGTCTTTTTGGATTTACCTGATTTTCTGCGTTTTGAGTCGATTCTTGTTTATTCTCAGTTAGGTAACATGGTTTCCCGTCTGTGTTTCGTACAGAGGCTAAAAAAGGAGTTGGCTAAAGGTAGTGGTGATACGGAAGAGGCAAAAAAACGCCTCGAGTGGATAGTATGTTTCTGAACTCCAGTCCAACCTTGCCTTACGAACGTAGTGCAATCACTGAAGAGGAGTATTAAGGAATTCGGTTGTGTGTTATAGAAGTGTTTCTATTGGCCTTAACTAGTTTGAACAAACATCATCAATTTATGTAGTGAATTGATTATAAGTTTTGTTAATTTTTTTATTAATAATAATAATAATAATATCATCAATTTTGTAGTTGTTGTTGTGCGTTTCACCTTTCGTTACATCTTGAAATATATTTTTGGAACAGATCACTGAAGATGCTTTATGACTAGTTTAGGATGACGATTCTTTTCACGTATTGTTACTTACTGTTTAGTTGATGAACGATACAGGATAGGGAGCTGAGAGAAGAGCAGCAGCGACGAAAGCGGGCAGAGGCAGCCGCACAGCATGGGAGTAAAGAAAGAGAGGCTGTTAAGCAGGGGAAGAAACCCTTTTATCCGAAAAAATGTAAGACCTTGCTCATAATTCTATGTTGTGAAAGGATCACGTCGAAGATGTGTGACAGGTTTTCTTTCTTCTCAGTCGAGATGCTAAGAATTTGTTTTTATTGGACCAACTTTGTTCGTGTTACTAATATCTCAAATTTGCTCCTTTGATGCAGCTGAGCAAAAGAAAGAAGAGCTTGTTGAGAAGTATCAAGAGCTCAAGGTACTACTTTACCCCATTTCCTTTAGTAAAATCGTTGCCGAGTCTTTGAATTGTGCGTACTGTTGTCGTCAGACGTGTGGTCTCATGGTCGAGGGTGTGTTGTCTTGCAGGCGAGTGGAAAGCTCGACAAATTTATGGAAAAGCGGCGGAAAAAGAATTCCGCCAAGGATCATAGATTTATACCATATAGACGGCCACAAGTGTAACATTCCTCTAGCGTTCAACAACGGTACAATTCTTGTTAAGCAGATTATCATTATAATTTTCAGCAAATATTGCTAGATGAAAACAGCTTGATTTGTCATCGACTCTCTCAATTTGCTGAGACTGTCGTCTATTATTCCTCTGGATTATGACCCAGTCTGAGCTATCCACTGCTGAAATTGATATGTCGATTTTTATCATCATGATTACGAGCTTATCATGGCCTGTTTTCAGATTTTTAGGAATTCTATTCTTGAGTATCAGAATGAGTTGACGGTACGGTCGTCCGTGGGGTGATTGCCATGCTGTTACGGATCGTTGCAAATTCTGGCAACGTTGTTGTAACTCTTAGTGCTGTCTTTGGATAGGAAATCAGGTTTCATTTTCAGCTCCTACGGTGCATGGATATGTTTTATGAATTTCCGTGTTCTTGGACCCGTGTCTTTGTGATCAATTGTATACTTGCTCAGTGTCGTGAAAATGGATTGCGAGCATCTTCTAGACTTCGCGGCTTTGGGTGAGTACGTAATCTGTTCTATTTGACGATTGTGGATTTTAAGCCTGTGAATGACCTCTATTACTGACAGTCTCCGATACTTTGATCTTGATCGGTCAGGTATACCAAAGCCTGCAGTTGTAACAAACGCGATTTACGGAATTTTCTTTTTCTAATACCCTCATTCCACCTCTTATATTATCATTTTGTTCATTTGGCTATAAACGATCACATGTGTGATGCACCGTTGTTTTTTCGATTGAACATAGCTGGATGAGCAGTTCAAGACATGGATCACTTCTCGCATCACAGTAAAGCTGAAGTCAGAAAATGGACACTCCATGTGGAAGCACTTTCTTCTGTTATGAATCAGGATAGATTGTCGTGTTTGCTTTTATGACGGGTCCAGAACTGGCACTGATGTCTAACAGCGGTTTCTACTTCAACCCGCAGGTTTGCCAGAAGTGTTGTGGATTTTCGTTATTTTGAAGAAGCTGGGATTTACAAGAAATGAAGGTTCTTGCTGGCATGCTGAATGGACAGCAAGGGAAGCAGAAAATGATCTGCGATTTTATATGAAAATGCCTTTCCGAGAAACCAGGCTGAAGTGAGAAAACTCTCCCTATTAGTTGTAATTTGGACAAGGTTCTGATGACATTTGCAGACTGAGTTACGAGTATTTTGGAGACAGAGCAAACTATAGCAGTTGGTTTTGCTGCAGGTGGAGCTTAGAACTGCCTTTGACTCCAGGCATGAGTGATGAAACCTTTGTTGAGAACCGTGAGACCTCCCCGACGCAGGCATAACAACTTCCATCTGCAGAATCCACAATACTGTGTACTGTTCCGTTATGCAATTTGCTATGTTCAGTTGCATCCATGCACCTCGCCACTTAATAATGAGAACGACGGATTGGAGGTGTTGCGACTTTCGGGATAAGGTGTCGCAGAGGCAGTGAGGAAGAGGCTTGCCATGGTAGTTGTAGCTCTGATGTTACTTTTGGAATCGAACTTTTGCAGCCGTGTATACGACAGCGTATAGATGAAGCTGAGTCTCAAGGCATCACGGAGCTGGGAGGGAGAGAGCGTCGGTTGAAGATAGAAGTGGGTGTCAAGCGGCGCACGCTGTTTCCAACCCTCACAGCAATCAGCCTTGTAAGTGCTTGCGCTATCAACTGATGAGGGGATTGAGCAGCGTACCGTTAAATCCACACAACGCACCCACTACATTCCCGTGAATGTGTTATTTCCAGCTGATGCCTCCTCGCTGCAGTTTGCTAACGGATGTTTAAGAGGTCCGTTACCCTTCCTGTTAAGGACATTCATTTCCAAGTTTGCCGGTGGCTAACGTTGTGCGGTGGTTAAAAGGATGGAGCGGATTCAATGAAAGAACGGCAAAGATTTGCAGCAGGTCGAATGGGCTTGTGTCAGCGGTGAGGCTATAACACGGATATATCGGTACAGAAGTGTCCTGTGCCGTAAGTAGGCGGGCTAGATAACGGCAGATTGGAGGTGGACGGATGATACGGGAAAGGGTCAGCTTCGGCTAACTGCCAGCAGTTGTTCCAACGCTTGGAGTCCTGGGAATGTGTATCGGTACATGCTCTTAAAGCGCATTTGCAAATCTACAAGCCCACTCTTCTTCTCCCACTTCTGACCCTTTCCCCCACTTCGTCGTATTTCGAGCTGTATTCTCCACTCTTAATGAACGATTTCGTTGCAGTTTGATTAAATATCTGCAACGGTACAGCTAAGCTACTCGATACAGTGAAGTGCACCTTCACCAATCACGTCATCGGCCTTTCACTCAACAGTTCACGAGACTTGATACAGCGGGCCTCGAAAGGTCAGGGTCAGCTTTTTGGACAGGGAAACCTGTCATGGCTTAGCTTGTAGCTAGACTTTGGAGAAGAGAGTGTCGGCTAATTTGGTTCGTCCTTGTAGCTAGATGCCACTTCGTGTAGAGGAGTTCCAGTTGCCATAGCGTGGAAGTTTAATAAGATGCTTGAGGGAGCAAATTCTTGGTGCGTAGCATCGTTCTGGATGCGAAGTGGGAGGTATTCGGAATCATGAAAGCTGCATTACCTGCCTGAGTATATTAAAGAAGATTATGTATGGTGACGCTGATCCAGTCTTCAGGTCTCCACCGTTACTGCGTAATAGTCCTAAGCGAGGATCAACAGCGCCCCACGTCGGGATTTTCAGGTGATTTTAGCGCCTGCAGCTGGTATTGTTCTTACTCTTTACAGTATGCTTGAATAGCAAATTATTGGAACGTATGTTAACATTACATTAAAATCATGTTGCGGTGTGCAGGCTAGTTTTATGCAAGCAAGTGCTGGAGACCCGAAATGAAGAAAATGATATGATTGAGGTCATAAGGTGATCGTTGCTCACGTTTTCTACGACTCTAAGAGGCGCCTTTAAAAATCCTGCATGTGGAGACACGCCAGTTTACTGCAAATGAGTTCTCTCCGACAGCTAGTTATGAAGATTGACGGCAATTCATTGTCGGTGCAGGTGGGACTTATCCAGAAACCATGGTCGTCAAGGGTTTTCCGTTTACCGCAGCAGGTGGAGACTTTCAGAAATTTTGGTGTAAGTGGGCCTACTGGGTGACAGGAAGATACGCCATGACCTTGCCTTGTGCAACAGTTTGAGCTTATTTGATTAAGCTTATCAATCTTGTCATTTTTCCCTGCCTTGGAAGGCTTGGTGGCAAAGAGTGGGATGGCAAGCGATGGAGGCGCTGGATCTGTGAAGGTAGATGAAATTGCAGCGTGTCTTCACCAAGGGGAACAATCAAAAAAACAATCACCAGATCCAGTAGGTTATAACTTCCCCTCGTGCTGTACCTTCACGGAGAATCACCTGCCGCCCCACTTGCAGCAGCTTCAATATGGGCAATTTGACGACACTTTCTTTTCCCACTTTCCAGCAGCAGCTATGCATATGTTGGCATGGCAGTGGCCATCAAACCTTGGTTATGCTGCTGCACCGTGTACAATGCCGAAAGAAATGAACGAGGGTGCTCCTGGCCAGTGTAGCAACCAGGGATCAAATGTGAATTCGATTTTTGAATATGTCAATCAGCTGGGTGCCTTTTACAAACAGCTTCCAAGGCAACATTCCGAGCAAGCCCCCCAACAACATCAGTATCGGTGCCAGTATCCCCATCAGTTCATGCAAGTGACTCAGCATGGTTCAGAGGCTCACGATATGCACGCTCAGAACATGGCATATTTCAAAGACGAACAGTCGAAGTTGGTCGGCCTGCATCGGTCTGAAGTCCCTCCTCACCTACTGAACAGATCACAGGCATTAAACCCTCACTCAGTGCCTATGAATTACCTTCCCGGGGCCTCAATTTTTCAACCTCGAGTTGTCAACAATTTTGGAGCATACCCGAGCTGTGGTGATTCTGGCATGAGGCCCCCAAGTACTGGATCGCTAAGCAAAAGTGTAAATGCGCAGCCCCACCAAGGTGATGGAGGATTAGAAGAAAACTGCACTCGAGATCCTGAGAAGGCGCAATCAGGTTCTGAACAGACTCAGTTCAATTATGCATCGCCCAGTCAAAGGCTCTTTCATGCACCCAATTCAGGCGGTCCTCTAAATTCACAGGAGAGCTACTGTATGGATGAGTGTCCCCAACATCACTATCCACGTATTGCTTGCAGTTCCTTAGTGCCTGCCATGACCTGCCAGCTTGTAAATGTTGATCCTGGTGTTACAGATGGCTACGGAGCTCCGCAGTGGAATGGCTTACAGCCAGTTGCTGGTATGTGGGGTCAAGTGGGAGCGTCCTCAGGTTACCAACCTCGATGTTTACAGCAAACCCCTACACCAGCTGCCACTCAAGTCATTTCTACTCCTTTTCCACTACCTTCAGCCTCCTCCACATTGCCCGACCTATTCAACTCCTTGCGAGAGTCCAGCTCGAGCACGTCCTTACCAAGTTCCAGCTCTCCTTTCCAGCTTTCAGCCCAGAGTGCTTTCAGCTGTATGTCCTCCTACGACTCTCATTTCTTACGGCCAGTCATCCACAACACAAAGAGTAGCCCTGGTTGTCACGTCCAGTATCCGAAGCCATCCTTTTTAGCTACCACTCAACATGCTACGAGTTTGTCGGGATCCCAACCTGGCCAGTCGGTGAGCAGTGACGAAGTGATCACAAGGCGAGACGAAAGCTCCGAGAATGACCCAAAGGGCCCTTTTTCTGATGCGAGGATCAGCGCTCCTACACCAACAGAAGCTGGAACGAGGCTCGAACCGTCCGAAAGCTGTCCCGGATCTAGCTCTGGAATGAATTCAAGTTTAGCTGAGAACGTGACTGCCTCTACCAACGGTACGTTTTAAATAGCTTCATTTCTGAGGGTTGCCCAAGCTTCATCACATCGAAACTCATATCGCCCTCTCATGCCCCCTCTTTGCCTGCGCATACACCAGATGCTGTGTCCAAGGAACCCCTGGACTGTAGAATGCAAGGGCATGAACAAGTCAGGACTCCGGAGTCTGCTACGCGCGGGCCGTCAGAATCTGCAGGTGTGGTGTACTCCTCTCATCAGGGTGGTTGTTACGGAGGTGGCAGGAGCCCACCACCTGAGTTTTGTAACCTGCTTGGTCAGGATCAACATGTGTTGATGAGGAGAAACAGTCAATATGTGATTGCAAGGCATCCACTTAAAATGCCAGTTGGTGCTCTTGCACTATGTGGTCACCAAGCGCTTGATTTCCCGAATCCAACAGCGCCCTGTGTACCACCCAATGGCATTCATGAGGTACATTTAGTGCCGGTGGACAGGACCAGCGCGACTCAACGGCAACCTGGAGTGAAGGGACAATGGGGCGCTGCGGAGGATAGGGTTCTGAGTAAATTGGTTAAGCGTTATGGATCTCGGCGCTGGTCCCTTATATCGACGTTCATGGCAAGTGAGTATCGTTACTGTCTCTTCCTCACATAAATCTCGCAGTTTTGTTATCCCTGAAAGCCAATTATGACCAGTAAGCCTTACTTGTAGACCGAACAAGACATCTTGCCATGGGTGTTATGAGACGATCATCATGAGTTGATTGTTATATTCACTAACCGAGGAATATATCGCTCAAACCCTCGTTATTGGCGACATGGAATAAACAGACCGCTCCGGAAAACAATGTAGAGAACGATGGGTGAACCACTTGCAGCCGGATATACGCAAGGAGGGATGGACTACTGAGGAAGAAGAGCTTCTTGTTCACGCGCATTCAACCTTTGGGAACAGATGGTCTGCCATTGCAAAGGTATGCCTTCTTGCTCTTTTGGCATCCGCGTGGTGTTGTAGCAAATCATTGAATTGCATGGATGTATTATTTTACAGTAGCCCGAGTTGCTACCTTCGATTCCATGGCAAGGTGGACACCGATGGATATGAATTTGGTGACACTACGATTGGTGTGCTTTAGAATGGAGGTTGAACTTTGACTAGTTGGATACGTGGAAGTTGTTGTGCCTTTAGAAGGTCGGTTTGACGGATGTCGATTAATTGTAGTGTGTGGGCTAAAGTTAGAGATCTGTGTAGTTTGCTATGCTTATTAATCTTGAATCAATGTTTCGAGAGCCTTGGAGACAAAATTCTCCACTTGCACTGATGGGGGCACAGGTACCATGTTGTGTGAATTCTCATCTGAAAACATTGCGTTAGCGTAGCAGTTTACTTACAAGCATGCGTGACCTGCACACTGGCCATTATGCCTGGTAAGACACTGGAGAGCAAACTGACACAGTACTACATGTATGGTTTTGGTTGCATTTTGGATAAGTCAAGTCAGGATTAGCATTTGCTTTACTGAATGCTCTTAGTCTAGTTTAAAGGTCTTCCAGCTAATGCATGCTTATTCATTCATGTCCTAATGATTCAACAAGATTAGCAAGCGCAGTGTGTACACACTTAATCTATGGTGAACGAGGGTGCTTGTAATCTCAACCAATGCACGAACCAGCTGCCAGTAATGCAAGGCCAGGTTGGCTGCAGGCATTGTCCACTAACCAGTCGTTGCTGCATTGTTAATTTCAAGCGTAATTATTTCATACTTTTTCGTTTGCATCCTGATCGATGCAGATGCTGCCAGGAAGAACTGACAACAGCATCAAGAACCATTGGCATGCAGCGCTGCGTAAGAAGGTTCACTTTTATTCACTCCCACCTTCTCTTTACATAGCTATTACACCCACTCTTGATTGATTTTAGACCTTGAATTCCCGACCGTGCAGCTCAGAACGCATTTTATGTGGTGTGTAAAACTAAAACAGGATCGGCATGGACAGCTTCGGCCCAGTCTGCTGAGAGAATATATTCAAAAGAAGACCGCTGCTTGTGACTTGTCGACCAAAACAGTGGGACCATTGCCTGCCGTTGTGCAGACTGGTGCTGAAGTTAATACCAGTGATCTTTGTTTGACAGATCCCACACATGATAAAAAGGACGCAACAGATCAGAACATGGAAGTTGATGACACTCCAACCATCTGCTTCACCAAGGACATCCTAGACGAGGTCCACAATGAAGTTAACAAAGTCGTCGAGAATATCAACTCACATGACTCGCAGATGGCACAAGATGTTGCGACGTGATTCTGCCGAAGTATTATTATTATTTGGCTAACATTTTCACACATCAGGATAGAACGACCTCGTTTCATTTTTTCAGTTGCAATTAGACGTTGCCAACAGTAGTTTAGCTCTAGTGTGAGTCTTGTCATCTGAGCGTAAGCTTCCACTTCACCACGAAACCAAACCTCAAATCTTATCTCTTCCTCCATGTGAAGGATAATATCAATTGTACCAAAGGCGTTATGACATTTCACTCTTTGTGAAATGGGAGTTTCATTGACTTGGGTAACCGGTTTGGATTTTGTGGATCCACTTGTAACTTGTTACCAGCCATCATGTGAAACAAGCCATTGGCTGTGATCTACACAATTCAGTGAAAGTGATGTAGTAATTCAAAAGGAAGCTGTTCTCTACTACTGTGAAAGTAAGTCATACAAAATTTGAAGAAATTCTCCCATTTTGCAGGTTTCAAGTTGGCTACAGTACGGTATTTCCAACTCACAATAGTTTTACCTCCTCAGTATTGTCCTCGATTATATCTTTACCGTAGAGTACTTCATCATTTCTCGAAGGTAGAGCCCTCAAGTGTGAATCCACAGTAATTGCATGGAGGTGTTTTATAAATGTCAAGACATGGAAAACTGTGAGGTTGTCACCATTGTAATGCAAGAAATAAACCTCTTGCATCTGTATTTACCACAAGGTGGAGGGACCGATTCCCGCGCGGGTCGTATTCTTGCACTCTACTGTTTGGGGATGGGTGTCAAAAACACCCTGGTTTTAGAAAGTTTCCAAGAGTGTTCTATTTATGTCCATGCTTGGGAAAATTGAGAACTTTTGATTGGTTTTGATTGGTAGAAGCTCTCTATTTCAAGAATCCAACCTCTCATGAAAACCAAGACTCTATGAGCGGTTATTGACTACTCTAAGCCTTGGTTATTGATGGTTATTGACTACTCTAAGCCTTCAGACTTAAAAAATCATAGTAAATTATAGAAATACTCAAGTATTTTTTGCAATAGCTTTGCAGAGCATCCAAAAATTATAAAAAAATTCTTTCACAAGTTTAAGTATGCAAACCTGAAATTCAGTCGGGAATTGGTCCCACTACCTTATTTAATTAATAGTATGATTGTGCACACTTGTGTAAACTTACACCTACAGTATTGTGTGTTGAGGGATGAATGGAGTACACACAGTCTACTGGTGCTGATACAACATTTGACCCATGTAAGGTAGAGGGTTGTATTCCCGACTGAATTTCAGATTTGCATACTTAGACTTGTGAAAGATTTTTTTTAATATTTTTGGATGCTCCGCAAAGCTATTGCAAAGGCATCCCCCCAAAAAATTAAATTTTTGAGCATTTCTACAATTTTCTATGAATTTTTGAGTCTGAAGGCATAGAGTGGCCATTAACCATTCACTAGAGTCCTACATTCATGAGCGGTTGGATTCTGAAAATAGAACACTTTGGCACCCAATAAGAACCAATCATAAACTTTCAGTTTTCCCAAGTATGAACGTAATTAGAACCCTCTTGGTTACTTTCTCAAGCAAGGCTAGTTGGTTCCTGACACCCCTTCCCCAATCAGTAGGGGTCGAGATTGCAACCCGCTCGGGAATACAACCCTCTACCTTAATTTACAGTACTGTATTCTAGATATTGACTTTCCAACCTTTAGATTCATTCAGATTTTACAGCTCATTACCACATATTCAAGTTGTTACCACTTTACAACGACCATTAAGAATGTTTTTTTTTTTTTTTGGAAAATGTATGATGTTTTCTAAGAAAATGATTCAATGCAAGGACATAAGAAAGTGTTAAACTAGGGTACGGGTATTCAAAGCGGCAATGGGCCTATGTCATTTGTAACCCTAATCATGTGAGGGCTCTCCACCTTTCTCATATCTCTCATATCTCTCCACCTTACAATCAAAGAAGTAGTCAAACTTCTTTTGACCTCCAAATAGAGTAATCCTAAGTAGCTCAAGGTCTGCACGCACTCTGGATTTCCGCTTTAAGTATAGCATATGAAACTTAATTATACACCATATTTGTTTAATTATACTATTTGTCATACCTAAGGTAGGTTTTGAATTTGCAATCATCAATAAGAGGTAATTATGTTCCAAATTGTAGTAATTTCAGATTTTTTTAAGAAATTTAGAAACATAAATGAATTTCTCCTCTCCACTTTCAATAAAATATGTAAAAAAATTCTGATAACCTAGTAATGATCCTAGTACGGTCTACAGCAGTACAGTGTCCCAAACCCAGTCAACCTGTACAAAAGGAGCACATGAGGCACGATCTTCCCACAGCAACAGTGCTTTCCCTTCAACTCTCCATTATGGAACCCCATACCGTCGAAATCTTTCCGGCACGTACAGGAGCCCAAGCCTACAGCCCAAACATGTACCTATTCATTACACTCCACCCCTTCTTGCCGACACCCTTCATCAACAGAATGTACAAAATGGCTACACCTCACACTCCTATCCACCCAGTCGTAAGATCCATATCAAAGTTCCATGTACCAGACAGGTATATCATAACCCTGAGAAAGCTTTCGCAGAGCAGCGTTCGCGCAATCCATTTTAAATGTAGCCTTTTTGCACATACCACATCCTCATAACTTTCCCCTTCAAATGTAAACTGAAAGTACATTTTCACACCTGGACAGAAAGCATGAAGCTAACGAAGAAACCCTTCAGAACGAAAGCGCTCAGATGTACCAGAAAGTTACATGTTGTTCTCATATACCAGAGAAGTACATGACTCATCCTCTTGCCATGTACTACTCAAGTACATTTCGAGCTGAGGGTAGAGTTCGACTTGGCTGCGAGACGGGTGAGGAAAGTCATTCATGTCTAGAGTAAAACTGTTCCTTATCGGTACATCTAAAGTTGTTCTAAGCAGAGAGTACATGATTGCGCCGTTTAGATGTAATCCTTGATTAGATTTGGAGTTCGAGCAGAGAGCCTTGGCTGCGAGACGGGCGAGGAAAGTCGCAGCGAGCGAAGGAGCAGAAGAAGCGCTCGCGGAGGCGATCGAAGGCAATCGCGGAGACGATGGAAGGCTCGCGTCTGCGCTGAGCACAGTTCCAGGTTTCGCAGAGGTCGGGGACGGGGCGTCACGGCCGATCGGAGCTCTCACGGCGGAGCTCACGGACAGGAGCGGCGTCTACCTCTGGGATGTCGCAGTGGAGTCCGCCGGATCACGTTTCCGCGCCGTGCCGGAGCTTAGTGAGCGAGCGCTAGGGTTTGGAGCGCTCGGGTGCGCCGGGGTTTGACGACGAGGTTGATTTGCGGGGGGAGTTCTGCGATGGCGCGGCGGGGAGGTGATCGTCGCGGGATGGCGATGGCGGTGGCGGTGGTGCTGGCGGTTGTGGTGGTGTGTTTGTTTGGAGGACTGGGGGTTGATGCTACCGCTTCTAACCATAAGTACGCCGCGGGAGATTACGTGCCGCTGTACGCGAACAAAGTCGGACCGTTTCATAACCCCAGGTTAGGCGGAGATGGCTCGCTCTTGGTTGGTGTGTTTGGAGTTGTGGTAGGTTTTTGAGTGGTAATGGCCGTGGAGGATCGCTTGTAGTGGTTTATGGTCTTTTCTTGTTATTTGTTGGTTTTTGAGGGGAGGCAAGCGGCTGGACAATGCACGTAGTTGGAATGTAGTATATGGCAATTCGGCGGAGTTTGATCTTTTGTTTTGGTGAGCGGGTTATGATTGAGTTTAGATTTTGTTAGTCTGGATATTGGAACCGAGTTAGGGGTGTGTGATGGTGGCTCTTTTTTCGTATCTAGCCAGTGCAGAGTATAATTCTCAGGTGATGAATTTTGAGTGAAGCGTGTAGCCTAGGACGCAGATCGTCTTTAAAAAATTGCTGCGGAGTCAGGGCTCTGTTGTGGTTCTTTAGTTTTACTGCGTGACCTGGTAGTTAGTCTTCGTTTGTAGGAGTGTTGTGTTCTTAGGCTTGCATTGCGGTACATGGTGCTTTTTAGGAAATGTAGGTAGAATACTGTTCAGGGCGAGCTATTTTGGCTGCGGTATTCGCTGCGTGTAGATTTGTTGTAGGATGAATAAGGGTGAAGAATTTTATTGTCAAAATATGTTCTCGATCCAGTGCTACACCTCTCTATATGCTAAATTTGGTCTGTAAGGTGTGTTCAAGAAAGTGTGTACTTGCAAAGAAATGGAAACAAATTATTCTGCTTTTTTATAGAACTTGTAACGTCTTCTCAACATCTTTTCGAGGCTTGCTTGCACGGACTATCTTTTATTTCTAATATAGTTTTATGTAGATTTGAAGCTGCTAGCGATTGCGTATGAATCTATTTTCGAACATGCATCCCACTCTAGTGGGAGTAGCTTGATGGGTCACATACCCCCAAGAAATTCAATATGAAATAGGCTTTTGAGGCGTTGTTCTGTGCGTCATTACGGCTGTTTGAAGTTTCGGAAATATCTATTAGTCTTGTAAATGGAAATTTCATATTAGGCTTCGAACAAGCATTTTTGCCGCTTCTCACCTGTTTACTTAAGCTTTCAGTTTGTTAGTCGTCAGCATGCAGATAAATCCAAAACTTTTGACTCATTTGATGCTTGTGTGTGACCGAAGATGGTTGCTTAGTTCAATTTTAGATGTCAATGGTCTAGAATTAGAGTTGGTATGTTGTTTAGTTTGCTTAGTACTCTTTACTTACCACTGTTTTCTAGTTTGGCAACTTTAGAACATGGCGGTGAAGCAAGCGTTTGAAAATGATGGTGCTGTTCTGACGCACTTTTATGTAATTGCAGTGAGACATACATGTATTTTGATCTGCCTTTCTGCCATCCTAAAGGTTTGTACATTTGTCCTCTTTCACTTGCTCTTGTTGCAAAGCTGTGCATTTCATTTGTGGGCATTTACAATCTAGCGGTGGTTAGTTCTCTCCTTGATATTTTTCTTGTAGGTGATGTTTTGTTTTTAGGTGTCATCACACTGACATGCAGTAAAACTTCAAATTGCTGACATCTTCTACTTTGCAGGTCACGTCACTGAAAAGAGGGAAGCTCTTGGAGAGGTTCTAAATGGGGATCGTTTGGTGGAGGCTTTGTACGAATTGAAGTTTAAGGATAACAAGGAAATGGTCACTCTTTGTGAGAAAACGCTTACAAAGGGTGAAGTTACAAAGTTTCGAGATGCTGTGAAGAATGACTACTATTTCCAGATGTATTATGATGACTTGCCCATCTGGGGATTTGTTGGCAAGACAGAACCGACTGGAAAGGATACGAAATATTACCTTTTCACTCATGTTCATTTCGACATTCTGTATAACAAAGATCGAGTGATCGAGGTCAATATTGGTTATGATTCTCTCTCCTTTGTGGATATTACCGAAGATAAGGAGCAGGCTGTGAAGTTCACCTATTCTGCGAAATGGAAGGAAACGGACAAGTCATATGCCCAGCGCATGGAAAAGTACTCTAAATATTCATTCCTGCCCCAGTACCTTGAGATCCACTGGTTCTCAATCATCAACTCATGTGTGACCGTCCTCCTCCTCACTGGATTCCTTGCTACCATTCTGATGCGTGTACTAAAGAATGACTTCATCAAGTAAGCAATCTTGACCAGACTTTTTGTACCCTCTACAGAACATTGCCATCTTCTAGTTGATAGAATCTTCTTGTTAGCATTTTATGTAGTATTTGACACACCTGGAGATCTTATCAATACGTTTTGTGCATCATTATTAATCGGCCAGGTATTCTCGAGATGAAGAAGCTGCGGAGGAGCAAGAAGAGACAGGGTGGAAGTACATTCATGGGGATGTGTTCAGATTCCCACCGTACAAGTCTCTCTTTTGTGCTGTTCTTGGGAGTGGAACTCAGCTCCTTGCATTGTAAGGTTCCTTGCTTTTCTGTTCACGTTTCTAGGGCCACTGTAATTCTTTTCTTCTTTTCTCTTTTATGTACTGCTTCTTGAAAGTCAAATAGTCCATCAGGTCCTTTCTGTTTATTCTGGCCTCTTATCTACCGTAAGATATCATACAGCATGTATGTTTGAAGATATGTGCTCAGACAGGTCTGTATTTTGTTTCTTCCAGGGCCATTTTCATCTTCATGCTATCTTTGGTTGGGGTTTTCTACCCATACAATCGCGGATCTCTCTACACTGCGCTTGTTATCATATACGCTCTGACATCAGGAATTGCTGGGTATACAGCAGCCTCTTTCTACAAGCAATTTGAGGGAACAAACTGGGTAAGTCTACCTATCTGCGTACAAGCCAACTATCCGCTTCTGGTTCTGGCTAAGCTAAATTTGGGAATGTCCTTCCGTGTGTTGATGATAGAGAATTTACTCCCACCACTTCGGTTCAGTTGGTTTGTTTGATGCCATCATCTTGCAAATGATTGTACACGAGATCAAGAAAGTTTCGATGTATTCTATCAGCTGGTCAATTTTCGTTCAACCTTTCTGACTCTTTTTGGTGTTGTTCCTGGGGTCTCTCTGCAGGTTAGAAATATTCTCTACACTGGAGCGTTATTCTGCGGGCCTTTGTTCCTCACATTTTCTTTCTTGAATACAGTTGCTATTTTTTACAATGCTACCGCAGCCCTCCCATTCGGTACGATTGTGGTCATCATCCTGATCTGGACGATTATCACCGCTCCCCTGCTGGTCTTGGGCGGGATTGCTGGGAAAAACAGCAAGGCTGAATTTCAAGCACCTTGCAGGACAACCAAATTTCCGAGAGAAATTCCGCCTCTGCCTTGGTATCGCTCAACTGTTCCACAGATGGCTATGGCTGGGTTCTTGCCATTCAGTGCCATTTATATCGAGCTGTACTATATTTTTGCCAGTGTGTGGGGCCATAAGGTGTACACAATCTACAGCATTCTCTTCATTGTATTCATCATCCTGATCATCGTGACAGCTTTTATTACCATTGCATTGACCTACTTCCAGCTTGCTGTTGAAGACCATGAATGGTGGTGGAGGTATGAGCCTGACTCTGTTGGATTGTCGGAACACTATTTTAAAACTCTAGGTGAATTAATGATGCCATTGTAATGGATATGTACGCCTTACGGTATCTCTTTTTTGGTCTCTTTCAAGTATTCTCAAATTGTGGATGTCGGTGTGACTTTGTTTCGTGCAGAGCCGTCTTATGTGGAGGTTCAACTGGAGTCTTCATTTTCGGATACTGCTTTTACTATTATTATGCGCGGTCAGACATGAGTGGCTTTATGCAGACATCTTTCTTCTTTGGTTACATGGCCTGCATCTGCTTCGGCTTCTTCCTCATGTTGGGTAGCGTTGGATTCCGCGCCTCTTACTTGTTTGTTCGCCACATTTACCAGTCTATCAAATGCGAATGAGAGCCTTGCTGTGGCATCGGTGTTGCGGTACTTAAGTGTCTAGAGCTTGCATATTGTGATACACTTCGATGTTAATGACGAAATGCGAACGATAGTGTACTATGCCAATGCTTGACTCCGGAGAGTTAGAAGAATGGAATAAACTCATCACCATATTGGCATCTGGAGGATCGCATCGGTGGCATATATAGGGTTGTCAGTCTTGACTTTATCAGGAACTGCCTTGGCTGGTACAGAAGTTCAGAATTTTCATTGAAAGGTTTTATAGCCCTGTCTTGTTTTTTCAGACTATTTTTCCTTGTAATCAGGAGCCAAGTTGTAACACATTGCTTACTCATTTATTCTGAAACTGCCATGCGTTATATGCTCTCCTCTCTCAACATTCCTCTCTTTCATTCCTCTATCAAACTGTTTCGTGTGAAATTGTGTTGCACTTGTCAAAGATTTCTTCCTAGTCATTCTGAGTCTGAAATAGAAAGATTTAGATTTTATCCCTTCATTGTACACGTGATGTTCTCATGTGCACAAACATGTATCAACGCATTGCTCCTATACGTCAGCAACATGAAGGGATACATAAAGATAAATTCTTAGATAGCTGATTCTCACAAGCCAATTAAATTTAGATGTGGTGCTTCTTGTCGCATTTGCTCTGCTTTTTCGAATCTGATAGGCGATATTGACTATGGAATTAAAAGAATTTCAGGAAGAAATACCTGGTGGAATAACTGAAAAATGTTTGTCTCCTTGGAAAGAACTCGAAACATGTTTAAGTACCTCAATTCTCTGATGCTGCTGTGTCCTGAAAACTAAGACCTCTCAAGTGTTTAACGCACTAACCTCATGAAGCCAGTTCATACAAAGATCAATACATGGACATCGAAGAAATTAGAATGTGTGTTCACTCTCGATAGCCACTTGTTCAAGAGAGTTCGATAACAATATGGTTAAGCTTGGAGGTCAATTAGAAGGTGACCACTGTCCTTGCAAATTTTACAAAATGGCCTACACCTGATCTCAAGGGCAACTCTGATTCATCGCCCATGTCATTTCTCTCGTAATCTAGAATAATTAGAAAACTGACTCAATCATCTGTCAGAAAAAAAATTAAAAAATTGTTGCATACTTACCTCCGTAATAACTCAGTCCTTGCTACAAGCAACCCATCTGAACCGATCAAAAATGGGAAATCATCAGGCTTTTTCCGAAACACTAATCTCTTTGCCGGAGGCCACAATGCAATGGTCATGCCCATTGACAGCATCGCCACTCCGAAGCCCACGAAAAACCCTCCCAAAGCTATATTATCATGGATCCAGTCCCGAATATCTGCATCCTCTGAGCCTTGAAGGTTTGAGGTTGAATTGCATTTCCGACCGACGACAGCACCGCAGAGTCCATCGTTTCCAGGCAGGAAGAATAAAGGATTTGTGAAAGTATCAAACTGACCACCTGAAGGTATTTTCCCCTCCAGGTTGTTGTAGGAAACGTTGAAGTAGTTCAAGGATGGGATAGTCGCCAGATCGGAAGGTATAACACCGGTGAGGTTGTTGTGTGAGAGTTCCATGACTTCGAGGATTTGCAAGGCGCCGAGACCTGTAGGAATCTCTCCTTCGAGATTATTGTCCGACAAGTAGAGGTACTTCAAGGCCACCAACTGGGTGAGTGCTACAGGAATGGTGCCGGAGAGGGAGTTGTAGGAGAAGTCTAGATGTGAGACGTAATCCAGGGCGTTGTAGTCGTATGAAGCATCCTGTCCTCGGAGGTTCAGGTCGAGTAACTTGGTTGGCTTGAAAGGGGTCAGGAAAGGAATACCTGGGACTAGTACTTTTAATCCGTCCATGTGGCTGATCTCTTCGGGGATGGAGCTGGAGAAGTGGTTCTCCGAGAGTTGGAGGATGTGGAGAGTTTTCAGGTACCCCATCCATGGTGGAATGGGACCTGAAATGTTGTTCACTGCAAGGCTGAAGATGCGGAGGTAAGGCAGGTTGGTGCTGTTGATGTTCGGAGGGAGGCTGCCTGAGAGGTAATTGTGGGACAAGTCTAAGGTTTCTAGATAGAGAAGAGTGTTTCCAAGAGATGAGGGAAGAGTGCCTGTGATTCTGTTGTATGAGGCCGAGAAGAAACGGAGATAAGGGAAGTCGTTGAAGTTCACGAGATCTAGAGATCCAGATATTTGGTTGCGTTGCAAGCTGAAAACTCCGAAGAATTTGCTCCCCTTGAAGATTGGCAGGATGGATTCCAGTTTGCCTTCTAGCTTGTTGGAGGCAAGGTCAAGAGTGATTAACTGGGTGAGGTTGGCGAGGGAGGGAGGAATTTCACCGGTGAGGTTGTTGGCTGATAAGTCTAGAAGCTGGATGTTTGTCCATTCACCAACATTGTCAGGTATACTTCCTGAGAGGTTGTTGTATGAAAGAGCCGAGACGGTCACGCTCTTGTAACGCCCTGGAGTGATAGAGCCTGTGAGATGGTTGTTGTTGAGGAACAGGAATGTAAGATTGGGTAGGTTGCCTAAGGAAGTTGGTATGGAGCCAGAGAAGTCGTTGAAGGTCAGATTGAGTTGTATCAGAGATGAACAATTCCCTAGGCCTTCAGGAATCTTGCCAGACAGATGGTTGTTTCCAAAGGATAGGACTTGTAATTGGGCTAAATCTCCCAGCACAGAAGGTAATCGTCCTGTAAGGTTGTTGTCACCTAAGTATAAATTAGTCATGTTGGTGCAGTTTCGCAATTCGCCCGGAATGCTACCTGATAGTAAATTCTTGTTGAGTCTCAAGTCTTCCAAGTTGCCTAAGTTTCCCATCTGAGGGGGGATCTTGCCTGAGAGTAAATTGTCTCCTAAATACATAACTCGCAATTGAGCCAACGCGGCAAATTCTGCATGTACCGGCCCTGTAAGTCTGTTGCCACTGAGGTATAAATGAGTCAATGAAATGCAGTTCTTCAAATCAATTGGGATGTACCCTGTAAGAGAATTGTCACGAAGGTCCAGGACTTCCAGGTTTCTCATGTTGCCCAGCTCGGAGGGTATGGATTCATTCAGTTGGTTGCCTGCTAAATTCAACCATGTCAAGTTCTGCAGCAACTCGAACTCGCTTGGAATTCGACCTGCACACAACAATTCTCACGTTTACCCATTTCAGCTCCACTTCTGGACAAACTTCCCTCAATCTTCTGGAGTTCAAAAATTCACGGGAGAAGGTACAAGCAAGTAGGCCAGAGCAACTCAACCTGCATTTGCACTGATCTAACAATCCCATATACTCTCGACGCTAACCTTAGTCAAGACCTGGATAGAAAGAGTATTCCAGCACAGCGTTGTAAGCCCTTACCCGTGAATGTATTATTCTGTAAGTCGAGCACTCGAAGCTGCTTCAGCTTGGTGAGTGCAAGAGGAATATCTCCCACCAGGTTGTTGTCTGTAAGAACCAGTTGTTCCAGCAAAGAAAGCTCAGCAATCTCTTCGGGAATACCACCCCCCAGCGTATTCTTTCGCAAGTCTACAACAAGAAGCTTCTGGCAGTTCACCATCTGCTGCGGAATGGCACCGCTAAAACCATTCCAGGAGAGATCCAAGTACGACAACTCCGTCAAATTACCAATCATGGGAGAAATGCCTCCACTCAAACGCTGGTTTGTCAGGTTTAGGGTTACCACACGTAGCTCAGAGTTGCATCCCACTCCCACCCATGTCAAGCAATGCTCACCGACGTTGTTCCCCGCCACCGTCCAGTTAACCAACCTGTTCTGTGCATCTGTTCCTAGAGCTGCCTTGAAGGCAAGCAACGCCGCAACATCTTCCGCCACAGCTGTGTTATTCACACCAGCAAGCCTCCGACCGCGTGGACTGTAACCATAAGCTTCCCCTTCTGACGACCTCACCGCTGGAATTGAAGGAAACGCAACCTTATCATAACCTCGCCAAAGTCTCTCCATCACACAACGCTGCTGCCGAACTATGCTCGAACTCCGACCATTTGCAGAAGCCACATCAATCCACTTCTCCAAGCTACAAGGATGGAAAGGATCACCACCAGGCAGACTCCATTCCTCGAACGCAATGACTCTCCCCGTGCAAATGATCATCACCATCGGCAGAAACAAAAACAAAGGCCATGATACCGAAGTCGGTTCTCGAACCCAGAGATTCATTCTAGAAAAACCAGCGGTATATACACAGATCCAGCTAGCTTGATGAATCCTCCAGTCTACTCCTGTCTATGGAACCTCAACAAGAGATCAAAATCTCACAACTTGGATCAATACATGACTGATTTCAGCCATCTCTGGAGCTGCAAGCTCTGCCTGCATAGAGCAAATGCAGCAGGCAGAGAATCATGGTATTCTCATTGTGTTTGACCATCTTGTTGAAATGGGAACCTCGTACAAGCTTCATCATTTCCAGCTCTGATCTGCATGTGTGCCAAAGTCTATGTTCTAGGTCCCTACCTTCACCTGTTCCATGATACAACACCATGCATCTGGTACAGAAATGAGGAGAACTTTAGCTTCCGGTACACCAGCCTATTCCTGGGCCCATGCCTGGTTCCGCCCCGGCCAAGTGTAAGAAAATCTTGGGGAGACTATTAGATAACGTCGACAAGAATGTGCATTGACTAAACATGAAAGTCTATGACCAGAATTAGACATGCATGGAGTAGAGACTTTAGAAGATTTTAACTTGTTCATGAGATGTTGAAAAAGCATGTTATGAAATGCATTAAAATACTCTTTCTTATGCTGATGAGATCTAATTAAAAAAGAACGTGTTTTTATTAATAGTAACTATTCAATCCCTTGAATGGATGGACATGGATTGGTTTACCTTAAAGATCAGCGTGAGCAAAAGCCTGTTTGGCATTACTGCTACTAAACTGGAAGACGACTTCTGGCGTAAAGACAAGCATCAGTGAAGAATATGTTCAACAGAAAGGGTCACCAAGATTGTCCGATGCGGGCATGTTGTTTTTCTTCTTCTGCAATGAAATTCGTTCATTTTCCTCAAAAAAATAAACTAAATAAATAAAATCACCAACCTGTAGAGCGCACATTAATACTTTCTTACAAAGACAGACTCTAAGGTAGAACCACCCATTTCCGACCGGGGACCCAGAACTGATCAGTAGTCTTCTCCAATTCCAACCTTCTGTGAGATCTAAAATCTTGAGAGATCTAGAAGAAAGTATCAAGCATGATTGGTAGAAAGGGAATTATATGGAAATATTCTGGTGATCAAGTTTTGGTGTTATGGTGGTCGCTTTTAGGTGGGCCTACATATTAGTTTAAAGTTATGGGTGGTTTTCAACTTTTCACTGAAAAAATTTGTAACTATTTCAATATTGGGTGTAAAATTCCAAACTCTTTTGCATTCAAGAATAAGCTTATGTCTCCACAGGGGAAAAATCCTCATCAAATTCGTCGCCTCAAAAACACATGCTCAAACCTTAACTGGTCGGTTTTAGATGGTTCTACCTTAATTGGTCTGGAGGAGTTGGAATGAAACGAACTGGGGTTGATGGGAGAACGCTAAATGTCATGTAGTGGTGGCGGGCCCGGCCGTCGCCCGCCAGCGTGGAAGGCCACGTCGCGTGTCCCGTTTTGCCCGCGATCGCGCCGAGGTAACTTTTCCCGCGTCACGGAACACTGAGGTCTCTTCCACCCGAGACACTGGGTCGGGGCGTGACACAACGACTTGTGACACTGCCACGCTGGCACACCCCAGAACTGACCGGAAAAAAAAAACTCTGTGACGTCACGATGATGTCATTTTGTAGACCTTCGTCCCCGTTGGCGCAGAATCATTTAGGGTTTTCTGGTCTAGTGTTTCGGATTGATTGGGTTTCAGAAATTCGGACGCAATGTGGGGCATGCATCGTCGTAAGCATTTCAGTTTTGTTAGCTTAGGGTTCAGTGTGTCTGTCTTTTGCAGTTGGGTTTTGTGTTCTTTGGAGATTTATGGCACCCTTTGTCTTTAGGAGTGCAATGCGTCACATCATCGGTGCACTCAATTGCGAAATTAAATGCGCAATGACTTCAAGCTGGACCTTCGAATTAACTCCCCCCATCGAGCGCGGCGGCGACGTCTTCAGGAGGAGGCACCGTCGTGGGCGCATTATTTCAGCTGGCGCTGGTAAGAATACTTCACCCTTGAATTAGGTCGTTGTTTTTTTGCCTTCCTGCTCGTGCTTTTATCGTGTCGGAACAATGGGAGGTTCTGTTTTTGAGATTTCGAACCTCAGAGTTATCCGAAGGAGCGACGCCAACGGAGCTTCAAAGTCTCCATTCCGCTACTGGGCCATACCGAGGTGAGCAACGCATGTTTTCTTTGTAACTACTTCTACCCTTTCCTGTCCAACGCATTCTTCGTCATTGAATTTCTCCAGTCTTGCTACATCTGTCGCCACAATTCCGCCATTGCAAAGCCGTGGCTTCTCCGAGTTAGTCGCACGATTTGGCTGCAATTATAGGGTGTTTTGGGTGTGACACTACGTTAGTCACGAAAGAGTACTTACATTGTATGTTTAGGGTTTGCATTGTGGACAGTCCAGACTCTGCGATGATCTCCTAATTTCCTACACAATGTGCATACCGTTCTGTTAGTTTTAGGGATTTGGTTTAGGGTTAATTTGTCCACTCTGCGTCTAAGCGGCCTTTGCGCATTACATTCTCACCGTGCGTGTGCGGTTGTATTCTGACTGTAGAGACCAGGTTCTTTTTCGAGAGGAGGATTGGTACCTCAGAGTTGTGTTCTGTGTTGGAGGGTGCGGTTCTGTGATAGGCTGGAGAAATACATTCAGGTTCATCACTTGGGGAGACACCCGTTGTGTCTTATGTGGGGCAGACTGTAATATCTACAGACCTGAAGACATGGCCCCCGAACCAGTGACACTGAGAGTGGTATTATACGGGAAGGAATATAATGTTACTTACCCGAGCGAGGAGCGAGTGAGGGATCTGCTGGTGGAGTTCGCGACCATGTGCAAGGGGGAGAAGAAGCCGGGATCAGCTCGTAAATTCTTCGTTTGCATCCACTGCAGTTCTAATCATTTCTCCAATAAAATGATGCTAAACCGTCATAGGTTTGTCGAAGGCTGTCCACAGGCGAGGTATCCGGACGGTAGAAGTGCGCTTCTCCTCCCATATCCTGACCTCAAACAAGGAGAGGGTAAGAAGATCGAGGTCCTATCTAAGGTCGGTGTCGTTGTCGGTGGGAGAGGATCAGTCACTTGTGACTCTGTGACACTGGACTCAGCTGATCCACGGGCGGTCGTTGAGGACGCGACTGCGAAGGGCTTCAATGAAGATATAGGCGAAGAGGAGTTATTCGAGGACGACGACTACAAAGACGGAGCGCCCTCTCGTACTGGTCAGACTCCCTCAGCCACCTTACCACCCGCCGACCTGTTCTGGAAGGAAGCTCCGCCTAAGAAGACATCTGAAAAAAAGCAGGGGAAGAAGGATAAGCCAAGCAATGGTCCTGCAACCAAGCAGAAGCGAAAAGGCAGTCCTGGACCGGCCTACCCTGGGCGGAAGGATGTGACAGCAACAGATGTTGGCTCGGTAAAGAAGAAGACAGTTCAGACTGATATGGTGGCGCACATTGAGGCAGTGAAAAAATTGAAGAACGACCGCCATCCCGTGCAAGAGGTCGTAGTACTTGGAGACATTGCTGGCCAACGGATAACAAGAGCAGGGACCACCGGGCTCAAGAAGCGAAAGGCTGACCCGGAAGACGCTACTTTCCACGTCTCTGTTAGGCCACCGCCCCCGTGTAGGGTCATCGAAGAGTCGTCTGATAGACTCGATACAGCTATGGAGGTACGTACTATCTTCAAGGATCCCCTAGACAGTAAAGAGAGGGCCATATCCTTGCTTCGGGATAGGTTTAGGTTGCCGATATTTAGGGGTTCACGAGTTGTAGGTCACGTAGTTAAAAAAACTAAGACTGTGACATTTGCTGATGAGGTCCCAGCTTCTAGTATTAATGTTGACTGTAACGGGTGTACTTCGATGGCGGCTGGAATACCTGTGGGATTGAATTTCCAGGGAACTTGTAACACTGCCTTGCAATCTATGCAGTGTCACAGTCCCCTGGCGATGGATGTCAGTGACACTGTTCCCACTTGCGGGCTCAACAAGACGGATCCCACTTCGCCTGAGTTGGTGGAGGAGAGACTCCCGGCGATGGTCATAACCAAGGACGAGTGGAGAGGGAACGGGCGTCTACATGATTTCTGGGCCGACGGGAAGGGTACTCCCTTGCCATTAACTTTCCACCCTGAATTGGAGGAGCGCTTTAGGGAGAGATCCAGACTGTTATCTCAGCTAGAGAACTCACACGTGGACCGTTTTCTTCGAAATATCGGAGGAGCTGAGAAGGATTTCATCGAGCCACTTTGCCCGTCGAAGCCGATAATGCCTCCACTGTATCTCCTCCGCCAATTCGAGGGGCAGGTTACGCTGCCATGGAGTTGGCAGTGTAAAAGCGGGCAGGATTTCGTGGAACGTTGGACTACCGTTGTGAAGACAGATGACTTTAAGGATAAGTTGATGAGGTGTGCGTACTGGTGGATACGCAGAAAGGTATTTCCCTTCTAGCTAAACCTACGGTTCTGTGTCACGTTATGTATTCGGTCGTTGAATTCTGTGTCACAGTTTTGAGGAAGAGTTATTCTTGGTCCAGAGCAGTGCCACGATCTAGGGATGTGACAGACCATGCGTCTTGTAATGTGCAGGGTGACAAGGCGAACCCTCTCCCTGTCGAGATAGTAGAAGCAGTGACCTCCTCTATAGATTCCTTGGTGCAAAGCGTTGAGAATGATGTGCCGTACGAAGATCTGGAGGCGCTGAAAGTATACGTACAGTGGACATTCGACTATGCGGCATTTCAGGAGGAGTTGAAACGGTACGAGGCTGCCTTGTACGAGAGGAAAGAAGATCTGATTCGAAGAGGCAGAAACGATTTCAGAACTAAGAATGGGCGGCTAGTGGAAGAGGTGGTATGGGGGTGGTGCCCTATTTGGCGGATATGTTGCGAGGACGACGACTTATTGCGGAGGCTACCCCCCTTACCTTGGCGACATGATGGTAACCTTCCTTACGTGGGCTAACTTGAAGTTTTCATAATGATTGTTATAATTTCTGAAATGCTACATTCCTACAGTGTACGACTGATTTGTAAATGACTATGTTTTGCTACAGTGGCGGAGGCTAAAGAAGTTAGGGCCGTCCTACAATCGATACGGACTGAAAGAGAGGTGCCCGAACCTCTACTGTATGTCTTCAGAACATTATTCCGTAACGAGTACGGGCTGTACAGGCAGCTTGCATGTCCGACGTATGGATTGCATGAGGGCGTCATTCGGGGGGAATGCAAGGAACCGTGGAAGCTACAAAAGGCTCTCACTATGTTCATCTATGAAGGAGCCTACCATTACGCGAATCTGGCGTTCTCATTGGGTGATTCCTTGAGGGATACTGTCGGTAAACACATCCGTGACGTGGCAGACAGTCGAGGTGAAGATGTTATTGAAGTCGTCTTGAAGTGGATCCGGTCAGTGCAGTTGAGGGCTTTACAGGAATTTGCAGTTTGCCAGCCGCTAGAGTTCATTGGGGCGTGGGAGACAGTGGACCACGCGGACTGGTCTGAACATTTGAGGATCTGGTCGCAGACTCTCCGTATTCGGGAAGAGCACGACGCCGGGTTCGTGCCAACGGCTGATACTCCTAATTGGACCCCTAGAGTAGGTGCACTTCAGCTAAAAATTAGGAGTTTGGTGCAGGATGTAGGAGTGGCGACAGAGGTCGAAGACGACTACCACTGGAGAGTGTGCGTGACCATGGGGGGGAGAAACCAGGAGGTACCAGCAATGTCTAATCCAATGAGCAGGAACTCGACATTCATGATGGAGAAACCGCAGCCCCACGAGTCGACCACTCTCAACAGTGTGGAGCTTCATGTTGTAGGGGAGCATGTAGAACCTGTGACACTGACAGGACTCGACGGGGTGGTTCTGGACTCTGCTCCTGTCACTACGGTTTCAGTGTCACAACAGAGTGTGGTTAGTGTCACAGATGCTACAGTGGATGATAATAATCCAGAAGAGGTGCGTGGCGTTACTGGGGTTGCCGAGGATATGGGGCAGGATAGATTGGGGCCCGCAGGACAGAGTGGCCTGACGGAGGAGGGGAAGGTCGCACTTACTAAGGAGTGCGAAATTGGCAAAGTGAACGATGTACATACTCGGTGCGAGGCAGCGGAACCACAACTGGAAGCACACCATGACGCACATCCGGGGGGGTCAGACGAAAGTGTGACGGCGGATGGAACAGAGACACCCGGGGCTGAGGGGGACGTTCGATTTGAAGGCCTGAATCCGGGACATGACGAAATCGAGAATGTGACATTGGACTACTGTAGTGTCACGAAGGGGATGACCACGGACACGTTACCGGCTTTGGAGATTAAGGAGGACATACATGGTGAAGTGGTCATTAGTGATCCCTATTCGGAGGCACTACAGGATCCAGTCGCTGAAGTCGGGTTTGAGGTGGGATCTGGACTCAGCACTCAAGGCCAGTCAACACTTGGAGAAGCACCCCCACCTGTGTTCCCCGAGATGAAAGAACTAATGGCTGAACAGGAATCACCAACAACGGACTCCCTCCTCACTCTGAGCCAGTTCCAGAACACAGCACACTCGGGTCACGATATGGGATTGGCAAGCGGAACATTCTCACAGGATCCTAGCTTCGGACAATGGGTGAAGGAACCAGGTGCTGAATCGCTACAGACACCTTACAAAGGGATTTCAATTGTAACATCCGTGAGCATTGGATCAGGGTCTCTCGACGACATATCGACAGTCCGGAACTTAAGCAAGCTCTTCGAAGAAGACGGAGTCAGCGAAGGAGATCATGCCCCCGCCTTGCAGATTCTCTCACATGCAGCAGACTCCCAAGTCCCATCTGTTACCCCAGTGCCATCCTGGGGTAGTGCTCCTATGTCGCCAAAACGACTCTATGGATCAACGACAGAACCATGGCCGGACTACTCTCTTGTTCCAATCGGCGATGTAGGTGTTATGAATATCCCCCAGGCATTCAATTACCTACACATAGACAAGCTCCTCATGGTACTGCCCGGTTGTGAAGCCAAGAAAGACGGAGCAGAGGCAGTGGTATTCTTCAATGAGAAAGGGAAAGAGCTGGAGGTTAGGTTTAAAGCCATCCATGATCTCAAGCGGGTACGCACCCGCCTTGGAAATGACGTAGTAGACTTTGTTATGTCTAGGTTGTATTTCCAGTACCCTAGCATACGCCGCCACGAAATACTATTTGTTACCTCTCGTGTGAGTTCCTGTCTACAGAGCCTCATCAAAGGAAGCACTACCTTGGAGAAATGGGCGAGGACGTTCTTGCAGCCACCTACTCCTGTTCAAATCCACCAGGTGAAGGAGATCCTTGTCCCGTGGGTTGCTCACGACCATTGGTCCTTACTGGTTTTCCAATATGATAAAGTGATACACTTCGACTCTTACAAAAAGGCCGAGTGTCACCGTCCAAAGGGATTGGATGCAGAGTTCGTGAAGAGTATATGCAGGGGTTGGCAATGCTTACGAGGAGTCCAATCTTACGATGTACCAGTGGTGGAGGAAGAAGTGAGTCAGCAGCCTGGCAACTACGAATGTGGGCACCATACAGTCCGCAATGCTCTACTGTACTTGAAGGTGGTGCACCCTCATTATACTTCTATTTGCTACACGTAGTCGCTGTTTTTTCTGTTTTTGATCATGGCTCTATTTATTACTCTTGCTAACATCGACTGTACTTCAGTTCCATGCTCTTGATGCAGATGACAGAGAGGCACGCCTGAAGACGAAGTTACTGGAGCGATTCAAGGCCAAAGACATTAACATCCAGATTTTGGCATTGCTAGGCCGTGAGCTTGATGTATCTCGCCGTGATGCTCGATATAGGGCTCCCATGTGTGTTTCAGGTGAAGGGCTTCTGAAGCCAGGCGACTCAGATGAGGACGAACTCAGCTTCGAGAACGACTGACGATGAAGTACAGTCGACAACTGCCCTCAAATCATTTCAGAGCAGACTTTATTGGAAGTTCAGTACAGTTGAAGGTTAAGACAAGAGTAGTAGTGTTCCAGACTTCACAGTGTCACACAGTCATTACCTCAGAGAGTCACCCATCCCGTAGTGTCACGGGTACTGCATACTTCGACCGTGGACTTCCGATATGCAGTGGAACGATAACGATGACTCGTTTTATGAGGATTATACCGATCTAATATTGATACTGTATATGTAATTTTCTAATGCTTACCGAAAATGTTCATGGCAAGAGTCTTTCGTAGTGTCACAGTAAAGCTTCCCTTCTCATATGGTACTGTGTTATGAGGTCACTTGTGTGACACTGTGTATCACGATCATAATTATTTTAAGGGTACGAGGAGACCGTCGCCTGTTACACTACCGTTCTGACTTACTCTCCACACATCTCCGCAAATTCTTTAGCACAGTCTTCTTCTCTTTGAATATGTAGTAAAATTCTGTTTCTTCTCCACCTCCCACCCGTGAATTGTTTTTCAAAAAATAAAAGTATGTCTGCGTCCTTTCACTTTTGCTGCACCTCACATACCGAGCTGATCTTTCCTTTTGTTCACTAAGAACTACTGCCGAGAGTTTATCCGAATATGCATCCCTGAAGTTTACCATTAATCTTTTTTTAAAACTTTCTCTTCTCTTTCTGTTATCTAACACCGTTTACATTACCGTTCATATGTGTTCTTCTGAAAATTTATGGTCCACTCTCCACTTCAATAAAATATGAAGAACCTTTATCATATTACTTAAACACAATCCCTTCCCAACAATAAGAACACCCCCCCCCCCTTCTTATAGTATAGTATTTGTATTCATATAAATTCTAATCTTCGATTGTGTATATTTTGAGTATATTTTTCTCTTCCATTGAATACCCGAGTACTTACTTCCGCTTTTGTAGATCGCTTGAGGATTTCTAAATTTCCAATTCTTTACCCCCCATTACATACGAATGTTATCTACACTTAATATTTAGATTATTCGAGTTGTGGAAGAGGTCATCTTATTAAAATTCCATTTATCAATCTATCGAATATAACTAAGTTTATCCGATAGTATTATCGCGCAGTCTTGTATCTCAATCGTAATACTGTTTTAATTTCTATCAAAATTCGTCATACCTTTATACATGAACGTCATGAAGTCAATTCCCCGATTATCTTTGCACAGAAATTATAACTTTAATATTTAGGTCACTAATTTTTCTAAGAATTATTAGAGATTTAGTTCTTTCCTTCTCTACGAAGGGTAGTGTGGTTGAAATATTTCCCTACAAGCATAAAAGAATTTATGATAGGAACTAGTTTTTATTCTTGAAAAATGTGCAACCTATTTTTTTTTATAATACACGCCACGAATTGACATTACTTAGTCATCTATTCTTTAGAAGACCATTTTAATTTCCATCAAAAATCGTCTTACCTTTATAGATAAACAAATGAAGTGTATTCCCATATTATCGTTTCACAAATTTTAAAACTTTAATATATAGAAGTTAGGTCACTAACCTTTCTTAAAATTATCATAATATTAGTTATTTCCTTCTCAAGAACGGGTAGTCTGCTCGAAATATTTCGCCATGTTATAAGAAATACGTATACATTCGAACACACCCATTTAGGATTCCATTTAGTTTTTTTGGTAAAGTGGCATATTTATCTTTATGTTCTCTACATGATACAAATTTATATTGATTAGTCTTATATTCTTTAATTACTATGAATGAACAATAATTCTGTACGGTAGAATATGGAACTGCGATATCTTTTATCTGGTAAGATTCGTAGAGTCCATTGTAAATCCGTTCAGAACATCCATAGTTTAGAAACATTCCGTCTATCTTCTGTACGCATTCCGTGGCACTGAATCCCTGAACAGTGAGTCGTGGACCAAGACGTTTCAGATACCGTTTACATAAACATAGGCGTCGAACAAGGCGTGATCAACGAGAGGCGTGTGCAAATTAAGTGGGGAGGAGGGAAGAATTTCTCAAATGCGGTAGACAATGAAATCCGACATCTACGGAAATGGCAGTGTCACACTTGTATTCGAAGCGAGTCTCCAATATATGCGTGGAAATATTTCCAAACGCCTAAGCAGAAGAAGCACAGTTTGTCCTACCGGCTATATCTTAAAGTAGGAAAGGCCGGTAGACGTTTCAGTGTCACGTAGCATACAACAGAGCACCCCTGCGCTGCCTAACATAACCTGTCATCAGGGATTCCCGTTTCTACGAACTGAATGCGCTCATGTTGTGGAGCTCCTCCTCACATAGCCCCCCGTAGAATTGCTCCAGGACCCAGTTCAGTTCACCTTGGGCACCACCACCAACGTCCCCCCCTACTTCTTCAGCAGCACTGGTGCATTGACAAGCGTAGTGGACCTTCTCGTGGGATGGAGTCGTCGGTGGTTTTCCGTGGAGACGTCTCGAACCTCGAGTCCTCGCACGCTCACCCACATTCCGGAGCGCCCTACTCCCAGTACTCATCGATCGCACTCTGTGCGCCGCCGGGGAACGCGTGAAGAAAACCCATCTCTCAGCTCCTCTGAAAATCAAAAACACCGCGCAAAGAAAACAGCACGACAAGAGTAAACATAGGACCTCCTCAGAAATCTCGATTACAAGTACAAAATCGAATCGACGCATGATTCCGTTACGACCGTCGACCTCGGATGACTGAAGCGACTGTGGGTGCTGTGAAGAAAACACTACGTCCCCTCATTCGAAGTGAATGAATCACTTCTCGCATTTCTTATTATATAGAACCCTAAAGGTAGCTTACCGGTGAAGCTTTTAGTACTGCCCGTAATATATTGATGAAGACATATATTCACCCTAAAGACGTCTGACGACATGCGACTTCGGTTTCTCAAGGAAGTCTCTCCTCCTGGCCAATTTAAAACCCTGACCGTCATCTACGGGAGTAAACACGGGCGCCCCTTCCATAGGATGCAAGGCACCCACTTTTATTTCCGCCTTCATTCTTCTAATTTTTCCGAGTGTCTGATTGAACTCAGCAACAAGATGCTCCATGAGAACAGTGTCACCTTTCACCTCTTCCCCGAGCTGTATGACCTGTTGACTGAGAACCTCTTCTAAGTTCTGTGACACTGGCTTCAGAGGTGACGGGCACGCAGCTGAGTAAGGTGTCTCAATCTGAACTGTTGGTAGTGGCTGCACACGTTGGGGAGTGAGAAGCTGACGTAGTCCTCCGTTGATGTTACCAGCTAACCGTCCGCAAAAACGGGCTATGGTTCCTTCGGCAATCTCTGGGTGCATCATGATTACAACCTTAACATCGTGTTTACACATGTTGCCACGCTGCGCCCAAACACAGGTGCACATCCCCCACTCAGATCCAGGATTATGCACAGTGTATCGCAGATGCCTGTGCTCGGTGGACGTGACTAATGCAGTGTCACCTTCATGTAGTGGTAATGTCACGTCATCATCCGGAATGGCCCGGGCCTTCAGAATAGAATCGACCACTGTGTCTTGACATTTCTTGTTGTCAATAAATCCTTTCTCTTTCCGCAAATCCTTGTACCAGTAATGATCAACGACGTCTTCTGTTAATGCAGTGATACACCAGTCCACCCTTCGACCTGTCATCCTGCTTCTCTCGGATCGTAAAATTGATTTTGTGAAACCATGGTACCCTTCTATGGCCGCGTTTGTGTCCTGTCCGCAATAGGACAAGTTCCTATAACCCACTACCCACATGTGTACTTTATCAAGCCATTGAGTCTTCATGTATTCCCAGAACTCGGATTCCTGTGGGAATTTCTTCTCTAATTCCACGATCTTCAACTCCGCCCAGGACTTGCTGTCTTCTCCTGGGGGAGAAGTGCGGTCGTACATCATCATCCCCAATTCCTTCAAGATAGCGGCTCTACGGGGCAAATCTGCGATCTTGTAGCAAGCATTCTTCTGCCACGCTCGACGCACATGCCAGAGGCACAAGAAAATGGCGGTCTCGGGCCAAGTGTCGCTGTTACATTACCATTGACTGAGTTGAGTATAAACGGCCTACATACTTTACCGGACCAGAACTGTGACACTGAAAACGAGAGGACGTCAACTCAACGGGAATTATGCACATATCAGGGTAGGTTATAGACGTGGTACTCACTTGATTGCATTAATCTCTCCCTGGGCACAGTCCACTATGAATGCTGAGGGTTTCCAGTCTGGCTGCTCGGCTATCATCGTTTCGTTAAGAGAAACCATCCAGGGCTTCAAGTCTGACTCCGCACACTTGGACGTGAGAATAAAAGCCACCGGCACACCGTTGTGCCACTCATCGAAGACCATGAGTGTATACAACGGGAACTACATCAGAGAAACGAATACACCGTCAGCGTAGTACAGTTCCATGACAGTGTCACCGATTCATAAAGCACGGACAGTGAACAGTGTCACAATGTCACATTTTCGAAAAAAACTTCGATCAGTATTAATAAGAGCGAGGACAGTGTGCGGATCGGAACTGGACAACACTTAATTGAGGTGTGTAAAGAGCGTACCTTTTTATCATTAGTCCCGAATGTGGCATCAACGGAGATACCTCCACGGTGTCCATGTTGGAGCATCATCTTCTTCTGCCACGGTGTTTGTATTCCTATGGTAAATGGCATATTCTGTCCGTTTAATTCACCAGGTACTGGTACGGGTTTATGTTTGTTAGACTCTGTGTAATGGAACACCTTTTCGGGGTTTCTCTGCACCCACATTCTGACGCTCTGTGCGTCGTTCTTGTGAAGCATATATGTTTCCTGTGCGAGTTTCCCAGAGATGTTTCGAATGTCTTTCGTAGACAGTAGCAAATCCCTGGTGATGTCCCTGCCCTCAGCCTGGTACTTCTTTAACATATCCAAGTGCTTTCTCATTATCTGGCTGACGGTATCCTTTCTCCGGAGACAGTCCTCCACGAATGCGCGTATTTCCGGTGATAGATGTGCTGAGAATGCACTTCTATCCCCGACCTTCATCCCTCCATGCACTACCAAGCCGTCCGAGTTCACGTGTTTCTCCTGAATAATACAGATTTCTGAGACATGCGGTAAGTACAACAAACTTTTTACAGTGAACTGGGCCAGGCAGCCTCGCTTGATAGACCCTCCCCATTTTTTTTTTGAGTCCCTTACACCCTTTTTCCGTGGTAGTGCACCTGCAGTACAGTCACCTTTTCCAGTGCCGAGCTCGAAAGGGAGTGCCTCGTCGGGATCCACTACCTCTCCCTGACAATGTTCGGTACAACCCTGTCCTCCAGCAGTGTCACAGAGCGCAGAGAGCATCGGACCAATGTCCGCTGCCGTAGGCATCTGTGAGTCACTTGTAAGAAAGCACTCAGGCAGCAGTCGGGGCGTTTGATTCTCGAGTGCTACGTTTACCGCCGTCTTCTTCTTGGTGACTTTCCGGGCCTTTCTAGTGGTTGCAGCCTGCAATCTCGGCGGAGGAGTTGACTCGGGGGGGTCAACAATTGAGCCCACATCGTCCACTAAGACCGTGGAGGATCCGCGAAGAGAAGGCCCTCCACCTGTATTCAACAGTGCATCGCTTTCCAACTGCGCGGACAGTGACCCTAAATCACAAGAGTGATGGTCAGTGTCACCGTTTTCAAGTACTGTTTCCTTTTTTTTCCTCGACACCCGGCCTTTAGTAGGTTTACCTTGAACCCCAGTTACTGTGACACTGGTAGAGACAGCGACCACGGGCTCTCCCTGTGCGTCGGATTTCTTCTTCCTGGGACCCCGTTTCTTAACGACCTTCTGAGGTGGGACTTCGGGCTCGCATGGAATGGGGATCTCGTTCAAGTCCGGGAGCATGGTAGCACAGCATCCCACCTTCCCTCCATCTGGCTCAGCAGCTTGTACGGTACATGCTTTCTTCTTTCTCGCCCTCCGTTTCTTCGGTGACTGAACCGGATTTTCCACCGTCGAGTCCATGGCATCGCCAGTGGCAGCTGGAGTCTTTGACTTAAATCTTCGAGGGGGCTTCCTTCCCTCGGCTGCCTTCGTCCGCCTAGCTCTTGCTTTTCTAGTGGGCGCAACCAAATTCCCCTCAGCAGGTACATCGGGCTTTCGCAGCTTCTTTCTCGGCTTAGCCAGCAATTCCTCCGTGATTGGCTTAACAATTCCTGAGTAATCTTTTGGCCCATACTCGCATTTATATCTACCATAACAACACGATATGAGAATGTGAGTGGCCAATCGTTCTGTAGTGACTATGTTCTTCCTTCATTGTAATGGAAGTGACATCCTACAATTTACGTTACTGCATCAAGTGATCGGCAGTAGCCCGTGACAGTGAACCCTAAAAGCGGACATTTCAAACGGGCGAGACATCCAGCGGCCCCAGAGCACAGGGAAAACGAGTATTTCAAACACCATTTCATTAAACGAAGAAATGGCATGGCAGTCTCATGGGTGCGATTACAGATGTAAGAAAGGAACACTAAACGTACAATGGGAAGAAGTTTCATACCTGATGAAATTAAGAGCAGCTCGAGGCCCACCTTTCGACAAATTAAGTCGTCTATTCTCCTTGTTAGGCCTGAACTTGCATTGCGCCCCTTCACGTCCGCATTGCATGCCATCGACAAAGTCAACCACTCTATAAGTTGGGATGAAGCACTGCTGAACGACATGGCTCTTCTTGTGCTCTCCACGGGGAGGGCGATACTCCAACTCCCACTTCAAATCACGGGGACCAAAGACTCCCGGGGGGGGGCACTGAACCCGATCTTCAATACTCGACAATTGCTGTCTCAGTATATCGGCGTTCCCTGAGTCCACACGACCATCACCTTGACTACGGACCTTTTCCTCGCCTCCTACACTGACCTCTGGTACAGCTTCCATTGCACACGGCAAGCACACAGATCAGGCAAAACCATATTACGAAAACGGGCAAAGAAGCACATACAGACGCAATTCAAACCTCGAAAGAGACGACCTAAACCCTGAGACCTAAATTGTCCGAATGGAAGCCGTAGTGACATCGTGACTCTGTTGTACAGTCGTTTTTCATCGTGACGTCACAGAGTTTTTTTTTTCCGGTCAGTTCTAGGGTGTGCCAGCGTGGCAGTGTCACAAGTCGTTGTGTCACGCCCCGACCCAGTGTCTCGGGTGGAGGAGACCTCAGTGTTCCGTGACGCAGGAAAAGTTACCTCGGCGCGATCGCGGGCAAAACGGGACACGCGACGTGGCCTTCCACGCTGGCGGGCGACGGCCGGGCCCGCCACCACTACATGGCATTTAGCGTTCTCCGGGTTGATGAGGCATTGATCAGAGGTAGTTGTAACTTGTGATGATGAGACAGTGACGATAGCCAGGATGCACCATCTCGACCACGAGGGGAGCGCAACACAACGACCACTCCATGATCCATCTGCAGCTAAGTTAGCGAGTGATGGAGGACCGAGGTGGTGCATGCTGGAAGAGCCTGGCCAGAAGTGCCGTTATGGCGGTGGAGTGAGCCATAAAATAACTTGGCCATGGTCCTGACTCCTGACGACTCGGCGTCACTGTTCTCTCCGTGATGTCACGTTTTCCTTCCCTTGAGGATATCATTAATAAACAATACTTTGTCCTTGTGATTGCTCTTTTAATATGGTGTTCCTGCACCTATGATTTCTCATGTGATATTTCATACGTTGCCCCAAATCTGGGAATTCATGTTGGACTGTTGGGGACCTTGGGGTAGTGTACCCAAGGTTACCGGAGTACAGGAATATTCCTATATTTGCAAATTTTAGCTACGTACTTCTGGCTATATTTATACGTACTTCCAGATTATTTTATGTACTTGTAAATAACCATCATCAGAATATTCTAAATACTTTAGAAGTACAAAAAATTTGTATGTATGTGAAAAATTCCTGGAACAAATACAGCATATTCTCTGTATTCCGGTAACCATGAGTGTACCTGACCTGCTAGGGGATTTTTTTAGTTCTTCTGTGGGTAGAGCTACAGGCGCCTAGAATGTAGCCATTTAAATATGTATAGAACCATCCATTTAAACATGCCTCATTCACAAATTTATTCAAGATGAATGTGATAATTTTAATTATATGACTAGGTACTTCAATGGTGTTGTATTACTTGTACACTCAACTTGTAAATTATTCATATGATTAAAGAACCTCAAGAGTGAAAAATCATCAAATAATTCTCAATCCATGCAGCATTGCAGCCACCTATTGATTTATCTCGAAAATACCGACAATAATAATAACAAAGTACTGAGTCCTCACATTCTCACGTCTTCAAACCGGGTCTCTTTATTTCCCCCCTACGAGCGGTGCAACCAAACCACAACCGCTGGTTCGGTTGCTAGGCTCGGTGGGTTCCATTTTGCTGCCCCTCCCCGTTTTGGGGTCCTGGGGTCTTTTCTTGGTTTTTTTTTTTACACATTTGGGGCCGTAGGCCCTAAATTACCCTTGGAGGTCCTCTTGAGATCACTAGGACCCCACTCAAGGCAAATAATAGGGGCAGAGATTTGCCCCCTCCCCTACCACCCCCCGAGCCACCCCATCTGCACCGCTCGTAGGGGGGAAATAGACAGATCCCTTCAGACCAATGACACTGTTTCTTTGACACCCATTGAGCATTTTCTCATTATTCAAGCTACACTTTACAGTGGAATCAGAATACTTTATCACAATCATGTTTCATGCCAAATATTTAATAGCTCCTGCCATCTGGCAATAGGGTCCACAACATTGTGTAAGGAAAGGGGGAAAGCAACTGACATGGTTACACTGCCCACTCCTTGCTCCGCTTATAAATCCTGCAAACTACAAAGCAAACATTAATGCACATGTTAGGGCTCACCTTCTCCACTGATATGTGAGACTATACAATATACATGTTCTATTGTTACTTTACCCATAATTACAAAAAACCACCTCATTTGAAAATGTGTACAAATCCTGGGTTGCTAATAATCTGTTCCTAAAAAGACCGAAACACATGCAATGATCAACTATGGATGTTTAAAAAGCACATGGATGAGTAGCCATACTGACTCACAGCTGAGTCTCAAGTCCAAAGTCCTGACTCACTAGCTTGGGGCCACGTAAGTCAAGAACATGTGTACTTTCATGTGTATTCTGTGGACACTCGGAAGTTGTTACGTTTTGTAAATGTGGCTACCAAAGCACTTAGTTGCTTCAGTTAGAGGCTTTTGTACAAGTACAAGGCTCTTGAAAGATGGTCTGGATGCTTGAAGGAATGGTGGAGTGAATGACACCAAAGGTGGCCGTAGTTCTGAAAAATACATCCTTGTGTTGGAAGCAAGAAAAAACGAGCTCTTCTTTTTGGGATCGTCCGCTTGCTGACTTTAGTAACAGCTCTTGAAGGTACAATTTGAATTTAAGTTCCAGCCGTGTTCTTGCTCTGGGCGACTCGGTCCTCACAATTCAATTTTTCATTGTGAGATTTGTCATCGTGAGATTACTTCAAGAACTCTCGGTTTGACTGATTGGTGTTGGAAGTTGTGGCAAGGTTGTGCCTGTAACTAGTTGGGGACAATAGCCTTTGTGCTGACACTGAAGTCATGCTTTTACATGGTCACATATAGTGTACATTTTTTTCTCAAGGTTGAAGTCAAGCTATGTGCTCGGACAATCATTCAGTCAACATACTCAATTTGCTGACAAATTTTACAGTGACTTCCAGTTTACTCCTAAATATGGGTCTTAAAATATGGGAGAGAGGAGAGATAATCAAATCAAGCACCAAGTGACAGTGGCTACAAGCGTACACCATACAAGCATCTCCGGAGTATAATTTGATTTGTCAAGGCTGTAACCACATCCTTCAACAGCGATTGTAATCTGTGATAGAATCAGAATTTCGGATTCCACCCGGCAAATCCTCAGCAATAATTCATGCAGGGATAATAATCAAAAAATGGCACTCTGTACATGTTACCCTGTACACGTCTCCTAGTGGACATAATACATGTCAGCGACATTTTTCTAGAAGTGCATTGACCATGACTATAACGTAGCCAATGTAGAGCCCGAATTCCCTTGCCAATCTTGTTCTCCACTGTTAGACCCTAGTTCTCGCTCCATAATAATGTACACATGTTCGTCGGATCCTACATATATCAGAAGCAAGAGGACTCACCAATTGAAACAAAATGTCTGACGTGAACAGAAAGCTAGGTAGGTGGTGGTGGTGCATAAGCACCTAAGCCTAGGTTTTTTGCGCGCTTTACAGCTTCCAAAGGACTACAAATTCCTTGTCGATCCCTTCCGAGGCCTTGACCTTCTACAAATCCCATTTTTGACATCATACGTGAACCAAATCCCTTCGTGTGAACCTCGAATGTGCCTATTGCTGCGGACATTGTAGTTGCCACTTTCGTCTTGACTACGGTTGCTGACCTGCTGGTCGACGCTTCTCCTCTATCACTCCTGCTGAAGGTTTCAATTTCGGTGCTAACACAAGTTGAAGTTCTTAAACCCGGTACTGGTGATTCTTCTTCATTCCCAATTATTCCTGACGAAATGAACGACATCGGGTTGTTGGCGTATTTAGGGGTCCTGATTTTCTTACCCCCACTTTTCTCTGTCGAGTTTTGACCTATCAAACACGAGAATGGTACTTTGTTAGCGCATTGGTGTCACGCAAAGGTTCCAGATATTCACAACTACTATAAAATCTGCCTAGTAAATGAGCGCAACACATTGCTAAAAATATCCGCAATTCAGTACATGAGCACAATAGAGCTAGCAGACTGCATAACATGCAAGTCAAATAGGATTTATTTAGAGTTGCAACCCCATGTAAACATTTGGCAGTGGTAAACAAACTGTATACCTGATGAACTTTTCTTGGATTTCAACTTCATAAAGCCTTCACCATGCATAAGTTTTTGTTGTTTCTTGCCATTCCTCTTTGGGGTAGGCGTCTGCATGCTTATGAAAGCCTGACGAGCAGCGTTTTTAGACTTCTTGGCCATACGGCGATCCTCGCCTGTAAGTGCCCTGCTGCTATGTCCATCTGCTTGGTCAAGCATCTACATTCGACCACAATTTTATCAGTTACATTTAGTCTTTAGAAGTTAAGAAGCATCAAATCACATGCATCGAACTGGATACGGCTACAAAGTCCTCACATCCAAAAAAAGAGAAAGCTAAGGCTATACCGCGGCAAGACGATACTTGTCTGAACCTGTAGGCAGACTAGTATGTTTTGTTCTAGTCACCACAGTAAACCTGGAACACCAGCACAGAGGAGAACATATAAGTAGAGTAAAACAAACGCACAAAATGACATAAATCCACTTTGAAAAAACGTTCGTGTTTGGTCCAGGAAAATAAATCAAGTGAAATCATTCTAACCTCTTCTTGCCCGAGCCCTGGCTGCCACTTTTCAAGCGATAAATTGCTGCCATCTTGTGGATCTGCTCACAGCCAGACATTTAAAGATAATATTGTTTACCGTTCCAGAGAGTAAGAAACACCAAAATAACTGCAAGAAAGATGATCAATATCCATCTATACTAAGGATAGAGAGAAGTGTAGAACCAACGGACTGTTATTACGTCTAATTCGAGGTCTCTAGTACCTAACACATGAAGCCTCTCGATTGTTAAAACCACGATTAGGACCATCGACCACAATAGAAGACATGCTTAATTATTCTCACCTGAGCGCGGTCCCGATCTTCCATAGGAGCAAACGCGTATATATCAGTGCCACGCAAAACAATATCCTCCAATGCCTGTCCCATTAAAGCAAGCACTATATGAGATCTAGACAAATACACCATGCATGAAGAACGCCATAGCACACTATCTCACAACAATGAAACCACTCCAAAACAAAGGCTTGTTGAAAACACCTAAGTGTATATACTACATGGCCTAAGTGAACCAAGACTTCACATATGCTGAAGATTGTTTGATCATATCAATTGTATATCTTTGCGTCTACAATGTAATCCTTTGCAAGACTCCAGGAATCCAATTGCCAGATTGATCCAAGTGACGAAACAAGTATTTAGTATACACATCACAAATCAAACATTGAGCAGGTCAGAAACTGTACCGAATTAACGGCTTGCAGATCAAGCCCCCGACGTAGTGCGCGTTCTTGTCGCTTTGCAGCAATCATTTCCTTACGTTCGCGTTTCTTCTCTCCTGTGATGTTCATGCCATGTGTTTGTTAAAGCTACATTTGACAAAAAAACCAAGCCAAATACAGATCCAAAACCCTCGTCAATGAAACCTCATCTAATTCTGGTCCTATCAAGTATATTTGTTCATGTTCTCCCCAATCCAATAGCACCGCAAAGCAAATTGTGGTGTGGTTAAGGAGTTGTTACCAGGTGCCCGTTTCGACTTTTTTTTGGATTTGTTAACACTCAGTGGCCAAGCCACAGGTTCGATCGATTTCCCAATGCTTCCACTTGTCTGCTTTCCTATTCCTGGAATGTTGGGGATCTTGTCTGAAGTAGGTAAACATCCACAACAACATAAACACACAATCAATCTACAAGTTCAATTTACTTCACTGTCTAGAACCTGACCGCAAAATACAAGGATGTCTGTTTTCACAAAACAGTGAGCAGACACCTTCCACCAGATAACTTGCGGTAATTACCCACCTGGCATAAAATTTGCATCTTCCATGAGATCAAAGAGTTGGTCAAGACCATCTTCGTCTTCGGAATCTTCCTCACTATCCTGCAACTCTAACTTCTTCAGCAAAGAGGCTGTCCTTGTCTTCCGCCCACGTCTCACACCTGAATCACCAAATACCATTTTCTCCGCCATATCCTCTAGCTCGGAGTCTGAATTATTCTCGTCGTCATCATCAATGTCCATTAACTCTTTTCCTTTACTCTGTCGTTTCAAGCTCCACATTTTCTCTGCAATTATGACCAGTTCCACTATTATTATTACCGTCCTCAAGTAAAGGAACCCGGACGAAAAGGAGCTATCACCAGAGTGAACTTATCAGCAAAGAAATTAGGCAAGCAGCCATAAACAACGAAGATAGATACTTCACACTAATATAACACCACCTAAAACAAGTTAAGACCAGATTATAAAGCCTGAATGCGTATAGACCACAGCAGAATATGTACCAAGCATTTTTTGGGAAACTGATGTCTCACCAGGAGATGCGCAAGCACTATCACTTGAATCATCATTGTCACTTCCGCTAGCATCAGAACTTGTATTATCCTCATCCTCATCCTCCCAATCTTCAGAACCCATATCTTCAACTGCAACATGGTGCAATTTATTTTTTAATAACCAAGTGTCGTCCAACATCTCCTCTGCGCCCTCAACATTGGCCATATAGTCTGCAACTAAGTCGTCATCTAAATCTGAATCGCTTGAATCTACAATACTTTCTCCTGATTCGCTGAAAGAGTCCTCCAGCCACTGCCCTCTCTGGTTCACTTCAGAAGATTGCAATGATTCTTTATCCTTCGGTGTGAACCTCTTACTTCCTTTGTTCCTCCGCTTCTTCCCACTTGCATAATCAAGCTCTAAACATACATCAGATTCCTCACCCAAATCTTCACTCTCGTCGGAATAGGTGATCCCCGCTTCAGTAAACACTTTTAAACCCCCAATACTAAGGTATCCAGCATTCTTCTCTTTCACCGAAGGTATTTCGAAAGAGCTTCCTCTTCTATTCTTCTTATTCCTAGGAGTGGACCTAAAATTCTTATCATCAACCGAAGTCTTCAGATGGAGACAATTATCCTGATCAATATCAACCTTCATTGCCTCTAATGCAGCCACGTTCCTGTCTTCGTCGGAATTAAGTTCGGAATCAGCAATATTGCCTGATTTCTCTGCTTCGAACATGAGACTGGTATGGTCTGCAGACTTTTGATCCACAAATCCCAAGCCTGTAGTCCTTGTTTCTAAGTCTAGTGCATCTAAAGCCTGCAGAGCCGTCCAGAACATGTCATGTTAATTAACAAATATACAAAAGTACAGAACTGGACGCCGCCCAAATCTACTGACCGAAAAACAACAGATCAGCTGCAATAGTAAGAATGTCAAAGATCAACATGAATAAACAATGATACATGTGGATACCTCTAGAGTGCCTTTGCGATCCATGTAGACCTCGACTCGACCTTCAACGGCTGGGACAACAACCTCTCTAACACCTGAGGCTATTGCGCCCACCTCCTCAGGAAGAGGCATTTTATGCTGCATTAACAAAATCAGCTCCATTTCAACAACTGGCACCGGATATTGAGCATGCAGCAAGCTAGGTCAAGGCAAAAGCATATTGAACCCTTGTCTGCAGCAAAACATGATTGGACCCTTGTCTGAAATATTCAAACCTTCCATCGAAAGAATAATCGACGATTCGACGGTGCAGACACTCATTGTCATATTCAATGACATTGTTGCACAGTCCATACATTGATGAAACACTCCCTGCTCTAATAAACTTCTTATCATTGATGTTAAAGAAGATACTCACTGCACTGCTCGTTTCACCTCCCCTCTGCCTGTTAAACTGCGAATAATCAAAGCTAACAAAAGCGAAGGGGTTCTGTACGGGTCTCGCCACCCCGCCCCTGTTTTGAGAGCCCCGTCTACTGCTCGATGTTTGATGCCTTGAACCAGCATCAAGACCCTCAGGTGTTCTGCCCCCTCTGCCATTAGCTGTAGGGAAAAACAACACCACAGCCAAGGGATACCAACAACTAAGAAAACATCTTTCAGCACTTCTACAGTGCAAGATAACGAGTAAACTACTCAAATGGCACTGCAGACACAAAAACACCAACGGTGTCGAAATCTACTTGACCATCACTGCATCAATACAACTAACTCAATCCAAGCTGATTGCCGACTGGCAATCACAAACGAACGCCCTTCCAGAAAAATACCAAACGACAAAAACGAAACATAATAATAATTCTAATAAATTGTCCTTTCATGAACTGATCAACATCTTCCGATCGACTCTAGAACTCTGCCAGAAAAACTCCTCAAAACGAAAGCCTCCTCAGGTTAAAACCATACATTGACGTCGATCAGGTGTAGTATTCTCCCAATCACCGAGAGCTACTCCACGAACAAAGCCAGTCCCTGCGCAGACCACGCCAACAGCACATCAATTTCCAAAAACAAAAACCCTAGCTACCTTCCCACTGCTCAATCAACCAAACAAATACAAAACTTTCTCACCCTGCAGTAAACCAAGCCAATTGCAATCCAATCTCCTTCCCAGCTCATTAAAACAACAACGAAAAAATCTTCCAAAAACCTTCCAAAAATCTTCCAAAACTCCTCCCAAAATGAGAAGCTGCCGAGCAGAAAAACGAACTCCACATGGACCTACGACATTGTACTCCCACTGAAGCTCGTCCTGCCTACAAAGCCACATGCGAGAAGAAGAATTGGCCAAACCTGACGGCGTTTGCTCCCGACCTCGCCCTCCACCCGCGCCACGGCTCCTGCCTCGCCCTCGACCTCCGCTTCCCTCGCCATGCTCATGATGACCGCCATGTCTGCCTCCGCCGCGACCTCTCCCTCTCCCTCCACCCCGTCCTCGTCCTCCCATGCCGCCCCAATGCTCTCCTCCTTCTCTCTCCCCTCTCTCTCTCACTCTCACTCTCACTCACAAGTAGCTGCAAACTTCGTGACAACAACTTCGCGAAAACACTTCCATGTCCTCCGTCCTTCACAAGCTCGACCTAAACGAAGATCTAAACCCGTTACTATACTCAATCCCAACACTATGTACTTCATATGTACAGTGTAGCGCTCAGAATCTACATTTCGTTGTCGGTATTGGTTTTGGCTGCAGTGAGGGGTTTTAGTACGCGTCTGTGGGGTTGCACTAGGGACGGATGCCTTAAAGCCGTCACTAGGGGCTAAAGCGGGTGGTATTCAGAGAGAATGTACATTTGCGTTTCGTAAATCTAGAAACGATATCAAATGTTAATTTTGGGTGCTATGACGCTTTTGGGTACGTTTTTCTTTTACGGTTGTGTAAACCTGGCACTGCATCGAAAGCGGGAAATATCTACGACCGCACTAGATTTCTAATTGAGGGTAAGTGACGGGTTTTGAGTGTGTGTTACTTGTGTATCGAGGAGTTGGTCGGAAAGAGAGATGTGTAAACCCGTCACCTTAAGTAGAGGTGAAGGTATCCACGACGAGTGTACATTTTAGGTTGGGAAAGGGGTGAGAAGGATGGGAGATGTTGGTTTAGGGTGATTGGGAGATTGAAGGTTCGGTGTGGAATATGCTAATTCGGTTGATGGAGGACATGAGAGAGCCAAGTGTTGCCTTGTGTGTCAAGTCATGTGGAGTCGGTTCTAACTGCGAACTGCAGTGCTTGTTGTACCTTGCGACATGTGACATGCGTTCCACAAGAATGTGACTCCTGGAAGCTGGATGGTGTTTTGGAGGAGATACACCATCAGATAGATAAGGTAGCAGCATCCATACCCGTGACTGTTTCCATGGGCGTGACCTAGTTTTGTACTGTTCAGCGTGGCTTTAAGTCCCATGACCGGGATCTTCAAAAAAATGACGGTAATAGGTGGGTCATGTAATGAGATAATGTGTTTATGCGTGTGGAAATTAATGTCATCGATCATGGTATATATGTGATGATATTTTCATTGCATGAAAATAATTAAGTGATTCAGAAGTTGGTTTATAGAACCTTATCCGCTGGTTTAAGGGGTAATGAACGCAATTTATGATGCAGTCTTTTTGGATTTTCTCATTTGTGGAGACAGATATGGCGACCAGTATGGCGGTTACGTGAGATTCTATGCACTTTTTTATTAACATCCAGTGACGGCCTTGAAACCAAGGTCCTTGCATAAGAGGGTGAGGCAAGATCGCCTAGCCATGGAGAGTTGTAAAAGTGTATGCGGTTAGAATTTCTGTTTCGAATTTACATTGAGAGTCAATTTTCTACATACAATCATGGACTGCGGAGGAGTACAGAGGGAGTCCTACTGTGGAGGGAGGTTTCGACTGCTAGAGCCATGGGCACCGGAACTACAAACCTATGGAATTCGAGAGGAGGGTGGTTGGTCCGCATCTGAAGAAGGCTGCAATGGATCACAGGAGAGTCAGGAAAATCTCGTAGAGAGAGTTGCACGCCCTGTTGCATTACACGCAGGTGCATGGAGAAGAACCGGCACAGCAAGCGATTTATTAGGTGGGCGAAGAACCGATATTCCTGTCGGGGCAACTGCAACTGAATGGGGAGGGCGCGGGCGAGGCATTGCTGCATTACTCACGCCTACAGCAGGTACGTTGGACGCCGTGCAGAAATCCGAAGTCATGGATCACTGGTGCTTTGAAGCACCGTTAGGAATGTCGACGCAGAAGCATGTTTGAAACGATCAGCCTCTACAGTGATGCTCCGATGTCGAAATCAGCAGGTGGTGAAGGCACTCCTAGCCCATCCCGGTGGCTGCAGTAGTTCATTGACAGTCACAGATCAGTTTAGATCGCAGCAAGTTCAGAAGCTAGGAAAACGTCATTGAGTCCATGCTTAAGCTTACTGATAAGCCTTCTTGAGTGATGCTATACAAGTATCGGCAAAAAGAAACTTACACATGCAGGGTCCCGGTGTCTGCAACAGGGAATGTGACTGCAGGGTTCGGCAGTGGAAGTGCTGCACTTCGGCGGCCAGTGACTCGCGCTGCCAGCGTCGAAGCATTGGCAATCAGATCTCGGGCTGCAAATGTCCAAGAGCCCCCGGCCAACTTAACTCCAACATGCGGATTTCCACAAGGTAGCAACGGCGACGAAGAACCTGCAGTGGAGGTAAACAGCCACGGGTCACCATTCGCAATGCCAAGCGGGAGGAACAGTAGACCTCGGAAGCGAACAGGGAACTGGACCGACGCTCAGCTGCAAGCAGCAATTGCGGCTGTGGATGCTGGGAGCAAAATTTCTACTGTGGCGAGGAACTTCGACATTCCTGCGTCGTCTCTCAGGGACCACATCTACGGTAGAACTCTGCAGCGGAAAAAGGGGAGGCAAGGCGTCTTAAGTGAACAAGAAGAAACATCTTTGGTTTGCTGGATTCTTGATATGCAGGAGCATCACTAGTAGAAAAACTGTCTTTTGGGGGGGTGCTTAAATGACTCTGTGTCCCTTTTTTGTCTTCTGTGACTCCAGAAATGACTCAAGTCATTGTGGTCTGTCTTAGAAACCAACTGCAGTGTGTTGTCATGTTCTGGCAGTTTTGTCGTCGACGAGCAGTAACTTTGCTCACCAGCAAAAGTTTTTCATGGTATTTACCAAGCACCGTCGATGTACATCCCAGAAGATTTGCACTCAGAATGTTTGTATTCCCATGTTTATCTTCATGCTGACATTTCTCGTATCGGGGGTTCGACCCCACGACCTCCGAACAACAACGTTTACTCGAAGATTTCAGGTTACGTACACTGTGAGTACATTTCTGGTGCTATGATTAATGTTCGGATCCTGCACATATTCTTCTACATTACAGAATCTAAGCGTTTCAAGGATGTCGTGTTGAGGAAACGCTTGTGATTCAATCAGACTATGGCGTTGATGACTCGTTTGTGACCGTCTGCTAGTCCTTTATGTTCTCAGAAGGATAGATTTTCAAATATTTATCACATGTGACATTTTAAAGAACGTCTGTTCTCTGAAGATTGGCAGGGCCGAATCTCTATATCGGACCTGATTTTGAACTGATCGAGTTCGTAGGTCTAACTCCCATTGTACATTTCTGATGCTATCATAGCAAATCCCCATATGGACAAGTATGGTCGCATGTTCTGAATTTTATAAAAATGTAATGCTGGTTTAGTTTCGACTTCAATGAAACATCATGTTCTTTCTGCATTGATCCTAGACATATAGACATGGTACTGTTTTTGTGCTACCGTCACTGTTTTCACAAATCACTTGGCTGTACATAACAACACCGACTGCACTGTTGACTAAATAGTTCACACAGCTACGTAAAACTAGAATCATTGAGAGATCAAAGATGCAAATTTTACACGGGCATTCATTTCACTGACTACTACGTCTTCATCATGATTCGAAGAGCATCAGCGGAACACCTCCTGAAAACCCAATCCTCATTGACAATGACGCTGTGGAGGATGTTTCCAAAGATAGCGGGCCCATTCCTCCGTGGTCTTACTCGTACAAGACCTCTGATGAGTCTTGTCTCTGGATTCACTCCTACAAACCCTCCGACAATATTTGTAGTAGCCAGGGATCCAGTCCTGCGTCCACAAGCATTGCAAGCGATCCGGAGCCCAATAATTTGACACCACAGGTGCGCCGCTAACGAGATAGACAAATACTTAGGAGTAAGTCCGGGCAATGGACGAGGTGAGCACCATCTGAAAACAGAAAAGGAAATCAGACGAGATGTTAGTTTCCTTTGCATTGGCTGCAGCATATACATGACTTCGATGCTGCCTTTCTGTATAAATGTAATTACCTACTTGTTCTTGTTCTGTACTTTGAATTAGGTTTCTTTTTTCTACTGTGCGTTAGTTTTGAATTTTTCTATTATCTCCCTACTGAGACATTTATCGGACAAAACCTAGGTTTACTCCTATATCTCATTTGTATGGTTTCAGAGACCTTAGGCCTTTAATTTTATACAAACACTTCTGCGGAAAGTGTGTAACAGCGTCCTCCGTCTTTAAAACGTTTTGTTCATTTTAGCACATGTGAATAGATAACGGACAATTTCACTCTTCAATTTCACAGACTCGTAGCTAAATATATCTGCATGCTTTCACCCTATGCAGTTTTCTCAATGTTTGAAGAAGTTGCTACACATGTGTGGGATTCTGATACACTATGTACACTGTTCTTACCATGTCTAAGACATATCCATTATCGTAATTATGATCTTCTGTGGTTTTGTAATACCGAATTGGTTCTAGTCGAAGGTAGTTTTTTCGGTTCTAATTCAATGTGATTAATGCTAGGTACTTGCGAACTTCTACAGAGGAATGTAATTATATGGTTGCATTCTATGACCTTTTCAACATCAAGATGACCAAAAATTCGTCTTTAATTCTTCACTTATCGTTCTACCAGAACGTTGCCCTAGAAGTTAGTCCCGTGAATGATTCAGTGGATTCTTCGTATTCCTTTGATTTTAAACATCAAACAAATATGAAATACAAGCAGGTTAAAAAAAAGTGACACACCTCCTTTGCTCGTCATTCACTTAGCTGTTCGACACAATCTCCATTCAGTGGTACTCCTGTGGATTCCATGGCTCTGCTTCAGTGGAAACGTAATGCACTGCGGTTAGTGAGTTAGTAATGTTACCTCCTGTTGAAAATGACTTCCATTTTCCACTGGAATAGAGGATAGAAGCTCAGGAAGAGCCCAAGCATACGACAAATCGACTCAGGAAGGAAGGCAAGGGGGGAGGGCGGAGGGAAATTACAGCCCAGACCAACAGGACAATACTCAGAAATATGGCGAAGATAGAGGAAGCATCTCCAAATTCATTCAACCAGGTAACAGTGAGCAACCACATTTACAAAGTATGAGTTTCTAGGGGGGGAATAAGCCACCCCAAGTTAGTTCTCTGATAAGTAGGGTTTCGCCCTCTACGTGTTTCTATTGATAGTGTTCCGTTATAATGGCGGTATTTACACTATGCCTACCACTGGTACTTCTGGGAGCGCTGTCTCTTAAAAAAAAAGAGAGAAAAAAGAGCGAGGAAAAGAAACAGAGTGTAATGACGGCTCCCTTGTGTGGTGGTGGTGCGCGGCCTCGGGGAAATGGTATAGTGGTTGGAAGCTCCAGGGTTCTCAGTACACATGCCGGTGGTTCAGCTAGAAAGTTTGCCCAGGACTGTCTTCGCGGGTGGTGAAGGACTTCTCGGCGCTGTTCTTGCTGGACCCCCCTGAAGACGAAGAGTAATATCCGCGGTCTCGACAGATACGAACACCATCTATGCGGTATGGAGAGCCGGAAGGAACGCCCCCGCTCGAGGAGTTGGTTTCTTCTGCGGATGCGGAGCCATCGTTTGCCTCATTGGATACTGCGGATGCGGAGCCATCGTTTGCCTCATTGGATACATGATTTTCCAGGGACTCCGAGGGGTTGGAGATTGCTCTTGCTGGGGCCGTTGCAACGCACTTACAGAATGCACCCGAATCGGCGTCTCCTTCTTCTTCTTTCTCGGCGGGACCCTCTGTGGTGTCACTCAACTCGATCGGATGTAAGGCTGTGGCTCCAATGTTTCGGGCGGGAATGTACGAGTTCCGCAGATACTCAGTAAATGACAGGCCGGAGATTGCTTCCAGGGCATCGACATCCTGCGAACAAGCCTCGTCAAAATCAAATGTGTTAGTGAAACACAACAGTTTGGCCAATGCAGGAATGTCCGGATATTTCAGCCCGGTATTCGCCTGCTGAATAAACACCATGGTCAACCAGCGCAGCAACAAGGTTCGCTCACTCTCCATGATTCAAGCGGGAAGGGAAATAGAGGAGAATCAAGCAAAGAAGGAAGAGTAATCGGAAGGAAGGAACAATGCGCATCAACAACAAAGGGAAAAAGGATGATGAAGACCAATTCTCCTCAGAGATTTATGCAGAGATGGAGCGGAACTAACAAGGAAGGAAGGAAGGGACAACAGGAGCATCAAGGGGAGGGAAGTAGAATCGATGTGATTGGATTCGACAGGATTCGGAATGATTGGGAAATCCATAGTATAACACAGCCGAAATATGAGACAAGCGACTGGGGAGACAGTTTTGGCAACTCTTTTCTTCATCATGGCCATCGGATCAGGGGATTACAACAATTATGTCAGCCCCAACCATTATTACAATAGACAGCAGAAGTGAGAGCGAGGTGACACACTGTCATGAGTACAATGAAAGGTCCGACATCACAACCGGAAGATGCAGGAGATGACCGGCACACTCAGGAAGCATCACTGGGACAATGATACAGCATCAGCAAGAACAACGGCAATTTGAAGTGGATATGTCACTGACAGACAGGAGGAAACCCTAATGGAGGAAATGAAGAGATGAAGGGCTGAGTACCTATTGGTTTCTTACCTGTTTGTTTGGAGCGGCGGATCTCGGTGCTGCGCTCGGAGGTCACACGCAGGTGTGTTGCAAGGAGGCAACACACGACGACGACAAGCAACTTGCTCGGGAAGATTGTGGAAGCGTGAAAAACTTCAGACCGTCCTCGCGAGCGGGCGCTGACAGAGCGCTGCGGTGACGGAAGTGGTGCGCGGAGATGGAGAGTTCATACTAAGAAGAATGGCAAACAGTATGGCGGGGCAAACGCATGGAAGATGAAGCAGAGCGCAACGACCCCAAAACAGCAACTCCCTTCCCTTGCATTTACTTTCCTTCTCTTTATTTCTCAGTGTAGCTTTTATTTGTGCATAGGATCAGACTAGATAGGAGTACTTGATTGGTATTATTGCTAGTACCGTCAAACCTTGAAAAGTATGAACGGTTCGGGAGCATACTTTCTGGCAATACTTAGGGAATACTAACACATATCTTTTACTTTATGGATTTATCTTTTACCTTACGTACCTAAAATATATGATCTCTTACTTTATGATCTTAAAAATACATGTACCAATCTATTTGTTTCCAAAATAGATGCTAGAAACTATTGCAACAAATATAGTCACTCCAAAAATTCCACACATGTGCTAAGTTGTTTTTTTTATTCAAACAAAACATCTTTACATGCCAATCACATGCCAAAATGGAGCATTCTCCTAATCAGATGTATGAAGAGTTGTTCAAGCATTGTTAAAAGCCCTTCACATTTTGTAAAGCAAATACATTAAATAAAAAAATAAAAAAATAAAAAAGAAGGGAAAAGAAAAAACTGGATGTATTGAAGAACAGTTTCTTCAGCACCATTGAAATTCAAAATCGATGAAATTTATGGGGATAGCACACCTCTAACATGACCATAACTGTGTCATGGATCAATTGTGAATGATCCATAACATGGAGCCTAAATTCACAATGACTTGACTATGTTTTTCCTGAACTATGCACAGTACTATGATCTACAGACAAAGAAGTTTCTAAGCACATAAACGAAGGTTACCACTGTCCAAAAATGCGTGTTTCATTTCAGTGCCCTGTAATCCGCTATTGGGAGTATTCTACCATTTTGGAGACAGTCTACCAGCCAATCATGATAGACTACGTTGATAGTTGCACCTCCGGGATTGAGGAATTGCGAGAATGTAACCATGTCCTGCTCGGCCTGACCTCCTAAGCTGCACGTTTTTGAACACACTGTAAACTTCAGAAATAATATCAAACTTTGTAGAACTCTGTGTAATCAAACTCCAACGCAATTCTGTAAGGCTCAAAAGAGAAATCAGTGTCGAAAGGAAAAGTACCTGCGGATAATATTCTTTTGCGGAATCTCCTGCCCATCTCTATGGTAAACAATTATATGCGTCACCTTGTCGAAGATGTTTTCTGCTTCAGTAGCTCCGAGCAACTCAGCGGATATTAGTAGTCTTCGTAAAGTTAGAGACGCGATAGTTTGAGAATCTGGATTTCTGAAGATAAGATGACCACAGAACCCATGTCAAAAATGGTGAAGTTCAGAATATTAACCGTCTGTGACTCAAAACACTACAATAAAAAGCTGTGATGACTCAGATATTAGCATAACTTAGCAATGTATTTATTTCAACTCACATAGAGTGAATGGGTCGGTTTAGAAGGACGCGGACCCCTGTAAACCAGTTCCTGCGGAGGTGCTCTTCCTCCATTTCTTTTCCGAGGTCATCTAACTCTTGCATTAATTCCAAGCAGCCTGCTTGCAAACGCTCCCACCGCCTCAGATCAGAAAGCTTCACCTTCTTACACTTCCTCCTCCTTCTCTCTCCACCCGCAGACACCTGTGTACTAACCTCTCTCTTTTGCTTCGTGCTATTGCCTACTTCATTATTGGAATCAGGATTCTCTGGAGAGGCCTGGTTTTCCAAAGAGTTCTTCACTGGTTCTACGGACATCGTTAAAAAACGTACTCCTTGTACCTGGAAAAAAGCAAACTTCGAATCATTATGTACTATTTTGTGACTAGATTCCCGTTCAATCTACAGGTCTAGTTTCAAGTGTCTAACATTTCAACATTAATAAGTATGGATGCAGAAAATATCATTGCTCAACAACCGATCTTCTCCAATGGAGTCCTACATCTCGCAGACCATGCGTTTTACAATCAATTGTGCGTCCAACCAAACAAATGTAAATTTGTCCAGATCATGAGAACCACAAGTCTGTTTTGACATGATCATCTTCCACAACTATGCAATAGGAACTCTGAACTCGTTAAGCTAAATCACCCTGACCTTGCTGTCCGTTCCTTCGAAACAGTTATCAGAATCTCGAAGATAATGTACAATAGCTCTTCTCCTCTTCGTCTCTGCTTTGTCGAGGAGGATTTTTATACTCTCTCAGGTGACTACTCGTAGAGTCCAAAACAGCGCGAACTACCTCTTGCTGACACATGCAATGAACAGATCATTAGTCCATCAATCTTTTCATGCATGTAAAGTATGATGAACACTATGAACTAGGCGTATGTGTCAACATGGGTAGGTTATGTTGAACTACCAGTCCACTTGAGATACGAGTGAAGAAGTTTGTTAGGACTTTCTTTTCTCTTCTTGCTGGCCATGCACCAATTTTCCATTCAAAATCGTACCAGTATTCCCTCGTTTATAACAATGCCGCCACTGTAAGAACTTAGCCCAGAATCAGAGCAGAGTCAGGGGTGAATGCAAGATGGACGAGTTGGTGAACTGTGTCGAGCGCCTTCTCCACGCTGAGACAGGGACCTTTGTAGTTAGATTAGAACTTAACAACATGAGGTTCGAGCTACAATTGCTAGAGGCAGAGGAACCTATCCTCCACGAAGCATTACGGGATGCGCAGGAGGAGTATGAGAATGAGTTAGATGTTCTTGGTAACCTCCTCCAAATGTTTGCTCCAACTCGTTACAGACGTGGTGTCATTGATGTCGACAGGAGGTTGGGGAGGCAACTGGATGATGTCATCAACGCGAGGCAGGAGAAAGAGGGAGCATTCAACCGTTGGTACCGTGGACACCGTCGACTTGAGACTCTTCGACACTTGATCCGTGTTTCTGAGGCGGAGCTTGAGAGTCTTCAGGCCATCGAGCAGATTACCAGGGAGGACTGCTACCAACCGATTATAGAGTTGGCTCGGGTGTGGACAAGCAACAGACCACAAATTAGCAAACAAGGATAGATGCATAACTGTTCCTAGTTGTTGTTTCCTAGTCCTCGACAAAACTATGATTGTTTCCTCGCCATATCCAATGTCAGTAGACTTTATATGTGTCTGTTTCTTAACTAGACGGGTTGTAGGGTCATCAACGACTTCAGATTGACCTCCGACGCTATTTTACTGTCGTGTTTGCACTTTGGCTGAGATTGTGTAAACTTTGGACCTCTAAGTTTGTTTATCTCTATCAATTCCTGAACATAACATTAATGGATATCATTGAATTATAGCTACTTATTCTATTCTGTATGCACAACTTTTGCGCGCACTATGATCTGTTTAGTAAACCCAATTTAAATATTCTATTTGCATATCCTAACATGACATATGCATATTTTTTCGTGCATTGCAATTTCGGGGGAAAAAAAATACCTACTAGAGTCGTCTCGAGGACGATCAGAAATCAATGATGTATGTGGATTTAGTAACAAGCCCGCTTTCCCCCAGTCTCCATCTGCACAGATGCCTGTCAGGGGCATTAGTCGTATTTTGATATGTTAGTTTATTGAAAAACCAATACACATGCAGATCAAGGTGTGAATGAAATTAAATCATTTACAAAGCCACACAGAGACGATGACAAAACGGGATGGTCACTTACTGGAAAAGGAATAGTAGGTCGCACTTGTGTCTTTAATCTTCATCAGTCTCACAGAAGATAATGCTGCAACCGTACAACCAGAACAGACTACCAAGATAAAACAGAGCCACGCCATATCAGCAGGACACCATTCTTGCCGAAAATATATATACCTCTGCATTGGAAATAACGTCCACAGTTTGTTGGAGAAAAACACTGTCTCACACATAGTTAATTTAAGTATACTCGCACAGAAGTAGAACTCTGGGAGATCTTGATTTTTGTCTTCTACGGCAGGCACTGAAAGTCAGTGCGAGTAATATGAAACTAACTTTACTACCTCAGTTAAACAAAAACACAAATAAATTATCAGACTCTACTTTAGAAAAGAACACATTATGCATTCGTAGAGTCCCTTGTCCAGTTCCGTTTTATAACATGTAATTTTTACCCGTAGATTATATCACAGCCAACAGGAGCTCTAACACATGTAACGTTGTCACAGATTTCAGATAAAACGATACACTACGAGGATACGCACCAGACTACACCTGCAGGAGCAATGGATATTATAGAAGTAAATAATAAACTGGTGAAACAACAAAAACCATCTGCTAAAATAACATGGTACCGCTTTGTTTACGTTAAAAAACCCGGAAAATTTCTGACCTAGTTCATGTTGTCTGTTTCAATTTTAACGACATGCGGAAGTTTACAAGACACTGAATACTGGTGTTTCTCTTAAACTTTGAACATATTATTATATGTATAGTATGTAAAATCATGTTCACAATTGATTCACAATATCCGAAGGCATGTGTCTAAGTTCCATATTCTCTCAGAGTGCACTCATTGATGAAATTACGACAACTGCATTGTACATTAACATCCTCTTCAACCGCGGTTCTAATAGCTCCGATTCCATGTATCCAGAAAAAAAAGTAGAAAATTACAAGGACTTCAACTGTTAAGACTGGGAAGGAACACAATACAAAATGAAATGTTTTCAACAATCAAGTCATGTAATTGTTCAAAAAAAAACACTTGTACACTGATCCACGTTGGGAACACAAGCATTGTTGATCAAAACAACGACCCCACTTCATTTGTCCATGTGGCGAGATATGCCAAACAGCGAAAACATCCGAATCACGTTCCCTGGTACAGTAGTCGCGTGGTTGAAGTCTCCATATTCACTCTGCCAGACAGATCACAAAATATGGTCAATAATAGAATAAAGACATTGCGTGTACCACAAAACTAAGGTCGGGAACGGATTATTACTTAAGGACATACGGCGGTACTTAAGTTTTGAGGGTACTAACTGAACGAAGTAGAAACGGATCTCAACCAAGTCTACAGTCGATGACGGGGAGAGACCCATATATCCAAGGAAGGTTCCAGCAGTTCTCCCTCCGCGACGCATATGCGAGTATTGTCGGGATTTTGTAAAAGGCGTCGTAGCACGTCCAGATCCACACAAGTAAGAGCTCCTATCGGGTCCAGTCGTAGATGTCGAGAGGTAATTGGAGTATTCATTTTCCAGGACTCACCCAAAAAGCCCCAGTTGATCAAGAAAACATCCAGTTCGTATTGCGGAAAAGGTTCCCATGGAACGCCCACTTCATTTGCGAAATCAAACCTCGCCAAACGCACCGCCGCCCACTCCGCGCTGCTGTCCACAACCTCTCTCCACATCGCAGATGCAAGTCGGATGTTTTCGACTTCAAGTATTGTGCACTGTTGCCGTGGAAACAGTTCTCCTGCCATGCGCGGTGGAGCATCCCATTCGTTCTTAGGTTGGGTCATTTGCGTAAGGAGACGCGTTATGACTCCGTCGCGTATCACTGTTTCCCAAGACGCCATTCTGTAACACAATATCAATTAGATTATAACGCAGGTAAACAACGAAAGCAGATAACAACATATAACCCAAAGAGAGTTTGCTCCGAATATACCTGATACAGGGTCGCTCGATCGCAAGAGTTTCTTCCAGAGAATGTCCTAACTATCGTTGCAAGTTAAAAGAGGGAGGTATCTGATTCGGTGCAACACTAATAGCGCTCTGAGAAAAGAAACATACTACGGTGAACGAAGATCGTGCATTCTGTCGTTCTTACAGATTTCTGCGACAGTCTTGCATATGTGAACCAGTGTCTCCGCCAGCAAAACAACCTCAACAACCGTTTAGTATAATCCAAGTTCCGACAATGTTAACAATACTCATGAAGAAGCCGCAATTAGCCCCCCTTTGTGTCACTTCTGTCCTCGTTTCTACTGATTTGTAGTCTAGGCTTATCCCATTATACACGACTAATATGACTGCTGCGACATGTAGTGCTGTGTTGAGATCTTCCACAGCATAATCTGATAAAAAATATCATAGTATTGGAATAATCATTACAAACAAAGTCATCAATCTGTCTACTTTCAGAGCCACGGATTTAGAGTAATCAGCATGTCAATCATACTATGATAATAATGACGTGTACAATTAGACGGAAATCAATCATAGTTAGTTCCAGTACGAAATCATACAAACACATGAGAGAGTAGAGGCACATGATCACTTACTTGAGACAGCTTCAGAAAAGACGGTCGATGTTGTGCTATCCATGTTTCGCCACTTATAGTTCAGCAGGTTATGATCATGCACGATCAAATCACAAATTATGAAAAAATTAAACAATGTCACCCAGCAAAAGCAGGTTTAATTGGATCCAAACAAAACATCATCACATGCCGTTGTACTCAGTGAATTCAATTTCACTGGCAGTCACCTGTGTTTTACACGTCACATCCGAGTTATATAGGGCTCTTCTCATACCACTGTTCTAGTTCATTAGCCCTATTATGTAGTTAATATATAATAGACGCTCATACCTTGATTCTAAATATTATATTAATAACATTCAAAATTACCAATGTAAAATGAAGATAGAGAGATTTAATAAATGTTAACGTAATCCAAAAACAGAAGGGGGTAAATGAAGAGGATATTCACAAACACAGTGTCGCTATACATGTATCAACTGTCGGGACAGTACAATCTATTAACGATGCCGTTACGCAATGTAAAAATCTTCACCACTTAAACAATATCTATGTCCTCAACGTATATTGTATTAGTATAAAAGGAAATACTTAATTGTGAGCTATACTTCCCGAACCTATGACCTACATTTAATGGTTTTGAATTCAGTTGACAAAACAATTCATCCCAAAAATTCTGTCACTATATTCAAAGAGTATTACAAGGCTACCACTGTCCGATGTTCTGTGGCCATGGGATAAACATCTATCATTCAAATATGATTAATCCTTCATAGAACAAACCAAAGTAACCCAAAAAATTATTGAAGGTCCGATCGAACAACAAATTAGACATACATACATAGTTAACATGACCCTCCCCAATCCTCTGCACAGCAAAAAGCAAATGTTAAAATGGATGCGTTAGTGGTTTGTAATTTCACAGCATTCAAGGTAATATACACTGAATAACTCTAATATGCTGAGTCTAATAGGACAGTAGGCAATACTTCTCATCACAAACAAAATATCTTATACTGACTGTTTAAAAGTTAAAACAACCAATTGCACACAAAAATACTCAAAACAACGATTATATATTGCATCCACATCCAAAGATCTCGTCTACATGTCTGAATTTCTAGAGACCGGAAAAAAGCAATGTGCTCTCCAACACCAAAGTTTAATTTACAAAAAAACAAGTATACAAGAGTAAAAATTTAGAATGCAAGAATCCACAACTCCAAGGTGCATTAACTGTACCTTCAATGACGAATCCTTCACACGTTATCATCTTCCTTCTCCTTCCCTTTAGCAGTCGTGTCTTCTTTTTTACCATCCTTGTCATTGTTGACTTGAGGAACAGCAGCAGCTGCATCTAAGCTTGCAACCAGAGCTTCATAGTCAGCTCGTGAAGAACTCCCATACTTCTGTGTCTCAGTGTCATTGTTTGTTTTCAACTTCTTTCTGGGGTTCTCAACTACTACGTCATAATCCTGCAAACCCACCTCCGCAACCCACTTCTGAACATCTGTGACTCCTTCAATAGGTAAACCATGTGTGTATTCCCATTTTTGAAGAGGAGTATACAACGGAGGATTCTTCAAATTAATAATGCTTCTCGGATCACGATTCCCCTCGTTGGCTTCGTTCGCTTCACTGGTACTACCTTCACAACGGCTAACGTCTGTTGTTTCATTTGCTGTTGGCATTGGCCGTCCACTTTTCAACCATGCAGGGTTCTCGTACATATCGGGATCATTAATGTCGTCATCACTCAAACAGATTACCGCTGTTGGAACGTTTGCGGACTGAGCTTGTACATCATCAGCTCCAACGTCAGTTGCTTCAGTGCTAGTGAGTCCTGTGGATATAATGTCCTCGGTACTGGTGAAAGAAATGGAGTAAGATGACGGGTCGCTACTGCTCCATGGATCACGGCTGCCTCCACTGTTATCTTCTTCTTCTTCGGTGGTAGTTACATTAGTGTCCGAGTCAAAGAATACTTCGTCTGGAATTTCATCGTCGCCTTCAAAAAGGTGCTGTAATCGTTCGTCTCCAGTGACAAAATCCTCTACGCCAGACGAGTAGATCATTCCAGCGTCATCTAGCGCTTCTTCTCCTGCCAAAACTTCTTCTTCCTCTCCTGTCCCACTCGAAGCACTGAGTAGGTTCGGCAGAGTACTCCGAGAAACATGTTGCTCCCCTTCCTTTTCCTGGTCCTCATCTGTGATATTGAAGTGTTCTTCATCAGGAAGTTGTCAACGTCAGCTACGTTTTCCTCGAAATGCACAAATTTTGAGTCTGTAACTAAATTTTCAATAACAAACCTCATATAAGCAGACAATAAACAGAAAACTATACTTGTTGACAATTTACCTGACGCAGACAAGCTTGCCGTCGAGTTTGTGTCCGCTCCGCTTGAAAATGCTCCGTTTCCATTGTTTTCTTTATCCTCCGACCCTAGAATGTATTAAATAGGTTAATGCCAATTGTAAGTTTCCTGCCGGAACCAGAACAGACGGTTTATTTTTGTCTCTAAAAGAAATGAAAGGACAAAAATATACTTAATCAGCGTTACAACGACTTCATGAAAAGGAATATAAAAGTGATGCTCTTCACCTTCAGGGCTACTGACTCGAACGTGAAATGGCGATGAAGTCCAGTGTATGTTTGGGGTCGACATCTTCAAGCGAAAACACTGTTGCAAATACTTCGGATTGCTGAGCACACTTCCGTGTCGTGTGTCTGGAGCTTCTAGCACGGTAGGGGAATACTAGATCTGAACGAGAGAACAATGCTTGGAGGAAAGAAATAAAACAGTGAATGGAAACAATGTACGTCTGCCAAGACGAAGTCCACGGCAGAGGAAACTACTTCTACAATGCTCTTTCTCCATAAACCATCTCTCCACGGTCACGGGGGGTTCTTTACTGTAATGTACTTCTGATCATCAACTGCGCAATCCAGCAAGACGTCAAATCAAGTTGATAAGGAATTAGTGTGTTCCCCTCACCAATGTTGTATACATCATTATTGCTAAGTGCATAGTGATTATATTGACAGCTTACTGCCTTCAGCATCATGATACTTCTAACCTTGTCAAATCGTTATGTACATTCGTCATGAATTAGACGTACAATACTAGAAGTATTTATTCAGCAGCAACTAATCAAAGCTATTGATTGCACTTCTTCATACACATTGTAAAGTCGGAATCATTTCACTCATTGTTACATCACCGCTGGTTTCTACTATGTCTCTGAATGAAACTTTTCAATCATGTTATTGGTGATCATTATATCGCATCAAATATTAATTAGGGAAATCATAGAAGATATGTTGAAATTAAACCATGGGAGTTGTGATGTATCATTAAGACGTAAAATATTGAAGGTACTGATTAATAATTTCAATTAACCTAAAATTGTTCGATATTAACCGAAAGCCATACAATATATGCTTACAATGTGTTAACATAAATACTAATTGAGCTACCTTGATCTCAATTTAAGGCCAAATGTACTGAGAATCACGTTTTCACTTGTGTAATCGGATGTGCAAAACATACTTGAATTTAAATGAATAATTTTAGAGTTCATAGTTTCGCAGAGTCCACTTATTATTTCTACACATACTATCATGGATTTCTGGAAGAGACCATTCAAAACAACGACGATGATGTGATAACTTGTTATTGTTAGTACTAATTATCTTCATACTCCACTTATTCGTATTTTATGTTCACATTTGTGGAAAAATCCTGGACTTATCTCACAGTCTAAGAGGGTACTTGTTCATTCCTACAGCTATCAGATCAAAAAGTTTTTAAAAAGTATTTAATATGTTTTTACCTCTCTTGTTGTTATACTTTTGCATACCTACTCAAATCATGACCGCAGAGAATAGTAATTCAGGCCAAGTTTCATCTGGGCACAGCAATAATTTGAATACAAGAATACAAAATAGTCGCTGAATTCAGACCTCCCATTATCCGTCAACCCCCTAAAAATTTCAAATTCTAAAGGGATGATGTCCATTACCTCTTCTAATTCAGAGGGCTGCTTTTTCGTTTTCTTTTTTTTTTAGCCTGTACATCAGTTTGTATTCGCGGTCTTTGACGCAGTGGTCGTCTCCTTTCCTTCTCGAATCCCTGCAATGCAATGGCATTGTCGATGTCGTTCACAAGAATAGCTCCTGTCAAGTCTGGTTCTTGTGGATGCTCGCGCAGTGAATAGCTCGGCATCATTCCTGCTGTTTCAACGTTAGTTGATATAAACAAATCGTCGTCCTCCTCCATTTTTCGTCTAGAGCGTGCTTCTTTCCGAAGAACAACTTTCCAATTGGACTCGACTGGACGTGTATCGTCGTCTGAAAAGAAGACCTGCGTGCACTGGCTGGGGAAAACATAACAGTCCACTGCTTTAGAAACATTATTTCTAAAATTAACCACAAGAAATCCATCATCGTCTCGTATGTAAGTGTTTCTTCTACGAGCATCGTATCTTTTCTTCCATTGACATGAGAAAAGTGTAATCGGAGTATTTAGTTTCCCGTAGTCTAAGAGCAGTATATCTTCTAGCACCCCAACATAATCCTTTCCTGAGCCCATGGATTGCTCATTCACTTCAAAACACGCTACTCCGTAATCAACTGTATGTAATGATCTTGAGTAGTCATCATCAACGCGCCAGTGATTTCCGTAAGCCTTCATGCGCGCATATCTTTTGCACCTCAGTGAAGGTGGATTAGAAAGGAGCACCGTGTCTGACTCGTTAGGGTCGGACATATCCAAATCAGCAGAATGAACTTTGTTTTTCAACCAAAGCTCTATCGGACCAATTGCACCGCCACTGCTTTCGAACTCAGCTTCCCATTCACTGAGCGTTACCGGGCACCGGATAAACAAGTAAAGCGTCAGATCAGTACATTCTTACAAAGTCACCCAAATCAGAAATGAGATAAGTACAAACCTCCTAACATATAAAAACGTAGCCACATTATATATCTAATTTGATTAAAGCAGTGAACTAATTCAAATTGGAATAAAAAAATGCAAATTATGTTATGAAAATTGAATGACATACTATCAAGCAGGAACTATAGATGTGAATATGGTCTAAAAATTTATAAGCGGAGGTTTGAGAATACTTCACCTGTAGTATGAGGCTGTCAGAGTGGAATTGCGCAACACATACTTGTGTGCTGAGTCCCGCTCAGCACGAGTTAGAGTGATATCAACCGCAGCTCCCTCAAGAACCTCATACTCAGCGCAATCTTCGGGGTCTGCGTCCCACACCCTGCGTCTCACAACGTCATAACCATGCATATATGAAGTTGCAAATCCCATCGTCTCGTCCAGAAGATATCCGTGGGCAATTGAGGCTTCAGGCCTAGCTCGATTTTTTACGTGATTCTTCAAAGTCATCATAGTCCTTTCCACTGGATACATCCACCGAACCTGTGTGGGACCTAAGATAATTAATTCCTCCACCAAGTGAAAAGGCAAATGGGACATTATATCGAAAAATGTCAATGGGAAAGTTATCTCCATCAGACACATGGTAATAGCAACATCCTCCCGGAGATTATCTGCCTGCGCAGGGTCCCACACTTTACAACATAACCTTCGAAATATTCTGCACGCTCGCATGATAGCCATCCTAGTAGTAGGTTCCATTAAACCTCTAAGAGCCAGAGGGATAAGAGTTTGAATGAGAATGTGGTAGTCATGGGATTTTAAAGCTCCGAATTTTCTGTTCCTTATGTTGGTCCCCATGTTTTCGGAACAGTATCCTGATGGCATCTTAAGGCTCTCCAACCTACTGCAGAATATGTCAAACTCATCCGGTTTGAGCACGTAATTTGCAGCTGGTTTCAACATACGCATAGGATTATTCGGATCCTCCGTCATCCATAGATGCCTCCGAATACCTTCTCGCTGCATATCCCGCCGAACTTTCACGCTGTCCTTCTCAAATGCTCCACAGATGGTCTTCAAGACATTCTCTGCAAAATTTTTCTCACAATGCATGATATCCAAAGAATTTCGTATCTCCAAGTGCTGCAATTTCCAAACCATTGAAAAGTATCAGATTCCTAGTCAAAATATTACAATATCTGTGATTGTTAGCAACACATAGAACTTCGCATTCAGAGCACAAGAGTAACAAGATAATCATCTGTCGCGACGCTTTTTCAGCCGACATCACAGAGTGAAGATCGAAACTCCGTAACAAATGCATCCGGTAAGGGAAAATAAAAAATACAGGATTCCGTATTGAACGGTCATTTGTAACTTTGTATGCTAGCAACTATGTACTTGCTATCAAACTGAAAGCCAAATATGAACAAGATATCATCGAAGTGCAGCAAGGCTATTCGCAGAGTTAGAAACGGCCGTAGATACATACCTCCCAGTAAGGGAGCTCATAGAAAGCGCTCCACCGTTTCATGCCGTGCACCTGCGAAGGGTCTTGAACTTTCCTTTTTCTCTGCCTCTGTTCCCCCATAGAGTTTGTATTACTTCCACTCTGTCTCCTATTCGAGCAGTTTCCAGTACTCGGCCTCGATCCTTGTGCATCACTGTTGTCGACTGTTGCACGACTCACATTGTCTGTTGATAATCAGGATATCGGTATTAGACATGTATTGAATGATACTATAAATTTCAAACCCTAGAATTGAATTTAATATATGCTGGACATTGAAATAAACATGTCATATTCCGGCACCAGCCCATACGTTGTGTACAAGAGCTAAAACAAAAAGCAAAATTGGAGAAATAAATAATTAGAATAGAAATAGGAACTTACAAGCTGATACACTGTTATTATCGCGAGTGGTAGCGTTTTTGTCTAATCTCAAACTAGACCTGTACTTTCTACATCAGAGCTTATTAAATTAAATTTGTTGTGTGTGACGTTCTAATTTACAATTCCAACTACGACAAATAACACGACGCATTTGCCGTGACAAACCGGTTTGCACATTATTGACGTAGAGCATACAACAATATTTATTAATTAAGTTGGACAGGACCAATATGAAAGTACCAATAGAACAAAATTAAATAGTTGAAAAAAACAACATGGTTAAGCCTAACCTCTGCGGCGGAAGCGCGTCCTTCTCCCTTGTATGTGACTGGAAGTCCCTTGTCCAAACTCCGAAGGAGTTCCCGATAATTCTCCCTGTCCTATGCCGGCTTCTTGTTCAACTGAATGGATATTGTCTTCCTTAAATTCATCCCCAACATTAGACCGGGTGTTCTGATCAAATTCTGGCTGCGACTCTGGTGTAGCACCAGGCATACGACGTCTTCCACTCCTCGCTTTGATTCCCTGCAAGTAAGCTTGGTACTCTAGAAATGCTGCTCTCTGCTCCTCTGGTTTTTTAGCAACAGGAGGAAGCCTTGTCTCCGGATGTCCATCAAAAAGACTGTCAAAGCGTGATGATCTGATATAGTGGTCAGGTCGCACCCACCTCCGAGCATCTCGATAAGTTAATTTCTTACTTTCATAAGCGTACCTGGCTCTCAACTGGTTTCCACAAGGTGGACACGCAGCATAGCCTTGGTGGGAAGAACCAGACACTGTACCGTATCCTGGGAAATCGTGCGTCGTGTACAAGACCGCAGCTCTTAATTTAAAAGTTCGACATCCTTCTGGAGCAAGTACGTCATATGCATCCACTCCTTCCCATAGGGTTTTTAGCTCATCAATTAAAGGCCTGATCCACACGTCAAAGTGCTCAAATGGCACTTGGTATTTTCCGGGAATTAGCAAAGTTAACATGGTAAAGAATTTCTTCGTAACTAACCAAGGAGGCAGATTTAAGAGACTTACAAGTACTGGCCAGGCACTCCAGGTCGATTTATGCAATTTAAAAGGACAAATGCCGTCGCAAGCCACTTGTAAGCGTACATCTCTCGTATCTTCTCCAAAATCCTTTGTGTTGCACAAGGCTGGGTCCATGGTGTCAAGCCTCTTCCACGCCATAGAATCCGCAGGGTAACGAACCTTTCCATCGCGGCTCTGGTTCTCGCTATGCCATCTCAACAGTTTAGATAAAACTGGAATTCGGTAAAATCTTTGGAGTCGCGGAGTAACGGGAAACTGCCGCAACACTTTCAGTGGACGAGTTCTATGCAACATATCACGGTAACGCGGAGCGTCGCAACGTGGACATCTATCCAAGCTTTTCGTATTCTCCTCGTCGAAGAGAACACACCCGTTCAAACATCCGTCAATGTTTTTGAAGTCGAGCCCGAGCCTCTTTGTCAGAGTCTTAGCGTGATACATTGAAGGTGGAAGACAGTTGTTTCCCGGAAGTAAACACTTGATTGTCGCAAGAATGTCGTCAGCCGCTTTCTCTGTGATTCCCGTGTGCGTAGCAACCAAGTTAACCACCATTATAGTTGCTGCCAGTTTCGAGTGTACAGAGTCCTTATATAGCATCTGCATTGCGTCTTCGAGAGCCTTCGCATCTTTTACCCTTTCCTCTTCTAGCCGCTCACTGTTTGCATCAGGTGGTCCTGCATGGTTGTTGAACTGCTCTCTTGTTCCGTGCTCTGCCTTATCTGTGTCTACGCCACCCACTCCGTGTCCTCCATTATCCCCAGATGCAACATTGGCATCACTGGGTTCTCCATAGTCATCGTTAATACCTGTTATCCCATCCACCGTTTCCAGAGCTGCAGCAGTGATGTTGTTCAGAGTGTCTTCTGTCGTAATGAATGCGTCGACTTCTTGATAAATGTCCTGCATCATAGATCGGACTTGCACATCATTGTCCCTCTGCTCCGTATTCGAACTAGGAGGGAGAATCTTGTTTGTGAAATCCGCCTCCCACTCCTCATCAGAGGAATCAGGATCATCTGGTCCTCTCCAGGTTCTGCAGTCTGCGTATCTACCGTGCTTATAGAGATGTCTTTCTACTTCCTCTACCCGGAAAGGCAAACCGGTTCCTCTATGAAGGGTGCAGGGACATTGTATTCTGTTGAAATTGTAAAGTCTAGCTCTTTTCTTCTCTCGTATCCAGAGTTTGTCATCCCTCGCTTTAATCCTCCGCGGATCACTCAGTGGAAGCCTGGAAGACATGTCTGGCCATCGACAAACACAAGTACATTTAGGTATACTTTGGCAATCTAAAGATATAATTGAAACTGAAACTGTAATTTTTGGAACGAAATAACAGGTTGTCCCAAGGTGTAACGTAAAGTAATTTTATGGTCTTACGAAACCGAATACTGTGAGAGCATGGAGCAGGAAAAGATGTACAATCAAATCTCATAAGAGGTGTAATAAGAAGTACCTGTATCGTCATACGCAGCGCTCAATTGAACCTACACCTCGCTTCACATTCCCTTACTGAGTTTGCGTACATCCTGTAGAATCAAGCAGCAAATGAATTCAGGAATGATGTCCATTTTTTACGTGGGTATATGTCATTTTAAACACTGAAAATAAGTAAAAGACGCTGAATCTTAAAATTATAATGTCACGCCGTCTCCGTTTAACCCCATATTGTCATTGCCGGATTTAACATTGACGACTTCATGATCTTATGATAACTTCTGCTAGTTCACATCGTGGAAACATTCCTCGAAGGAAATGTGCTAAAAAAAGGCAATATAACCGAGATTTAAGACTTCGTGCTAATGACTATTAATACAACATTTCTTTTCAACCTTATGCATTGCAGCACATATAAAGATACTCTTGCGCCAGGTTTAGAAATGACTAGAGAATCAGAAATAGGATGACTGATTACCTGAATAGTCATTACAAGGCACAGTCCATCATACTTTGTGTTCATTGAGAAAAATTTAATCGAACTTGTGGAATTGAACTCACACATTCACAATTCTGTTTTAGAGTAAAGGAAGATTTACCTGATATGAATTTAAAGATTCTCTGTAAGTGAAAGTCGGCTTCTCTACGTCAGCCTCGGCTTCAGTGCTTCATGAAGATCACGTGAATGGTACATGCCTTCATGTGGATATTCGATATAAAATTTCCTCGCCGACTTGCGTGGTTGTTCAGACATACTTATTTCGAAGTCATTGTTTTTCCAAAGAACTCTGCACAGGATTGGTAAGTCAATTGCATGAATACATTGAGAAATTAATCGTGCAGAAGCACTACCCTAACCCTAATTCGCTAGCTTCCTTCAACGACACAACAGTGCGTGATCGGACCTCTGTATCGACGTGACGTCTATTCCCGATGAACAATGAATCAGCATTCAGGAGAACAAGTGAAAAGAAGTCATAAAAGTAACATGTCTCAATTGAATTGATCACTTACAGATTCACGATCGCATTCCGCGCGCAATTCCAAACGCTACATTGTCCCGCCGTAGTTCTGAACGTGATTAAACTGTTTCATACTTATTCGCCAAAGCCTTCGCGGAAATGGTGCCATCTCACTTGCATATGCGGACACTTGCTCTACCTCTCATATTAAGAATCTGTAACAAAACAAAGAAAGGAAATTTTAACACCCATTGCGAGTGTTCCAGACTCTAATGACGAGGTTGAAATCAATGAAATCACAGGATCGTCTACGCAAAGAATTCAACCCATTCAAAGAGAACTTAAATCGCGCTTGACTTCTGATTCATGAGCAATACAGGAAGAATTTGGAGACGGCGCATCATGGAAAAGGTACGTAGCATACCTGACCTTGGTTAGAGCGAACATCGTAGCAGAACTGTGTGAAAACATGCCCTTGTTAACGACTCATCCAGTGCATAACTTTCTAATTTGGAAGTATCAGTCCACTTTCACTTTTGATCAAGTCTCGCTAGAACACTACACCCGGTTAGAGTTTGCCTCTTCCTTCATAGTATCTTTCTCTCTCGCACCATAGTGCCTCGGATTCATATCTGAGCAGCCCACAACGTCTGTCGCTGCTGATTCTTGTATCCTACACGTTTGCAATCTTTTTTCATGACCGTGTTTGATTAGTACTTTGTGGAAGTAGCTCGGTTTATCGGACATTGTCAAGTATGCCTCACGGAAAAGGGATTCTGCCGAGTACCGCATGCGAAGAGATGGAAATTACAAGCAGCGAAGAGGACACGGTTCCAGAGGAAAATGAGTACGAGAAGATGAGGAGGGAGAGAATAGCGAGTAACAACATATTCTTGGAACCTGTGAAGGCTGCGGCAAAAGCTTTGTAAGTTTCTCCTAAACCTAGGTAAAACCCTACATTTTGCCTTCGATATGCCACTGGATTCTCGACACGTGTGTAAATTAACGGCTAAGATGATGACGAAGGAAAGTACAGTATTTGTGTAGCATTAATGTTCAGAATCTGGTCTTTGCGCATGTGAGTGTTCAGAGACTCCATATACGGACGCTTGAATATTTCTAAGCTACATTGACCTAGGTAGGAGTATGTTTTGCTCTTAACCTGGTACTTATATTTGGAAGGAACGCTTCCGTTTCGGAGAGTAAGAGGAAGACGAAGCGGAAAGAGGTCGCCGTTGGTGAACCTCCCAAGCGCGCGAGCAAACGTTTGTTAAGTGCAGGGAAATTTTCTCAGCATACCGAGGTAAACCCTAAGTTGACCGCACAGTTTCGAGAGACCCTCGTAGACGACGAAGAGGATTCCGATGAGTATATTCCGTCTGGTGAGTGTTTTCTACTGTGTCGTGTAAGTCAGTTTTGTCTCTACTTAGCTTTAGTTTGCTGCATGCCAAGGTACGAGTATGACCAGTGCAGAAGTGGTTGATTCTTTCTATTCTTAGGTCCACTATTTTCATTTTCTCTTCATATTTTATGGGTAGCTTTCGTTACCGTCGTAACTGTTCCGTATGAATGCCCACATGAATCTTTTGTCGCTTTGCACAATCCAATTTGCTGGGGTTTTAAAAACCCGGAAGTTAATGTATCCGCTCATACTGTTTTAACCTATTTTTGGAAAAAGTATCTGCTTGTTATCTCTATTTTTTTTTGGACATCAGTGATCAGTGGCGCACTCTATCGCAGAGTCGGAGAATAGTGAAAAATCGACGCATGACGCAAGTCACACGGTGTCGAGGGTGAAATTGGCACCTTCAAGCTGTCTTCGAAAAGGTACGCATGAAGAGAAGACACATCTAGGTCATGTTGGAAGTAACAGCCGTTTCATTTACGCAGATGGCGGTGACAATCGTCAAAGAGGGAGCGGAGGAGCATGTAGGAAAAATCTGCGAGGTATTTCATCTTTCACTCCGCCGAGAGTACAGGTTCCGATTGGCTGGAAATTGGTTCCTGTGCCTCCATCGACAAAACCTACAACTGGCAATAACTTCAAGTCGACAACCGAGGAAGTTAGTGAAGATCCGCCGTCTCAGACAGTCTGTTCCACTGGAGTGAACGTTTGTTGTGAAACTGAGGATGTAGAGGAAGATAGAGGCAACGTCGATGCTACTGTCTCGGACAATGCGCTTCAGACTGTCAGTGAGAGGAAGCGGTTACGTCGCCAAACCAAGAGAATTGAGGAAGAAGAGGGCCATCGGAGAGAGAGAGCGGGTCTAAAACCATTTGTGGTTCAGGTTAATTCGGAGGGAATTATCGACAGTGGCTGCATGGGGCATTTAAAATGGCAAGAGAACATTAGGGACTTCACACCCAGGATGTTGGATATGAGTACCGTGGTTTACGAGGATCAAAAGGAATCCTCTCGACACAAACTGAAGGAGTGCTTATTTAACAAGTTTGAGTTCATTGATAACGAAGTCACTAGTGCATCATTCGACAAAATGATAAAGACGTGGCTGCGAAAATACAGAGAGAGAGTTAAACGACTTTACGGCTCAAGGAAAGAGCCTCCTCCTAGGTTCACTGATAGGGAATGGGATGCTATGAAGAAATATTGGAATTTACCTGACACTAAGGAGAAATCTGTGAAGATGTCAGTCAGAAGGAGCAAAGCCGTGAACAATCCTAAAGTTGGTAGACAAGGCTACGCGGGAAAAGCAGCGAAGTTGGTACGTACTAGTTATTCACTCCAAAATTTGGAAATAAGTCCGATGATCTAATCTGTGCACGTGTTGTTGTATAGTCCATAGTGTTATTGCGGAATTCTTATAAGACAAACATTCTAATCAGGGTTCGGTTTTCGGAATCGTAGAGACTAGAGGGAGAAACTACACCATCTGTCACTGATGTTAATGCAGAACTCAAGTCTTCCAAGGACAACCCCAGCAGCTCTGTGAGAATCACCTAACTTGTTGATCATTGTAATTAGTTGAAGTTCCTTTATGTTTATCATCTTCGTTGTGTAGAGACTAAATTTATTATGTCCAGAGAATGGGAAGTAATGATTTTAAGTAGAGTTTGGACTGTTTACCTGGTGTTGAATGACTGCTTACCAGAGCAGGGGTAATCCACATCGTTGAAAATGACTTTATTTTGGTTCGTTGTTGGAAATGTGTGTAGTTTAAATCATGTAATTAATTGTGCTTGTCCTCGGTAATGCTGCGTAATTGTTTTAGGATGAAATGCTAATTAGTAGTATGTGTTTCTATTCATTGAACGCAGATAATGGAATCCAAAAACTCGAGTAGACTCTCAATCATGGAACGTAACCAGTGGGAGACCAATCTTCGACTGGATGAAGTGAAGAACATGTTGGCAAGCTTTATCACAAATTTTACATCAGTGGACGGAGGGAGCCACTCTTTGCTGCGAGAAGATCGCGCTTTGCATGCAGGTGAGTCATGTAAAGTGCACAAAGAATCGGAGAACCCGACTGAAAAAGCTGACGGTGTTGCAGGAAGTAGCGAGAAATGGTGGGACAAACTGGAGCAGACATCAGATGACTCAGGAGATGGAGACGGTAACGCAAACGGAGAAATGAAGAAAAAACTTGCAAATGAAACAAAGGTGAGATGGCAAGGAAGTATAGTATATGTCTGGTGGTTGATTATCGGTATATTAACTTCCATAAGTAATACATTATCAAGATTTGATGAAGCTAAACCGAATTCGTTTTTAAAAAATTAAAAGAATAAGTTTACTAACATACACAGCTGTGGTTGTTTAAATATACAGATTGTACAAGATCAGGCTTGTGCATCATCTGGTAACCCTACGTCAAGGGTAATTTTTGAATACCTTCCCCTCTGAACATTGCCAAGATTAGAACAAAAATCACCATGTTCACAATGTGGTATTTTATTGTTGGTTTCAAATTGATTTTAGACATATTTTTTTTTTTTCATTGGTATCTTTGGCTGGGAACGACGCCGTTGTTACTGTTGTTGCGGTGCATAATTGATGCTGGAGAGTACTAGTGTTGCAGAACAGACTCACCAACCGTATGGGACAAGGGCACTAAGAAGATCTGTTTGACATTAGGAAATGCTCTAACGGTACAAGGTCTCATGTAGCGACTATAACTCGACAGAGTATATTAAGAAGATAAATAACATGTTTAGTCTGAAAACAGTACAAAGAAATGGAATTTATTTATTATATATCAGTTCTGATCTTAATGTGAAATTCGTACTTGATAGTTCTCTATTTATATGTTTTAAATGACGATGTACATAAGTCTTTGCTCAAATGTTTCGATGAGTCCCCGGTGCTAAGTACTGACTGTTTGTACCTGTTCTTTGTAGGGAGATAGGTTTCAGAGATCTTCGCCAAAGTTAAACAAAGATCAAACGAATGAGGTATATGCTTTTCCAATGCTTGAATTGAATGCGACACAGAAGGTATATGACGATAAGTATTCGATTGTGACTAATATCTGTACATTTAATTTTCGTTGGTCCTTACAGGGGCAGAAACCATTCGTAGCCAATGAGAATGGCACTGAAAATGTGAGTGCTATTTTTCTAAACCAACCATACATATGTTTTTCATTTTTCATATTTTACTTATGTGTAGGATTCATGTTGATTACCCGCACAGCTGTTGAAAGTTCACATACCGGCAGTTGACAACAATCCTCATTACTTCCGAAAAACAATACACAATTGTAATTCACTTTTTTGGCACCCTTCATTTTTGCAGCTTAAAGTGGGAAGTCGCGTTTGGCTTGCGGACACCCTCGACCCCAAGCGGAGAGTTGCAAGTGGGCTTGTAATGGCAATGGGAGGAACTGGTATGTTCCACAATCGCCCAATCCCTTCTCACTATGTCCGAGTGACACTAGAGAATGTGATTGAAGATTTACCTCTCCTGGTTCCCGTAGTTGAAGCAGAGCAGGCGACACTGAGTGACGCAGTAGGTTCGAGTGTGCTGTGGTTTAAAGGCCTTACGTTTCTAGAGAGCTAAGGAGCTGCAACTTCTGTATTTAGATTTTTAGTGCAAAGGATAGTTAATAGTACGTCATCACATCCTGTCGGAATCGCATAGTATTCGTAGTGCATGATTCCGCGGATTCATGAGTGTGTTATTGGTGTGGAGCCTTCTACATGTAAATAAAGGTGCCTGACCACCGTGTTTAATTTTCATATTATGCTATTTTGCGTGAAAACGGTGACCATTGCTAATCAGTGGAAACACTGATAGAGTCTACACTATTTTATGTTTTGAATATTAATTCTCAATAATACAAATATATAGAAAGTATGCAACTAGAATCATTACACGTGGCTTTTACGGTATGGTCCGTGGTCCGATAAATATGCGCTGCTATGAAATAAACGACACATCAAACACAGTGCGTGTCGGGATCTGAATCGCTGCTTCAACAAAATCTCCTGTCATTAAAACTCTGACTAGGTATGTTTTCATAGATTTTTAATTATTATCCATAGATTGAGACAATTGAACATCACTCTGTAATCGTAGATGTGTATCTTGATTTCATTGAGTTTGAAATACAAACTTTGGGTACAGACTGCCGGAAAATCTACGTAGTTAATTTGTAGATTGTGGACTGGTTCACGAAGAGATGCACATTCACGACAGTAGAGATTCGACAACTGGTACTGCCTCCGATTTCCCAGTTTACCTCGTGGGGTAAAATGGCACAAATGACACAGAATCTTGAATGACAGGTTACTATTGACATGGAGACCCCATGTCCTTTTTTGCACCATCTTGTTGAAAATGACTCGTTTTTCAGTCATTAACTCTGTCCTTATTTTCCTTATTTCTACTAGTGCATGCTCATCCTATATCGGTGATGGAATTAAAAAGCAAGGTTACTGAGATTACGCAGGAACGTTGGACGCCCTTTACAGACGGCATACCTGGACGTGGGTGGCTTCGATGGTTCCGGCATCGTCATCCAGAGTTGACGCTCAGATCTGCACAAGGTTTAGAAGAGGGACGGGCAAGAGCTCTGAATCCAAGCAATGTTGCCTCATTCTACAAAAACCTTGAAGAAGCATACGATCGCCACAAATATCCAGCCGCCTATATTTGGAATGCTGACGAATCGGGGGCACAAGCAGGCAAGAACGGAGGGGGGACTTTGGTCTTCGCACGGCGAGGCACTAGATCTGTGCACACAACAATTCCAAACAGTAGAGAACATTTAACGGTCTTGTCATGCGTAAACGCAGCGGGTGAGCACATTCCAAACTTTTATATCTTCAAAGGCAAACGTAAACAGAGGAATTATATAGCTAGATGCGAACCTAAGGCATGCATGGCTATGCAACCAAACGGCTGGATGACAGCATTCTTGTTCTCTGCTTGGATCTCACACTTCATAAGCATTGTCAAAGATAGGTACAGAATTTCAGAGAGAAATAGACACCTTCTTATTTTAGACGGTCATGGATCACACGTCACACTTGAGGTGGTGCAGAAGGCTAAGCATGAAGGCCTTGACATCATCTCATTGCCTAGCCACACAAGCCACAGGTTGCAACCTCTTGACGTTAGTATCTTTAAACCTTTTAAAGTAGCATTTCGACAATACCGGGATAAGTGGACTATCCAAAACAAAGGCCGTGGAGCACAAAAAGAAGAGCTGGCAGAATGGGTTTCACTAGGGTTACGGAAAGCCCTCACACCTGAAAAAATTGTTAAAGGATTCGCAGCCACAGGGATATGGCCCCTACGGCCTACAGCCATGGACGGCCACATGCAGCCGAGCTCCTGCTTCATCGACCCCCTGGAAGGAGGCGACGGCGACGATGCAGTTGAGTCCGATCAGGACCTACAAGAGTGCAGCAGTGACCTCCACGATGCGCCACTTGCACCAGGCGGATCTGCAGAAAGGTGCCATAGTGAGATGGCCGGGACATCAGGCGATGTGACTGCAGAAGAAATGACTGAGGCAAGCATTGACATAGGCGAGGGTGACGACGTCATACCTGAGACGCAGCCATGTGAGCAATACTTTGTACAATCGGACAGTGAGAAATCCACAGAATACGGGCAAGATACAGACTCTGAAGGGGAGGCGCTGCCAAGCATGGAGCCACGAAATCTTTTTCCACTGCCGCACCTGCAACGATCCACAAGAACCCGAGCACAAGGTGAGCCACTTATTGATTATTCAAAGTCAATTCTGATGACCTCTGAAGACTATATAGCTGCAATGAAAGAGAAGGTAGCCAAAAGAGAAGCTGTGGCAAAAGAGCGAGAGGCACGCAAGCATCAAGCAGAGCAGAAAAAAATTCAACGTGAGGAATCGAAGGCAAGGAAAGAAGCTGAGAAGGCAAGGAAAGAAGCGGAGAGGGTCTTACGACGCATTCAAGCAGAGCGGAAGAAGGCGGAAAAAGAGCGCGACAAGGCAAGGCGTGCTGCTGAGCAAGCTCTGAAGCGCAATGAAACGGAAGCAAGAAGACGTAGCAGACTCGAAGGTGGCACAAGCGCCCCGGGCTTCTGAAATCCAAGTGCTTAATAGACCTCGGAAGCGAGGAGCGGGATCGAAGCGCGCTGCGGGGAAATTGGAGCGGGATCGAAGCGCGCTGCGGGGAAATTGGAGCGGGAGGGAGGGCGGCTTCTCGCTGGCAACGGTCACTTGCCGAGGCGGGACTCGATCATGCGCTGCCTGACGTGGTCAGCGGCGTTGGCGTAAGTTAGGCTTGGCGTGGGCCACGCAGTACTTGCTTCCAGAGGCTCTGTTCGTTGCCTATGGGCCCAGCCCATTTGCTTTTCCGACCTTTATCCCACTGAGCCCCATGCTTTTTTTGACGGTTTTGAGTGCACATACTACTAGCAAAGCATGCGGCAGAGGACTATTTCACCCTTTCTTTTACGCAGCTTCAGAGCTGCTACAGTTTGGAATTTTGAACCACTCCAACACGTATTCTAGTTTTATATCTAACTTTCTTGGGGACTACCTAGATTGGTATAGTGATACTTACATTCCAGTAAAAGCTACATGTGGACTTTCTTTTAGAGGCTGCTACACACAACTATGGATTTATAATGGAATCCCACTTTGGAAATTTGCAGTGATTACATACTTGAGACTGAAGCTTCCAAACTCATATCAATAATTTTCATTTCCTTTTGCTAATACAAGAATATTTTTTTCATTCTTAAAAAATCACTTTCACTACCCTGAAATTCTTATTTTTGTGGTTATGGGTGCTGCTACCTTAGATACATTAGGAGAAAAATGAGCTCAAAATAAGGCCGTGTAAGCCTGCCCTTTCTAGGTGAACTTCCTACTTTGGGCACCTCTGCCGCTGGCAGCGGATGCCAGAGTTGCTGCCCGCACAGAACTGCGTGGCGCACTCACAACAAAGCTCCTCGGAATATTAGGTGAGTCATGAATGCCTCGGCTCGGGCTTTGGTCCCAAGTGGGCAGGTTGTGTCAGCCCGACACTGTAGATGTGCCCTCGACACGCCTCGCTCGGAGGTCATTGGTTCGAGCCTCCGTGGCAGTTGCTGTCAGCACGGTGGCACCTCACATGCCACGTCAAAAAGTACGCGGGCAGCGCCCGTTTTTTTCTCTCACGTGCCGCTTACACGGCCTTTTTGTGACCTAATTTTTCTCCTAATGGATAGACAGAAACATGTCACATTTAGGGTGAAGTGTCCGTTCGTAGAGCCAATGACCCAATACACCATCACAAGTTTATGGTATGAACACCTATTTTCGTACACTTAAACCGGAAGTCCAGGGCTCACTCCCGAGGTTACCTCCCCCTTTCTAACTTCGGAGTGAAAGTATCTTGAACTAGGGCTCTGATTCCTCAAGAGCTCCGAGAGAGGTGGAGAGGCCTCATAGGAATAGGGTTCGGAATGGTGAGAGTCTGTCCCCGCTTTATATACCCGGACACCCGATTTAAGGAATTCACTATACTTGGAGTGGTGGAATGAGTGCTTCATTATTTTTTAGTGATTGCCAATAAGAAAAGACGAAGTTTCCACATTTTTAGGATATTTATAAGCGCTTACCATAATAAATACAAATTTTAGAAGTGACCAATACAGGTTAACTTATAGCTGGACACCCTGCTATATGTACACATATGGTACATTATAGGTAATTGTAGGGTGATCAAATCTACAGTGGAGCAAGAATCTGACAGTGTCCGCCTTTGAGGGGGGGTCCGGGGATAGGTGTTCATACTATATGGGACTAGTTACTGGGCAACGATGGAGTCCTTTCCACACAACAGCAGCATGATAATAGTGGTCTTTCTGATTATCATTCAATTTGGACGACGATAAATATCAACAAATTCATGGAAAAATTAGAGTTATTAAAGTTATTCTTAAAGCGGAAGTCCAAAGTGCAGACAATGAATGCGTTCGAGTTACTCTATTTGGAGGTAAAAAGAAGTTTGACTACTCGTGTGATTGGAAGAGAGATCTGAGAGATGTGGAGAACCCTCAAAGAATGAGGGTAGAAATGACTGAGGTCCATTGTCGCTTTGAGTGCCTATATCATAGCTGCTTTGAAGTCAACTTGAATTTTTCGAAGATAACCATGAGTTGGTTTATTTTGTATTATTTTTTTTTTTACTCCATGTAGTTAAGAGGCATGGAAGATTTTGGTGGTCTTACTTTATTCAATGAGTAAAAATTTGATAATCTTTAAAATAAAAAATAAAAAAATAAATTATTTTATTTTATTTTTAAAAACTCGTTTTGGCATCATTCCATCTACAAAAACTAGTTTTCTTGAATTTGGAGACTACCAAGCTCTTATACTCCTACTGTAGAAAGAACACCAAGTTTTGTTTTCTTCATATATATTATTTATAGTGAGCAAATAAGATTATGTTGATAAAAAACACATGGCATTTAAATCAAATACCAAATGCTTCTACAAATAACTCTATTTAATCTTGGACAGAAATATTTTAGATTGGATAGCATCATAGTGCTTTTCAACTTAATTTTGATTTTCAAAATTAAAACTATCAGAATTATTATAAAAGACTAACTTATGAGTAGGAGGGTTATGAAGTAAACTTTCAAAAACTATAGACAAACGTAGAATACAAGGTACTATAGAATTACAACGGTCAATTAAAAAGAATTCTAAAAGAAGAAATTGAAAAAAATATTGAAAATTATGAGAAGAAAAATAGAACAAATAATTTTTTGTAGTATTCAGTCATTTTTGTACCATTTCATGTTGTATTTAGTGATTGATGGAAAATAAACAAAAATCTATAAATTTATACTAATATTGTTACTTTTAATTCTAATGTAAAAAAATTAAATCATTTCTCAAGAATTTGTAGAAATTTGAGGGGTTTTTGTGCACTATGGTTTTGGGTGAAGCAATCCTCGTTGGCTACACAATTCTTTTAATCATTGGATCTTATTGCAAATTGCAACTTGTTGTGTCTATGTAAGCAAGATTTGAGTAGCGAGTTCTTCCTTTGATAGTAGAAGAGAGCTCCATTAAGGTAAGGAGAGTTCCAATCTAAGCAAGAACATCACTATCACCAAGAAGAATTGCATGCACTTCTTCATGAGTCTAGGGTCTTGTTATTTAATTATATAAGTGGAAGTAGACCATTTGATGTGCAAGTCATCTTCACAAATTTGTAGTAACTAACCACATAAAGGTTGAGCCGCACCACCTAATAAAGAGAAATAACTCACTTACGAGTTAATGACCAACCAAAATTCTATGTAGCTAAAATTATGGCCACACTACCTAATTAAGAGGAATAACTAACTTACGAGTTAATGATGATCAGCCAACCATAATTATATTCTAGATAGCTAAAATCATGATCGCACCACCTAACTTAGTTAGGAGAATTAGCAAACAAACGGTTTGTAAAATCAACTAACTCATATATATGCTAGCTAACAAATCGCAAGGCAACACATTCCAATTACCACTAACCAAGGGTTGACCAATTTAAGAGAGGAGTTACGGTTAACCAACCAAAGCTTTATGTAACTTGCCCAAGTTTTGATCAGTACACTAATCATGATACATTATCATTTCATGGCCACACCATTTGTGTTTCATTATGATTATAACAAGAAAACTATAGAATCGTAAGGCTCTGTCCTTCACTATGAAAGACTACAACAATATATGTTTACTTTGTTCATGCCAGTCCATGGTTATTATTATATCTATAACCAAACCTTCCTTGGATTTTGTACACATTCTTCTCAAATGCGAGTCAAGGACTAAAGCTACTCATTTATCACCTAATTTTTTTTAAAGAATTAATTAATAACTACCAAAATAATTATAATTAACTAGATATATATAACTATAGTTAACATCCACATTACATAAACTAGACCCAATATAGCAAGAACAAGTGACGTCCAAGTGTGAACGCAAAGTGGTTAGGAAATTTGCTCTTGAAACATAGAAATTGATGCATAGTCTTTGTCCTACAGACAGAGCTAACAAAGCCAATAAACTAGACCAAAAATAATAGGAACAAGTAATGTCCAAGTGTGAACCTAAAGTGGTTAGGAAATTTGCTCTTGAAACATTGAAATTGATGCACAGTCTCTGTCCTATAGACAGAACCAATAAAATAAGATAGCATAATTATTATTATCGAAATGTGACCATTTAAATGATATTATAATAGTATGGACATTATTATAGATATATATGCTTCTTTAGGACACTATAAGCAATAGTGTGCTCCATCTTGTAGCAAGAAGAAATGGTGAAAGTGAGAGGCAAACAATTAAGAACAAACTTGGACTTATCATTTGTAAAAGTTCATTAACATTACCAAGGGGATGAGTGAGTTAAGATTTCTTCACAAAAGCAAGATCCCAAAAGTTGGCTAACATCCAATTTGATAACTTCTATTTTAAAGTTAAGTTAACTAGGTGGTGCAGCACAGCAGCCATAAAATAGATTAGCCCTCACATAAGTTACCTACCTCATGGGTGGTTAGCTGATTCTCTTAACCTTTAAAGTTCCTAGGGTATTTTTCATCAAAACTGCCTCATAACAGCCCCTCTTCAAAGCAAAGTGGATTTTGCAAACTTGGGGTCTCAATTAGTACATCTATCCGTAAGATCTTGTAGCTAACTTCTATGTCTACATGTCATCCATTTGTTAAAGTAGATATGGAATGAGTCTCTCCATATTCTTGTTCCTAAGTAAGTTAGGTACATGTCCAAAAAATATCATATTCAAAAAAGTTGTGGAAGGTTACCAAAAGAATCATTTTCCGCTTGGGGGTATAATGAAATTCACAAACAAAGGCCGTTTTTTGACAATAAAAATAGTATATGAAAAAAAAAAAGGATTAAAAATCCAAACAGTGGGAACATGCTCTACTACCTTCTCTATACATAAAAATTTTTGTTTTTGAAAAATATCAAAATCTCAATTTTTGGTGGAATTTCAAAGTTTCGTCATTGGGCAGATTTTGGTAATTTTGGGCATTTCTGGGCAGAATTTGTTGCATTCACTGTCATTCTCATTGGCTAACTAACTTTGCAAACCTGCCCTTGGAGGAGCTTCTGAGGTTTAGAGGTGTAAAATTTTTCACTCCAACATTAGAATTTAGAATAAAAAATACCAACACGAAGCTCTCACCAAGGCCTACTTTCATTAAAATTTTCTATGAGTTTAAATTGCATTCGCAGGTACATACCCAAACTCCAAAAAAGCCCCATTTTGCCAAATTGTCCTTTAGGGGTTAACCAGAAAGCACAGGCACAATATAACTAATTTGAGAGGTTACCTACTCTAGCTGAAGCCTTCACCAGGGAGTGCGGCTGGGCCTTAAGGCACCTCCTTTAATAACCACATCAATCATAAAGTCTGAATTCCTGTTGGATTCGAGACATCAGATGATCAGACACCCAATTATCACGATCAGTTCACTCCTAGACACACCTAATTACTGAGATCCGTAGCAATGATAACATCTTTTAGCCACAAACCTACCATAACCGAAATTGCACATGGCCTCAGAAATTGAAATTGCAACCATTCACTTTCTAGCCACCATTGCACAAATGCAAAAACTACACTGAGAAATATACAGATTCTAAACCTATATAATCTGTCAATCTTATTGATGTTAAGCTTAACTTGAGTTTGTATTGTTGCTCGTATCCAGACGCCACCACACATGGAAAAATGTTGTGATGGCATTGTACACCCTTTCAGATCCCAGCAGGCTACACAATACATCAACCTCAGTAAACTCTGCTAAGAGAATTACACACAGGGCAGACACAGTTCTTCATCAGAATTCCTCACCCGTATTTGTGCTATGTGCAGAAAGAAGCCTCTCCTCTGCATCAAAAACCTCACTGTTCTCCTGCGGTGAGGAAGAAGTGTCATGAGCACCAGGTGAACCATTTACTTTGACATCTGCGAACTGCACCCATTTCTTGGCCTTGGCGTGCTTGAGGACTGGATACGTCAGAAACCCAATGACAGAGATTATGCAGCTGAATACAACAGTTTTCCATGTTGCAAAACACATGACCAGAAATAACAGTCCTGTTGATGGCAGCAACATGAGAGTGACACCAAAAGTGCCGAGGGGAACCCGATACGGCCGCACGAGATCCGGTTTTTTCATTCGCAACCACACAAATGCGGCAAATTCGAGAAGCATCCCAAGGCAGTACAGAAAGTTCAGAAACTCCAGAATCTCTTGAAAGGTCATCCAGGACAACAGGAGCACCCCAGATGCTGAGCAAAGTATGCCGAGCACTGGTGTTCCAAACTTGGACCGGTATGCAAAGACCTGAGGGATCATGCCTGCCTCTCCCATCCCTTGAAGCTGGAACGAATCACTGCTCATCTCAGCCTCAAACAAACCCATGTTGGAAAGCGCAGCTGCAGCTTCTATCCACCATTTGAGAGCCACGCCCCCAATGGCCAACCCAACATCTGCAAAATAGCCATCCTCCCACTTCGACTTATCGAGCTCCAGGGCACCTGTGCCAGCCAGCAAGGGGACAACATATGACACAATTACCAACAGGACTGCCCACGAAAGAGCCTTGGGAAATGTTTGGTGAGGTTTATCCACTTCACCTGCCAAAGTGCTCACAGAATCCCAGTAATTGAGATTCCAAAACAGCGTGTTCAGGTACATCCGCCAATCAGTCTTGGCCACGTCTATGACCAGCCATCTACTCGGCTGAATTTTTGGGATCGCGAGAAGCGCGAGCACAACAAATGGGAGGAGGGAAAAGCCTGTGAGTACCACCGCCGTAATACCCACGATGGTAAGTCCTCTGTAATTTAGGTATGTGAGTCCAATTGTGATGACTAAAAGGGCAATGAACCTAGGTGGTCCCTCTGCAAAAATTGGGAATGCACGCTTGAAGTAGTCTAGAAAAAGGACAGGGTACAAGGCATTATCAGCTACTCCACTAATCCATTTGCACCATCCCTCTTGGTAACCCCAGAAATCCCCAAATGCAGCTGAGATCCACAACACATAGCCACCATTCTCCGGGAAAGCTGTCGCCAATTCAGCTGTTATCAGTGCTTCAGGGATGCTCCATACGAAGGGGAATATCAAAAAGCCAAGAAGTGCAAGCAAGGGGCCGCCTGCTTGCACCGAGTCTTCCACACCAAATGGGCCCCCTGAAACTTCATAGAAAATAAGAGCAACCAGAGGCAATATCCCCAGCTTCGCATGCTTCCTTGAGCCCTGGTCTTGAAATATCTTGGGTACGTCTACCTTTGTTTCCCGATCCGCAGCAGGGGAATCCCCCATTAGGATGTTCCGCCTACCTACACGGCATATAGCTTCCCCAATTTTAGGCCTGATGTTCCACTCTAATTGCATCCATGCACCTATCACCCTATCATGATGATGATTTTAAGATGACAATTCAGTGATATTGGCATCCGTGGACCTTGGTAGCCAGCCCGTATTAAATGTCTTCCAACTCCCTACTTAAAGCTCTACAATCACCTCAATCCCAGTTCCTACGACCACAAAGCAACCAAATGTTTTTCATCAGAATCGCCTGCAGAGGCGTCACCTGAGAAGAAAAAACCTATGGTAACGGAAAGTAAATGCACAAGCAAAATGGAGACACACCAGATCCAATCAGATTCTACATCCCAAGACACTAAAATCCTGGAGAAAGCAATCTCACTATGCCCGTCTCAAACCTCGCCTCAGGGCAAGTACAGCACAGATCCGTAACCCTGATCCAGCTTTGATGGCATAAAAACCAAAAATCTCTTCATTGCTTCCAACAACCAAGGCCAAATCTATTGCAACTGCAAATCCTTCACAATTATGCCCCAAACCAAACCTCACCTCCCCTCCTCTCCCCTTGCATCGATAAACACACATTTTCACTGTAACAGAAACCCTAACAAAGCCCTCCTGTTAATATCACTAACAAAGCCATCTGATCAAAAATATCCGCCATATCAACTAACTGACGCATCTCTCCATGAGAGTGTTAACGAATTTCGACATCCCTCGATCGATCAGCTAAAAAAGCACAGGAAAAAATCCAATTCGGTAAGCTGCTCTATCGCAGATCATTACCATGCATTGCAGATCGATCCATGGCAACAGCGGATGTTGTTGCAGCTTCAATCCACGGCTTCGTTCGCAGTGGCACCACATCCTTCCTGCCGCAGTGCGACGGCTCAGCTGACGCTCCTCCTGATGATGCTCCGCAACAATCCTACGAGAGCGGAAACCCTAAGTTGGGAAGACAGACGAAAGAGATATATATGTGCATGCGAAAGGCGTGCACGCCATAGCCAGCCTAGCGAAACGAGGACCCCGCCGAGTCGCCGATCTTCGAACGACGACTGCGATGAAAAGAGACTCAGCACGTTTTTGAGCCTCCGTACCGGGCCCGTGACAAGGAAATTTAGGGGTTATGGTATGAACACCTAAAGGCGGCCCCCTCCCCAAAGGCGTTCCTGTCAGATTCTTGTTCCACTGGAGATTTGATCATCCTATAATTATCCATAATGTACCCCATGCGTACATGTAGTAGTAGAGGTTAAGCTATGTTGGTCATTTTTAAAATTTGTTGTTATTTTTGTAAATGCTTATAAATATCCTAAAAATGTGGAAATTTTGTCTTTTCTTATTGTTAATCACTGAAAAATAATGAGGCACTCATTCCACCACTCCAAGTATAGTGAATTCCTTAAAGGGACGAAAATAGGTGTTCATACCTTAACAACAAACGAAGAACATTCACTTCTTATTGTGTGGAATGCTAGAAAATTCTATCGTTTTATATCTGACATCATATCAACCTTTGTGTAGAATTGAGATAAACGTCCGTATGTGTCGGTGCTTTCACCACTGACTCTAGAACCAACGAGGGAAGGCCATGACTAGTCAAAGTCATCTAGAAGGGTAAGATTTTCAATTCGAGCCTCCTCTCTTATGCACTCTAGAGTTTGTTGGAAGTTAGAAAAAAATTGTAGGTCAACTACACGCATCATTTTTTCCGAATCAAGGTTGGAATCAACTAGTAGCAAAATATCTACATCAATTAAATAAATCTATTTAGCCCCTTAAACTTGTAGTCAATCGTTTATTTACTCCAAATATTGAATAATTGAAAGGACCAATCTACAACTTGAATACCTTCAAGTTGTGGCATGAGTTTTGCATATGTATCGCCTTCAACATACTCACAAAATCCAATGAGTTTTGGACTAGTATAGGCATCAACGATTAAGAACAAGTTTAACATCAAAGTTATTTTCAAACCACTTATTTACGCATTAAAAAGATGAAGTATTTATCAAATATTATTGGACAATTATTTTAATTTTTCAACATAAAATGAATGATTTTGATTCATTCACCTTGAAATTTTGTTATTGTTACAATTATTAATTAAAATTCAAACTTTTCATACTATTTCAAAATTTTACTAAATAACATTTATGTAACTTATATAGTATAATTTAAAAAATTGTATTTTTTAAATTTTGAAATTTTTAATAAATTTTATAATAATATATTAATTATTAAATTTTAATCATTTTTAAAATAATTTTGATTATTTAAAATTAACAAACTTGACTTAATTTAAATATAATATTAATTGTCTTAAAAATTTTACTTCTATATATTTCATAAATTTTAAAAAGTTTTGCTGTTGCTTTTTAATTTTTAATTTTGTATATTTTATTTTAAAGAAACAAATATTCTATCTTTGAAGACATCAATGAAGAATTAATAATCTATATACTTTTTTTATAACATTTTTTATTGATTTGTTTTTGTTTTAAATAATTCTTAGAAATTATGTGATTTTATTATTTATAATGATTATAAGTATTAAGTTTGATACAAAATATTTTAATATCATCATTTTATAGGGGACATTGTTTAAATTTGACAACATTGTAATTGTAGAAACAAGTTAGGGATCTTAATGGTTGTTGCTTTAGATAAGGTGTAAAAATCCAATTTGATTATTATGATTGATAGCGTTAGTTTTCATAAATATAACTTGTGAAGGGTAGAAATGTAAGTTAAAAATTAATTAAATACATTTATATTAATTAATTAAATAGATAAAGTAAGAAAGATAGAAGTTTGAAAGTCATTGAGAACTCTGAGTACTAAATTGATTGATTAAACCAATAATTTAAGGAGGATATATATGTATAGATATAGAAAATACGTGGCTTGTCCAACTTCTCATTAATTCTCATTAATCCTAGTATTGCATTGAAGATTAACTAATTAATTGATAAACTCAACTCAAGTCCTTTGACAATTCTAATTGGTTGTAAACATAAGATTTAATTATTACATTCTCCATTCTTTCGAATCACGCTCTCAAGACACAACCTCAATAAAACTCTATTATTTGAGATTATTAACCAATAACCACATGAAATTTAATAAAGAACATCTAGTAATAGAAATGAAAATAACAAGCACTAACTTATAATGTAGTTATGAAAGTTAAAGGCGGAGATTTACAGTGCAAAGTGAAGTTATTTGCCCTCGCATCTTGATTTGCATACGATTAGAAAAAGAGATGCAAGTAAAAAACATCATAGAATTAAGGTTAGAAATGAAGAGAGCCTACCCCCACTTTAACCTGGCATCACGCCAAATTTAACGAGATACAAGTACTACTACTAAATTCATGAAATATTCTCAAGTAGAGTCACTAAAGTTGAGACACCTAAAACCGACCAGTTAAGAGATTTTCTACTCGTATTCGAGGTGTATAAGTAGAGGGAGCTTTTTCCTTGAAAAGGATATAAGTTCAAGGAAGAATGCATCTTTAAATTTCATGTTTACTTCAATATTTAATTTAATATGAATTTTTAAAGCCATGGTTCGTATAATACATTTAACCGATATGTAGGCTCACATAAAACCGACGACCATGACACCAAAAATTGATCATTATACTATTACCAAAATATTCCCATATATGATTCCCTTTATACCAATCATGCTTGATACTTTCTTCTAGATCTCCCAAGATTTTAAATCTGAAAACTTTGTCGGAATTGGAAAAGTCTCCTGATCGGTTATGGACCTGGTCGACTATGGGTTCCTTATTGACCTCAAAAACTGAAAGGGAAACATTAATCAAAAAACTCAATAACAATCACCATTTCCTCCACCAAAAACAGTCTCCCCAAGTTCAAACTTCTCATGTAGAACATCAAAAAGGGTCTCATAATATCAAACAAAGAGTTTACAATGTACAAGAACATTTCCTTCACCAAAAACAGTCTCCTCCAGATCAAACTTCTCATGTACAACATAAAAAAGGGGACTCTCATAATATCAAACAAAAGAGTTTACAATGTACAAGACCATTTACTTCACCAAAAACAGTCTCCTCCAGATCAAACTTCTCATGTACAACATAAAAAAGGGGACTCTCATAATATCAAACAACGAGTTTACAATGTACAAGAGCATGTACTCAATTAGTGCTAATTAAGAGAGACTACTCTACTCTGCAAAGGCTTTGAGGGACTGGAAGGCCTTGTGGCTGTTGTCCTTCCCGAGGACGGACTCACTCATCAGCTTCACTCCTTTGTTGGGAGGCTTGCCCAGGAGGAACATCCGAGGAGGAACCTCCAGAAGCTCCGGAGCAAACACACGGAACAGCACGTTGAAGGAGTACCAGAATGGGACCAAGGCCCACCGGTTGTTGGCCAAGGCTGCGTCCACTATCTTCTTCGCACAGTCTTCTGTTTTCATCATCGGCCACCATCTTGGTATGTGACCCTGCATGCATGCATGGAAAGAAAGAATTGTGTTTTCAGATCAGTTGATGAGAAATTTTCTAGTTGGAGTGTTGTGGTCATTGGAAGTGAAGTAATTATGTGAAGGTTTGGGATGGAGTTTTTTACCTTGGGTCCGTTTGAGGTTAGCTCAGAGACGATGAAACCGGGTAGAGCGATGGTGATGGCAACGCTTTGACCGATGGGCTCCACTCGAAGAGTATCGTAGAAGTTTAGGAGAGCTGCCTTGGATGCCTGGTACATGGAACAGCGAGGAGGTTCAGTTGTTAAGGTAGAGATCGACTGACTAAACATGTCTCACCTGTGAAGTGGCACATGGGATGGATTCCAGTTTATGGAGCGGATTGAGATTTTTGTAGGAGAGAATAGGATGCTTACATTGTAGAAAGATTGTTTAGGATATGGTACAACGGCAGCGATGGAGCATGTGACCACAATTTGCCCACGAGTGCGTCGGAGATGCTCTAAGGCATATCTTGTAGTTAGAATGTTGCCCCAGAAGTCGACTTCCTGTACCACCATCAGGGTCGAAGAACTAACGAATCAAATCGAAATGAAACGATTTTTTGTAGCTTCCAATCTCAGTCATTCTCATAAGAATATACAAACATCATGGAGGAGTTCACCAATCAGTATAATTCAAGTTTTCTGATGGGAAATGGAGCACAGTACCACGGTCTTGCGAAACTTTTTCGTGTCTTCGTACTCTTCGAAAGCACAAATGTCTGCACTTCCCGCATTGTTCACCAGCACGTCCACTGCTCACACACGAACACGTTTGGGCTCAAGAATTCGAAGCAGCAAGAAATTTTTGCAAGACTGTAAGCAACAACAAGGGAAAGTGCGTTTCCCTCGCAGAATGGCCCTCGTAGCATATGTGATTCAGAACTGATTACAACTTGGAATTTAAGCCAGATTGTTGGAACTAGATCGCTACTCGAGTAGGGAATTTTGGATGGAGCATGTGCTTACATCTACCATAGGTGTCGACTGTGAATTTGATTAGATTTTCGCAGGCTTCCGGATTTGAGACATCCGTAGGACAGATTGATGCATCTCGAGCGCCGTTGTCCAGACACGCTTGTCGCACCTCTTCCAGTTTCTCCTTGCGCCTAGCAGCCAGGACCAACTTGGCGCCCTTCTTTGCATACTCCATAGCGATGCACTGCCAGACAATTCACAGATTAATCCCCATTTTCACATAACTCACTTCGGGGATGCGAATTAGAACCAAACGCATTTGTTTCTATCAACGCATATATTTAAGGCTATGGAGTTATCATACTATTGCAAGAACTGCCCAACATGAAATGGATACAAGCATGAGACCGATGATTTTGAAGCTGAAAGTGCTAGAGGAGGAGATGAAGTTGTTTAAACCATCTCACCTGTCCGATGCCGGAAGAAGCTCCTGTGACAATGATAACTTTGTCTTTGACGATCCGATACTTGGACGGAACAATACTTCGAAAGAAGCTTAGTCCGAGATTGATCATCACTGCGAAGGGGAAGAAGAGCAAACATACGACGAATGTCCCCCACCCCATAATCTTCTGTATCCATGTCCGCGGCTCCAGCCAGTACCACATGGTCGCTCGATGTTCAAGACAGCCCTAAATTTTGTTCTCCACAGCTCCTGCAGAGCACCACCAAACAGATTAGCTTCCAGAAGTTGCATCATATGAGCTCGAAAATTGCATTCGAGGTCGGTCATGCATACAATGTTTCATATCAATGCACACTGCACAACATCTACACAATCAATCTCAGTAGCTTTTAGGGTGACAATACACGCTAACCTAATTAACTTCGATGAATCAAGAACTCCCCAAACATGATTGTGGACAAAAGTACCACCACTACTAGCTGCCCCACAAGATTGATCACAAAAATCCAAACGAAATTCGAAGATGTATCAAACCTGCTTAGTAACAGCTGCGAAGAAGTACTCGAGAAAGGGCAGCAGCAGACCAAGCACCCTTAAACCCTCAAGAAAGCATCAAGTCTTCCAGAACTCTGCAACAGCAACGTGGAAAGAGAAATGAGATGGAGAAACAAGCATAATACCGCCACGCAGGAATGCATCCGAATGCACCCAATTGCATGTACTCGATCCCAGCTCCCGCAATCCTCCGATGTTCGATGTCATTCTGCATGGATTGAGAACATGCAGGTGCCAAGTGGAAGGCGCAACCCAGTGAAAGAGGATGCGCCAAGTGCCCGAACTGCACCCCCACTTTCTGAGTGCCATGCTTCCGCTGGTCCCCGAAAGCAACCCGTTTCCTGTTCCAACACCTGGCCTTCACCAAAAAATTCCCGGGTTTAACAAAAAACTTAATAATTGATTTTCACAGATAAGTGACCCAGGCTCCGACTCCTGATCACTTATCGAAAATTTCAAAGCGTTTTCTCCTCTGAATACAATATTTCAATCCTCCAAAAAAATTTACACTTCATTCAATCTCTGCGTGGTCAAAGAAAAAACTCCACGATTGAGCCCACATCGCCAATTTCGTGAGCCCCTCAATTGTCCACATGTTCTGTGATGTTGAAACACACACTGATTTCAGTGAACAAAGTACACGAATATCCTCGAGCTGATGTAAATCGATGCTTCGAATTGAGATCAGTTGACGATTTGCGCATCTGGACGCATTAAGATTTGTCATGGTGGCATGCATCGCTGAAATGAGCGCTGAAATTGTTGCAACAATCAGATGGTTGAGACACAATTGGGTAGATGGAGTTGTGACGATGGAGCGATTTGAGCCCTCCGACGGGCGATCATCTTCTCTGTGGCCATTGGAGGTCGATATTCTATCCGGTTCTCTCGCAAGGCCACTTGGCGACGGATTCATGGCCATCACAAACCGTCTCCAGCTTTGTGCCCATTATCTCTCCTCCAAGTGATTCGTTGAGTAAAAGCGCAGCGGACGCCGTGAGCGTGAGACGAGTGGAACAACACACAGAGTGACTTGGCTTCCTAAGATTCCAGTCGGTTTGAATGCGAGTGGGGGCGTGGGCTGTGCGCATTGGGCATCCATCCGCTGCACCAATTCGTAACGCGCTCCAACCGCCCGCATTCCAGTTCATAACTCGTGAACTCGGAGCTTGCAATTCGATCCTCGATACTGGTTCAATCAGTATAGTGGTCGAATCAAAGAGAAAGAGTTCGAATCCACATTTTGCTCTTGCAAATTTGGGTTAATTTCAAGCAATTGTGGAAGTTTTTCCACGGATTGGGAATACTCTTCCTTCGGCCATTGCGAGTGTGATTGTTCTCCAGGATTAGGAAATTTTGTTGATCACTGCTTTGTAGTATCGTTTTTTTGAGAAGAGGCTCTGTTTCGGGAGTTCGTTCTTTTGGAGACTGAGCTTCTGTTTTGTAGAGCCTCTGTCTTATGCATTGATTTCGCCATGGCTGCGACGATTCAAGCCATGTTAGGGGCGTCTTCGTTACATGACCCGCACAGAGTTGGCATCCACAGCTCGAAGCTCAAGCCTCTGCGTCCGTCCATCAATCCCTCTCTCAGAGTTGCGCTTCCGAGCTCCTTCGGAAGACAGAGCTGTAGAATCACATGCTCAGGGTCCAGAGGCGAAGGGAAAGGGGATCCATGGGAGCAGACAGTCTCGCAGCCGGATACATTCACCCAATACTCTGGGTACATCGCAGAGGCGGCCATCGAGGAAGCAGATCAGCTGGACGAGTACAATGCGGATAGGTTTGCTGCCATTTTCAAGCGCCGCCCGTTTCTTCTCACTCGCAGGTTGGTTCAGATTGCCGGAACCCTGGGATGGTGGGCGGCAGTTCTCTACAGCGACATTCTCTTCGGAAAGAAGGAGCAAAACTTCAAGGTATGTCGAAGAAATGGGCTATTCTGTCTGTTTCTAGATGCTTCCAGAAACTTGCAACGCACAAATTCTTCGTGGTTACAAAATGTATGAGCTAGGGTTTCTGTTAAGCGTTGTGTAATTTCGTTGATGTGAAATCTATACTATCCTGTACCTGGTTGAAAATTTTCTAGTTTCTAGGACCACTTATGACAATTGGGTCTCATCGAGTTGCAATTTTTTCCACAGTTTTGAAGTAACTTCAACATGAGAGGTTGTTTTGTGGTTCCTTATTTGTTCATTGATGATCCAAGAGAAAGCTTAGTTTATGTAGTGAGTGATCGTGTAATGTGATAAACATGAGTATGTTCCTCGGCGTAAGGAATTCCAGCATGATGGTTGGGTGTTTTGTGCTTGTGCAGACACGGGCAGCGCAGCTACGAAATGCTCTTGTTCAGCTCGGACCTGTATGTTTCAATCACCCTCTTGTTTCTGAAACTTGAAACAGATAGCTCTTGAAGGATTCAAGATAGTTGACATATTTTATTTTACTGAAATTCAGGCTTATTTAGATGCATGTATCATGAATTCTATCAACTTCTAAATGCCATCAAAATGACTTTGTTCATTGGCATGTGGCAGGCATTTGTTAAAATTGCGCAGGCGGTATCTTCACGTCCTGTAAGTAGTAATCTACCCTTCATCTGATACTAAGAGGTCAGAGTTTAGAAAGTAGTTTAGAATCTGAGATATGATGTTTTCGGAGAGGATCTAAAGCATATCTCAGTTTTTACATTGTGGTTCTAGTTGTGAATATTATTTGAGTTGGTTCCTGCGTAACAGGATGTTATTTCGCCGGAGTATCTGGAAGAGCTCGCTCTGTTACAAGACCGCATCGCTCCTTTCTCAACTGAGCTCGCCTTGCAAATCATTGAGCAAGAGCTGGGCGTTACCGTAGAGCAGCTTTTTACAGAGATTTCACCACAACCTGTTGCTGCTGCTTCTCTTGGACAGGTATAAACGCAGTTGCTATCTAAGTTAATCCATAGGTTTTGCTTTCCTTCGCAGTAGTGTTTGGTTAGATTGTTGCAAAGAAAATGCTGACCTATTAAATGCTACAAAACCTCGAGTAGAGTCAAGGAAGCATTTCCAGGTTTGAGACTCTACATATGACTAAATAAATAATTATTTCCTGTTGTGGGAGTGAGGTTGAGAATGTGGAACTTGGATTTTTTTTTTTTTTGGTTTCAGGTTTATCAGGCACGGTTGCGTCCGAATGGTGAACAAGTGGCCGTGAAGGTACAACGCCCTGGCGTTCGGGCAGCCATGGCACTCGACCTTTACATCCTCCGCCAACTTGCTAGATTTGTGGGGTCGCTGCTGAAGCTCAACACAGATCTTCCAGTTAAGCGTCATTTTGCCCTCAACAACTTGTTATCTTTTTATCCGAGGATATGAAGAATGCATTAAACTGATCGACAACTGACTATTTTCTGTTGTGGACACTTGTTTTGTGGTTTGCAGGGTGTTGTTGATGAGTGGGCTTCAAGTTTGTTCAAGGTTAGTCTGCTCACTATCCGGATCTTCTTGTTTTGGATTTCAACTAGCAGGAGCCAATACTGAAATCATCTTGCTCACTAACCATAATGTTCAAAATTACAGGAAATGGATTATCAGGCAGAGGCTCGTAATGGTCTACGGTTTCGGTGAGGATATCTCGATTACATTTGATTTTGCTGTTCCTGTGACTGAGAATTGCTTGAGCACTTTAAGAAATGCAAATCCTTCTGGTCATCATTGTCTTACATATTTTTTTATTAGATTTTTTTTTTAATTTTTTAATTTTTTTTTTCTTGAATGTGATCATAAACTGAAGCAGGAAGGGAAATGTGATATGGATGACAGGAAAATGTTTGGATCGCTACCTGATGTGGTGGTACCGGAGATGTACTCAGAGCTTACAAGTCGTCGGGTTCTCGTGATGGAATGGGTCGAGGTATGCCCTTTCTTCATTAGATGCAGACTTGGAATGCCCATGAGAACATGAAAGGATTAATCTGATCAGGAGATGTAAATGTTCTATAACTTTGAAATGGATGCTTTGCAGGGCCAACGATTATCAGAAGTCAGCGACCTACGTTTAGTTGAGGTACTGCCACTATATCTCTTTAAAAGTATCAATTCATATCATTTGAAAGCTTGTGAAGTAGATGTGTAAACACTTTTGCGAATCTTGTGGGTATAGTTTCAATTTTTAATTTTTTTTTGGAAGTACGCTTGAGCGAGGTTTGATGTTTCATTGTTTGAACCAGGTTGGAGTTTTCTGTTCACTTACACAATTACTAGATAGTGGTTTCTATCACGCGGACCCGCATCCCGGCAACTTACTGCGCACTCCTGATGGAAAATTAGCATATTTAGGTAAGTTGTGTTTCTATTTTTTGTTGGGATTGAGTTTTTGGCTTACTTTTAGAAAGTTACATCTTTCGCTCATCGTAGAAGTCTCGTACTGTGATTTCTTCCTGAACCATTCATTCATCACAAACATTATTTTGATTTCTATGTAAAACGTTGAAGTTGTCGGGTATATATAAGTCTAGGTGCAATAAGAAGATTTGGATAGGTACTTCTGTCATCTTGTCAGCATTGCATCATCTTCTAGTCGGTATTGTATTTCTGCTTTTGACAGTTTGGCATGACTGTCTCTTACGGAGCTTCTTTACATGTTCAGATTTTGGAATGATGGGGGAAATGAAAGAGAATCTCAGAGATGGATTAATTGAAGCCTCTGTCCACCTTGTCAACCGAGAATATGATGCTCTTGCTGGTGACTTCGTCACTCTTGGGTACGCGTGACTTCACCGTTTTGCCATTTCATTTTTCGATGATGTTTTCTACACTGAGTAGTGCTTTTGTTCGACTAATAACATTTTCCAAATTGTCAATCACTCAATTGTTAAAAAAAAAAAAACTCAAAATATTGATACTATTTGAGGATTACAAAATCAAGAATCTGGCTAGCATTGTGAATCATATCGAAAAGTAGGAAAGAGATCGTTCTTAAATGACCACATATTGTTTCTCGTTGCAGGCTTGTTCCGCCAACTGCAGAAATGGGTGAATTTTCAAAGGCACTTACAGGTTTGTATTTTCAGAGTACCACCTATGTGAAAGAAATATGACATATTCATTACGTCATATCATCTATAACTTCTTGTGATGTATGTTATGTTTCGCTGTTAAAGTAGAGTATTTCAGGCAATTTGGTTTGGGTACGAGAAGGTTCGTCTCTTCATTGTTCACGCCAAGCACTGAATCAACTAGCAGTTTATAATTTCACATCAACTTATGTTTCCCTATCTCTGTCAACACTGTGAGCAGTTCTAAGCTAGTTGTCGTGGTACATTACAGGTGTGTTTCAAGAAGCCGTAGCCAAAGGTGTCCGAAATATAAGCTTTGGAGATTTATCAGGGAAACTGGGAGTCACCATGTACGTATACGCAACTTAATTTAACTCATATGCCCAGAGTCTGTCCAAGCAACTGTGGGTTCATATATTTCTTTGGCATTACCTCTCACATAATATTTTAACTATTATGTATTATATCTTCTCCCATTCACTCTAAATTTTTTATCACAAAGTAAATCCACATTCCAAGTTTCTTTTGTAGGATGAATGCACTAGAGAACTTCTGACTGATGAGCTTCGCTCGTGGCTTATTTTGTGGTAAGTAGCAACCAGGTTCCTGATGTGGTTATTGGCTGATATTGTCCTCTTTTGTTTTGGCAGGTATAAATTTAAGTTCCGTATTCCCTCCTATTTTTCTCTTGTTATCCGAAGGTAATCAATATCAACTATTTATTTAATTTTGTCAAGTATTTTACCACATTTTTAACGTAGCATGGAATGAGGTTTTGAAATTAGAAACTTGGACATTTCGTATCATAACACTCGTTTATCACTTGGTTCTTATTACTGGGTACTTCGAATCAATTCATACATTCTTTAGTGATAACTTGGAATATGAGATTTTTTGAAAGAACGCTTTCTGTTCTGCCTAACTGAATAGTAGACTCACTTTTCTTCACTCGGAAAAAACTTGTTGTTGTGCAGTTTGACAGTACTTGAAGGCATTGCCTTGAGTAGCGACCCCAACTATAAAGTGTTGAGTAGTTCGTATCCATGGATAGCACGGAAAGTCCTCACCGATAAATCGCCAAAGCTTCGGTCTACTCTTCAGGAATTAGTGTACAAAGTAAGTATTATATCCACATTTTTTCTTCTGGTGAAAAAAAATGTTAATTAGTTGACTCTTCGGTCACTGGTTGTTGTAGAGCCTTTCTGTTTTTCCTGCATTTTGTCTGGTAAGTCAAACTAGTGATCTAATAAGATTAGAATGAAGTGAAGAGCAAAGATAAGACTTAAAGCATTTATTTGTGCTGCACATATTGATAAAACCTCCTGAAACGCATGGTTGTCACAGTGTTATTAATGCTGAGTTTGAATTCACAGGATGGCGGTTTTAGAATAGATCGGCTGGAGTCATTATTGACAGAGGTAGGTGCTTCCATTGGTTTGGACACCCTTTGAACTTGCAGAATGGTTTTGAAGAATTGCATGAGAATTTATCGTAGTTTGAAACTTATTTTGTTGTGATGAAAATATTATTTAAAATTATTCATGGAAGATTGTTTGTCAGCTGCTTTCTTAACGAGAGAACTTCTTAACATCTATGGTATGTGATTATCGCAGTCAATGAGACAGCCGTTGGAAGATCCGGCAGTACTAAATAACAAGCCAGCTGAAAAGGAGGAAACAAGAGTGGAAAGAGATTCTAGAAGTCTCATGAAACGCCTTCTTACCTTTGGACTGACAGACCAGGTGTGTGTCTATTTGTTTTGATTCCCTCTGGTTGTACCGCAACATTTTTTGATTTGTGAATTGAGTATTCGCTCCTGCAATATCGCTCATCATTTTTAAGGAAATGATATGTCACTTGTTATAATGAACTCCTGAAGATGTCAGTAATTGATTATCTGGTTCTAACAGGTTAATGCATGGCTTGAAAATTATGCTAACACTCAACTCGAAGCAATAAGAATCAACTGATAACGTTTTCTTGGTGGATTATAATGTTTTCCGTAGAGAATTACTCAATTTAAATTACGGAGTTTACTGACGTGTTATTCATCGGCAGGGTGATTTTGTACGAGAGTTGATATTGGATGAACTTGCGAAGGTGATTTTCTCTCCCTGTTCTTGGTCACAATGATTTGTATTTCATGGGCAGCATCTACATATTTAAATAAGAATGTTCTAGGTATTATATGATTCAATTTGCCAAACAGAGACACACCTTATAAAGCATGGTGTCCATCAATTGGAAAATCTCAGGAGTTTTTCTCCTTGCTTAATACCATAGCTACTGAATGACTGAATTGGCATGCCGTGATCAATATTTACGTGAGAAGATGGGCTTCTGGTATTGCAGGGAATAGATGCGTTGAATCGAGTGGCGTTTGATGCAGCAGCGCACACTATCCGGACACGTTCCCCAATAAGCCTCCCACTGATTGCACCTGTAACTGAAGACGAAGATCTGAAGAACCTAGAAAATCTTCGGCAGATCATGTCAATTTTCAACAAATCTAGAAACACTTCAGCAGTCGGAACTGTGGCAGGTATGACGGGTGAAAACGGATCAGCTCAGCCATCAACCAATTTGCAAACCGCCACTCAGGTACTGTAACCGAAACAATAATAGCTCTTTCTTATGTGTTTAATATTGCTCGACGGTGGTCTTCATGTTTTTTCTACATGTTGTATTCCTTATCCGTTTCCTCTTATCTCATACCCCACCTCATACGTCATGTAAGAGTTCAAGGGAAAGTTACAAAAAATATACTTGAATTAATCCAAACATTATTCTTGATGGCCAACAGCTCAACACCTCGAACTCAAACGGTCTTCTCCAGACAACCACACCAACCGCGAAGTTTGAAAGCCAAAACGGAGCAGCCATGAAAACAAGCCTCGCAAAGAGCAACAACGGCAGAGATATCATTCAGAAAACGGAAGTGATGAACACAAACGGCAGCGCTAACAGGGACAATCGGGTGCCGAAGACACAAGTCTACCAAAGTGCAAACAGCAACGACCTAGTTGAGAAAACAGAGTTTATTGAACCAGGCCGAAGCACAAACAACAGCTCCAGGACTCAAGGCCGGGTGCCCAAGACAGAAGTATTCCAGAGCAGGAATGGCAACGACCTAGTGGAGAGGACCCAGTTTGTGAAGCCGGCTGGGCAAGACAGATCTCCTTACAATGGAAATGGAAATAGCCGGATTCCGAAGACAGAGGTTGTTAGAGGTGCAAACAAGAACGACTTGGTGGAGAGGACACGGTTTGTGAATGACGATGACTCGGAGACAGCTCTGTCAATGGACGATATCACTGATATTGTGCAAGGCCTCAGTGGGTTGACACAGTACTTGCCATTGCTGTCAGTTGTCCCTGAGGTGCAATCCTTAACCCTGTTTCTTTTCAATATGATTTGGAGATGCTACTCTTGTATTCTTACTTTGTTATATTCTGTACCTGATGTAAGTAAATGGAGGTGCTAACATTCTGTTTTTTGCTTTCACAGCTTCCTTTCCAAGCTCGGCAGCAAGCGGTATTCTTACCTGCCGAACTTGCTGGGAGGGTAGCATCACGTGTTGTCGCTCGTACTATCAGAGGCTCTATTCCTCGGAGTGGTAGCGGTCGGTTTTCTTCTAAGGTATTGTCAAGCTTAATTCTTACCAAGTAATTGAAATCTTAGAAATATGATTATATTGCATAGTAATTAGCATTAATCGAGTCCAAGTCTTGAGTCCACTGATTTTATATGTTTAGTGCAGTGCTATTTCCTAAGTCTGTGAAACTGGTTATTAAGAGTTAATACCACTATTGGGTTGATAGCAGAGGAGAATCTTAGAATTCACAAAATTGAACTATGCAGTGAAGTTACTAGTTCATGAAGGTTTGGAATGTTGGCCTGACCTAATTGAATGGATGTTGCAGAAAAACGACGATTATAATTAGGAATTGATACATTGACTGAGCTACTCCGGCATCGCACATACTATTGGAAGGTTGGTGTACGAAGTAAATGATATGCTCGTTGTTGGGCTTGTCACCTGTTATGCATCCAACTGCATGCAACAATGGCATGTTTGTATCGTACTAGTTTTAGTCTAGTTTTAGCTAAACTTTGACATACTGAGATTGTTTGTTCAAGGCTTGTATATAAAGCACATTGAGCTCTAGTAGATAACTTGAAACTTCAGTGCTTTAACATAGTTTTCTCTTGTAAATGCTGAATCTGAAATTAATATCAAACTTGTATCCTGAATTATGTGTACCTGTTTTGTCGAGTTGATTACAGCATCTGTGAATTGGCAATGAATGTTACAATGATCAAGCTAATCGTTCTCAGGTGAATGCTTCTTTGTCATAAAAAAACCCTCCTCGATACAAATAAATGATGATGCCGCTATATTTTATGTTGCTTTCAGAAGGGTAAGGCGAGCTGAACTGAAAGGTTAGATAGTTGCAAGTTGGTTTGCTCAAACAAGCCCCAGATTAATTAGAAAAGAAGTGTACATACATCTTCGAAGGATAAGATTTATCGCAATGCAAGGGGTAGCTGAAATTTGCAGTCCTGGTGCTGAGAATGTTTACAACCCAAATGCCAATTGTAGGAGCGTGAGAATCGACATGTTTTAATTATTGTACTTATTCTCAAACGGAATGCACATTTTATTGATAAAACAACCATCACAAAATGTGCTCTACTGAACCATTATTGATTATCTGCAAACAAGTTACCTTTAAGGTCAAACGGATTAAAATGACTACAAAATAAGTCAATGAAACTACAGTACAAAAATACTGCGAACAAATGAATCCCAAACTTACTTCATAGTTGGATCTCCATCAATTGGATATCCATTGACTCAATGTTATCTATATTCACCTCATTTCAACAAAATTCATGACTGACATGAAACACATAAATATCTTTTAAATTTAACAAGTTAAAATTATCAAAATCTCCTCAGACACCTGCATTAATTTCCCTCTTTGGAGATCAAAGTTGAACATTGTGTCCCCCACATAAAAGCTCCACAACAACACGCTCCGTGCACGGCTTACCCTGCCACCTTCCGTAACGTAGAAAACCAAAAACATACACACATACACACAAACGGCACCATCTATCCCAATCATAGATTCCACTTACTCCAATCTACAGCAACAGAAGCTCCATCAAACACCGACGCTTGGACACGCTTCCCAACATCATCGGCTCATCCAAACCGTCGCCAGATCGATGCCTCCGCAATCCTCACTCTCCATCGCCCCAGTCGTCGATCCTCCCATGCACAGCATCTCTCGCCATCGATCCCCCTCCACAGCAACCAACACCAGGCTCCTCCAACTCAAACCCAAACAATCTCTTACCAAAACCAAACTCCAAGGCGGTGCCGGAAAAAGCCAGATAGTTTTTAGAAAAAAAAGTGTGACCCAGTTGCAAAGTTCACACAGAAAGATCAAACTCAGAGACATGGCATTAACGTAGAGAAAAGCTTAGAGAAGGTGAAGCTATGGAACGTGGATGCATGAGGGTGCCACGGGCGCATGCGGGGCCCTGGTCCCCCACCTCCACACTCCTCCCACCCCCATTCGCCATCGCCATCGCTACTGCCGCCTCTAGTTACTAAACTCCAACATCCAGGTTAGAATCTTGCTACTAGCTTCGCCAAAATCAACCCGAAAATCAACCCGGTTTACGCATCGATCGATCGATCGGCTAAGTTAAGTTGGTTCTGATCTAGACTGCAAGTTAACGTACTCTCACTATCACGCTTGCTTTGCCTTTCCCCACACGCACCATTCCAGCCATCTCTATAACTTAAACCAGATCATGTTGTGTACAGGATTCGGTTCCTAGCTCAGTTGCAGAGTTGCCAAAGTTGCCAAAGTTTCTGTTTTTGTGGTCTAGAAGTGGTTAGATTGTTGGATTGTTGGACCTGGAGCTGGAGCTTTGGAGTCTAGAAGTGGTGGACTCGGGGGTGGGCTGTTCGTTTTGCTAGAATTTTCTGTACTTGAGATGGTTTCTAGACGGGGTTGAGAGTCTAGAGGGAGGTGGAATCGGAGGATTGTTTGTGAGTTTGGAGGTTTGTGGATGTGAGATCAGTTGGGTTGGGTTGTGAGGATGTTTGTGAGGATGCACAGCATGGCAGTGTTGCCGTCCGCCATGCTGGTGCGGCCGGATGGGAGGGGGAGAGGAGGGCGCGTGGGGGTGACGGTGCGGGCGAGTGGAGTGCAGATTGCGGTGCGGCGGGAGGTGAGGGTGTATCGGTCTGGGTTTCTAGCGCGGGGGTTGGGGGTACAGCGAAGGGCTTCGGTCTTTGGGCGTGGGGTGATCGGGGGGAGCAGGAGGAGTCCGTTGGTGGTGCGTGGGAGGGGAGGACTGGAGGAGGGCGTGAGTTTTGAGAAGAGTTTGGGGAGGGATGTTGAGGATTTAGGTGGTGAGGAGGGTCATGATGATGAAGTGATGACTGTTGAGGAGATTGAAGTCCCGGGGTTGTCCGGGTTTGAGGAGAATTCGGTGGCGGCGTTTGATGATGCGGAGTTGGAGACGGTTGATGTGGTGCATCAGAGTACCAGGCAGCAGCCGCAGCTGGTGAAGTTTTTGAGGAAAACCTGGCGGGCTTTACAGGGGCTTAAAGAGAAGGAGGATGCCGTGCTTGAGCTGTCGAGTTCTGTCAAGGAGAAGAAGCTGCGGTGGAACCCGCTCGGGTTCGTGAACGGCTCTACCCCGTCGGCTACCGAGAAATTGAGAAATAAAGTTTTTGATGGTCTGCGGAGAGCTGAGGATGACTTCTTCGCGGTATGTTGCGTTGCATGTCATGCTTTGTCAGTATGCCAAAGGGGATGTTGTTTTTGCTATGGGGGATCAGATACACCGACTTGCCTCGACAAACCCTTTTTTCTATTGCAAATCTTGTTGCGTTCTGCTGCTGTTGTTTCTACTTTTTATCTTTGTAACAAATTTGAGCGCTTAAGCAATGGAAGGATTCTTTGATAAACAATATGGTTTGATTTATGGTTTGATTTGTGTATGTTATCAGTTTTCAAGTCAGCTCGGAAAGTACACGTTTATCTTGGGTGCAACTGGTGCCATTCTGGCCACAAATTTCCAGCTATCCGGTACGTCATGATCCGTCTAATATACGAGTTTATTTACGTTAATAGCAGAACGATGCCTTTTATTTCTACATGAATACAGACTTAGGGTAGAGCAGCTGTTTTAATTCAATCTTCGAATATTGTCATGGTTATTGTCATGTGTTATTGTCATGTGTTGATTTGGTCCCAATTGAGGTTTGTAATTTTGTTGATACCATCAGCCATAGAAACACTGGAAAGATTTTTCTTCATTCATATAGAGGTGAGATCGTGAACCCTGGAAAGTAGAAATGGGGTATTTAGGCTGTTTTTATTATTTACTAGTCTTCATCTGCAGGAGGCGAAGCTCATCAAGACGGAGTTCTGTGGTTCAGTTGGATGGCTGGAATAGTACTTGGTTCAATGATCGGAGCAGGTCAAGTTTTGGAGGGTCATGCCAAACGTGGTCGGCGCAATGTAGTTATCACAGGAAGGTATGTGTCGAACCCTTTGTTCAGAGGGAGTTCGTAGTGATGTCTTTAACGTTTCTTGAGCGTGAAAATGGCTTCTAAGCGTGCTTCAGTCTGAACCAAATTGAGCTGGGTGTTGCTGGTAATATTGGTCAAGTTGCCAACAATCGTCTACAAACTTGATCTGTGGGAAGTTCTCGGTTTAGGGTTTAAAGATCATTGACATCATCAAGTTTTGTTCTTTAGACTGGTTGTTAAGAAAAGCTAGTTAAAGAAACTCCTTTTAAATTACCTCCTTATAGCTGAGGTCGGAATTTACGTTGTAACTTGTAGGGTTTTAAAATTTACGTTTCTGCTCACTGGTATTTCCTCTTCTTATCTGTGCAGCACCCGAGGTCTTGGCAAGGCTCTTGCTCGTGAATTTCTGCGAGCTGGTGACAACGTTTTTATTACGTCCCGAAGGTGAGAATCTGGTTTTTACGTGTTTAATATTGTTTTTGTAATTAATCAGTGGATCAAGGCCCTTTGCAGCTTCTAACGGCGATTCCAGAGAGCTCAGCATGTAGCCCTTGTCAGCATAAGATTCATTTCTTAGCATGTCTATTACTTCGCCTTGCGGCATTTTCTCGTATTTAATTATGAGTTGTGCAAATTGTAAGCCCGGATATGCTGAGTGCTGTAGTGTTAATCGTTGAACATTGTTTATCCTTTCTAATTGTGGTTTTGATGATGGCGAAGAGCAGCCCCGAGTCTGTGAATAGCACAGTATTGGAGCTTCAGCAAGAGGTTAATGAGATGTATCGTAATCTCCTTTTGGATGAGGACTCACAAGTGGACGCAATAAAAACAAGGATCAAAAAGAGTTGGCCAAAGGTCGTGGGAATACCTTGTGATGTTTCCAAGAGCGAGGATGTGCAAGCTCTTTCAGAAGCGGCCATGCGAGAGTTTGGCAACATTGATATTTGGGTGGGTGGGCACTTGATGTAAAGCAGTTTGACGTTTGATTTGACGCTTACATACAAACCGTATATAATCCAAGTTCGGCGTGGCAGCTGGGGCTTTTATTTCTGGCTATTTTCCATTTTGAGAATGTAATCTTCAAGTGACTAAATATATTATTTACATATCTTGATCTCATGATCTGTGTGTTATGTGATTGAATGAAAGCAGATAAATAATGCTGGGATGAATAAGGGCTTCAGACCACTGGTCGAGTTTTCAGACGAAGAAATAACGCAGGTATTGAGGGGGTCTTTGTTCTTTGGTTAGATGTATTTTATATATTCCGTGTGGTTTAAACTGTTTCAAGCAGTATTGTGCAGGACAATTTAATGTTCTTTGGAGAGGGAAGTCATTTAGGTCAGATATTTGATTACTTGGGAGAAACTGAATGTGAATTGTGTACACAGATTGTGTCTACAAACTTGACGGGCTCCTTGATATGCACTCGTGAAGCTATCCGTGTTATGAAGAAACAGCCAAGAGGAGGGCACATCTTCAACATGGATGGGGCTGGTTCTGGAGGCACAAGTACTCCATTGACTGCAGCGTTAGTATCTAACCCCATCTGACGCAAAAATCCAGTAGCGTAATACTTTTGATGTGTCAATTTTACATTCTCATTTAACATTGTAACGTATTGTTGTATTCTCTCTTCTGTCGATTTAAATATTTTGTGCAATAGCTGAATTGTCCACTAATGGAACAGTTATGGAGCAACAAAATGTGGGCTTCGACAACTTTCGGCCTCCCTGCTGCAAGAGTGCAAGGGTTCTCGAGTGGGTATTCACACTGCCTCTCCGGGCATGGTTCTTACTGATCTGCTCCTTGGGTACGTTTTTATCCTTCGCAACCCTCGATGAGCTGAAGTAGTAGATAAGGAGATTTTTTTATTTTTTTGACGATGTTTCAGTCAATGCACATATATCCTAAACATGTGGTTTACAATCTGGGCTATGTTTTCTCCTTAATGAGCTACTGGTTTCTGAAATGATACCACATCAACCATTTTGCAGTGGTGCCTCTCTTCAAAACAAGCAAGTGTTCAATATAATTTGTGAGCAACCTGAGACCGTTGCTCAAGCATTAGTGCCAGGCCTGAGGACCGTGAAAGGAACTGGCAAAGCTGTCAACTATCTGACCCCTCCTCGCATCGTTTTGGCTATCCTCAATGCTTGGTTCAGGCGTGGTCGCTGGTTTGACAAAGAGGTACGTGTTAATACTTCCATCTTGTGAGCTTATCATGACGCTTTGGTCTCAAAGTTGGACATCATGCTCTCTTAAGTTTGCTAGATTACATCTGGAAATTATTTATGCCATTACACCAAGCCATGGAGAATTATGAAATTGGAGAATATGTTTAATCCCTGGGGCATATGATGTATCAATAGGGAAGAGCAGTGTACGCAGCAGAGGCGGAGCGGTTGCGGCTGTGGGCAGAAGGACAGGAGACGTCTCCAGTGACTGCAGCTATGGAGATGGTTCCGAGTGGAGCATGGGTATCTCTTGTTTCATCATTCGTACTTACTGCATACGTAATACTATCAAACTTGTCTGCAGGTGGTAGCTCCGGCACATAACTACAAAGCCAGCTCAGTACATATATAGAAACATATGCGGATGCTGCTCCTTACAAAAACTATCGAAGTAGTTGTCCCTTTACAATTGGTTTATATTAAATTACACATTCAATTGAAAACAGTGGAATTAGAACCAGAAAGCATTAACCATTGGTTTCATTACTGGCACGAAAGAGGCCAAGAAACACTACCATAGCTTGTCAGGTATATTTTCGAACTGAGCCTGGTAATATCATTAAATTTGTTGACAAAGATTTGCAGTTGTAGAAGTTTTCTTAGTCCATGTTTTGATCCATCATATGCTTCGTGGCAGTTGATCAAATATGTTCTCCTGACTTTATTAGCATATAAGTTGGATACTGTACGTAGTTTCTCTCATGTAGACGCACTGAGGATGAACTGCCATCTGTAGTTTTAAATTTTATATTGTATTTAATGTATATAACAACTATAGTACTATATCATGGGTGCTAATCATTGTCCACCAAAATCACAAAGAATAAAAAGGTTTGTATACATTGCAACACCAAAATCTGATGGGATAAGCATGATCATGTGGGCCAAGAAGGAAGGAAGCCGAGGCAACCCTCAGTTCCACAATAGCAAGGCAACACCTCTCCCAAGGCACCACCAACAAAGTTTCCGCAGGCAGCATAGCTATACTGCATCTCGTCGCCCTCAGGAATATCTTTTCTAGCGAAGAACACAAGCCTCGGAAACAGAGAGCCCGCTGCTCGTACCCTGCACGGCAACAGATTGCCCCTATCACAAGCATTGTTGATGAAGCGAGCCACATTCCCCACTTTTGTGGTGTCAACGTCAATGTCCTGGCGCCCTTGAGATTGCACGGGTAATAACTCACCTGCATAATCACAAATAAATGCGCCTTTGCTGATGTGCTGAGCAGCATATAAACCCCAACCTGTGCGGTTCTGACGTGCTACTACCAAAACTCGCACTGAAAGCCCCTGTTGCGTCACTCGGTGGCAGCAGTCTCTATTGCAGCTACATGCTCCTCCACACTCCCATATCAGCCGCGGGTAATCGCTATCATCCACATCCGGTGTCTCCTCATCATACTCTTCTTATTGAAATAACGCAAAGCAGATTAGCGGAGACAAGATTATGCAGTACGCAGAGGCAGAGTGATCAGCAACAATGATACAGTAATTGCATTCCAGTGTGTGAATATACACGAGTACAGAGTAGATGATGCTTTGTCATCCACATGCAGGTCGACACTAGGGTTTCATCCATCATTCTGTGACACTCCCACTTGACCTCATGTGCACGATGACAAAGTATCATCACTCCCACTTCAGAGTGCGAACATGATGGAGAGATACTAAGAGATTTTGCTAAGAAATTCTTCTAAGATTGTAGCTGATAAACGCCCAGTTGATCTCGAAGTTGAAGGAATCGTGTTGGAGGAAGCGCTTTGGTGAAGACGTCGGAGAGTTGATCTTTCGTCGGAACATATGAAACGACTATTCTCGGATTACGTGATACTGGATATCAATGTGCTTGGTCGTTTGGTGATACTTAGGATTGAGGATCAATCTTATGGCCTATTGATTGTCCGAGAGAAGTGGAGTAGGGTTACGCTGGGGGTATCCAAGCCCGGTAAGGAGTCGGCGGTGCCAGATGATTTCCTTGGTGGCGACATGAGCTGCGAGGTACTCAGCCTCGGTCGTGGAGGAGGCGGTACAGGCTTGTTTGCGACTGAGCCAGGCGATGGGGCCTTTATTTAGCAGCAAGACCACTCCGGATCGTGACTTCCTGTCATCAGTGTCTTGGCCATAGTCGGCGTCGCAAAAGGCCGTGAGAAGATGCGGGGGATTACTGCTGTAGAAACCAATGCCGTAGTTTTTGGTTGCCTTCAAGTAGCAGACTACTTTCTTGAGCGCACTACAGTGTGACTGAGTATAGCAGTGGTTGAAGCGGGCGCAGCTACTGATGGCATATGCGATATCAGAGCGAGTGCCCAGGGCAGCGAAGGCAACACTACCAAGCAGCTGTTTGTAAGGGAACTCCGGTGTTTGGCCGTCTGCTTTGTCATGGTCCATATTAGCATGCAGCTTTAGGTTTGGATCTGCTGGTACCTGCACGGGATGGAGGTTCGTGTATCCATACCGCTTTAGCAGGCGTTCAATGTACTGAGTCTGATCAAGGAATAAAGATCGCATGCTCCTGTTTCTTGTGATATGAAGTCCCACATAGGTATCGGGGTCATTGTGTCTCACTTGGAAAACATTGTTCATCTCGTCCAGGATTGTTGTAATTGAGCTCCTTGCTTTGGCTACTACTAAGCCATCATCAACAAAGATGGCGAGAAGAATTATGGGTTCAACCGTGGAAATGTATAGACAGGGGTCGGCATCAGTGGGTTGCAAGCTGTGCTTCGTGAGGAATCGGTGGAAACGTCTGTTCCAAACGCGGGACGCTTGACGAAGGCCATAAATCGATTTCTTGAGGCGACACACTCGTTGAGGGTGATCAGCGTCTTCAAAATATGGGGGCTGTATCATGTATAGCTCCTCCTCAATTTCTCCATGTAGGAAAGCTGTCCTGACATCAAATTGAACCATGTCCAAGTCGTCTATTGCAACGATAGAAAGCAGGGTGCGGATGGAGTCAAATTTTGCAACGGGACTAAAAGTCTCAGTGAAGTCGATACCGTACCGCTGGGTGAAGCCACGGGCTACGAGATGCGCTTTGTAACGATCAATGTTGCCATTTGAATCATACTTGAGTTTATACGTCCATTTGCAGCTGATAGGTTTGCGATTCGGGGGAAGATCAGTCACTGCCCAAGTGTCGTTTTGGAGAAGCGACGCGTATTCTTCGTTCATGGCCATTGGCTTGTATCCATTGGTCTGATTCGGGAGAAGCAAGAGCTTCAGCGATGTTGCTTGGTTCCAATGAGACGTCGTTGGTAGCTGTGAGTTGTGTCAAATACGCCCAGTCACCGTACCTTGCCGGCGGTTTGGTTTGACGAGATGGACGTTTGGAAATGTCCTGGTGTTCGTGAAGGTCAAGACGGTTCAGTGGATCCTGATCAAGGGCCGGGTCCTCTAAGGGTTCAGCTGCTATAGGGGTGTGTGCTAGTTCAGGTGAAGTGGGAACTGCCTGTGAGGAAACTGGTACTGCCTGTGAAAAAGCGGGTACTGACTGCGGGAGATTGGGCACTACCTGCGGTATGCTAGGGCCTGCACTCGGGGGTGAGGGTTTCGAGGAGGAAGATTTAGAGCTGAAGATGACAGTTACGGGATGAGAGGGTTTGGAAGGTCCCAAAGAAGGGAAAACTAGGGGCTCATGTTCATTGCAAACGATATCCCTCGTAATGACAACTTTTTCTTTCGTAAGGTCCCAAACACGATATGCTTTCGATTCGTCAGAGTAGCCCATAAACATACCTGGCCGACTTTTGGGCTGTAACTTAGTTCGCGTATGCTTCTCAGCGTGGATGAATGCTGAGCAACCGAAGATGCGAAGATGGTTGAGAGAAGGTCGCCGTCCCCACCAAGCTTCGTATGGTGTAATATTTGGTCTACTGGAGGATGTGGTTCTGTTGAGAACATATATTGCGGTCTGGACTGCCTCGGCCCAGAATTTGGCAGGTACGTTTCGTGAATGCAGCATACTTCTAACAAGTTCCATGGTGGTTCTATTTTCCCGTTCTGCAGCGCCGTTTTGTTCCGGCGTATGAGGTGTAGTAAGCTCCTGACGAATGTGATGCTCATCGAAATATTTTTGTGCCTGCTTACTGACGAACTCCCCTCCACGATCTGTGCGCAGGACTCGGACTGCATGGCCGGTATCTCGATAGACCTGTCGACACGCTTGTTGAAGGGCTGCGAGAGCATCGGACTTATACTTGAGGCAAAAGGTAATTCGGTAGCCAGTTGCATCATCTTTGATGATAAGGCAATAGAAAGCTCCCCCAATTGATTCCGTATCCATGGGTCCCATGATGTCGGCATGAAGTAGTTCTCCAGGATGGTTGGCAAAGACACGAACAGGGTTGAAGGGGAAAGATGTCCGATGTTGTTTGCCATAGCAACACCCTTCGCAGAAATTATCACCATTGTCTTCATGAAGTAGCTCGATACCGTCAGCGAGTTCATGTCGTACCAGGAGTTTGATAGAGGCAATGTTGAGGTGACAGAGTCGAGCGTGCCACACCTTCATGGATTGCCTCGATTCCATTGCGGTGGCAGGTCGAAAAGAAGCGGCTATAAGTGCTGTGTCTGCGGTAGGAGGAACAACCCGCAGTTGTAACTCATAGAGATTATTTTGCTGCGTCCCCTGAAGAACGGTGTGACCGCTAGATGTCATGGTGCAGCCTGACGAAGAGAACGTCGTTAGAATATTCTTCTTAGCTCCCTTTGTGATGGAGAATAGGTTGATTCCAATGTCGGGGACACGCAGAACGCTCTCTATGTGGTCGGGTTGCCACTGACCGTCTATGAAACGCTCAATGGTGATTGTTCCAATACCGGCTGCATATAATGGTTGAGGGGCGATCCCTTGGATCGGCCAATGACGCGCTGGAAAGGGAGAGTAACTTGAAAACCAGTTACGATGGCTCGTCATGTGGCTCAAGGCGGAACTGTCTGCGTACCAGATGTGGTGTCTTGAGTAAAATGCGATGGAGGTGTCTTGACTCGAAGTCGAAGATTCATGGTCGTGGAACGCCATGAAGCCCGCATGTGTAACCTCAGTGTCAGGCGAATCCGGGGTAGCTTCAACAGCGGGGAAAACTCGTGATGAGGAGGCTCTAGGCGGTAGTCTTGGTCTCCTCTGACGTCGGAGCTCCTGGCGTTCTTCGAAGGTAAGATCCGGGCATTCGCTTTGCCAGTGACCTTGTTTCCCACAATTGTGACAGGTCGTCCGTTTGAGATCATCGAAGTACTTCTGGCGTGCCTGCCGTTGTTCTTGAGTGAGAGATGATGCAGAGGCTGTCGGAGATGTACGGCTGCTGATTCCTGTGGAAGGCTGCTGACTCTCGTGCATTTGATGTGTGCAAGTACTCCCACTGCAGTGATGAGCTCCGACAGTAATAGTACTCCCACTGGAGGTAGCACGTTGTGCTGGATTATGCCGCTGAGTACTATAAAACGCTTTGCTAGTATCTATGGGAGCGGTAGCAGCTGATTTAAGTTTAACCTCCTCCTTAACTAAGCCGAGAGAAAGATTGACAAGAGTTTTGTCAACAGGAGAGGTGAGTTCCCAAGCCGTTGTAAACGCATTGAAGTCTACTGGTAGGCTGGAGATGACTTTGGATATGACTGCATCGTCGTCAAAAACCTTCTGAACATCTAAGTCACGAAGCTGACTATTGATGTCATTCAGTTCAGACAAGAAAGTGCAAATACCTTTCGCTGCAGCTGGTTTGAGGTCAAAAAATCGTTTCTGCAAGTTATGAACGGAACTAATGGCTCTCTTATCATAGTGAAGTTGAAGATTACTCCACATCTGATGAGCGGAGGTTGCACCAAGAAGAGGACGTACCAGACTGCGGTCTATGGTCTAGACGAGAATGTCCATGGCCTGTTGGTCGCGACGCTTCCAGTATCGGCGGGTTCGGAAATCGGCATGAGGATCATAGCATTCGTTTCCTTCGGCGATGTCAAATAAATCTCGAGAGCGAAAGATGCACTGGATCTGGAACTTCCAGAGGTTGAAGTGTTCTCCTGTGAAGGGAGATAGTGTAACGGGAGCAGTATCGAGCGGGGGGTAGCTTGTATGCGTGCGGCGAGCGGCGAGCGGAGAGCGGCGAGCGGAGATTTGGTGAGCGACGAGCAGAAAATAGAGGTCTAAATCTAAAAACAGTAATATTATTACTAAAAATACAAACTATTATTAGCAGATTCGAATATTCTCAGAATATTTTTAGGATATTTTGAGAATATTACTATTTTTGGTAATAATTATGACCCTATAACCGTGGACCGGAATTCACTATTTCTGATAATTTTCAATCCAGTTCCTCTGTCCCTTTCTTTAATGTTAAAATGATCGAATAACTGAATTTCGAATCCTAGGTCATTTTCTTCACATTACTACATTTCTACCGTTCTCTCTATGTCATTTTGTTTTTTGTTTAATTATTTGAACTAACTACTCTTTCGACATTCTTCAATTCTACCCATCTTTTCAATTCCAATACTAATTGTCGTTTTATAATCTCTAGTAAATGTGTTACAGTGTTGATGTTAATCGGCACTTAATCTTCCATTTTTTGGTGTTCAATTTTCTCTAATGTATATATTTATTTTATTGATTTTTCATTTGTGTTATTCCTTTCTTGGTTTTATTTTTAAATACTATTTACGGTTCGTATTAATGCATCATCTAAAAGTTGCATTTATTATCTTCTATTTATTTATTTATTTTATTTTTTTTACATTTTATCTTTTAACTCTTTCTTATCATTTATTCTTTTTATCTTTAATCGTTTTTTAATTATTTTCAACTTTCATACCTTTTATCTTTTCATTGTTTTTATTTTGTAATATCATTATTTTTATTTTATTTTACACTGTTTTCTTTTTTTTCTTCATTTTATATATATATATATATAAAATCATCTTTTATCTTTTTTGATTTCTAATTTTTTTAATCATTATTTTATTTTCATTCGTCCTCTAATTTACTATCTTCTAAGTCTTTACCTTTTCATTTTTTATCTTTTATCTTTTGAAAGACCTTCTAGTTCACTCTCAATTGATGGTTTAGGGTATTTTGTCTACAAATTAATCAAAACAGTGATGACAAACCTACTCATGCCATGGAGTGTTATAATATTTAAGCCTTCTTATATATCCCACTATTCAAGGGCGCCGAGCATCTACCTCCTCAATATTTAAGTAGTGGCAGTAGAAGCTCTCATCCTCTTTGTTCGTGCTCTTCTTGAATCAAGTTCCAAGAAGAGCGTGTTGTGATATGGAAGTTGCCGGGGAAACCACTATCTCACTTGGTGATGTCCTTGGCCCATTTCATCCGTATGAGGAGGTCGAGGGGGAAGAGGAGTTGAATGGGTGCAATGAAGGGCATTCTGAAAATGATGGCGTGGAAGCAAAAATAGATGTGATAGGAGACATACTGGCTGTAGAAGAGCCACGCGTTCTCGTAGTTCCCCAGGAGGAACCGATTGTCCCTTTGGCACCTCATGCATACTCCGGGCATTCTGGTGTGGCAGCGGCGAGCAGTGAGCAGTAAGCGGTGAGCAGCCAAAAATCGCGCCGGGGGTCAAAAGTGAGCAGACAAAAAATGCACTGGGGACCCTATGACCGTGGAAAAAATTACCGCCGGGGTTCCTATGAACCCATGAGAGAATGAAGTGGATGAATGAAATTCAGACACCAAGATTCCGGAATCCGCAAAATTTATATATTGAAAAAAATTTGTAAATATTAAAAATGATCCTTAGAATCACCGGGGGGGGGGGGGGGGGGGCTGACATTGTTCTCAAAATTGGAAGGCTTTGGCTACTCATTATCCTCTACCCAATCAAAATCTTCCTCTAAGAAAGCCGATGGTCCGGGAGCTCCATTGCCAAAATCAACAACATTGTGCGCGGACGTCCATGTTGATCTGAGTCTTGGAATGTAGTAATGAAACAGCTCGGGTTCTAGACATGATATCCCGGAAGCACTCTCAACACGCCTGAGTGTGCGAACGTCGTCCTCGGTCCAGTCTATCTGGCCTCGATTTGATCGGATCACTTGACGAAGCTGTTGGACGTCGGAGAACATGTCCACCTCTTTACCAGGCCGTCGATCTTTGTACTTGTCGGTCACTCTCGAAACGAACTCCCTCAGCTCCCAATTATGCCATGGTAACCCGTCCTGCATGCAGTGGAAGAAGAAGGGTGAGTGAGGTACAGAATCTTGAAGAAAATGCAAACACCTAACTCAAACCGAAGGGAGTAAAGTAAAATCAAAGATATTCAAATCAACAGAAGAGGCAATGAATGGAACCCGGAGCATTTCTGAAGCTGGAGGCATCGAAGACTTGATCTGCTCTTGTAACGAGGTATGGCTAGTGGACGAGGATTGAACGGGCTGAGTTGAGGGGGGAGACTGATCCATGACCATGGTGCTTCCAAGAGAATGAGAGGTTCAGATGTTGTGAAGCATTGGTGTGCAATGTAGGTCAGAAAACATGCAAGGGGGCTGGGAGAGAGAAGGAGCAATGCGTTTGTACGAGGTTGCTCCTAGCAACTAAAAAGAGGCGCAGCCGTTCGTGGAGGAAACCATTCATAAATGTTAGCTCGTAATTGGAGGTTAATTAAAACGATTTTGGCGGCCATGGCACATTGCAATAAACTCGCACGTACGGATATACTGAATGCCTTACCCTTCAAAATCTTAGTCACTTGAAACATGATGTCGGATCCGACAGTCAAAAACTGGACTGCAATGTACTTGGGGTACTGTGCATTAATGTCCGAATTTAGGGTTAAGCTGTTTAGATCTAGAGAATGTAATCTGAAGTTTGTCTCTCTTGTGTTATCATTTTTTTTTGTGCTTCGTTTGTAGCTTCCTTAGTTTGAGAATCGTAGAATGGACTTCGCAGTGATCACGGACTTGTTCAGCCAAAGTTGGGTCACGCCCGAGTCATCGATGGCTCAGCTCTTTCCAGACCTCATGCCCGAGTTGCATCGAGAAATTAGAATACATTGAGAACTCGGACTGGTGCTATGACTACATGACGCTGCTTGAGAACCTTCGGCAAAGAGGTGATCGTTGGATGGAACTGATTGATTCTATGCCAGCATGGTCGGCGCATGTGGTGGCCTTTAAAGAGTCGCGAGATGCGAGGAAGCGGAAAGACGAGTGGGGTACAGGTATGGTTCATGCATACTGGACTGAGGCCCTCACCTTGTTTATGACCGACAGGATTATCCCATTTGAGATTGACGAGAAACTTGTAGAAACAGAGCTACGTGATCTATCACTGCAACGGAAAGTACTTTTGCGTGACCACCTGAGAAATAGTTACACCATGGAAGTGATGGGCCCTCCTCCGGGCTACAGCATTGGCCAGTCCTCCATCTCTAGGCCAGGATCTTCATCCAAGGAGAGGAAAGTGTTTCCTAAGTATTGGGCACCACGAGCATTGCGTTGCGGTTTTCTATCGTGGCCTTTGCAAAGGAAGGTGCATCTCAACGCCGTGCTTGGAAAGCGATCACCTCAGTAAAGGTAAGTGCTTCGCAAAAATTTCTTTGAGGTCTACAAATCTTTTATAGCGTGTGGATCAGCAATGTGCGTACCATGCATGTTATAGTCGCGTTTCTTGATAATAATTTGCAGATTTGGTTTTGTGCTAATAATTTGGTGCTTTGCAGGTCTCCAACTAAATCTCCATTACGATACACCAAGGTATCATCTTTCATTGAGTGAGAGTTTAGGGTTTAGGATATGCTATATAGCTTCCACGCATAGTTCTGAAACCATTGCAACAATGGCGTCGTTGCTACTACAGGCTGTCTACAGCAGTTTATAGAACTAGAAATTAATATTTTGTTGCAGTTGGGATGTGAAGTAATGTTGTTTTCAGTGTCACGCATGAAATTAACTTATAGAGTAAGGAACGGCCTGCATGATTATTACTATCAGTTTTGAAATATCTACGTTGTGGAGCGTTATAGTCCAGGTTTGGGATAGAAGTTTGCGTCTGCAATTACCAAAATCGGATCGCCATATAAATAATACCTCGCCCTTTCTGGAATTCAAAATATTGAATGTAATACAAAGAGGTGCGAGTGCTTGCACAATTTTGCATGTTTATAGTGATTTCCCATCAATATAGTAATCCCTGGGGACTCTTCAGAATGTCCAATATTCATTTAAACAGTTCATTCATTTCTGTAAAATAGTATATTTCAATTGCACTAGACTAATCACAGAAGCTGAGTATGCGCAATAAGGATAGCTGTAGATCTTAAGTCCGGTAATTGATTTACAAAATATACAAAAAACATAAGGGACGCATGGATCTTTCTATAATAACATAGTCTGTAGTGAAACCTAACTAGATATCCCGAGTATCTAATTTGGCACATAAACTGTCAATCATTGAGTTTGTGAGTATTGTACTCCTACAAAGCAAATTTACTCGTCAGTATCATTGTCTGAGTCACTGAAGACGATGAGTGAAATTCCAGGACCATCAACAACGGTAGCAAAGTCCTTAGAACCCAATACACTAATGGCAGAGCATTCATCATCAGATTCATAGCTGTCAGTCTCCGAGCTCAGGTCATTCTCTCCGTTGTCAGCGGCATGTTCTTCCATCCAGCGCTGCACCCATGTGGGGATGCCGTCATTATAACTTTGAACTTCGAAGCACAACGAATGTCCATGGCCTTCGATGCACATGACATTGAGTCTGTCACCTTTGTTTTCGGTTGCAGGCGGGCTTACCCCTCTTGGGACACGGCCATTCTTCGGAGGCTTAGGCGGCAGGTTATTGGAAGGCTTCAACACGTGGACTGAAGCAGTAGGGCAGGAACAAGGAGGGCCGGTCAGGCACTTTTCGCAGGGCAGCGGATTGCTAGGAGGGAGGTTCGCCATCTGCCAAGAGTATTTAGAACATGTAAGTGAATGTTTAAACTTAAGATATTTGAAGAACCACAAGTAAGAAAAGGAAAAATCATCGTACAAATGAAGTATACATGCTTAAGTTGCATATGGTTTAGATGCACCATTTACCTTGACTAATCGGACGGTGATAGTGTTGCGAGCGTAAGAGTCGGAGAAAATCCCTGTACGCCATTATGTCTTATTCGTTAATTCCGAAAGTGAGCATGGGGAAACCAACATATAAGATGCAATGAAATGACATGGGAGATCTACAAGTCGTGCTCGGGAACCCTTACAAAGAACACAAAAAACGATCACAGAAATTGAGGAGGGCAGTAAACAGGGAACCCGTTAGAGAACGCGGAGAAGCTAACACATGAGACGCAATGAAACGACATGGAAGATCAACATGTCGTGCTCAGAAACCCTTACAAAGAAAATACGATCACAGAAAATGAGGAGGGCAGTAACCAGGAGACTCGTAAGAGAACACAGCATGCGAACAAGGCGGTAAACAACTAGGCTCAACACAAAGAGCTAGGAACATACTTGCTAGAAGCCGATGAAGCGAATATGAATCGCTTAGGCAATAGTTCTATTTATAGCCCTGGACTTGCGGCATGCACGAATCTGGAGATGGCGGCTAGGTCATGGCGGCTAGGTCAGGACCACCTCCGCGGGCCCAAGGACTTAGGGTAAGGTTAGAAACTACGCGGTTCCTTTGAATCGGGCGGTAATGCAAGTGCGTGACCGAGGTCGGAGGTTTGGGGCAGATGCACAAACCATCTGTCCTATCCGACAGATGGTATTGTGCTTCTCCATTTATCACCGGGGTTGACGCTTGTGCGCCACGGATGGTGTAAAAGGCTGCCTTTAGTGGCTGATAACCGGGTAGATATAGCGTGTGGGTTGCAGAGTTCGGGGACCGGGTAGCTAAAAGGGGGTGGGGGTATCTTCCATGAATAAAATTAGGAATTTATTTACTTATTAAAAGAATCTGTAGAAACAAAGATAGCAAGTGCGTTGTTGGAATTGGGATCTGGGTAGAGAATATTGGGGGTGGGGCTCAACCAAATAAATCACTATAATGTTTTGGGCTAATTATTGGCATTTGACAAATGATATTATGAATGTTTCTATGACCAAATAATATACCTTTCTTGTAAGGGAAATGAAGCTAATGTGATGGGCAATATTGTGACGTCAAAATATGGTCGAATGTTTAGGTAATGAATAAAGGAGACTGAAGCACGTTTAACACATCACTTCAAATAATATATATTACATATATATACATTATGTTAAGTATTTCTTTAGAGAAGATATGTTTGATTATTATGATAGAGACGCACCACAATGGGTCGGAGATGTAATGTTTGATGGTGTTAGAATAAGGAAGTGAGATGTTCAACACTTGCTTGCAAAAGATTAAAAGATAATACTAAACTCAACAAATGACAAATAAGTCAATTGAACGAGATATACAATAAGGAATTATGAAATCGCAATAATTAAGTACGTAAGAAAATAAGACGCAGAACAGCCCTCTAGGTAAACCCCGGCGGTTACTCTAATGAGCCCAAAACATCAGAAAAATCCGTCAGATGGATTCTGAGATTTGGGAGAACCGCCGGGGTTGGGGCTGGGTGCTGCTCGTAACCTCCCCCAACGCACCTCCCACCGCGGAATCACCCGCGGCGGTTGGGGCGACGGGATTTTGCCCGAAACCCCCGCCAAGCCCGAAGGCCCGCGCGGCTCCAAAAACCCGGGCAGAGGGAATTCTTTCGAACTGCGTTCGGGCAGCCCGAGTGCGTGTGTCGTTGAAGGAATTCGAATCTCTCACCTCCTGCGAGGCACAAGGACGACCTATGAATGGACGTAATAAACTGCGCCATCCGTTGATCAATGTCCCTACGATGTTATCTTCGAAGCTGCCCGGATCAATATCTCTCAACATGGGTTACGCCGGTTAAGGCACCCCCGTCGGGGCTCCCGCGATGGGAGATACCCCTACGCCTCGGGTCGGGCTACGCCCTACCCCTACGGCTCGGGGTATCTCCCATCGCGGAAGCCCCTACCGGGGGTGCCTTAACCTATACGGAAGGTTCCATGGGGATGCATTCCACAGCTCTCGTGCTGCTCTTCTCTTGCATCCTCCTCCTGGCCATGGGCGCAGGGCCCCCTGTTCATCCATCGCAGCCTGGCGACGAGGCCCAGCTCGGCAACATCCGGGTCGTCTTCCAGGTACTCTAGCTTTTTATGCCTCCGATCGCTCATGGGGTTTTCTCATTCTGATTCTGAGATAAGTTGTGGGCTTGATCGCTCATGGTTTGTTGTGATTCATTCTGAGATGAGATAAGTTGCAGGTTGCCGTAAAACCGAAATTTAGTGGATACTTGGGTTTTCGTTTTGTCGGGGTTTAATACCTTAATATTGGGTTAGTATTGGGTTGTGGACTCAATTTCAGTTCATTGCCTCAGCTAGAATGGTTTTTTTCTCGTTCGGAATTGCATTAAGCTGTAGTGTAGCTTGCCGATCTATGTTCATGGAACCCAGTTTGGCAATCGGTCATGTCTGGTGATTGTAATGCTATGACTTGTGCAGACAAGGAAAGAAGATGTCAGAGTTGTGGGGATCTGTTTCACTTTCTTAAAATTCACTGTACTATGTGGTTTGCTTCTGTATTGTCTCATGTGGGCACTCTCTCTGGCAGACTTCGTATGGCGACATTGAGTTTGGGTTCTATCCGGTTGTGGCTTCCAAGACTGTGGCGCACATCCTTAAGCTAGTTCGCCTCGGTGCTTATAATACCAATCACTTCTTCCGAGTAAGGAATCGATTTTCTTTCGTGATTTTATACCTTAGGAGATGATTTGGTTGTGGCATTTAGTGCAGTGAGGATTTGCATCGAGTTTATGTAAGATTTATTGCAGAGAGAAGAAGCTGTAGCTAGGGTTCATGTTGTTAATGATGTTCAGGTTATTATTTGGACTCTTTTCTATGGCTCTGCGTCTATTAGTTGTCTGCAATGCTGCGTTGCTGATCGGGGTGGGTTTACAGGTTGACAGAGGCTTTGTAGCTCAGGTTGCGGACGTGATTGGAGGGCGTGAGGCTCCATTGAATGCCGAGCAACGAGCTGAAGGAGAGAAGACAGTTCCTGGCGAATTTTCGAAGGTGAAGCATGTTCGTGGCATCTTGTCTATGGGGAGGTGAGCATTGGAGCACATGGATATCACCTCGATGTTGCTTGCTGTTTAAAACCTAAGGATCTTGGTTCTTGTATTTCGTATTTCTTTGTATGACTGATATCTTATCGAGTTTAAAGTCCGATCATTTCAAAGATTTTGTACTCTCTCCAGATTCCACATTGAAGACGTAGTCCATAAGCTTTGTCATTCTTTGTTGTTGCTCGATGTGCAGGTACAGTGATCCTGACAGCGCAGGATCATCATTCTCCATGCTTCTGGGGAATGCTCCCCATCTTGATGGACAGGTTGCACTCCACCTGGATTACTTTATGTGAATTACAGTTTTACCAGCAATGCCTTCAAAGAGTAGTAGACTAAAACTAAAGGTGGGAGCCTAAAGTTCCAGCAATCACTGGGAGCATACACTGGATAGTGAAATACTAAGGCTGCCTCAAATGGCACGAAGCACTTGTTTTTAACATTGTGCTGGTGGTTGACTGACAGTATGCCGTTTTTGGGAAAGTTACGAAAGGCGATGAAGTTCTTTCAAAGCTCGAGGAACTGCTCGGAAGGTGCTCTATTGTATTTGGATATATTTTAAAATAAAAAGCAGCAAAATTATTGTGTAGTAAAGCATTGTCAAGTGATCATTTTCCAATTATCTTATTATGTTTTCATGACTTTTCTCCTTTACGTAAAAACCCTGCATTATCAATCCATTTTGTGGCAACACTTTATTTTGTCTGATATTCTGTACTATTTTGTTCACCAAAATATATTTATGTAGACAGCACTTTTAAAAGACAATCAAAACTGAAAACAGGACGAAATAATGAAAAAAATGAGTTACATATAAATTTGTGGTCACTTATAAGTAGTGGGTTACATTTAAATGTAGGGCCACATTTAATTGTGGAAGACCCAATGGTCCTGATCCCATTTATGGAATTAATTGTTGAAACCTTCTAAAATGAAATTAATATATTATGAAACTTATTTAATTTTGATTTATAAATTAACGACATGGTTTATACAATAGAGAAGGCAGGAAGGTCGCGGCTAGGTCAGGGATAATGCGAAGGGATAACCGGGGGCGAAGCCGTGGAATTCGAGACAGATGTGGATCTCGAGATTGAGGCCGGCGGATATCGGGGAGGCAAGAATTTGACTGACGGATCGGACAGCAAAGTTTAGGCGTTCCATCATGCCGACGGGGTTGGAGCTCAGAAGCTGAGGTTGTCAGCGGCCGGGGTCTTAGCGAGGTATGATGGTTGAGTATGCAGCGAAGCTACTGTGGCAGCGGTGAGCAGTGAGCAAAGAGTAGAGAATATTTTATATACCAATATTCAAAAAATCTGTAGCTTAGTCATTTTAATATTTTTACAGTAAATTAAATCGATGAAATAACAAGCATACTCATATATACAATCTATTACTAATAGTGTGTTCATATCATAATGTATATCAAGCAAGGTAGATGTTAGCTTTGATAACATAGAAAATAACCGCATAATTAATTAGCTCATAAAAGATATGCATGTATTACAATGTTTATGAGTGAAATTTTTAAACAAGGAGTAAATGGGGCCATCTTTTGTAACAACTCATTGATCATCTACGTGATGCACGACTATAATACTCCCGGGCCTATCTACAATTCCAGTTGCGGCGCCTCCTCCAAAATCGCCTGGTTTGTTGATTAGGGCAAGGCAGTATTGCCGGAAGGGCAAACACCACATGGGCTGGCCTCCTCACTCTAATAGGCGAGGAAGGAGAGGGAGGAGACATCGGCGGTGAATCCTGTGGAGGAGATGTGGGTATGTAGCCCGGGGAGGTAGGCTCATACACTGGGGATGTAGGCATGTAAACTGGAGAAGTAGGCATGTACTCTGGAGAATGGACCTCGAACGTTCCTCTACCTAAACCGTCGGGGCTTGCTCTGGCGCAGGTACAGTAGTGCTGATCAAATGAATCCGAGAGATCGGAGACATTAATCACCGGAATTGGGGTGGAGATGGACATCTCAGAAGAATCGGAAAACTCCTAGAATAGAAGAAATCAATAGAAGGTTAAATTCCACTCATAAATGACAGGTTAAGCAAATAATTGAGAGGCAGAAGTCATCTATGTAAACCAGTGCAGTTCAAGGTCTTGTGACTATTAATTAAGTACCTCGGTCTCTGCTGGATTCGGGACTTTATTACAGCTCCCCATATTATCTTCAGAGGCCTCCTTATGCATAATCAATGTGAAGAGTGTTAGAATTAAAAGCATTCTTCTAGCATTCTTCTAGCAAAGAAGCAGAGAAATGCGAGGCCGGGAGAGATTCATCGGCCCTTCTGAGCCTCGGCCCCTCACATTCATAGCATCATTGGGTGACCTCACACACAAAGAAACAGAGAAATGCGAGGCCGTGAGAGGATGCTACGGCCCCCTTGAGCCTCGGCCCCCGCATAAATAGCAACATTGGGTAACCACACACACAAAGAAAGAGAGAATTGCGAGGCCGGGAGAGGATGCTTCGGCCCTCTTAAGCCTCGGCCCGCCACCTCCATAGTTACATTGGGTAACCACACACACAAAGAAACAGAGAAATGCGAGGCCGTGAGAGGATGCTTCGGCCCCCTTGAGCCTCGGCCCCCCTCCTCCATAGCCATATTGGGTAACCACACACACAAAGAAACAGGGAAATGCGAGGCCGTGAGAGGATGCTACGGCCCCCTTGAGCCTCGGCCCCCACATAAATAGCAACATTGGGTAACCACACACACAAAGAAAGAGAGAATTGCGAGGCCGGGAGAGGATGCTTCGGCCCTCTTAAGCCTCGGCCCCCCACCTCCATAGTTACATTGGGTAACCACACACACAAAGAAACAGAGAAATGCGAGGCCGGGAGGGATTCATCGGCCCTCTTGAGCCTCGGCCCCCCTCCTCCATAGCCATATTGGGTAACCACACACACAAAGAAACAGAGAAATGCGAGGCCGGGAGAGATTCATCGGCCCTTCTGAGCCTCGGCCCCCCTCCTCCATAGCCATATTGGGTAACCACACACACAAAGGAACAGAGAAATGCGAGGCCGGGAGAGGCCTCATCGGCCCTCTTGAGCCTCGGCCCCCCACCTCCATAGCCATATTGTGAGCGCACGAACACAAGTGCAAATATACAAATGCGAGGCTAGGAGAGGAGGAATTAACAATAAGTCAATAATCGTGAACAACAGAAAAGCGTAGAGAATGAGACTCACCGAGAAGGATCGAAAAGAAGGTGACAAACTTTGCGAAGTGAATGGTTATTTATAGTATGAAGTCAGTGCACGAGGGCCGCGGCGGCTTGAACCACCTGAAACTGCGCAGAAGAAACCAAGTGCCAAACCGTGAACATAATTAAGCAAAGAACGGCGCTGATGAACACCCCGGCGGAAATTCTCGCAAGCAGAAACCGGCTGACGGATTTGACACTAGGTTTAGGCGCTTCATGAGAACCACCGGGGTCAGGGGCAGGTGCCGTGCGGACATGGGGTTGCGACTAGCGGTCATGGGCATTATGTTACAGCAACGGAAGTATGGATACAGCATTGCGACTTGCGGTTCGCCTGTAGAAGACATTAGATAACCCACTCGAAGAAACAAATTGTTTCAATCAGAAAAACATGAGACATACTAAGCGTGCGTGTATTAGACGATTAATTAGATGATTATTACAAAATGTATAATAAAATTTAGTTAGAAAAATAAATAAGAAAAGAGTTACAGAAATATTTAGAGCAGGTAATTTAAAAAATAAAATGGTGATAGAAAGGCGTAAACATTGAATTCCAGAATACTGTTACAATTGATAAAAATTGCAAGAGGGAGTTCACAAGTAAAAGACGATTAAAAAGAACAGACTATTAATAGGATAGAAGATAAGGATAAGGATTATCAATTAAAAAACATAAAGCATCCAATACCAAGACTTCAAACATGAAACAAGACTTGAAACATTATAACATGAATCATATATTATAGGCATCAAAGAATGAACGATATAAATGGTAAAAAGATGAAAGGACATTAAAATGATGAGAGATCAATACATTTGACGATTAAGCAATTAAGAGAATGAATGTAAGAAAGAATGATAAACGTGAGTCAGAAAAAAAAGATATCCAAAAAGGACTAATAAAAACAGAAGGAGAATGCACAAATGCAGGGATTATAGAATAGAAGAAAAATGCATATTAGAAGGACGGCAAGGTTGAATCGGGAATGTAAAGCATCATTTGAAATAGATTTGAAATTTATAATTAAATGGATTTTGTTTATGAATGGCTAGCTTTGATAATAAAAGAAGAAAATAAATAAAAGTGAAACGGATAAAAGAATGAGACATTGATCAAATGAGCAGCAAAATATTGTAAGATCAATTGCAATAGAAACCATGTGCCGAACCGAGCAGGATAAACCATGTTCCAAACCAAGCACTAGATAGGGCATGGAACGAAGCGAGTGATCGACCCCGGTGGTTCTTCAAGCAAGCCAAAAGCAACTGACGGATCCGACACAGGATTTTTGAGCTCCGAGAAAACCACCGGGGTCGGTGGTAGGTGTGGCCCGGCAATAGGATATCGACTTGCGGTTATGGGCGTTTTCAAATGAACTGCATGCGATATTACATGACGGACAATTGGTAACCTACTCCCGGATCCGAATTCGATTGTATAAGAATTGTGCGCATAGCTTTATTAGAATTCAAATAGAAAAAGTTTACAAATCATTTAATTTTTATTTTCTTTCAAATAAAAACTGTGATATTAACACGAGCTCGGTTGTATGAATTTTCTAATATTGTTACAATTGATTGAAAATGCAAGAGAGAGATAACTTACTATTGAAGATAGTAGAAAGAGATTATCAGAAAAATAAGAGATAGTGTCCCAAAAATTAATAACAAAACAGCATATTAACATATGAACAAATAAGATTGAGTCAGCTATTTCATTACTGGCATCAATTTGGAAAGAATAAAGACGGTTTAATATAGAAGTATCTAATCATTGCAATGTGGGACTATTAAGCATTCATTCAAATTAGTAACTATTAAGCATATTAAGTAAATAGGCCGTATTATTGAAATGAAGAACTGTAAAATTGAAAATCCGTAGTACATAAGGAATAACTGGAAATCCAAAATTCATTTACATGTAAAACTACGATCACTCCGGATCAACTAAAATGCTATGAGAGACAACTTCGGCTTCAATATCCACAAAGTTTAGGACTCGACGATCGTAGTTTCTACGCGTAAATTTCTTCAATGTGGGAGACTCCACGTTAGCTTGAAATTGAGCCCCTAGCTCGGCATACTCTGGAAGCCGCAGCAGATCAGGTGATAGTGCAATCTTCTTGATGCACTCGTTAATTATCCCCCAAGAACGCAGACTTAGCGGTCTGCAACCACAACCGTATCAAAAAACAGATTACACATTAGCTCCAGTGAAGAACGACAAGTATGCCTTCTCCCATAGAAGCACACGCCACTTCTCAATGTACTCGGCCATAGGAGTGCGCTTCGAGTTAATGTCTTCCTTTGCATCGGAACTGGTTGCCAACCAGTTGAGGCACTCTTTCTCTACTTCGTCTTCCAACTGATACAAAACCATCAACTTAAGAGTGAGACAAAAATAACTAAAAAGGACGCCATCGGCTATAACCTCGAAACAGTGTAACAACCCAGAGTTCTATCTAAGATAATGAAATACACTTACGTTTGCCCAAAATGCAGCTTTTGTAATCCAGGGGTTGAGCCCTTCAATTGAGCAAGGTGATGGTGGAAACTTTAATGTTTTCCTTGAACTCGCCGACCCATTCCACCACCTCAGCCATTTCGCTTTCGTTTTGGCCGTCACCTCAGCTGTTGCAATTGCCTAGAGCTTATCGATGGTCATCTCAACCTTGGTTTGGTGCCGATCATAATGTCTTTTGATCTGAAAATCAACAGCATCTCAAGTAATCAGACTAGTGAAGATTAGAATCAGAGAGACATCATTGCATCGAATACCATATTTCCTCATAAAAGTGCATTAACTATCTATGTAAAATCATCATTTTCTTCCATAAAAAGTGTGTTAGAAAACCGCTAAAGGATCCAACAGTAGATTTGTCATACGAATGCAACACAGTACCATGTAAAGATTACGGTATAGATTTCATCTATCGGATATGACAAATGATTTCTCAATGCCAAGTTTTCGAGGTACCTTGGGGTAATCGAGACATAGAAATTCTCTCTCGGATTTCAGAGAATATTTCTTGTGTCTTATAGTCCACAATACCTAGGTAGGAGAACACAAAATTATTCTCTGTCGGATTTCATAGATGATTTTAGATCTCCAACATGACAAGGTACCTTGCGGAAATCAACACATCAAAATCGTCTGTCGGATTTCTGAGATTATTTCATGTGTCTAAGTTTCCAAGGTATCTAGGTAGATTGACACAAATAAACCATTTGTCATAGATTTTAGATTGTTTACGATATCTAATTTCCCGACGTACCTTGAGGAATTGGTCACATTTAATTTCAGAGATTATTTCTACTGTTTTACTTTCCACAGTACCAAGGTAACTTGACACAATCAAAACCATCTGTCGAATTTCAGAGCTAATCTAAATTCTCCAACTTGACAGAGTACCCTACGGTAATGGACACATTAAAATCATCTGACGCATTTTAGAGATTATTTCTTCGGACAAAGATTCCAGAGTACCCAGGTAAATGGACACAATAAAATCATCTGTCGGATTTCTAGACTGGTTTGCTATCACCAACTTGACAAGGTACCTTGAGATAATTGACACACAAAAATCATCTGTCGGATTTCAGAGATAATTTCTTGTGACTAGTTTCCTAGAGTACCTAGGTAAATGGACACAGAAAAACCATCTGTCGGATTCTAAAGATGATTTCTCGACTCAAACATTCCAGGGTACTTAGGTATTTTTCGCATTTTGAGGCGCATTTTCCTTAAAATTACTAAAAAAACACATCTTAGTGCAAATAATTGATCCAAATCATCAAAATGTATGTAAAATCTCTGGGGTACCTTGCTACCTTGAGTGTTATAAATCGGTCTGTCGGATTTTTCAGAAAATTTTCGCGAGCTCGATGGGCACATCCCCTCGGAAATTGAACGTCCGAAATTTCTCATAAAAATCCGACAGATCATTTTCGCGAGCTCAATGGGCACATCCCCTCGGAAATTGAACGTCCGAAATTTCTCATAAAAATCCGACAGATCATTTTCGCGAGCTCAATAAGCACATCCCCTCGGAAATTGAACGTCCGAAATTTCTCATAAAAATCCGACAGATCATTTTCGCGAGCTCAATGGGCACATCCCCTCGGAAATTGAACGTCCGAAATTTACCATAAAAATCCGACAGATCATTTTCGCAAGCTCAATGGGCACATCCCCTCGGAAATTGAACGTCCGAAATTTCTCATAAAAATCCGACAGATCATTTTTGCGAGCTCAATGGGCACATCCCCTCGGAAATTGAACGTCCGAAATTTACCATAAAAATCCGACAGATCATTTTCGCGAGCTCAATAAGCACATCCCCTCGGAAATTGAACGTCCGAAATTTACCATAAAAATCCGACAGATCATTTTCGGGAGCTCAATAAGCACATCCCCTCGGAAATTGAACGTCCGAATTTTACCATAAAAATCCGACAGATCATTTTCGCGAGCTCAATGGGCACATCCCCTCGGAAATTGAACGTCCGAAATTTACCATAAAAATCCGACAGAGCATTTTTGCGAGCTCAATGGGCACATCCCCTCGGAAATTGAACGTCCGAATTTTACCATAAAAATCCGACAGATCATTTTCGCGAGCTCAATGGGCACATCCCCTCGGAAATTGAATGTCCGAAATTTCTCATAAAAATCCGACAGAGCATTTTCGCGAGCTCAATGGGCACATCCCCTCGGAAATTGAACGTCCGAATTTTACCATAAAAATCCGACAGAACATTTTCGCGAGCTCAATGGGCACATCCCTTCGGAAATTGAACGTCCTAAGATTAAGAGAAATTCCCGACAGTCCATTTCCGAGTGCAATTTTTGCACATCCTTTCGGAAATTGAACATCCAAAATCTCTCATCATAATCCGACTTACCTATTTCGCGAGCTTAATGGGCACATCCCCTCGGAAATTAATCGTCCTAAGATTTGTAGAAAAATCCGACAGACCATTTTTGGGAGCAATTTCCGCTCATCACCTCGAATTTTAACGTCCTATATTTAAAGAATAACCCGATTGATCAATTCCAAAGTATTTACCTCCTGTTGAAACCCTTTGCCATGGATTGGATTCGCAACGGCCTGCAACCTGTTGAACTTTGTTTGCAGCCTATCCTTGGCTTCCTTCACAGCCTTGTCCACCGCCGCCCTCATCTCGTGCCCTGAGTCATCACCAGGGTGCTGGTTGATCCAAATTTGAGAAGCCTCCTCTGCGACTTGGGCCAATGTTGCCTGTTTAAGTGCACGTGCCATTAACATCTCGGGACTTGAATCATCCAATTACAAATTGACAACACTGATTTCTTATAACACTTAAGTTGTGTAAAAACGTCACAAATACTTCTTGAGGCATCGAGTGCCACGACTTCTTAGTTGAACTCTTCGTGCGCGGCAGAAGATCCGGCGTTAGAATACCACTCCTTTCAAGCTCCTCCATAGACATTTGCCCGTACATCTGTATCTTGTGTAGAGTGTGCGGCAGCCTTTCTTTGACGTAAGCATCCTGATTGGCCCTGTGTCGAATACAACACACACTTTTTTAATATCAAAGATTCTAAATTTCTATGTCATTATATCCAGCATCAACATCCGGAGAAAAGACAATACTCTTGCACAGTTTAAGACTCACTTGGTGCTGGCATGCATTGCTGTCACTAGAGCTTCACGGCTTCCCTTCACGTCGAGCAGAATACAGTCCGGCCTTCCGTTTGCTTTAGCCCATTCAAGATCATCTGGGTATTCCACTTCGATGAACTCCCGCCATGCCCATGTGCGGTGGTTACCATCAAAGACATAAAACATCTTTCCTGTAAGATCTTTTGTCTCCCTGTGCTGCCTGATCTCATCCTCGAACGCAACGTTCAACACCTTCCAAGCATCACACCATCTTGACTTCATCTCCTCGGTGACACTTGCGACGTCCCCCATGTGCGATGTATCTGCAACATAAAATGCCTCAGACCCGGGTCTTATGCCGTTGAAGAACTCAGCTTGCAACTTCTGTACATCACTCTGCATTGCTGGTCGCACGAAATCACATGGGATTAATCGGCATAAGGGAATCTTGATCATTGAATATTGGTGAGGTCTGCGGCGCATCTTCAGTAAAGCAGCGTATGGGTCCGGTTTCAACTCCTCCCTGAATTGACGGAATGCTTACCGAACATTCACAGGCTTTCGAGGAGGTTCAATCTCTTGCACCTGCCCACCAAGGCTCAAAAGAGTATCAGCGCCGGCTTCGCCATCACCAACTTGGGTCTGATCCTCGGCCTGATTGTCATCCTCCTTGCTGTCCTTGTCCTTGCTAGGTTCTTGCTGAAACCAGTCCTCCTCCGGCGGCTCACGCGAGCCATCCTCCTGCTGCTCACGCGAGCCGTCCTCCTGCTGTTCACGCGAGTCCTCCTCCTCCTGCTCGCTCAAGAACCCCGCCTTGCCCACTTCAACTTCTCCTTCGAGCAAGGAGCCCATAATGTTTACTTTTGGAGGGGCCCTGCCATTACGGATGGAAGGTTGCGAACTACCCATATCCTCGTCCATGAAGTGACCTCTCGGAATATCGTCTATCACGCTCTTCACTGCCTCTGTGGCCGCGTCCACCATATCGTAAGAAGTGCTCATCGCGCCCTGCAAGGAAGAGGCACGTTACATGCAAGTTAATAGAAGGCCGCATTTCAGAGCACAACATATACACCCAAATGCGAAGCATAACATCATAAACCCTATAAAGTCACAAAAACCCTGAGCAACACTTACCAATGATTAAAGCCTTGAACAAACGCTGCACTTGACACCCACAAACCCTTTTCGGCCACAATAATTCTGACCTCGCACTATCCACCTAAACCTTGCAACGGCAACCCAAATGGAGATGTGCTCTGAAGCCGCCACTATCAGACCCTCTCAAAACCTATACTTACACCATTTCTGCATACCCTCAGCCTACCAAAGAACCTCACTCCAAACCCCCTCCATGCATCTCTGACCTCCAACACCACAACCCTCAGGAAACTGAAGAGCAAGGCTCCCCGTCTCTCAATTTATGCGTGCTCACTCCCTTGCCTCGAGTGGCTTCTAAGTCACACTTCTTGCTCACTCCCTTGCCACGATTAGCTTCTAAGCCACACTTCCTGCTCGCGGCGGCCCCCACTCTACCCTTACCGCGACAACCATCAATTTCTACAGCTAACTACAATGATGACCGCACCAACTTCCTACTCAAAGTTAAGTATGACAATGACTGTGATGCATGCCAAGAACCTACAAACTTTTAAAACCCTCATAAGCCATTAGTACACACCGCGGCCGGCTTCAACCCGGTTGGATGATGACTACAACCACTCCCTCCTCTACGCCCAGCGTACCATGACAATTGCGACGGCAAACTATTAAACCATAAACAATTATCATGACGATCACACCACTCACTATTCTGAAGCCGCAAACCAGTCCTACGAGTACTTGATCCCGACCTGGCACTGGCTAGCGAAAATCTCGCTGATCAATCATGATGCTACAGCTGCGTCTAGAACGTACCAAGACATCGTGCTGACAAGCTTACATCAGAATGTCGCGGCTGAAGAATGGAACTGGCGTGTAGATCGCTGAACACCCTCCTTGAGACAGCCACCGTCATTTGCCCGTCGACGAAGTGATTGCTGCTAACTTTCGTGGCCGATCCTCTAGTGTTGACGCTCGGACACCCTTCAATCTTGGATCTTGAGTCTCTGAGAATCGAGCTTACTGAACGAACAACCTTGCTTTGACTCTTGCTCTGACTCTGATACTTCCTGTCCGTCAAGCGCAACCCCGTCTTACTCTTTCTGCGCTTCTTCCCTGATCTCTCCTGGGTTTCTTCACTGGGGGAGCCTAACCCCCCACTCCGATGTGACTTGGGCATCTGTAACGGTGAACGTAAAACTTACTTCGAAGACAAAACCAACTCATAATCTTATCAGATCCTTGATGCATTGAGAGAGAAATGAACCTCAACCGTGCTACGTTGAAAATGACTAAGGCCAATGTGTGATGCACTAAGGCTAAATGTCCCCCACCGAGCTCTGAGTTCGCCTATTAACTGAGGTTCCATAGGGCGTCATAGGCTTTGCCATGACGGTTTCTTCTCATAGACGATTTATTTTTGAATCTGTCAGTCATTAATGCTGATTGTGTGCCCAAAATAAAAGCTGTTCAACAATATTCTGGGACATGATACTGGTCTTGAACCACGCTGCAATGGTGAACTATCACCTACTTGGTTACAAAACTCTTAAACCACCCAATGCAAAAGGTTGGACAACCATGGCATGTCATGTCTATGACTCTCAGTATTGCCGGGTCATGACTATCGCCATTTGTGATATGCAGTCAGAAGACGTGAGGGCCCAGACCGTGATGTGGCAGTTCCTGAACGAAATTATGGCAAAACATGGCTATCACAAAGTCAACTTCAAGGGCTTCATGGCGGACAGCGCCCAGGCTAACTGGAACTGTGTGCGGAAGATCTATGGAAGTGGCGACGCGACGGTTCCAATGCCAGACCGTGAGCGTACGTGCCAGTTTCATTGGGCAACCTCACTTAGGAAGCACACTGAGGCTCACATCATCGGATCAGATTTGCAGAGGCAGCATTACGTGCTTTGCAAGCAGTATCGTGATGCAAAGAACATGGAAGAAGCCGACAATCGTTTCCACGCGATCCGAGCATGGTGGACCTCGTCAGGCGCTACTACTGCCTCCGGTCTTCGTGACCTCGAACTTTGGCTCGTATTTTGGCACTTTAGATATCGGCAGTGGGGAGGCTTCATGCAATTGGTGAGTACAACATCTCTTTTTTTATCCAGTCACTTAATACACTTATTTGACGAAGAATTGATTGAATCAGCAATTTCTTTGATTGCAGGACCTTACGGACGCCGAGAAGGACGAGATGCCCTCTTGCAACCTCTCGGAGACTGTGCACAAAATATGGCTTCAGATGTCGGGCAATCGTGGCGACAACATCTACTTTGCCACGGTGGACGATTATGTCAGGGGCTTCATGCAATGCACTAACTATAGCGCCTACCTGCGAGGTGAGACCCCGGGTAAGGGACCTTGCAAAGCCGAACTCCGTTTACGGCGAGCTCAAAAATCTGGGATTCCCAACCGCCTTGCCGATGCCACTGAACACTTCCATGACGCTCCACAATTGCTCTCCCGTGAGCCACATTGCGAAGGCGAGGAGCTCTTTGGGTCCACGAAACGGAAGCTGAATCAACCCATCGGATCCGAATATGACTCCCACAGGCCGGACAAGGTAAATTTTTCTCAACCTCGTCTGAGCACTAGGAATACGCGAGCACGCATGGAGCCTGATCCTGAACCAGAGGATTCACCTCCATCGAGGGTCCAAGCGGCACCCCCATCGCCAGTCTCAAGCCCGGACGAGAACAGGAGTCGTCATCATGTAACCGTTGTGGAGGAGACGGATGTGGACGAGAGTATGTGGCACCTTGTCAGGCTTCCAAAGGGATCGGCGAAGGCGTGTTTTGCTCAACAGGCGAAGACTAATAAGAAGTGCACGGCGAGGCTCATACGGGGAAAGAAGGCTACAATTGTGCCATGCTACTGGGGCATCTTCACCGATGTCAAGAAGGATCAGCAAAAATGGATGCAGTTCTGCTTCTGTAACGACGACATCCAGAGATGCGTCATGGGTACTAAGCGGAACTGGGTCTCCAGCATGCCCCCTCTCCCGCTTATTTGGCCTGTCAAGCGTGGCTCTCGCCTTTTAAAGAGGGAGATACTTGACCTCGAGGCAGCCGGTTTCAGACTCCCTCAACGCCAAGAATTACCCTCTCACCAAGTTTTCCACGACAGTGCATCTCTCCCACAGCGGCCACGGTTTGACCTCTCGCAGTGGAGTGTACCCCCAGCTCCAGGAATATATCCCACGGTGCGAGGAGGATTCAAGATTCAGCGCTGTAACCGGGTGCCACGAACAGAGCACGAGAACAACTGGGCCTCATCTACTCTATTCACCATTCGAATCCAATCAGTCACACTCATACCTAACCCAGGTTTCGGGTGCATCATCAGCGTTGTCTCCGAGACCGTATCGGAGTCTAACGTCTACAAAATAACAATTGGCTCCGAGCCCGCCTGCACCTGCCCCAACTTCAAGGAAATGTCCATCAAGTCGCTGGAAAAACGACCTCCCTGGGTGCCTTGCAAGCATCTCTATTACATCTTCAATGCTATATGCAACCTTGATATTCACCAAGACTCCTACATCCATGCTCCAAGCCTCAGCTTTAACGAGGTCAAGGCTATTTTTCAGAGTGGCCTTCTTTCGCTTATCAATGTCTAGGTTTGCTTCTGATGTGTCTTTTTCCCCTACCTTCATCCTAGGGCGCTCGGTACGAACTCGGTGACATTTTTATTCCTATTACGTCACAGATTAAAGCGGTGGCAAAACTGCTCGTATTCATGTCGGATATTCAGATCATGTGTTGGCATGAGCATCGTTTAGTATACGGTTCAATCCAGACATTTTTGTATATTTGTATTTATTTCTATCAATATTCTAAGTTTTTCCAAAAATTGATCTACTTCATGCGCCAACGATTGTAAAATTTCTTATCATCAATGGTACCCAATCACACCGAAGACATAGAATGCACATGCTCTCACTTCTCTGCTATCTGACCGTTGCACCCATCCAAACGCCGTCGCAATTCTCATCCCGAAAAACGTTGTCGTCATGGCATAATGAAGAATTCTGATACTGGGCCGGGTCCCCCTCATCACGGCCCCTTCCCAAACCCGGCTGACGGATTTTTTCGTCCATTTCGTTCCCTTCCCGCGGCAAGGTACCTTGGCTCAAGTCTGTCCCCGAAATCATCTGACGGATCCGGTACTACGTTCTGGGTCCGAACCAAAACCACGGGTGGCGCCCTTCCACCATTTCAGAGAACTACCCTACGGGTAACAAAATGACATCTCAGTAATTTAAGTCCAGTAAATATTCATGTTGATCTCCCGGATGACACAATACTGCAGGGATCCTATTGCCGGATTTTTGGCAGGTATATATCCTGTTACATAATCATTCCGTTTGCTCCAATAAGAGAGATATATGTATTGTATTCTAAATGATGATTAGATAATGTTTTGGAGGTCATCAAAATGCACGCTTTCTTCATTACCAAAGTTCAAAAAATCTCGGTTAACTCACCTGAATCCTGCCAGACTGCCGCCGAATTTGTGAGAGTACAATACACCTCAATCGATAAAGCTGTATTCAATTACCAATGTTTCATTGCTGTTTCCGGCGCTCTGTGATTGCTTGTGGGATGATTTCTATATATGAGGTTAGTGGAGATCGCATAATCATTCTCAGCTGAAGCCTCATGCCAATGGACCTCGCGATGAAACCAATCTATTTTAGCCTAGGCCGAAAATCACGAATTATGTTAGACACCAGCTCCATGATGGATCCGCAGATCGCGGATATTGTATTTCGCAAACCCTCCGCCCAGGCCAAGATTGAGTTCTCACTCTACCAGTGCGCTGAGGATTGGTCTCAGAATTTTAAGACGTGGCTTTTGAAAGTGTTTACCTGCAGTGTGGTCTTTGATGATCAATTTCTCCATTCCGTTGACGCTCCAAAGATGATGAGGTGCATCATGCTTTTTGTCTGGGTACCTGGCCAAGGCTTTCAGGAAGCACCTTCCGGAGGAATCATGACACCTCATATTCCTCCAAGTGAGTCCACAACCTTTCATCGACTGAGTCAGGTGGGGTTCTTCCCGGAGGGCAACAGCGTGACGTTGTGTTTTGCGCAGCCCTCCCCACCCGATCCAGTCACGTTTCTCAGAGTCGATTTCTGGAGGGACACGTACCGCCAGGAAGCGTATTCGGGGCTGCAGGTTCTTAACGTTGTTGACAACCCTTCCACGCAGTGCCCTACGCTGCGCATGATTTCTCTATGGAAACGAAATGGCGAAAGATGGATTTGTGATAGTTCTGTGATAGGTCCAAGTCTGCAGTCTGTATCGGAGGTGGCGAAGGAAGTTCTCGTTTGACATCTATGTTGACAGCATCGTGATATAGTCGCAGTTTTGTAACAGGGTATAGTCGTTGTACTGCTTTTAACTTGCTCCTTTAATACATATGTAATCACTTTGATATCAGTCTATCTTTGCCAAGCTTACATTTGCACATTGTTTGAACCACTACACTTTAATTCTTGAACCAAATTGACAGCAAACTGTGCATCATCAAGCCCCGTTTCACAAACCAAGTGTCTGTGTATGTTGAGTTCTTTGTTACTAAACTGTCCCACAAACTATTTTCATTTCCTATCTCACTATAAGCCAGGTACCACCGGCTCCAGATGATGCAGTAGCAGGGTTGTTCAAATAGACGTCCGACCCGGCTCCGGACGTCAAGACGTCCGACCCGGACGTCCCCCGTCCCGGACGTGGCGTCTCCGACGCTCGAGAATTACGCCGCGGTAATAATTTTGCGACCCCGGAGGGGTAAAAACATTCCCCAGCCGTCCGATCGGCCGATCCCGCCACCACGCCTCATCTCGGCCGTCCGTTCGCGGGGACGGCCGCGGGGACGGCCGCGGAGACGGCCGCGGGGTCGTTGCGGACGGCCGCACGTCGATCCGACGGCCAAGATGCGGCCGTGCTGGCACATCGCGGGCCGTCGGATGTGGGCGGCCCTCCAGGGCCGTCGGATCCCACGGCCGTCGCCGCGGCCGACCGCGGGGACGGCCTCGGGGACGGCCGCGGGATCCGACGGCCCGGATCGATCCCGACGCCTGCCATCGGGGACCGCTCGATCGGCGCGGCCGACCGCGGGCCGTCCGATCCCGCGGCCGTCCCCGTGGCCGTCCCCGCGGTCGGCAACGGCGACGGCCGCGGGATCGGACGGCCCGCGGCAGCCATGGTCGGCCTGGGTGGGCCGTCCGATCGGGCGGCCGTCTCCGCGGTCGGCCGCGGGGACGGCCACTGGATCGGACGGCCCTCCGCGGCCGACCATGGCCGCCGCGGAGGGCCGTCCGATCCCGCGGCCGTCCGCGTGGGCGACCGCGGGGAGACACGGCCGTCCGCGTGGCCGACCGCGTGCAGACGGGGCCGACCGCGGAGACGGCCGCGTCGGTCGGACGGCCACGCGGCGCCATCGCCCGACGCGGCCGTCCGATCGGACGGCCGGCGCCTTCGGGCGGAGTCGCGCCCGATCGGACGGCCGCGGGGGCGTAGATCGGACGGCCGCGGGGACGGCCGTGGGGACGGCCGTGGGGACGGCCGCGAGGTCGGCTTCCCCTATATAAGGGGAAGCCGCCTCTTCATTTTTTACCTTTTTTCTCCCTTTTCGAGTGAGGCTGATTGCTACTGGTGGGGGACTTGATCCTTCTCCGTTGGTCGTTCTCACCGGGAGGAAAGGGGTCCTTCATTTGGGGGGGGGGACTTTTCGAATTTTTAAACGGTTTTTTTCAAAACCCTTTGGATTTGAATTGCTCTTATTAATCATTGTGGGAATTGAGGGTTTCTTTGGAGTTGCGGTTAAGATTTCTTGAAGCCTTGAAGGCTTTCCACGATGTCGAAGAACAAGAAGCAGAAGAATGTGGGGGAATGGGCGAACAAATTCGATGACATGCCGAGCTTACGTTGCAAGGATTATATTGTGGCATTCATCGTGGAATTTTACCAGGAGAATACCCTTGTTTCATTGAATAGTCGTTACGTTCGGTATGAGGAAGATGGGCCCAGGAAATTCAAGTCAGAGATGGAGACAAAGATTAGGAATCGTTTGATGGATCCGTGCTGGCATTCGGATACACAGAAGCCCGGTTACGATCATTTCGTGTCACAACGTGCACACGATGCGTTATGGAATGCTAAAGAGGTTATTACTAAGTATGCAAGGGCGCAAAGGGGAGGAGTCGAGGCCTTCAAGGATACTATTGCAAAGGCAGATTGCTTCACGAGACTAATGGCGCCCCATAGCTCAAGAAAGCATCGACGGGCGTCTATTACTTGGTGGAATTCTCCGATTGGGATGGAGACGGCGGCTGACTTACGTAAACGGCATTTGACTATCTTGGCAGACTTTGCAGTTTTCTATTACTTGGACAAGGAAGTCCAGAGAGGTGGTTATGCTACCATACGTAGGGTTCGTATCGAGGGAAACCCGGAAATCCCACCGTACTGGGAGTTTGCTGAGAAACGGCCGCTCAATTGGTCTATGAGGCCGGATTTGGCACGTGTGGACCACAACAATGAATCTCTTGCGATAAGGATTCCCCATCCTGGTGTCATCCGCTTCCAGGCCATTCATCAGTTGGAACATGTGGGATTCATGTACTGGTGGAACGGTGGGACCCTTCGAGCCATGCTACAGAGAGACAACGAGGCCCCGGGTGACCTCCCCATCGACTACATCTTCAGAGAGAATGCAGAGGACAGTCCGATTCTAGGGAAGCGTCTCCAACTTTTCCGAAGTAAGCGTACAGAGCTTGCTTGGGCATTGTGTAACATCATAGATGCCGTACACAAATACGGTTACCTCCACAATGACTTGTCACCGGACAACATCCTACTTCACTTTCCGGAAGATGAGTCCAAGATCTACATCGGGGTTTGTGATTGGGGCTTGATGACGAAGACACTAGAGAACAGAAGGTCGCCTTGGGTTTTTGAGAGTGTCCATCAGAAGGAGGAGACTATGAGGAGGCGATACTGGGTGGATCCTCGCGTGGTATACGTACACAAGGAAAACCAAGATATTCAAATCATTCCAGATTTGACGGTTGCATCGGAGGATTTCGCAGCTGCGAAGATAGCGGCGAAGATCAACAGGGGCAACATGTGCACGGCATACCACGAAGCCGAGCCAGTAGAAACACGCCATTTCCAGAATATCGGAGAACTCGCAATGGTTTTCGAAAGTTACCTTGAGAGAGTTTGCCAAAACAACAGAGGAACGATTGGTGGACTCGGACATCTTATTAACCGTTTCAGAGATACACACAACTGGCCCACTCCCATCGAGCACTATCGCGAGGGTTACTGATATGGAGTTACATATCTACCTTTCCGTATTCCTATAAAAGCATAATGTTTTTTTTGTTACCGGACGGCGGGCATAGCTCTTACTAGTGAATAGTCATATTTACACTCTATAATATTATGAGATGTTGGAATCTCAATTTTTGTACACCGGTCAATATTTTGTTTATAAAGTTTACTTGCATTTGGTTCAAATATGGTCTCTGTACTAAGATTGGTCTATTTCTACCCCTTGTATTATGAGGAAAACGGATTGGCTCCACACATCTAGCTAAAAGTCGATACTCTCAATTCTAATTATGAAAATTATGCGATATGTGAATTGTAACCGTTATGCAGCTTATGCTTTGTAATTTTTATTCTTACAAATATTGGCAAGCGTATACTCAAGTTCTTTTCGTGAAGACGAAAGCGTAAGGGCCGCAAAACGTGATTGCTCATAATCCCCTGTACAAACAAATACCTTAGATATAAATATGCATCCATCAAAAAATATCATTCACGATATTCTTATTAATTTAGCCCAAAAAATAATTGAAAATTATTTTGCATACTTGTCTTGAGATTCATTATATTCTAGTGCTCGTAAGCCGTAGACTCGTAACCCATGTCAATAGGAAGTTGTCATTTTAAAAATAGTGATATTGATAGTAATGTGCACTTCGAATACGGCTACAAGAATATTAAAAAGGTAAATTCCTTTCAAATGTTAAGACAACTACAATATAAAAGACAACACAACTACACTCTAAAACACTAATTATATCTATTCTACTTGCAAAATGTGGCACGTGCCTGTATTCTTGAATCCGTACATTTTAAACCTCCATCTACAAAACTGCAAACTACGTACATACTATGCTTGCATCTTTTACTTTCCGTTGTAAATTTGTAATATGCGAAGTCCACATTAAAGTCTCGGTACGCTCCGATGCTGTAGAAAGTACTACCATGCACCCCATTCTAATAGTCTCCCCTCCACCCTAATCCATTGTAGTCATATGGATGATAATAGTTCCCATCATTGGGGAGTTCGCTTGGACCTCCCCGATCGTACGTTTCTTGTGGCCCGTGCCTTGCTGAATTTGTGGAGGCTCTCAGAAGTCTCTCTCTCTCCTCCATCAATCTTCGATTATCCCGTCTAAGGTGAAACGCATGATTCTCCATCTGTAGTACGTAATTTTGCCTTCTTCGCTCCAACTCTAGTTCTTCCTCAAAATAGCTATCTCTTACAACTCGACCGGGAGGGTATCCAAAAGGAGGAGGTGGTACTCTGTCATCGCGATGAAGTACGTTGCGGTTGTCCCCGCTATTGTGATCAGTACCGTCGGTGTGATAACCTAGAGGTGGAGGAAATATTCCAGGCGGAGTCCGCGAAGATGATCTGTAATCATCTTCTGCAAATAGGGCAGATGGGGTACCATGACCACCATATCCGCGGTATGGAGGGGGAGTTGCGTAATCATCACGTCCCAGTCTCTGCGTATCTTCTTCGCGATCTGGGGAATAACCGTGAGGTACCTCTCTCGGAGGTGTTCGATGGCGCGGACTAGCACTCCTTGGAGGACTCGGTATTTCCGACCAGCCGTCGTCATAGTTACTAAAGTATCTTGATCCCGTTGCATAATCTGGCCACGGTCGTCCCCCATAGGGTCCATACGTGCTATCCGCAAAGTCAAAGGGTAAATCAGCTCCTTCCGGTTCCCCGTGGCCATAGCCTTGTTCGTGGGGTCCCATGTCCTGACGATCTAGCGAACGGTGTCCCCCGTGGGCAGAGCTTTGTCCATACTCCTCATGGTTGGTACGTGATGACTCTCTGGCACGATGCCCTCTGCGATTCCTTGGATTTTCGTTTGAGCGACGCCCTCGATAGTTGTCTTCATCATCATAGCTTAAACGACGTCTCTCCTGTTCCTCATCATTATATTCGATGGCTAGAGTTTGTATTCCTGCATCTTGTGCCGGTGGACTCCGACGGTTTGAAATATGTAATGGGGGACAATCGCTATGTCCACTCCAGTCTGTTACAAGATCCATGCTGTCTCTGTTCATTCTATCTGTCCTCAGGCCCGAGACTGTGGTCCAGTCAACCCTCTTATGTAAGACTATCTCCGCCCACACCATTGCCATATTCGAATACAACATGATATGAGGTCGGGAGTTCTGGATTCGTGCTGCTCGAAAAACCTCGTTGTATCGAATTTTGAAATGATTACTTTCACAATTGTCGATCCTGATTTCTCCCCGTGTTGCTTGTTTCTCCGCAGCCTCGGTACGTAGATGTACTGGGATCAACTTCATGAGGTGCTTCATCTTGACATATTCCTTGCAAGTTACCATCCGCCATGGTGATGGTTCCCCCTCCCATCCAATCTCTGCTACACAATCAGGGTCATTCGTAGCGTATGGATCCAAGGGGTGTTTCCTTTTAGGAGTGGAGGGTCCTCCCCGGTCGTTACGAGGCATGGCGAAAGTCCGGTAAGCGAGTAGCTGTGAATACCGTGTATCGTACCAACCTCGTAACAATGCCTGTAACTTCTCCCCACCGTATAAAAGTTGATTTAATCTCGTATATATCTAGTGCATAAGGACTAAAACAAAACCCAGAACTCCTGCCAAAAAACCGTACGTATGAAGCACTATACTGTTGGTTTCATAATAACCAACAAACGGTGCGGACAACCCTAAACACAATCCCACGATAACCCGTGGGGAAGTAGTAAAAGCTTGGAGGAACGCAACTGAGCTGAAGTAAATCCAGCACATGTAGCACGAGCACCCAAGTGAAGAAAAAGGAAGAAGGGCCAGCCATTTATGCTGGCCCGAACCCCTAGGCAGCCAGTTAGGTCAAGCGACGGCCCCCCTACGGCCGTTGGATCTCGGGGAATGGAGAATCCAACGGCCGTAACTGGTCCGTCGCGGGAGCGGTCGCGGCCGTCCACGATCGCGGACGCGACCGGTCGTGCGGCCGCGACCGCTCCCCAAAGGGTGCGTCGGTGGACCGCCGCCCCGCGGTCGGGACGGCCGACCACGTCGACGGGCGTCCCCGGGGTCGGCCGCGGCCCACCGCGGGGACGGCCGTGCTCCACCCCGCGGTCGGAGGCTGCAGCGGCGTGGTCGGCCACGGCCGACCACGCCGACGGCCCTTCCGACCGCGGGGTGGGCCGTGGCCGTCCCCGGGGACGGCCGTGCTCCACCCCGCGGTCGGCCACGGCCGTCCACGCGGTCGGCGAGGGCCGTCCACGCGGACGGACCTTCCGACCGCGGGGTCGGCGACGGCCGTCCACGCGGGGACGGCCTTGTCCGACCCCGCGGGGACGGCCGCGGCCGACCCCGGGGTCGGGGGGCTGCGACCGCGGAGTCGGCCAAGGCCGTCCACGCGGGGTCGGCCGCGGCCGTCCCCGCGTGGACGGCCGTCGTCCGCAGCCGTAGGATCTTCTCGTCGGAGAAGATCCGACGGCCGTGGCCGACGGCCGTCCACGCGGGGTCGGCCGTGGCCGTCCCCGGGGACGGCCGTGTGGGGGGGGGGTCGAAGGAACTCCCCTCCCCTTGTGTTTTCTCTCCTCTCCTCCCCCCTCTCCTCCCCTACTCTCCCCCCTCCTTCTTGTTCCAAACAATCCCACTTGGGATTGTTTGGACAGCATATCTCCTACAAATGGAAAATTCAGACATATCCCGGATATTGTGGGGAATGTCCTGAAGATCCTGTGATCGGGGAGGTGGGGTCGACGTTTGAAATTGGGATCCAATGAACTATGTGATATTTTGGTTCTTTGGGGGTGGATAACCCCCTAGGATCTACAAATAATGTGAACACGTTTATGAAGAAGAATATATATCCTATTGAATGGAAAGAACCGTAGACATTGTGGGTACACTAAAACAGTTTTTACCAATTGTCATTTAAAGAAACGAAGGTACTCATGTTTTAGCATACGGTAATGAATTAACATTTTATACTAACGAATCAAAAGAGTAAATGTCAACAACAATATGATAAGAGGAACATTGCGGAGAGAATGCACTAGAAGTAATTCAACGCATTAATTGATGTACACACTTGGTTTTGGATGCGGTGCACCTTACGTTTAAATGGTTAAGAGATTTGCATTTATATTTCACCGGTTTACGGTTTAGGGTAATCTCTTAGAAATATAGATCCAATTTCTTCTCGATTAGTGGTATACAATGAAAATATTTATATAGATTCTTTGACTCTAATTTTTAATGGAATGATTTACCCTAGTTTTATTTCTTTAATTTTACATACTCTCGTTCTTTAGTATTATGGTAGAATCAAAAATAAAAACATAAATAGTAGTTTAGATTATGAGAGAAACTGGAGATAATAATAAAGTGAAATAAACCAAAACAAACATTCAATTCCCTTGGGATTATGCAATTCATCGGAGGAATAAAACTCAAATCATTGTTTTCATAACAAATGGTCCAATTCTAATTTCTCATGGCTGGTTTAGAGTTATTTGAAATATAAAGACTCTCCTTCCTCTTTAATGTCTTTTATTTTACAAACTTCCATACCGTAGTACTGTGTTATCATTAAAAATAAAATAAAAAATCACTAGCTCACATTATGAGATGAGGAAGGGATAATAGTAAAAAACAAAATTAAAACAGAAAACATTCAACCGTCACTGAATATTGCCAATTTGTGAACGACTATAATTGAAATCATTGTTTTTAGAAACAATTCTAGTTTCCAACGCCCAGAATTGAGTTGTACCTTGCAACTTATATGAAATAAAATAAATAAATTAGGTAACACATTTACATTATACTCTATACAAATATATGTTTATTCATATACACTTTAACGTAAATATAAATATGGAATGGGATTCTAACTTGTACAATGTATAGTACATACGTACAAAAGTAAACACTTACTAATGACACAACGAGAGAATTTAACAAGCACGAATGAGAGAATTTAACAAGTAAAATGGTGGAATAGTGGTCGAATTAGTAAAATATACTTTAACATGGGTCATGGAGGAAATAAATCGAAATACGAACGTTCAAAACGATATGAAAGGAAGAAATTCACGAAATGACATTTAAGGAGCTTCGAGGGTTGAAGTTCTAAATTAGACAAATTAGACGTTAAAAAAAGGGCATAAACTAGAGGGGAATAAAGTTTAAACATAGAGTAAAATAAAGAAGAGGTAAATGAAAACAATATTCGAAAGTGGAAATTGTATAGAGGGAGGAACGTTAAAAGTATATAAAGAGATGGTAACTCGAATTAAATTGATAATATGAAGACGTTTAATGAAAGTATAATAGAAGCACTTATGTATTTAAAAAAACAAAAATTCAAAGCGGAGAATAAGAAGACGGTCCACGGAGAACTATTTAGATTACAATTTCTGAAACAAGTTTAGATGAGTTCGATTTCTGCGAGGAACTTTTGGAGTGCGATGATAGACCACCTTGAAATGCGTACGATAGAAACAACAGAAATAATGATTCGAATAAATGACACATACATTAACTTCAGTGGAGCGTACGGAATAATGACTCGTTGAAGAATTTAGATGCTTTGCATACCATGAAGTATTTTAATTCGTGTTTACATTAACTGCTGTTCTCATTTTAATTGGTGAAAGAAATTAACAGGTTTAGTGTAATATGTGGTCGGAAGATGTAGCATTATATGTTTTTTTCATTTGTATTTTAAAAAAGGGGGGGGAGGGAAATTTCCCGCGGCCGCGACGGCCTCGTCCCCACGGTCGGGGGCCGTTTCCACGGCCGTGGGCCGTCTCCGCGAGGGCCCGTCCGCGGGGACGGCCCTTCGATCGCGGCCGTGATCGAACGGCCGTCGCCTTGGAGACGGCCCCGATCGGACGGCCGCAGGCTGTCGCCGACGGTGCCGTCCCCGCGGCCGTCTCCAAGGCCGTCTACGCGGCCGTCCCCGTGCGGTCGGCCGCCATCGGACGGCGACGGCTGCGGGGACGGCCGCGATCGGAGGGCCGCAAGCCGCCCCCTCGGGGGCCGTCTCCAAGGTCGTCCCCTCGGCGACGGCCTTCATCGGACGGCCGTCGCCGAGGACACGGCCCGACCGGACGGCCGCGGAGGAACGGGCCTCCGCGGCCGTCGCCGTGGCCCCCGACCCGACGTCCCCCAACGGCCGTCGTCAGGTTCGGGACGACGGCCATTGGCCGCGGCCGTAGGATCGGGGGGCGACGGCACTAGGCTCGGGGGGACGGCCGTAGGGTTGGGGGCCGTCGCCATATATGGCGACGGCCGTCCCCCACTTCCTCACTTCACTCTCCTCAATAGTCCCTCTCCTATTGCTACAGTTTCCCAATTCACTTGGGGGCTTGTTGGTACGTGGGGGTGAGGAGATGGGGGTCCCTTTTTATTGTGGGGGGGGGAGTTTTTGAATTTTCTGTATTCGTTATTTTGTAAACGTCATTTATCAACTCATTGTTTTCTTTAAAACAAAACCATATCGTTTTTGTTTAAAACGAGGTTACTATGGCGGATCCGGAACATGATGAGATTGGAGGAACCGGGAAGAGGAACAGGCCGAAGGGAATGTGCCACAACTTTTCTTGGGAGATCCTAGACAACAAAAACATTGTAGCTGAAGAAGGCTGGGAATCTGTAGGGGAGATTTTCTGGACTTTCAAGGAGTGCAAGAAGTATGTGAAGATGTATCACATTGACAAGTTATGGCCCCGAGAAGAACACGAGATGAACACACGGACTTTTAGTTGCAAGCCCTGGTTATGCATGGATGACCATTTCTTGCATCGGGCATATGAAGTCTGGACTACTATGTTTGGGCAACGGAAGCCCAGCAAAGGCCATTTCAATTATACCATTTGTAGTATGGTATATGCGGAGCTAATATTGAAGCGGAAGATTAGTTGGTGTACGTACCCCACTACGAAAGACAGGCCGTTGCAAATTGGATGGATGGTAACAGACATTCCGGATTTATATCTGATCGATCCTTTGCAAGCACAGAAGGTTGTAGCGGAGTTCCGAAAGCGGCAGTGGCCACATCTAAAGAGCTTTCCGAAGAATGAAGTAAAAAAAGTACAGAATGAAACTCCGCATCGTCCAGAGGAAAAGAAGCCCGTTGCCATTGCCAATGTGATCGCTACGATGTTCCCCGTTGCCACAGAAACTAATGCCCCTACTATTCCTAGAGCAGACCTGGAAATCACGGTGAAATCTTCCAACGATACAAAGGGCAAGGCAGCCGTAGATGAGGTGGAAGTGGAGGTGGACAATGACTGCTCAACACATCTTACGGCTGCGGAAGCCGGATGCTCCAACTCTCGTTCAGTGGATGATGGTCCAAGTTCCTTGGCAATAGTACAAGTGCCTACCAAAGAGGATAGCACAAAGGATGCAGTTCATTCCATTTCGGAGATTATGGAGCTGGTGAAGTCGATGCCAAACAATGAATCATTGAAGGAGTTACTAGATTTTAGCACCAAATTGACGGAGGTGTCCTCTGATGAACAGCGTGGGGGCTTAGAGAATACCACAGAGGGAGACGCTGCAACAAGAACCACGGAGGAAGTGCAACAAATTCATAATGTGTTGAAGATTGCACACACCCTGAAAGAAGGGGCTTCCGTATTAGGCGCTATGGCACCAGATCTCATAAATATGGCTCATGCATTTGGAAGTATCACTCCGGGCATGATACAGGGTGCCCTTGGCTTTGACACTTTGGCATCTTCCATTAAGCCTCTTCTGGAAGACCGTGTGAAGTTAGGCGAAGAGAACGTGGCTCTGAGTAAGGATTTAATGGATGCAACGGAACAAATCAAGAGTTTGACAAGAAGGTTGGACCATGTGAAGATGAGTTTTTTTGCACAATTGGAAGAGTGCAAAATCTACCACCCGGTAGAGAAGGAGAAAAACAAAACAAAAGAAGTGAAGCCTACGGTGAAGAAGGAAGTGGTGAAGGTGGAAGGAAAGGATCGTATCATTGAAGTACTGAGCGATGGTGAGGATTCCGATGACCTTGGCCTTTCTAAATTTTCAAATAAAAGTGGAGATGGGGCCACACAAGGGATGGCATCTCAGAAGTCTAAAATGACATCTGGTCCAGTTCCATTGGACATTGGCTCTAGCCAAGCAACACCAGGACATGAGGATAGAGGAAAAGGGCCAATGGATGATTCAATAGAATTAGACATTATTTTACGGGATTTGGAGGTGGCTAGAAGGGAAAGAGACGAGGCCCGTACGGAACTGGAAAGGCTGAAGACCACCATAAGGATGGTAGATGATACACCATCTTCCATAAGGGCATTATCATGGCTTGGTTGGGTCCACAAACTACGAGATAAGGAGACAATAGTCTCTAGAGCACAACAGGATATGAAGAAATGTGCAATTACTTCTATGGATGTCGAAGAAGCTATCCAATCATCTTTACAGAAGTATAACGAGGCAGCAGCCAAGGGCGGCGAGGATGCTACAAAAATCACGATATGGCGCGATGTAGGAGAAATGATGGAGCGCACATTACATAGTTCCAAAAATAAAGAAGGGGTCATTGACTGGGCGCTAGAGGTCGAGGAGGGGTGGATGCCGTACGATGTACTATCATCTCATTTGGATGAATCGAAACGTGTGGTTATCCATACCCGCAAACCGTCGGAGGAATATTCGAAGGAAACGTGTCCCATCTGTCAACAATATTTTGGGCCGGAAGGGGCCTTTGAGATGGGAAATTGTAATCACAAGTTCCACATAACCTGCATCGCGAAGGCTGCTTTAAACAACAAACAGTGTGTTATGTGTCGCTCCCCAATTAGTTCACGTTTTTACGAGATGCTGGGACTACAACACGTGATGCCGCCTGGGCATGAGTTTGATCGGTGGAATTTTCCCGTAATATTTTCTCGCCCCCCATGTCATTCTTTATTGTACCCAGGTTGGTTAAGATACATGATAACGACATTTAGATTTCCTAGGCTCGGACGATGCTACGGCTGCAACCACTAATGCAGTTTACACTTAAATATTTTGTTAGCCTTACTACTGCTCAACGGCAATACTATCTTCTCCATCAACAGAAAATTCTAGCCTCTCCCATCCTTGGTGTTCTTCAAGATTGATTGCAGTATCAGTCGCCGATATGGTTGGCGTTGTTGGTCTCTCTAAATGCTTGGGCAATTGCGATACGTACATCTTTCCGTCCCCAACGGCACTAGCATATGGATTGGCCGCGCATCTCAACGTCCTTGTCACGATCGGTCTCATCATCTTTGGCTTCCAACATGGACTTGCGATCCTTGGAATGTTCCTCGAACCGCGAAGCTGAGAATATGGGCCTGCTCTTGGAGGAATCAAGTTCTCCATGTTTTCCGCTTTGTCGATCACAGCCACTTCCCTTCTAGACTGAATCGAATAGTCACCTAGGTTTGAGAGGATATCAATTACTTCGCACTCTTCCGCACTCGGAACCCAAACTTCACAGTCCTCTTTCACCATCCCCATGCCGCTAATCACTTGCGCACATCTGAGGTACCTCAACATTCTATGGTCGCCCAAGAGCGTCTGTCGGATTTTACAGTCTTTCCGCTGCCAGTATTTGGGGGCGGTACCTCGCAATTTCCACGGTGATATGCCACACATGCTCGACAAATTTCCACGGTCATAGGTCGAACGCTGTCCCCGGTGCGTTTTTTGCACACGAAAATATTGGCCCCGGTGCGTTTTTTGTCTGCTCACTTTTGACCCCCGGTGCGATTTTTGGCTGCTCACCGCTCACTGCTCACTGCTCGCCGCTGCCACAGTAGCATCGCTGATGCATACTCCAAGGTCGGGAAGATTCCACCGGGGACTTATTCTAGGGAGGCATTACGTGGAAAGAGTGAAGCTATTCCATTGTTGAAACGTCCCCGCCTACGACAAGTGGCAATTGGGGAACGAACAATGAATGTCAATGTAGCTTGTCCTGTAGTGCAGGAGGTAGTTCGTGATTGTGCTGAAAATGCGAAGGGGATACCTAAACGCATTAAGTTCAAGGAATAAAATCTATATTTAAATGTATTCATGGAGTGAGTACAGTCCAATTGTGCGTTGATATAAATAACAAATGCCACTTGTTGAAATGAATGCTATTGTAACACAATGTAATAAATGTGAATGACAAAACCTTTATATTGAAATAGGCAATACGAGATTTGTATTGCTGACTCAGTACAAGGAAAAATTCAATCACCTCGGGCTAAGTATCCGCATGAACCACTGTCCACTATGCATACTTGAGACCATAATAGTATAGTGCCTCCTATTTTTTGGCCAAGGGGTGTGTCAAGATTCCGCTCTCTAGGATTAGCTTGACTTTGTTGAAACTAAAGGTAGGCGCATGGATGAAAAGCTCGGCCTCCGGATTACGGTTGCAGACCTTTAAAAGGATGTAATAAATATGTTTACAGTATGAAAACTGTATCTTACCTCGAAACTTAGTCATCGTCTTCCTGAATGCTGGACAAGTGCAACTCGGGTAAGAGGTGATGGTGATGTTGTACTGTGTGATGTTTGGAGCAACGCCCGAATCCAGCCCGATGATGCAACCATGGCCTGGATGAGGTATCATGGTGATGGAACGGAGGCTAGCCTTGAGGGACTGAGAGGAGCCCATGGAGAGTCGCTGCGCCGGGTTAGGTCGAGTTGCTGTGCGTTTGACCATCTTCCCATCTCGCTTACCAGGGTAGCGGTCAGCCTCTGCTGGAATCGGCAACGAGGCGAGGTTTGCAGGAGGCGGAGCAGACGAGAAGAGACGTCTTGGGGAGACTGGCTTCTTCGGCGGGAGTTGGAACCCTGCGGCTTCAAGGGCGAGGATCTCATTGAGCTTCAGGTTAGTACCTAGTTTTACTGGCCACACCTCTGGAATCGAGGGTAGCTTGTACGTGAGCGCAGAGCGCAGAGCGGAGAGCGGTGAGCGCAGATTTGGAGAGCGGAGAGCACAGAATGGGGGACAGAACCTAAAAATAGCACTTTTTTTACTAAAAATAAATCATAAAATTAGAAGATTCGAATATTCTTAATTTATTTTTGGAAATTTACTAATTTTAGTAATTTAATTGACCCTATAACCGTGGACTAATTACAGTATTTTCATTGAATTTGTAGTTCATTTTCTCTTTTCTTGGTGATTAATTTTTTAACGTGCACCAATTACTATGCTCCAGCTCCTTCTTACTAGTTCAGGCATACAGTAATTCCCCTTATCTCCTTAAATTTATATGCAAATTACTACTTAAAATGTATTGGTATTGAACCTCTGAACAGGGATCAAGTAACATTTAATTTCGTAACATTTTCTTAACATTGCTAGAATTCATCCACCATAGTCTACACGCCTTTTTCCTTTTTTTTATTTTCTTTTAATTTTTTTGAAATTTGTCTTGTATTTTTTATAAAATTTTCTTTATTCTATCTATCTTGTTAGAGGGGTCAAAAGCCTCCTTTCATTTGATTCTCTCCTTCATTTTATTTTCACAATCATTTTATTTTCACATTCAAATTGTTAATCTTCTTCATATTATTTTCAACCTTCATTTTAAATATTGCTATTCTTTTCTTTAATCTTTTTAATTTCAATTTATATAAATGTTTTTTTTTTTTTTTTTTTGTTTTTTTTTTTTTTTTCATTCTTTAATTTAAAAAAAAAAATTTAAATGCTAAATGACCTCTGCTAAACCTTCATCTTTTTCCATTCGGTTTAGGAGGATGACAACTTCTCAATGAATGAATAGCCGATTTTCAAGGGCGCCAAGCATCTTCTCTAGGGATATTTAAGATAAGAGTAAGGAATGTCTCTTCCTCTTTTGTATTGGTGTTATGTGAAGCTCTTTTCCGTAGTACGGGACAGCAGCTATGGAAGACGTCAGAGATATTGTTGTTTCACTCGCTGACGATGTTTGTCCATTTCAACCATATGTTGAGGTGGAGGACGAAGAAGAGGTGATGGCCAACAGCCAAGGCCGTCCGTCGACATCAGATGTTGCGGTACAACCGGATGTAAGAGCTGACCCTCCACGTTCAGAAAATTCGGATGATATCAGAGTGCTAGAGAAGGACGCAGATGTGCCTTTGCAACCACATGCATACTCGAAGGTTGGAAAGATCCCAAGGGGAACCTATTCCAGGGAATCAGTTAATCGGAGGGGGGAGGTGGGCCATTGCTGAAACGATCATACCAAGGACATTTGCCAAGTGTGGGAACGAAAGTGAATGCGAATGTAGTTTGTCCTGTAGTACAGTCAGCGGCTGGCAGTCCTGCTGATAGTGTAGTGGGCAACCCTAAACGTGTTAGGTTCGAAGATTGAGACATCTAATAACAAGTATATGTTTGCTGTAATAAAAGATACATGTCAGGGGATACGAAGTATATAGTGCACTTGTTCAAGATAGATTGTATTGAAATAGAATGCAATTAATGTGAACGACAAAGCCCTTAATATAATGAAAAAGTCAATACAGCTTCTATATTGCTGACTTAGTACATGGGATATTACTAAAATCATTCACTACGTGACAAATGGCCATTGTGGAAATGGCAGTTCTAAAGTAGGAGGGCTACCTACTTCTTCGCCAAGGGGTGACGCAAGATTCCACTCTCTAGGAGAAGCTTGACCTCGTTGAAGCTAAAGGAAGGCGCATGGATGAAAAGCTCCGCTTCGGGATCACGGTTGCAGACCTTCAAGAGTATGTAGTATAGGTGCTTACAATACGTGAACAGAGTCTTGCCACGGAACGTAGTCATCGTCTTCTTGAATGCTGGGCAAGTGCAACCAGGGTAAGAACTGATGGTAATCTGGTACCGTGTGATGTGTGGAGCGACGCCCGAATCCAGCCCAATGATGCAACCGTGGCCCGGCTCTGGTATCATGGTGACGGAACGGAGGCGCGCTTTAAGAGACTCGGAGGAGCCCATGGAGAGTCGCTGCGCTTGATTGGGACGAGTGGCAGTGCGCTTCACCATCTTGCCGTCTCTCTTGCCTGGGTAGCGGTCAGCGTCTGCAGGGACTGGCAGCGAGCTGAGATTTGCAGGGGGCGGGGCAGAGGAGAAGAGGCGTCTTGGGGAGACAGGTTTCTTCTGCGGAAGTTGAAAGCCCGCTGCTTCGAGGGCAAGAATCTCAGTAAGTTTTAGGTTAGTACCTAGTTTCACTGGCCACACCTCGGGAATGGAGGGGAATTCCTGGTCCTTTGAGTAGTGTGCTACCCACTTGCGCTTAGAGCCTTTCACGCAACGCTCGATATCGTCGGAGCAGAAGAAGAACTCAGTCTTCTCCACTAGGTTCCTGCGATAGTTAGTCCAGAGCCCAGTGTAGGTCGGTGCAGCTGTGCAATGGGGCCCCCTGACGATTCTCTCAGTGCACTTCTTCTTCGTTTCAGCTCTTTGGGCCCAGCAGCACTTCGCAGAAAGTTTGTGAAGTCTCGAAATGTGCCACTCCTTCACGTCCACCTTGGTTTCTTCAACCGCGTTGACATGGCGAATGCCGCCCTTGTTCACAGGTGAAGGTAAAGGGGAATCAACTTCCTGGGCAGGAGGTTGGGTACATTGGACGTCGGTGTCGTGTTCGGAGTCGTCTTCCACAATGACGGGCATCTGCATAGGGCGAGCCCTGACGGCACGTCTTGGGCCTCTTGGGCGTGAGAAGTTTGTCTTGTCCGGGCGATGAGACTCCTCGTCAGCTCCGATAAGGACGTCGGCTTTTCGCTTCTGTGAACCGAAGACTTCCGCTCCTGGCATGATAGGCTGACGGGTGCAGAACTCATCCGCGCCTGGCATATCGAGCATGGGCTTGTCGAGCAGTGTAGGATTTCCCCATTTCTTCGCGTTGCGTTCCGCCATCCGAAGCCTGAGTTCCTTTTTGGATGGTCCTGTTCCGCCGACGTCACCTTTGAGGAACTGGTAGTAGTTGACAACCTGTAGAAAAGCCCGAACGAAATCGTCCACGGTAGCAACGTAGAGGTCGCTCCCATTGTTTCCTGAAGCTTGGAGCCATTTGTTGTGAACTGTTTCGGCGAGGTTACAGGTGGGCATTTCTGTGAGTTCTTCTTTCGTGAATTTCTGCAGATTTGGCAGTAGGTGCCGTTAGATTCAGCGATTACAGTTTTGTAGGTTAGGGCTAGGAAACCAGTATCAAAAACATGAAAACAGAGAGCAGAGATAATACCTCGGTCATGAATCCCCCCCACTGGCGGAAGCGGTGGTGCCAGAATGACAGCCACTGATCGAGTTTGATGAGCCCGCTCTCGCCAACGACCCCGGTGGATGCCCACCATGCTCGCAAGGCGTGGTACAGAGTTTCCGCCTCTGCCATGCTGGTCGCATTCTTGTATTGAGTGCACATCTTCTTGTGCTGTTCCCAGAGTTCTTCGGGGAAGTGCTTCTGCGTATACGCCACCATGTTCTGAGTCCAGTGGAACAAGCACGACCTCTCCCGGTCCTCCATTGGGTCCTCTTTGTTGCCATTGCCGTAAAGGATTCGCACTGCATTCCAATTCGCCTGTGCGTTATCCGCCATGAACCCCTTGAAGTTCGGCGCTGCAACGCCATTGATCTCCATGACCAGGTTCAGGTTTTTCCAGAAGACGAGCTGGGCGTCCGTGTCCTCGGACTGCATGTCGCAAGTAGCGATTGTCATCACGCGGCAGTAGGTGGCGTCGTACACATGGCACGCCATCGTCGACCAATCTTTGACGCGTTTGACATGGTCGAACATGATCCATGCGTTCTCCAAGTCGCCACCAGCTTGCATTCGGCTGACCAAGTCGACACCACTTCCCGGCCCGACCTCCGACATCTTGAAGACGAAGACTTTGTCACGCATAGATCCCTGACCAGGAAACCTATTCTCCTGGACATACGCCCAGAGACTGTTACCACGGAGCTTGGTGATACCGTCCATGATTCCGTACCTATTGAATTTCTTGAAGGTGGCGACTTTGTTGCGGATGTTTGGTGACGCCATGTCTTTGCAACGATCCAAAACAGGAACCAGCTCCTCCATCGTCAGCTTCCTCGGAGGTGCATCCTCGGGCTGTAGGAGGTAGCTCCCGATGAGGAGTTTGCTCGCCTCCAGGACAACGGCGCTCTTTGTTGCTTTGTTGTTCATCTCTACCTGCTCTTCTATTAAGCTACTAATCTCTGCTTTAGAGTCTCTGTAGTCTCCTACTTTCACTGGATGATCATGTATTCCTATGTGAATACACGCTCTAGTCTGATTCGGTTTGCCCACAACGTAATAAATCTTAGCCTCGCATGTAGCTACACATGATGGAGGTTCTTTACATACCTTGCACACTAGCGTGGAGTCAGATGGAGGAGGCTGATCCATGAGAAAAGCTTGCAGGGTACAGCCTTCGAACTCAGTCTCGTTAACCTCGAAGATCTTGGGAACACGCTTGAGGAAGTCACACTCCACGTTCGTGCAACGCAGCCATCCGACGCAGGTGGAACTTCGAAAAGAGAGTCCGAAGTCGTTTTTGATGTTTGTTGTGATGGTCTTGGTCCACAAGTGTCCGTCGTATCGTTTGTCCATTCCCTGCATAGACTTGGCGGCGAGTTTAGAGGAACCTGCAGCAGCTGGGGGCAACTCAAAAAGAACCGGACCATCAAACTTCGCAGGCAAGTACTCTACTCTCTCGTGTCTAATAGTGGAATAGTCTATCTTCTTCAAAATGTTTTTGGACCCACGCGTCTTAGCAATCTCTTTAAGGAGCGGAACAATGCTAACTGTGACCTGGGACAATGGAGGAGAGACATTGGAAGGAGGAGCATCTGCGTGGACCTTAGGCACCAACTTGACGGGACTGACTTCGTCATCAGAAGAGAGAGATATGACCGTCGGAGGAGGTTTCTCTACATCTGAAGTCTCGGTACCAGGCTCGACTTTGACTTTGACATCACGAGGTAAGGGAGTCTGAATTGTGCAAGTAGAAGAGCGACGGGGGGTGAGGATCTCAGTGGATGCAGCCATAAGAGAATCAGTAAGACCGTAGACTCTATAGGATCCAGGGAGGAGTCTCCACTGCAACATGTTGTTCTCATCTCTCACTGAAGGTTGCCCGAGGGTGTGGGTAACCTCGGCAGTAACGTCATCGAACATCTCCTCCTCTATACTGATAGAATCCTCACGGAAATGGAATCTGAGACTCAAGCGAAGAGAGGATACTGTAGCAAGACCATCGTCATCTACGCGAAACCTAAGAGGGATGCCCATGCCTTGGGCGTACAGGCACACCATTCCCATGTTTACAGACGGAGAGAGTAGAAGAGAGAGTGTATTAGCAATGGCGTAACGCGAGAACAAAGTGAGAGGAATGATGCATCGTTGTTGATCATTTTATTCAAGTTGGAATGTCCTTGTGAACAGTTGGAGAATGATTCATTCTGTTAGGTAACGAATGTAAGATTTATTAGAGACGGCGCTAACTAATTATAATGCCACTTTTTGCAGGTCTAAGAATATCAGGTAAGATTTTTAGAACTCCACATTGATAATTTGAATTCAGGAGCACATTCTATTTGTTATGATTTATTATAGGATTAGAATGAGCCGTCATTAAAATTCTACATTTAAAACAATGATTTTTAAAAGCGGCAAGCAGTGAAGAGCTCGGATTTCTACCTTTTATTTTAGGGCTGAAATTTTAAACTATACTTTAATATAGAATTATCATTGGTACTCTTAATATAAAGTGGGTATATAATGTGTCAGTGGTTTAGAAAGTATTTGAGCTTAAGGTTTAGTTAAAATAGAGGTACGTCATAGGTATTTAAGCTGGGAGGTAACTCTCATGAGAGTCTTTTTGTAAGAGAGTCCTTCCTGTGGTTAGACACATGAAGCAGAGTGGAGGGCCATCTCCCTCCACTTATGTCACTCCTAAACCTAGAAGAAAACCAGGTGGTACAGATTTCACGGATAGGAGAGCTAGAAAGAGGAGAGCATTACGTAAGAAGGTAGTTTTTAAAGGTGACAATTTGAGTGCTCCTGTAAAAAGGAGAGGAGTCGGCCTGCCTGTAGCATTGAAGTTTTGTAGCATTCGCAAACTCATTCTCGAGTCTATAGTGGAGGAGAAGGAAGAGATATTAGAGAACACCGTTGTTGAGAGTCAAGAGCACGAACTGGAGGTACTCGTAAGTGGAGTTGCACGTGAGGCCATGACGGAGGAATTAGTCTTTAATTGTAGTCAAAGAGTAGAGTCACCACAACCTTCGTTTACTTTCAATGAATTTTCGACAGGGGAGCCTGATTCTCAATCAGATCTGTATTTAAACTCCGATTTGGTAAGTAATTGCAAACCGTCTACAACCACGCTGTTGTGAATTCTATGTAATAATTACTATACTTTTTAAACGTTATTCTCTAAATAGTTTAATTGAGTTTTATGAATGAAATGGTTTAAGACTTATGAATGCCACTAACTCGCCTGTTTAATTTTTGGTCTAATTTTTTATAGGGTAAGAAATGGATAAGGGAGGTGGGTGGATCGAGATTACTCTCACAAGGAGGAGAGAGTTGCGAAACTGAGCAGCTTCGACTTGTTGCGAGGCGGGCGAGGGAAGGGATTCTCCACGCGGGTGAGGGTGGCTTAGCGATGGCGGCACGAGTGGCAGATGAGGTCGAGGAACGAGTGGAAGAGGGAGAGCTTGCTGGTGGAGGAGGCGCGGCTGAAATGGCTGCTGAGCCCGAGCCGCAGCCTGAGCTCGGGGTAGGAGCTCCAGGCGGGAGCGACGGGAGCGAGGGCAGCGAGGAAGAGGAAGAGGAGAATGCTGCCGACAACGAGGAAGAGGAAGACCAGGTAACGCTCACCACCTGTTCCTAGAGTCTCTTCCGGTTGTTTGAATGGTGGGATTTTTGAATCTTGGGTTGGTGGGATTTTTGAATCTTCGGTTGATTCTATCGTACGGACTTGAGAACCATCATGAGATCGTACGGCAAGGTTTGTGATTATGATTTCGTACAATGTACTTGGATTCGAGCATTATTGTGGTTGGGTTCTGTGAGAATGGATCTAATGCGGATTCGGGTTCTCAGATTGTTGTTGGGTATTGGGAGTTTCTTGTCTTGGGTTGGAATGCGAGAGTTGTTGGGTTGCGGCCTCTTGGGTTGCGGTTCTTGGATTGCCGAATGGGAGGATTAGCACAAGGGCATGAGCAGTTGGAGGCCGAGGAGGCTTATGCCTTTGATGAAGCTTGGGTTTTGATTCCTTGTCCAGCACTTATTTATTTTGTTTTGTGAGTGCGGTGTGTGATGCTTCCCTGCCTAGTTGCTGCTGCCTTCAGTTTCGAAGTGTTTTTATTTTTTATTATTCAAATTAAAACCCCCCCCCTTCGAAGGCATTGTCATTGCCGAGCAAGGGGCTCATCAGTTCCGAGCTCAGCACTTGCGGATTTGTTCAGGGCCAGCACTTTGGGCCGTGGGGATTTTTGGTGTTATTTGAGTTATTTGTTAATTAATAACGAATTAAATATTAAAGATTTGATAAGTATACGTTATTGGTTGATGATGGAATTCGTTTTTCAATGTTTTTTTTTTTAATTTTGAGAAAATAAAAAACCCGCCCACCTACTGTCGTCAACGACAGTAGGCCGGGAGGGTGCTGCTCCATTTCGGTTCTTTGTGATTTTTTTAATTTTTTTTTTGTTATTTGAGTTATTTGTTAATTAATAACGAATTAAATATTAAAGATTTGATAAGTATACGTTATTGGTTGATGATGGAATTCGTTTTTCAATGTTTTTTTTTTTAATTTTGAGAAAATAAAAAACCCGCCCACCTACTGTCGTCAACGACAGTAGGCCGGGAGGGTGCTGCTCCATTTCGGTTCTTTGTATTTTTTTTAATTTTTTTTTTGTTATTTGAGTTATTTGTTAATTAATAACGAATTAAATATTAAAGATTTGATAAGTATACGTTATTGGTTGATGATGGAATTCGTTTTTCAATGTTTTTTTTCTTAATTTTGAGAAAATAAAAAACCCGCCCACCTACTGTCGTCAACGACAGTAGGCCGGGAGGGTGCTGCTCCATTTCGGTTCTTTGTAATTTTTTTAATTTTTTTTTTGTTATTTGAGTTATTTGTTAATTAATAACGAATTAAATATTAAAGATTTGATAAGTATACGTTATTGGTTGATGATGGAATTCGTATTTCAATGTTTTTTTTTTAAATTTTGAGAAAATAAAAAACCCGCCCACCTACTGTCGTCAACGACAGTAGGCCGGGAGGGTGCTGCTCCATTTCGGTTCTTTGTATTTTTTTTAATTTTTTTTTTGTTATTTGAGTTATTTGATAATTAATAACGAATTAAATATTAAAGATTTGATAAGTATCATTATTGGTTGATGATGGAATTCGTTTTTCAATGTTTTTTTTTTTAATTTTGAGAAAATAAAAAACCCGCCCACCTACTGTCGTCAACGACAGTAGGCCGGGAGGGTGCTGCTCCATTTCGGTTCTTTGTATTTTTTTTAATTTTTTTTTTGTTATTTGAGTTATTTGTTAATTAATAACGAATTAAATATTAAAGATTTGATAAGTATACGTTATTGGTTGATGATGGAATTCGTTTTTCAATGTTTTTTTTTTTAATTTTGAGAAAATAAAAAACCCGCCCACCTACTGTCGTCAACGACAGTAGGCCGGGAGGGTGCTGCTCCATTTCGGTTCTTTGTATTTTTTTTAATTTTTTTTTTGTTATTTGAGTTATTTGTTAATTAATAACGAATTAAATATTAAAGATTTGATAAGTATACGTTATTGGTTGATGATGGAATTCGTTTTTCAATGTTTTTTTTCTTAATTTTGAGAAAATAAAAAACCCGCCCACCTACTGTCGTCAACGACAGTAGGCCGGGAGGGTGCTGCTCCATTTCGGTTCTTTGTAATTTTTTTAATTTTTTTTTTGTTATTTGAGTTATTTGTTAATTAATAACGAATTAAATATTAAAGATTTGATAAGTATACGTTATTGGTTGATGATGGAATTCGTATTTCAATGTTTTTTTTTTAAATTTTGAGAAAATAAAAAACCCGCCCACCTACTGTCGTCAACGACAGTAGGCCGGGAGGGTGCTGCTCCATTTCGGTTCTTTGTATTTTTTTTAATTTTTTTTTTGTTATTTGAGTTATTTGATAATTAATAACGAATTAAATATTAAAGATTTGATAAGTATCATTATTGGTTGATGATGGAATTCGTTTTTCAATGTTTTTTTTTTTAATTTTGAGAAAATAAAAAACCCGCCCACCTACTGTCGTCAACGACAGTAGGCCGGGAGGGTGCTGCTCCATTTCGGTTCTTTGTATTTTTTTTAATTTTTTTTTTGTTATTTGAGTTATTTGTTAATTAATAACGAATTAAATATTAAAGATTTGATAAGTATACGTTATTGGTTGATGATGGAATTCGTTTTTCAATGTTTTTTTTTTTAATTTTGAGAAAATAAAAAACCCGCCCACCTACTGTCGTCAACGACAGTAGGCCGGGAGGGTGCTGCTCCATTTCGGTTCTTTGTAATTTTTTAAATTTTTTTTTTGTTATTTGAGTTATTTGTTAATTAATAACGAATTAAATATTAAAGATTTGATAAGTATACGTTATTGGTTGATGATGGAATTCGTTTTTCAATGTTTTTTTTCTTAATTTTGAGAAAATAAAAAACCCGCCCACCTACTGTCGTCAACGACAGTAGGCCGGGAGGGTGCTGCTCGATTTCGGTTCTTTGTAATTTTTTTAATTTTTTTTTTGTTATTTGAGTTATTTGTTAATTAATAACGAATTAAATATTAAAGATTTGATAAGTATACGTTATTGGTTGATGATGGAATTCGTTTTTCAATGTTTTTTTTTTTAATTTTGAGAAAATAAAAAACCCGCCCACCTACTGTCGTCAACGACAGTAGGCCGGGAGGGTGCTGCTCCATTTCGGTTCTTTGTGATTTTTTTAATTTTTTTTTTGTTATTTGAGTTATTTGTTAATTAATAACGAATTAAATATTAAAGATTTGATAAGTATACGTTATTGGTTGATGATGGAATTCGTATTTCAATGTTTTTTTTTTAAATTTTGAGAAAATAAAAAACCCGCCCACCTACTGTCGTCAACGACAGTAGGCCGGGAGGGTGCTGCTCCATTTCGGTTTTTGTATTTTTTATTTATTTTTTTTTGTTATTTGAGTTATTTGTTAATTAATAACGAATTAAATATTAAAGATTTGATAAGTATACGTTATTGGTTGATGATGGAATTCGTATTTCAATGTTTTTTTTTTAAATTTTGAGAAAATAAAAAACCCGCCCACCTACTGTCGTCAACGACAGTAGGCCGGGAGGGTGCTGCTCCATTTCGGTTCTTTGTATTTTTTTAAATTTTTTTTTTGTTATTTGAGTTATTTGATAATTAATAACGAATTAAATATTAAAGATTTGATAAGTATCATTATTGGTTGATGATGGAATTCGTTTTTCAATGTTTTTTTTTTAAATTTTGAGAAAATAAAAAACCCGCCCACCTACTGTCGTCAACGACAGTAGGCCGGGAGGGTGCTGCTCGATTTCGGTTCTTTGTATTTTTTTTAATTTTTTTTTTGTTATTTGAGTTATTTGTTAATTAATAACGAATTAAATATTAAAGATTTGATAAGTATACGTTATTGGTTGATGATGGAATTCGTTTTTCAATGTTTTTTTTCTTAATTTTGAGAAAATAAAAAACCCGCCCACCTACTGTCGTCAACGACAGTAGGCCGGGAGGGTGCTGCTCGATTTCGGTTCTTTGTAATTTTTTTAATTTTTTTTTTGTTATTTGAGTTATTTGTTAATTAATAACAAATTAAATATTAAAGATTTGATAAGTATACGTTATTGGTTGATGATGGAATTCGTTTTTCAATGTTTTTTTTTTTAATTTTGAGAAAATAAAAAACCCGCCCACCTACTGTCGTCAACGACAGTAGGCCGGGAGGGTGCTGCTCCATTTCGGTTCTTTGTGATTTTTTTAATTTTTTTTTTGTTATTTGAGTTATTTGTTAATTAATAACGAATTAAATATTAAAGATTTGATAAGTATACGTTATTGGTTGATGATGGAATTCGTATTTCAATGTTTTTTTTTTAAATTTTGAGAAAATAAAAAACCCGCCCACCTACTGTCGTCAACGACAGTAGGCCGGGAGGGTGCTGCTCCATTTCGGTTCTTTGTATTTTTTTTAATTTTTTTTTTGTTATTTGAGTTATTTGATAATTAATAACGAATTAAATATTAAAGATTTGATAAGTATCATTATTGGTTGATGATGGAATTCGTTTTTCAATGTTTTTTTTTTTAATTTTGAGAAAATAAAAAACCCGCCCACCTACTGTCGTCAACGACAGTAGGCCGGGAGGGTGCTGTTCCATTTCGGTTCTTTGTATTTTTTTAAATTTTTTTTTTGTTATTTGAGTTATTTGTTAATTAATAACGAATTAAATATTAAAGATTTGATAAGTATACGTTATTGGTTGATGATGGAATTCGTTTTTCAATGTTTTTTTTCTTAATTTTGAGAAAATAAAAAACCCGCCCACCTACTGTCGTCAACGACAGTAGGCCGGGAGGGTGCTGCTCGATTTCGGTTCTTTGTAATTTTTTTAATTTTTTTTTTGTTATTTGAGTTATTTGTTAATTAATAACGAATTAAATATTAAAGATTTGATAAGTATACGTTATTGGTTGATGATGGAATTCGTTTTTCAATGTTTTTTTTTTTAATTTTGAGAAAATAAAAAACCCGCCCACCTACTGTCGTCAACGACAGTAGGCCGGGAGGGTGCTGCTCCATTTCGGTTCTTTGTGATTTTTTTAATTTTTTTTTTGTTATTTGAGTTATTTGTTAATTAAAAACGAATTAAATATTAAAGATTTGATAAGTATACGTTATTGGTTGATGATGGAATTCGTATTTCAATGTTTTTTTTTTAAATTTTGAGAAAATAAAAAACCCGCCCACCTACTGTCGTCAACGACAGTAGGCCGGGAGGGTGCTGCTCCATTTCGGTTTTTTGTATTTTTTATTTTTTTTTTTTTGTTATTTGAGTTATTTGTTAATTAATAACGAATTAAATATTAAAGATTTGATAAGTATACGTTATTGGTTGATGATGGAATTCGTATTTCAATGTTTTTTTTTTAAATTTTGAGAAAATAAAAAACCCGCCCACCTACTGTCGTCAACGACAGTAGGCCGGGAGGGTGCTGCTCCATTTCGATTCTTTGTATTTTTTTAAATTTTTTTTTTGTTATTTGAGTTATTTGTTAATTAATAACGAATTAAATATTAAAGATTTGATAAGTATACGTTATTGGTTGATGATGGAATTCGTTTTTCAATGTTTTTTTTTTTAATTTTGAGAAAATAAAAAACCCGCCCACCTACTGTCGTCAACGACAGTAGGCCGGGAGGGTGCTGCTCGATTTCGGTTCTTTGTAATTTTTTTAATTTTTTTTTTGTTATTTGAGTTATTTGTTAATTAATAACGAATTAAATATTAAAGATTTGATAAGTATACGTTATTGGTTGATGATGGAATTCGTTTTTCAATGTTTTTTTTCTTAATTTTGAGAAAATAAAAAACCCGCCCACCTTTTGTCGTCAACGACAGTAGGCCGGGAGGGTGCTGCTCGATTTCGGTTCTTTGTAATTTTTTTAATTTTTTTTTTGTTATTTGAGTTATTTGTTAATTAATAACGAATTAAATATTAAAGATTTGATAAGTATCATTATTGGTTGATGATGGAATTCGTTTTTCAATGTTTTTTTTTTAATTTTGAGAAAATAAAAAACCCGCCCACCTACTGTCGTCAACGACAGTAGGCCGGGAGGGTGCTGCTCCATTTCGGTTCTTTGTGATTTTTTTAATTTTTTTTTTGTTATTTGAGTTATTTGTTAATTAATAACGAATTAAATATTAAAGATTTGATAAGTATACGTTATTGGTTGATGATGGAATTCGTATTTCAATGTTTTTTTTTTAAATTTTGAGAAAATAAAAAACCCGCCCACCTACTGTCGTCAACGACAGTAGGCCGGGAGGGTGCTGCTCGATTTCGGTTCTTTGTAATTTTTTTAATTTTTTTTTTGTTATTTGAGTTATTTGTTAATTAATAACGAATTAAATATTAAAGATTTGATAAGTATCATTATTGGTTGATGATGGAATTCGTTTTTCAATGTTTTTTTTTTAATTTTGAGAAAATAAAAAACCCGCCCACCTACTGTCGTCAACGACAGTAGGCCGGGAGGGTGCTGCTCCATTTCGGTTCTTTGTGATTTTTTTAATTTTTTTTTTGTTATTTGAGTTATTTGTTAATTAATAACGAATTAAATATTAAAGATTTGATAAGTATACGTTATTGGTTGATGATGGAATTCGTATTTCAATGTTTTTTTTTTAAATTTTGAGAAAATAAAAAACCCGCCCACCTACTGTCGTCAACGACAGTAGGCCGGGAGGGTGCTGCTCCATTTCGGTTTTTTGTATTTTTTATTTTTTATTTTTTGTTATTTGAGTTATTTGTTAATTAATAACGAATTAAATATTAAAGATTTGATAAGTATACGTTATTGGTTGATGATGGAATTCGTATTTCAATGTTAAGGTTGGGGGACAATTTGGGATTTCTGATAGTTGTTCCATTTTTTTCCTCTTTGATTTTTTGTGTTGATTGAAAGGGTTTTAATTTATGAAGTCTTAAAAAAAATCTTATAAGTCTTTATGAGTTTTAAAGGTTTTCTAGGGAGCCTTCTCGAGGTTCTGGTTTGTATCTTAAAAGTTCCTGTTCTTTTTGTTACTTACAACATTGTTTACAATTAAGGACTTTGATGGGGATCAAATGGGGAGCGAACGTCAAGACCCTACGCCAGCAGAAACTGAGGTATTTCATTCAATCTACAATTTATATTCCTTTTTTATGTTTATGATGTTCAGTTCTATTCGCCCTCTTTCCTTCTTTGTTTCCTACTCTTTTAATTAGGGCAGTTGATCATCTCTTCATTTCTCCTAATGTAGGTATCATCCGATGCTCCTGAGATGTCCGCTACTTCCCCCATTTCTGTCATCAATGTTTCCGATCTTTCGGATTCATTTGATCAGTACCACTGTACCTGTGATGTAGCCAACCCTGTAGGTGTGGAAAGTGGACCTCTCCAGGTCCACTCTCCACAGTACATGCCTACCTCTCCAGTGTACATGCCTACCTCTCCAGTGTACATGCCTACATCCCCGGTGTATGAGCCTACCTCCCCGGGCTATATGCCCACTTCTCCTCCACAGGGCTCCCCGCCGATGTCTCCACCCTCTCCTTCCTCGCCGATTCGAGTCAGGAGGCCAGCCCATGTCGTCTTTGCTCTGCCGGCTATTCTACCGTGCCCAGTCCAACAGACCAGGCGATTTTGGAGGAGGCGCCGTCACTGGAACTGTAGACAGTCTAAGGAGTACTATAGTCGATCCTCACGGAGATAGTTCTATCAATCACAGATGATGATTGAGTTGTTAAAAGAGAGATGACAGTATGAAGATATATTGTTACTTTCTTTTACATACTTGTCTACATTGCATGACTTTCTTCGATTGTGCTTGTTTTCCTAATTTGCGCACCCCCTCGCAGGTTACGCAAACACAAGATGTTTTGGTGAAACCATCTTGTCCGATAAACTTGAAGACTGCTACAGAAGGGGAATTAGAACATCAGACCTTATACAAGGTGGACTCCAACGCCGTCATCAACAAGCTCAGGATCAAGCCATCGCAGAAGTCCCGAATGTTGGTGCCCTTGTGTCGGATGATCCCAATGGCAAAGGTCAGACCAGTGGGCGAAGTGGGTGTGCAGCATTTGGAGCGGGAGTTCGTCAAGGGGTATAGAGATGGCGACCGCGTCATGTACATCTCCATGTACAACAACGAAGAGCAGACGCGAGATGTTACGGATGAGGTCATGGCTAGATGGAGCCCATTATGGAGGGACGCGAATGATGCCTTCGAATTTGAGCTTCAAAGTGACGAAGACTACTCTCAATTCTCGGGGAAGATGTTCTTTGTCTGGGAAGGTAACCATCGCCTCTCAGCATGGCTTCGTCATATCAACAAGCATCATGCAGACGACCCGTCTTGGCACATCTCTGTGCACTGCATAGTACTCGACCCCCGTGGCCACGTTGGCAATCTTCTTCACGCAATGCACAACATCAACTGGTAAGTACTTGTTTCTTTTCTCCTGTTTTTCATTTGTTACTTTATCTCATCTCTTTTATTCATCATAAGTTTTTTTGGTTTATTTTCAGGTCGACTGAGAATGACCACGTCAAGAGTAATCTCCCTGCAAAACTATTTCGAATCCGCTCTTTCGGAATGATGAAGCTGGAGGAATTCAAAGACCTCCTCAGTCCTCAAGAGTATGACGTCTGTTTGAAGAACAAGCCACCTAATCCCTCCTGGTTTCCCTTGACAACTAAAGTTTTCATCGCATTTTTGTACCGAGTAAGTCCTACTTCCTCTCTCTATTTGCTTCTTATTATTCAATACTCATGGAATTTCCTAAGTCTGAATTCTCTTTCTACAGCGGGAACTCGCAGCGGCCTCCGATGAAGCAGCCAATGCCTACCGCATGAAGACACCTAAGGATGAGCAGTCTGCAAGTGCAGTTTGGGATGTTATGAATGAGGCATCAGAGAGAATGGTCGAAGCCATCAAGAAGAAGGACTTCACCAAGTACTTGGCTATTGCAAATCCCAAGAATGGTGACGACTTCCTCAATGAGGTGACTCACTGATCATTGTTCAATTCGCTGTTTCGCATGACTTCAATAATTTCTGTATTTATCTTTCTCAAACTTCGGTTATTCTTGCAGATTAATCGCCATTTCAGTCTCAACAATAAGCCTGAGATGTCAGTGGATAAGCTTCAGAAGATTGTTCCTGCGGCCGTTGAGCCCAAATACAAGGCTCGTTGGTTGAAGTGGTGGAACTCATCCCCGAGTGCTCGAACGTCTTACAGATTTCTGCCATCTGAATTCAAAGACACCGACTTCGACCCATGGTTGAACAAAGCTTCATTTTGGGCTGGGGTAATTTTTATAAGAAATCCATTCCAATTACTTGTTCCTTTATTTTTTTACCGTATTCCTTCTTCGTTGCTAATTATATCAATTTTGTATTACACTTGGAGGAAGCCGTCATCCACGAAGTCGAGGACATATTCAAGACGGAGAACCTCGATATAAATTGGATGGCATTTCCTGATGTCCAACAGCCGGGCGATTATGTGGAGAGTTCACGTATTCTCTTGTGGGACAAGGCCTTCCCTACGTTCATTGGAAAATCAGCAGATAAGCCCTTCGACAAGAAGTCCATTTTTTCTAAATTTCCTGGAACCGCCCAAGTTGTCAAGCGGGTTACTTACCGGTACGATACATTCCTCTTAATCAGATTCAAATTCCAGAACGAGGTCTCTTTATCTCTTTGATACTAACCTTCTACATATTGGTTTACATAGGTACTTCAAGCGAGAGCTTGTTCTGAAGGGGGTAATCAAGGTTCAGCAGTTCCCAAGCTACTTCCTCTCTTGGACGTCGAAAACCTCGGACCAGTGTATCTATTCTCCCCAACAGTTGAAAAGGTACAAAGCTCCTCACTTGCTTGAGGGATGCTGGTATCTTGATTGCTCTCGTGGTTTCACGATTGACTCAGAGGCGGACGTCAAGACTCTACACGATGGAGGTGAGGTTGTGGCGGAGGACTCCGTGGATGATGCAGAAGGTCGTGAAGGAGAACAGGATCAGTCTTCTGCTCCACCACCGAAGAGAGGGAGAGGAAGGCGACTGAAATCTCTGCGTTCTCAGTCTGAGGCATCACAGCAAACTGGTGCAGACTCTTCCGCGCCAGCTGAGAAGGCACCAGAGCCCTCTCCGGGTATGATCGTTACCAACCCTTCTCCAGCTTCTTCGCCGGCTCCTTCATCGATCAGTGCTTCGGAGATCACCAGAGGTCTCCTTCAGCAGAGGAAGGCCAAACTATATCCTCAAACAACTTCTTCCGCTGGAGCTTCGATTTCCACACATGTTTCCGTCTTCAACTCATCTGTGGATTCCCTGTTGCGGCGAAATAGGAGACATGAGAGAAAAGGTGGCGACCCGGATTGGATCAAGATTCAAGACTTCATTCGCAAGGTATGTTCTTATATTTTGACATTTCATGGATTCAGCCACCTCTACTCGCTTTGTAGTTACTAACTCTCCTTTCTTGTTTCCTCCAGTTTGGAGCAGGCCGCGAAAACGAAGTTCCGGACCGGTGCAAACAAGAGGACCATCTGGGAGTCGACTTGATCATTGCCGACATCCCTGAGAATCTTCCGGTCCCTTCCGTTTCCGTTCCCCCCACGAGTATTCCGCCTTGGAACTCTCGCTACAAGGATTATTTGTACGACATCTTCCATTTTGCAGATGAATTCCTGCAGAAAGATGGTGCCATCTGCCTCATCTACAACACTGATCAGAAGCTGGCTAAGGATATCGAGGTAGAAGCTGCTGCTGGTGGATACGTGCTGTTCAAGGACTGGTGGGGTGTCAATGTACTCGGCCTGACTTCTCCTACGAACCCCGAGAACTTGGTACTTTTCCTGAACATGCCCTTCTCTTCGCTTACTGATAACCCTTCCGCTTCATTTTACTCACTACTTTTGCTTGACTGCAGACTATGCGATTCTGGATTCGCGTCTACGTTCGTAGTGGCAGTACTTTCTCCTTCCAGACGAAGAAGGAAGACCTAATACATGGGCTCCTCAACATTACCGAGAGTGATGCCATTTTCAACTTGACCGATGTGGATTCGCAGCTCATGAATGGGGAGGTGCCGTGGAGAGGCCCAAGGGAGAAATCCATCGAGATGATGCAGGGCATCATTGAGGAGATGTCCAAGCCCGGCGACATAGTTGTTGATTGGAATGCTGGGACAGGTAACTATTCATGCATATCTTTTCTGAATTATTCTTCTCGTTTTTACCACAGTTTCTCATTTCTTTGTATCTCTCCGAGTTTCAGGAGCCTCCATCAAGGCTGCCCAGGCTATTGGTCGCCACATTCTCGCTTTTGAGGAGGACGAAGCCATATTCAACGCCCTTCTCAAACCATCCGCCATGGGTCCTCCTAAACATCCAAGGCCGGCAGCAGCAGGCGAAGCGCCTCCAAAGAGAGCAAGACCTGACAAGTGGTGTAAGTCTTCTATTCTTTGTTTATATTATCCAATCATTACTGCTCTTTCTAGCTCTACGGACTCTGTCTAACCACAGTCGGTTCTCTATTGCAGAGTAGTTTCCGCAACACCGCCACGTGGGCCAAGAGCAGTGTCCACTCCATCGTGGCGTCTTCATTCCAGCCCGATTCAGCCTTTCATACTTCCGGACTACGCAGAGGGCTTAGCACAGGCGTTTCAATCTGGAGCCCTTACATATGTTCCTAGTCGGCCAACTACTTTTGATCCCAGGGCCCTTCAATTCGTCGATGACGAGGCGGTAGAAGGAGATACGGAGTCATCTAGTTCTGAGAGTGAAAGTAGCGACTGTAGCATGTTGTGAGGTTGAAGGAGAATTCGGTCTATTGTTGTTTTCATTTGATTTGATTTGATTTGATTTAATTGGAGTTCATTGGGTAATCCTTCGTCTACTCTACTTCCCTGAACCTAAACTTGTTATAATTCTCATGTCCAATTTGTCTCCGTGTTTGTAAAGGATGAAATGTCACAACTGTAATGCTCAAAATATAATATGAAGAATGAAATGTTACAAAAGAAAGGCTCAAAAATAATATTGCGCTGTTATTTACATTTTACTCATTCAAAATCCCACATTTGCATAGCCATGTTACCTATTCTTCACTTGGTGTACATCTTGGTTTCGGCTACTCCATTATTGTACACGAACTCTGAAATATTCCACGGACTTTTAAGACCATTTCTTTTAGTTGGTTTTTCTTTTCTTATTTCTAGAATCATCTATATTATCTAAAACCATCATGCTGGAATACTCGTATCTAGATCCAATGAATGACCAAATCTTAAGAATTGTATTCGAACACCCCACTAGACTTCACTGTACTAATCCTTCGAAGGATATACAGTCCAACTCTTGTCCATATCAAACCAGCAAGTTTCGCCATCCGATATGATCACTTCGGGCAGCTGAACAACTGGATTCTCATCGACGTTCGATAGCAAGGGATACGGGATTAGGGATAACTCCATAATACGGAGAAGCTCATTGGTACAAAGCACTGTCCAACGCCATTCACCTTCACCAACATGGAGGCTTCCGATGTGCCTAAACGGTGGCAGGTCCATGCCTCGATCCCTGGCGCGCTCCACCTCCAGCAGCCACGGCCGCAGCTCCTCATAACTCGCCGGTGCCTTTGGGGGCAAACCTACAGCCGCTCTCGTCCTCCTGGATCTCGCATTACACACCTTCGGCATCGCGCAACACACTGAATTCTTGTAGTCTTCAAACGTTACAGGCAAGCTTGCAGATTGACATCCCCGAACTCCTACGCTACCTTCGCATACAGCACAGCATGCCAAGGACTGTGTCACTATCCAAATACGCCATCTAGAGACAAGCTCAAGAAACCAAGAGTGACCTCCTTCTCTGGAACCCAGCTTACCAAGTGTTGTTTGATGATGAAAATCTCCTACTTGTATCACTCAAATGAAGATGCTTTGCTGCCTACGAAGAGAGAGTACTCTTCGATAAAGACAAGGACTCTAACAAGGTATATCTTGGTTTCAGCAGTTAAGATATTATACACGAATTTTGAAATATTCCAGGAAGTTTTCAAACCTTGCCTCCTTTACGTTCTTTCGAATTTGTTTTTTTCCTTGTGCATTTAGATAATCCTATGAAAGAATTATTTGTTTGATCTAAAACTTAACGCCTGATCATTATATCTTGCCTAAATCCATGAGAAATATAACAAAATATATGCATGACGTCATCATGACATTAGCCCTAATTTGTATCTTAGAGAACAAACGTAATAAATTCTTACCAGATATAATCTCTAATTTCCACGGTAATATACTCTTTTTTTAAAAAAAGTGTCAAAATTTAGCCTTAATTTAGTAATTTTCCACGGTTATAGGGTCTACTTTACTTTTGAAAATTTTCCTAATTCTCAATTCTCTGCTCTCCATTCTGCGCTCACCGCTCTCCGCTCTACGCTCTCCGCTCACGTACGAACTTTCCCCCTCTGGAATCGGCGGCACTTCGAGGTCCTTGGAGTAGTGTGCAACCCACTTGCGCCTTGTGCCTTTCACGCATCGCTCTATATCATTGGAGCAGAAGAAAAACTCTGTCCTCTCAACCGTATTCCTGCGATAGTTAGTCCAAACTCCGGTGTAGGTCGGTGCAGCAGTGAAGTTTGGGCCCCTGACGATTCCCTCAGTGCACTTCTTTTTTGTACCAGCTCTTTGGGCCCAGCAGCACTTTGCAGAAGCTTTGTGAAGTCTTGCAATGTGCCACTCCTTCACATCAACCTTGGTTTCTTCAACAGCGTTGACATGGCGAACGCCGACCTCGTTCACAGGAGACGTTGGGGGCGAGTAAGCTTCATGGGCGGGAGATTCTTGGGCCTCTTCTTCTTCAGAATCGTCCTCGACGATGATGGGCAGCTGGACAGTGCGAGCTCGAACGTTGCGTCCAACACCTCTAGGACGTGAGAAGTTAACCTTGTCTGGTCGATGTGACTCCTCGTCAGCTCCGATGGGAACGTCCGCCTTACGCTTCTGTGATCCAAATACCTCTGCTCCGGCCAGGACAGGCTGACGGGTGCAGAACTCATCTGCACCAGGCATATCCAACATGGGATCTTTAAGGACTTTAGGATTTCCCGTTTTCTTCGCCAAGCGTTCCGCCATTCGAAGCTTGAGTTCCTTCTTTGAAGGTCCAGTTCCGCCTACATCTCCTTTCAAGAACTGGTAGTAATTTACAACCTGCAGAAAGCCCCGAACGTAATCGTCCACAGTCGCAACATAGAGGTCGCTGCCGTTGTTACCTGATGCTTGTAACCACTTTTGTGAACTGTTTCGGCGAGGTTACAGGTCGGCATCTCTGTGAGTTCTTCTTCAGTAAATTTCTGCAGTTTGAGCAATTACAATAATTAGAATCAATTATAGAAGTGATGTCGATTAAATTTACCTCAACAGAAAACTAGTACAGCAACAGGGTTTAGTAGCATCATACCGCAGACATGAATCCACCCCATTGACGATAGCGGTGGTGCCAGAATGCGAGCCTAGTCCCCAGATTAGTTAGGGCCTTCTCTCCCAGGACCCCAGTAGATATCCACCAAGCCTGCAACGCGTGATAAAGAGTGTCCGCCTCTGTCAAAGTCGTTGCTGTCCTATACTGGTTGCACATCTTCTTGTGCTGTTCCCGGAGCTCTTCGGGGAAGTACTTGTCAGTGTACTGGACCATGTTCTGGGTCCAGTGGAACAAGCATGACCTTTCTCGATCCTCCATTTTGTCTTCTTTGTTGCCGTTTCCGTAGAGAATACGCACCGCATTCCAATTTGCTTGTGCATTGTCCGCCATGAACCCTTTGAAGTTTGGCACTGCAACGCCATTCCTCTCCATAACGCTGTTTAGGTTCTTCCAGAAGACCAGCTGAGCCTCAGTGTCCTCAGATTGCATGTCGCAACTTGCAATCGTCATGACGCGGCAGTAGGTGGCGTCATATACATGGCAAGCCATCGTGGACCAATCCCGTACACGCTTCACGTGGTCGAACATAATCCAAGCATTGTCAAGATCCCCACCAGGTTGCATTCTGGTGACTAAGTCGACACCACTACCCGGCCTAACTTCTGACATCTTGAAGACAAAGACCTTCTCTCTGTCAGCTCCTTGGCCCGGGAACTTGTTCTCCTGGACAAAGGCCCACAAACTGATCCCACGGAGTTTGGTGATGGCGTCCATCACTCCGTATCTTCCAATTCGCTTGAACGTCATCACCTTGTTGCGGATATTTGGGGAAGCCATGTCCTTGCACCGGTCAAGTACAGGAATGAGCTCCTCCATGCTGAGCTTCTTCGGTGGAGCGTCCTCAGGCTGTAGGAGGTAGTTCCCAATCAGGATCTTGCTGGCCTCCAAGACAACGGCGCTCTTCGTAGCCCGGGGAGTATTCTCCACTTGTTCTTCAATCAAGCTATTGATCTCCTCCTTAGTGTCTCTATAGTCCCCAACCTTCACTGGATGATTATGTGTTCCCTGATGGATACATGCCCTAGTCTGGTTGGATTTACCTAGAACATAATAAATCTTGGCTCCGCATGTAGCAATACATGCAGGAGGCTCTTTACATACCTTGCAGACAAGTGTTGCATCCGCTGGGGGTGGCTGATTCACTGTAAAAGCTTGGAGGGTACTACCCTCAAACTCAGTCTCGTTTACCTCAACGATTCGAGGTCGACGGTTGAGAAATTCACATTCTTTGTTGACGCAGCGCAGCCAACCAACGCAGCTAGAGTAGCGGAACGACAGGCCGAACTCGTTAGTGATGTTGGTAGTGATTGTCTTCGTCCAAACGTGGCCGTCGTAACGCTTGTCCATCCCCTTCATAGCCTTCGCTTGCGTCTTGTTAGCCCCGTCACCAACTGGGGGGAGCTCGAAGATGACATTGTTGTTGAAGACTGCAGGTAAGTACTCCACCTTCTCCTGTCTCACTAAGGAGAAATCTATTCTCTTCAGAATATTTTTCCTCCCAGGTCTCTCTGCAAGTATTTTAATGAGTGGCAGGACATTGACAGTCTCCTTCTTTGATGTCTCGGAGGTACTGACACATTTATCCGGTAGAGTAGCTGGCGTGCTACATACTACAGTCTCTAGGCAAAGCAGGTGATGCTTTTAGTGGACTACTCTCCTCATCTGAGGAGAGGGAGATGACTGGTGTTACATCAGGAGTGTCCAAGCCAGGCTCTAACTTGACCTTCACATCACGAGGGAGAGGAGTCTGAACAGTAGATGATCTACGAGGAGTTAGAATCTCAGTAGACGCCTGCATCTGGGACTCTGTAAGACCATAAACTCTGTATCTACCAGGATAAAGGTTCCAGAACCTGTTATCATCATCATCTTTCTCAGAAACCTGATCTAGCGTATGTGTAATCTCATTTGTCTCATCATCATAAATCTCTTCCTCTATACTAATAGTTTCCTCTGTGAAGTGAAATCTGAGGCTAAGGCGTTGTGCCGTCACAAGAGCCAAGCCATCCTCATCTACACGTACTGTAAGTGGAATACCAACTCCATGAGCTCTGAGTACGGCCATGCCTACCACTCTGTCTGCAGGGAGGTGAGCCATTCTGATATGTGTGCTGATAGAATGAACTGGAGCTAAAGGAAATTGTAAACACAACATGAGAGGATTTGGACATTGCGCTTACTCTATTTATTCTATGGAGAATCATACATTCGTTTACATTGAATCCTAAGGACCTGATATTCATGGATGAAAAGGACTCTAGGAAAATAGAATGAATCATTTATCGAGCTGTCATTATTTTTGCATCGGTGTCATTCCAGAATATATTTAATATCTGAATCATGGTTCATGTTTACTTAATATTAGACGTAGCCGTCATTTGTATAGATTCTAGTTAGATTTGGTGATTTAGTTAGATAAATTCTCTTTAGATTGCGGTAAAATAACTACAGTGAAAGAGCAGATAGTAACGAGCTTTGCTATCAGACATACCTCAAGAAACTAAGTGTTGTGCTAGATTGTAGGAATATTTTTGAAACGTTATTGACGAATGAAGCAGGTAAAGAATGATGGATGATTACTTACGCTCTTAAAATGATTTTAGAGTAAAAAGATTTCATTTATGTAGATGTCAGTGAATGTAAAATTAGTTAGCAAATCAGTAATATTACTAAAGTGATTAGTAATATTTTAGATTGCCATGGTCATTTGTTCTTAGGAATTTAAATTTGAACTCTGAATAAATCATGCCTGTCATTCCATTGGAACTGTAATTATGATTGTTAGATATTCGCCGTCTTTGATGATTTATTTATATCTAGGTGGTTCTTTTAGTTGCTTTTATAACTTAAACTGAACGCCGTTTCTAGTTTGTCTTTTAAAAGCAACTGCCTGGTATGGTCACCACGTCCGACTTATGATGATATCTTAAACCAATGAAACGTGGCTAGTGAGCTTCAGAACTTAGAGCACTTGCACATAAATCTATTGGGTTGTATGAGAGTACTCTTTTTGATGTGACATGCAAAATCAGTTTAGGAAGGGGAGAAAGAGAGGCAAGTTTTATTACAGTACTAGGAAGCAGTTAGAGGCAAGTAAGATGGGAAGGAAGAAGAAGGAGACTCAGTTAGAAATGGCCGGTGTAACGAAGATATTAGATTTCGATAGAGTGGCTGAAACTTCTCAGATGGAGAAAGAAGATGTCGATAGCACAAGGCAATATGAGCGTCGGGGCAAGAAAAAGAAGAACGTAGTTTAGGAATCCTGTTCCAACAATACTGGTGCCAAAGCAGTAAGTGACAGCCGCCTCTTTGAAATGATTAGTACTTGGAATCAATCTCACCATCTTGTCCTCAGTTCATACTACAAGTTAGGTCATTATTCCAACCTGGATCTTAGGTCATTATATCTCGCATGGTAGGCAGCCCGTACTAGTTATCATTTCCAGAAATCCTTAGTCGCTTTGCAGTCGTTTTCACTGCTGCTCACCTTTGAAGGTCCATCAATTTCTTTTGGTCTTTCTTGTCCCTGCAATTTTCTAGTGTTTAGAGTTGGTGGGTGTTAACCCAAATGCTTGTAGAGCGCCATAGCTGAGTCGTGGTTGACTTCTGGCGGGTGTGCAGGCATCGCAAGCCACTGTCGAAGTAGAGATCATGTCGAGGGAGTCTGAACCGCAGGAGATGCCGGAGCGATGTACTCAATCGGGCTCGAAGGCGGAGGCAGAAAGAGACAACACCGAGACAACTGAAGACAGCGAGCAGAAAGAAGGTATATTCTTTGGATATTTCAGAGTGTTGAGTGCCGACGTGTTGTTAGATGTGAAAAGACGTTACATACTTGCGGAATGCAAACATTACTTATTCCGTCTGCAGCCCTCAGGGTTGCCTCTGAAGCGTCTACTCGTTTCATTCTCACATAGACCCATTGTGTTTCTTTCAGAACATCTTTCAGAGTGTGTATTAGTATCTATTAAAACTGCCGGTGCCGGCACTACGATTTCGGTAAACTAATTTGTTTTAAGCAGACGGAAAAATCAAATTAGAATTCGATGTCACGGCGCTTGTGCTGTTTTGGTCTTATGTAGCCGTTCCTCCGTTTTGGTCTGATGTGCCAGCTGAGTCTTCAATATTGAGAGTCAGCTACTAATGCTTGAGGAGGATCGCCTAGTGGAGCCCTTCGGTCTGTTCGCCTTGTTGACCAGAAATTCTATGTGTACCTTGATCTCATTTCTCTGTGCTCTTTTGTTCTTAAATTGAGTCACACTTGGGCAAAGTTCTCAGGATGATTAGACTGCCGGTGCCGGCACTTGTAATTATTTGATGTTTATAATCATTTTAGTCACATGATACCCGTCGCGATATTAGTAAATCCTCGTTCAAAAAAGTTGTTTTGTATGGTGCTTGTCGTTCACTTCAACTTGTTTAATGACTGCCGGTGCCGGCAGTCTATTACGAGGTTTTTTTATCAATTTTATTCATGTAAAATAATGGTGTTTGCGTGCTTAACCTGTAAGCTTTACCTTAACTTTTCTCTTGGCCAGGTGGTAATTTTTATATTGAAACTTTTATATTTAAGTTCATATTAGGTTCATTTGAACCTTGTTGAACGCATGCAGTGAACTGCCGGCACCGGCAGTCTGAATGATGATGCTCGGTTTGTTGAGTATGATGGGTCTGTTGTGAGGTGATGAGGTCGAAGTGAGGTAATAAACCATCTCTGACATTCGGCTTTCGTGACTGTGGACTGTTGAGCTCGAGTATGTGACTGTGGAGGAGGCATGGCTTAGGAGGCATGGTCTGATTTTCTTGTACTCTCTTGTCGAAAGATGGAGCTCTACTTCGGCAAACTTCTCAGAATATTTTGAGTGCCGGTGCCGGCACTCGTTATTATGTGATGTTAACTTTCATTATACTCACCTCATACCCTTCACATTCTCATCACTTTCTCTTTTGGAAAACTCAGAGTGTGTGATGCTTGACGTTCACTTCATCTTGTTTATTGACTGCCGGTGCCGGCAGTCAATCACAAGGTTTTTTTTTCATTTAAAATAATTATGTTTGTGTGCTTAACCTTTAGCTTAACCTCAGCTTTACTCTTGGCTAGGTAGTAAAGTTATTATTGAATCGAAAAGCTTGCTAACTTCGAGGTCATATTTGGGTCATTTTTATACTGTTTAACCCTTGCAGAGAACTGCCGGCACCGGCAGTGTGAATTGTAGCCTAATATGTCCTGCGTTGGATATGCTTTCCCACTCCGTTTTGAACTGCTGGTGCCGGCACTTGATTCTTTTACATTTGTCACGGTCATTGCAAACAGATGCTTGCTGGAAATCTGTTTAGATGATGTCAAGTGGAATTATTTAGTGCGTTGCTCAGTTCGTAAAAACTGAATGAGTCGACCCTAATGTGAAATGCCGGTGCCGGCACTTAGATTTTGTGTATTTTTCTTCACTCAAATGATTACTAATTGTAATTTGTTACTCTCAGTTTGCACAAGGACGGTTTATTCACAATGATTTTTCGACAGTATGGTTGATGTTGTAGTTCTTATTTACAGGTGTTCATTGTGTTTGAGTAGCTTAAATTTATGGTGGTTGTGATTTTAACAAAGCTAGTCCCTTCTGTAGTATTACATAATGAGGAGTTAAGTATATTACCTTGACTAAATTATTTCTTAAACAGGGATGTACTCTTTGAGCTGATTCCATATGAATGTATTGTTCTTCGCATTTGCTATTCCTTTTAGCATGTCCATTACACTGCCGGTACCGGCACTTGTTATTTGCGTATTAATTTACTCTAAAATGATCTAAATTGTTTTGCAGAGAGTTCTCTTAGTGAAGGAAGGTCGCTGAAGGGGAAGGAACCGGAAGAGCCCCAGGCTCCACTATCAGGCGCCGAAGTGAAGTAGAAGCTTCACGAACTCGTGGTAAAAGAGACAGTTAACACGGCATCGAGGTTGGAGCAGTTGAAGTGGGAGCCTAAATCTAAAGGGCGACTCTTTATTCCTCTGTGCAGAATGATTTCTCTACCCGTGGTCAGACCATATTTGAAGAACGATGTCTCCCAGTTAGCTTCTCATTTTACCACCTGCGGATACATGGAGGGGAACGGTTATTTCTATGTCGCTATGGAAGACAACAATGGCCACACTGTGGATGTGTCACCATCTATAAGTGCAAAGTGGGGAGAGCTTTGGCACGAGGTCAACGATGACTTTGAGATGACACTAGCGAGTGATCCAGATCTCAGTGTCTTCTGCAACAAGATGTTTATGGTCTGGGATGGGAACCATAGGCTACAAGCTTGGATGCCCATAATCCAAGAGTACCATTCCCATGACATCGACTGGCACTACAAAGTTGAATGTGTCATTCTTAATCCAAGAGGAGATGTTCCTTCAGTACTCACAGCACTTCACGAGGTCAATTGGTAAGTAACCTTTGTTTGATATTTATTGCATGCTCGTATTGATTTGTACTCTCTTCACATCTTGACCTGACTGTGTGCTTTTATTCACTGCAGGAGAAATCAAAAATCACATGTAGCAACAAATATTGTGCACAAGTTGTATCGAATTCAGAGAATTGCACCGCAGCCCTTTTCCTACTTTGAAAAGCTTATTTCTCCAGCTGCAATGGAGAGTTCGAAAAAAAAACAGTCTGGGCCTAAACGAACTTGGTATACACTAACACTGGAGGCTTTGAATGCAGTTCTCTATTAGGTAAGCTTCGAAATTGTGCCAAATGATTAAAGTTCTCAATTTATTTTAATAATCAGATCATGTATATAGTCAGGACTAATAACCATGTAAAGTGTCAATCAGACCGAGCTTGGAGAGGCAGCAGCCATTACGGAGCGAAGGTTCTATGAGCGGTTTCCACAGGCAGAGCAGTGGACAAACAGATCGGTGGACGATTGGGTTAATAAAACAGTTAAGGCGGCCGAGTCTTCTCTACAGGCAGAGCTCAGAAAACTGCTACCCATTGCTGATCCAATTCACACGCCTGCGTTTCTTGAGCAGGTGAAGCAGCACTACGAAAAGTTCGATGAGCAGCCGGAGATGCAGCAAGAGAAACTTTGGATGTTCGCCCTATCAGCTATGCCCACTCAAATGAAGATAAAGTGGTTACAGCGATGGAATTCTTCGAAGTCTATCCGAGAAGGACACAAGTTCCCGAAAGAGAAATTTGGAGATGCTGTATTTCTCCCTTGGCTCCATCGAGCAACGTGGTGGGCGCAAGTAAGTCAATGACCTCTCTTGCTTGTCTTACGATTGTGGCTTGAAATTTGATAACCCCTTGGTTTAAGTGCCGGCACCGGCACTAGTCTAAGTCACACATAATCGCAGTCTAAGTCAGGACTTGCTATTTCATTTCAGGTAGCCTTGAACTCAAGTGCCGGTGCCAGCACTTGAATCATAGTCAATTGTGAGGAACTGTCAGACGAGTAGCTCATGCCTCGAATGAAGTTGTGTGCTCTGGGCCCATGCGAAATTAACGAACATACGTATTCTGAGACCTGCGAGATCATGTTCATGTGTTGCTGATTGCTTTATGGCTGATGAAGCTTGTGAGACTTATGTGTTTTAGTATGAGAGAAAGCTCCTGCAATTTTTGTTGTGGTATGAGAATCTCGGTTCATCTTTGTGTGTCTTAGGTCATAAAGATACGACTGTCATGATTTGGTATTCGATTTAGGCAAGTTGCACGTTTTCAGAATTTGTTACATGATCATGGGCCTATGCTTGATTAATGAACTTAGCAGCTTTTGGTAGATGCTCTGAATGTAGCATCGACAGTTATCTTTTGTTTGCGTTGATGAACCATGCCGAATGATAGTCTCATAATTAGTGCTCGTATTTTGCCGTGAACCACGTCAATAAGTCTGTGAGTCATGAACCTCGGTCCAAGTCTCTGCAATTTTATATTAATTAACCTACAACTTAACTGCCGGTGCCGGCAGTTGATTCATACCTCTGCGATGAGGATTCTTCTTCCATTCCGGAGAATACTTTAAACTGCCCTTGATAGGAGTCTCTCTTTTATAATTCAAAGGTCAATAGCATACTTAATTTGAATTAGCTTTGCGTACTGAGCGAGTGAAGCCAATGTGCCGACCCATGCTTTGACTAGTTTTGGAGATAGAATACAGGCGACAGAGTTTTCAAATTGATGGAACCAGGTGGTGTGTGCACTTGTATCTTAATATTCGAATTGAATTTGAATGCGTGAGTGAATGTTGAGTGAGTGAATGTTGCGTGAGTGAATGTTGAGTGAGTGAGTGGGTAAGTGAGTGTTTAGGTGTTTGAATCATGTTTTCTTTTCCAATTCCGGCTCTGTGAAACTGCTGCAAATATTACAATGCTAGGCTGCAACTCAAGTGCCGGTGCCGGCATTAGTTAGTGGTAGACACAGGTGCAAGTCGATTTTATGTTACCTTGGGTTGCTGCTTCTTATGAAGATAGTATTGCGATTAATGCTCCTTCCATTTAAGTGCCGGTACCGGCAATAGTCACAACTGCACGGGCAAAGGAAACATCTGAGTCTAGGACCAAGGTCTCAGTCAATGTCTTAGTCAAGTTGACTCTTGAACCACGGTCCTTGCAGTTAACTACATCGAACACCGCGGTCAACTGAACTGCCGGTGCCGGCAGTTGGACTAGCGCCCCTCCGATTAGTCCATGTGCCATTAAGATGGGCAATCACATCTCACTCGTGTTATTTTCACACCGGTGTTGACGAAGCTGATATCGTCGGTGAGAGTTCTTGTTCAGTGTCATATTCAAGTCTATGCGTCAGCTTCCTACTGGTACTAGTTCTTGAGGCTCATCATGTTGGTTGTTTTGAGGGGTTAGCTCCATTGGACAGTGAGATGAAGTTGCGGTTGCTTCTCGATTGTGAATTCAACGATTTGACTAGATTTGGAGATAGAAAACAGACGACAGAGTTTTCAAATTGAGGGAACCAGGTTGTGTGAGCAATTGTAACTTAATGTGCGAGTTGAGTTTGTATGAGTGAGTGAATGAGTAAGTGAGTCAGTCATTGATTGCGTGACCGAGAGAGTGTATGAGTGAGTGAGTAATTGAGTGATTGACTGAGTGAGTAAGTGAGCGAGTGAGTTAGTGTGTGTTTGTTTGTTTACCTTCTCATTAAATCATGTTATATTTTCAAGTTTTGGCTCTCTGAAATTGCTGCAAATATTACATTGTTAGGCTGCAACTCAAGTGCCGGTGCCGGCATTGCTAAATGGTACGATTGAAGCTTGAACTGTTTTTGAAATAGTATGATGAGGGGTACGATTTTATGTGCGCTCTGGATACTAAGTTGCCATTAAAGCCAAGGTTCCGACTCATGTACGTTTATATAATTGTAAAGTTTTATGTCTTTTCAAATACTAACTGCGCTTTCACTTTTCCTGCAGCTGGCTATTGAGGCAGAGGAGTTATTCAACGGAGTTGTGATGGATCTCAATGTGACTATCAATTATTCACCTGATGGAGGGACCCTGATTCCCACAATATTTGACTGGGTTGAAGAAATGCGTTGCTCATTATGGGACACGGCCTTTTTTCGTGCGTTTACAGGAGAGGACCAAGCTCACAAAAACAAGACAGCTGCACAGCAGCCTGGATTTCAACAGGCATTGCGGAGAACGCTTTACAGGTACTTTAAGTATGTTCTTTTAAAGCGAAAAGTTGTAAGCAAGGTTCCAGCATTCTTTCCCAATTATCTGGATACTACACACCAGGACAGTATGTTTACTCCGGCTATTACAAAAGCGTGGGACTCTTGCCATTACGAAAGTTGCGGATGGTACCTGGACTGTCCGGTGAAGAAGCCTCCAGCTTTCGATATCGAGCTCCGTGACTCCCTGCAGCCAGCGCTAGCAAAGATGCCACTTCGTGCGCCATCAGCCCCTGCATCTGATTCACCGAGCGAAGTAGTTGCTGCAAACACGAAAGGCAAGGGAAAGGTCACGAAAACCAGAGGCTTGAAGAGGAAGGCCATCGAGATAGTGGAAGACGAACAGGAGGAAGATATTGTAGCACTTGTGGCGGCAACCAGCAAGAAGGACAAGACAACGAACGAAAAGGACAATGCATCCAACAAGAAGGACGAAGAAACTGTGACAGAGAAGCGGCCATCAGGTCTTATTGGAGCAGCACGGACGTAGCTTGTACGTGAGCGGAGAGCGTAGAGCGGAGAGCGGTGAGCGCAGATTTGGAGAGCGGAGAGCACAGAGTGGGGGACAGAACCTAAAAATAGCACTTTTTTTACTAAAAATAAAATATAAAATTGGAAGATTCGAATATTCTCAGTATATTTTTGGAAAAATACTAATTTTAGTAATTTTATTGACCCTATAACCGTGGAATAATTACAGTGTTTTCATTGAATTTGTAGTTCGTTTTCTCTTTTTTTTGATGATTAATTTTTTAACGTGCACCAATTACTATGCTCCAGCTCCTTCTAACTAGTTTAGGCATACATTAATTCCCTTTATCTCCTCAAATTTATATGCAAATTACCGCATAAAATGTATTGGTATTAAAGCTCTTAAGAGGGATAAAGTAACATTTAATATCGTAACAATTTCTTAACATTGTTAGAAATCATCCGCCATGGTCTACATGGTTTATATCTTTTATTCTTCATTTTAACTTCCATTACTCTATCTATCTTTCCTTTCCTTTAATTCTCTTTCATTTTCTTTTCTCTTTCATTTTATTCTCTCTTTCATTTTATTTTTTCTTTCATTTTATTTTCTAGTTCCTTATATTTTCTCTTTCATTTGATTCGGTCTTTCATTTTTTTTTCTCTTTCATTTTATTTTCTCTTTCATTTTATTCTCTCTTTCATTTTCTTGTCTCCTTCATTATAATTTCTCTTTCATTTTATTTTCCTTTTCATTTTATTTTCTCTTTCATTTTATTTTGTCTTTCATTTTATTCTCGCTTTCATTTTATTGTCTCATTCATTTTATTTTCTCATTCATTTTATTTTGTCATTCATTTTATTTTGTCTTTCATTTTATTTTCTCTTTCATTTTCTTAGTCGCCTTCATATTATTTTCAACCTTAATATTTATTTTTGCTTTTTTTCCTTTCTGCTTTTATAATTTTTTTTTAATTTTTTTTATCATTTTTAAATTTTAAAAGCTAAATGACTTCTGCTCAACCCTCATCCTTTTCCATTCAGTTGAGAAAGATGCAACTTTCAAATGAATGAATAGCCGATTTTCAAGGGCGCCAAGCATCTCCTTCACGGATATTTAAGTTAGGATTATGGAATGTCTCTTCCTCTTTTCTGTTGGTGTTTTGTGAAGCTCTTTTCCGTACTGCGGGACAGCAGTTATGGAAGACGTCAGAGATATTGTTGTTTCACTTGCTGACGATGTTTGTCCATTTCAACCATTTGTTGAGGTGGAGGACGAAGAAGAGGTGATGGCCAGCAGCCAAGGGCGTCCTTTAACAACGGAAGTTGACGTGCAACCGGATGTTAGAGCTGACCCTCCACGTTCAGAAAATTCGGATGATATCAGAGTGCTGGAGGAGGACGCAGATGTGCCTTTGCAACCTCATGCATACTCCAAGGTTGGAAAGATCCCAAGGGGAACCTATTCCAGGGAATCAGTGAATCGGAGGCGGGGAGGTGGGCCATTGCTGAAACGATCATACCAAGGACACGCTCCAAGCGTGGGAACGAAAGTGAATGCGAATGTAGTTTGTCCTGCAGTACAGTCAGAGGTTCGGAGCCCTGCTGATAGTGTAGTGGGCAACCCTAAACGTGTTAGGTTCGAAGATTAGGACATCTAATAACAAGTATATGTTTGCTGTAATAAAGGGTACATGTCAGAGGATACGAGGTATATAGTGCACTTCTTCAAGATAGAATGTATTGAAATAGAATGCAATCAATGTGAACGACAAAGCCTTTAATATAATGAAAAAGTCAATACAGCTTCTGAATAGCTGACTTAGTACATGGTATATTACTAAAATCATTCACTACGTGACAAATGGCCATTGTGGAAATGGCAGTTCTAAAGTAGGAGGGCTACCTACTTCTTCGCCAAGGGGTGACGCAAGATTCCACTCTCTAGGAGAAGCTTGACCTCGTTGAAGCTAAAGGTAGGCGCATGGATGAAAAGCTCGGCTTCGGGATCACGGTTGCAGACCTTCAAGAATATGTAGTATAGGTGCTTACAATACGTGAACTGAGTCCTGCCTTTGAACGTAGTCATCGTCTTCTTGAATGCTGGGCAAGTGCAACCAGGGTAAGAACTGATGGTAATCTGGTAACGCGTGATGTGTGGAGCGACGCCCGAATCCAGCCCAATGATGCAACCGTGGCCCGGCTCAGGTATCATGGTGACGGAACGGAGGCGCGCTTTGAGAGACTCGGAGGAGCCCATGGATAGTCGCTGCGCCGGATTGGGACGAGTGGCAGTGCGCTTCACCATCTTGCCGTCTCTCTTGCCTGGGTAGCGGTCAGCGTCTGCAGGGACTGGCACCGAGCTGAGATTTGCAGGGGGCGGGGCAGAGGAGAAGAGGCGTCTTGGGGAGACCGACTTTTTAGGCGGAAGTTGAAAGCCTGCTGCTTCGAGGGCAAGAATCTCAGTCAGTTTTAGATTAGTACCTAGTTTCACTGGCCAGACCTCGGGAATGGAGGGGAATTCCTGGTCCTTTGAGTAGTGTGCTACCCACTTGCGCTTAGAGCCTTTCACGCAGCGCTCAATATCGTCGGAGCAGAAGAAGAACTCTGTCTTCTCGACTGTGTTCCTGCGATAGTTAGTCCAGAGCCCAGTGTAGGTCGGTGCAGCTGTGCAATGGGGCCCTCTGACGATTCTCTCAGTGCACTTCTTCTTCGTTTCAGCTCTTTGGGCCCAGCAGCACTTTGCAGAAAGTTTGTGAAGTCTGGAAATGTGCCACTCCTTTACGTCCACCTTGGTTTCTTCAACCGCGTTGACATGGCGAATGCCGCCCTTGTTCACAGGTGAAGGTAAAGGGGAATGAACTTCCTGGGCAGGAGGTTGCGTACATTGTACCTCGGTGTCGTGTTCGGAGTCGTCTTCCTCAATGACGGGCATCTGCATAGGGCGAGCCCTGACGGCACGTCTTGGGCCTCTTGGGCGTGAGAAGTTTGTCTTGTCCGGGCGATGAGACTCCTCGTCAGCTCCGATAAGGACGTCGGCTTTTCGCTTCTGTGAACCGAAGACTTCCGCTCCAGGCATGATAGGCTGACGAGTGCAGAACTCATCCGCGCCTGGCATATCGAGCATGGGCTTGTCGAGCACTGTAGGATTTCCCCATTTCTTCGCGTTGCGTTCAGCCATCCGGAGCCTGAGTTCCTTCTTGGATGGTCCTGTTCCGCCGACGTCACCTTTGAGGAACTGGTAGTAGTTGACAACCTGTAGAAAAGCCCGAACAAAATCGTCCACGGTAGCAACGTAGAGGTCGTTCCCATTGTTTCCTGAAGCTTGGAGCCACTTGTTGTGAACTGTTTCGGCGAGGTTACAGGTGGGCATCTCTGTGAGTTCTTCTTTCGTGAATTTCTGCAGATTTGACAGTAGGTGCCGTTAGATTCACGGATTACAGGTTTCTAGGTTAAGGCTAGGAAACCAGTATCAAAAACATGAAAACAGAGTGCAGAGATAATACCTCGGTCATGAATCCCCCCCACTGGCGGAAGCGGTGGTGCCAGAATGACAGCCACTGATCGAGTTTGATGAGCCCGCTCTCGCCAACGACCCCGGTGGATGCCCACCATGCTCGCAACGCGTGGTACAGAGTTTCCGCCTCTGCCATGCTGGTCGCATTCTTGTACTGAGTGCACATCTTCTTGTGCTGTTCCCAGAGTTCTTCGGGGAAGTGCTTCTGCGTATACGCCACCATGTTTTGAGTCCAGTGGAACAAGCACGACCTCTCCCGGTCCTCCATTGGGTCCTCTTTGTTGCCATTGCCGTAAAGGATTCGCACTGCATTCCAATTCGCCTGTGCGTTATCCGCCATGAACCCCTTGAAGTTCGGCGTTGCAACGCCATTGATCTCCATGACCAGGTTCAGGTTTTTCCAGAAGACGAGCTGGGCGTCCGTGTCCTCGGACTGCATGTCGCAAGTGGCGATCGTCATCACGCGGCAGTAGGTGGCGTCGTACACATGGCACGCCATCGTCGACCAGTCTTTGACGCGTTTGACATGGTCGAACATGATCCATGCGTTCTCCAAGTCGCCACCAGCTTGCATACGGCTGACCAAGTCGACACCACTTCCCGGCCCGACCTCCGACATCTTGAAGACGAAGACTTTGTCACGCATAGCTCCCTGACCAGGAAACCTATTCTCCTGGACATACGCCCAGAGACTGTTACCACGGAGCTTGGTGATACCGTCCATGATTCCGTACCTGTTGAATTTTTTGAAGGTGGCGACTTTGTTGCGGATGTTTGGTGACGCCATGTCTTTGCATCGATCCAGAACAGGAACCAGCTCCTCCATCGTCAGTTTCCTCGGTGGTGCATCCTCGGGCTGTAGGAGGTAGCTCCCGATGAGGAGTTTGCTCGCCTCCAGGACAACGGCGCTCTTTGTTGCTTTGTTGTTCATCTCTACCTGCTCTTCTATTAAGCTACTAATCTCTGCTTTAGAGTCTCTGTAGTCTCCTACTTTCACTGGATGATCATGTGTTCCTATGTGAATACAAGCTCTAGTCTGAATCGGTTTGCCCACAACGTAATAAATCTTAGCCTCGCATGTAGCTACACATGATGGAGGTTCTTTACATACCTTGCACACTAGCGTGGAGTCAGATGGAGGAGGCTGGTCCATGAGAAAAGCTTGCAGGGTACAGCCTTCGAACTCAGTCTCGTTAACCTCGAAGATCTTGGGAACACGCTTGAGGAAGTCACACTCCACGTTCGTGCAACGCAGCCATCCGACGCAGGTGGAACTTCGAAAAGAGAGTCCGAAGTCGTTTTTGATGTTTGTTGTGATGGTCTTGGTCCACAAGTGTCCGTCGTATCGTTTGTCCATTCCCTGCATTGACTTGGCGGCGAGCTTAGAGGATCCTGCAGCAGCTGGGGGCAACTCAAAAAGAACCGGACCATCGAACTTCGCAGGCAAGTACTCAACTCTCTCGTGTGCAATAGTGGAATAGTCTAACTTTTTCAAAATGTTTTTTGACCCACGTGTCTTAGCAAGCTGTTGAAGGAGGGGGACAATGCTAACTGTGAGCTGGGACAATGGAGGAGAGACATTGGAAGGAGGAGCATCTGCGTCGACCTTAGGGACAAACTTGACGGGACTGACTTCGTCATCAGAAGAGACAGATATGACGGTGGGAGGAGGTTTCTCTACATCTGAAGTCTCGGTACCAGGCTCGACTTTGACTTTGACATCGCGAGGTAAGGGAGTCTGAATTGTGCAAGTAGAAGAGCGACGGGGGGTGAGGATCTCAGTGGATGCAGCCATAAGAGAATCAGTAAGACCATAGACTCTATAGGATCCAGGGAGGAGTCTCCACTGCAACATATTGTTCTCATCTCTCGTGGAAAGTTGCCCGAGGGTGTGGGTAACCTCTGCAGTAACGTCATCAAAGATTTCCTCTTCTATACTGATGGTGTCCTCACGGAAATGGAATCTGAGACTCAGGCGAAGAGAGGAAACTGTAGCTAGACCATCGTCATCTACGCGAAACCTAAGAGGGATGCCCATGCCTTGGGCATACAGACAGACCATCCCCATGATCGCAGGAAACTCAGGCAAGAAGAGAGAAGTGTGACTGTACTGGCGAAGCAATATTGCAAGAGCAAAGTGAGAGGAATGATGCATCGCTGTTGATCATTATATTCAGGTCGGAATGTCCATGTGAACAGGTGGAGAATGATTCATTCTGTTACGTAACGAATGTACGATTTAAGAGGGACGGCTCTAACTATTTGGAATCTGACTTTTTGCTGGCCGAAGTATAGCAGGTAAGATATTAATAACTGTACTTCAATAATTACAATCGTGGCGCATATTCTATTAGTTATAAAGTTTGGTAAGATTGGATTGCGCCGTCTTTATAATTCTACATTTAAATCAGTGAATATAAAAAAGAGCATGCTTTTAAGTGCTTGATTCTAATCTTTTAATTTAGAGTGTACTTGGATTTCGACTATATATTTAAAGGTTAATATTTTAAACTACACTTAAGAATAGAACTATTATTAATATTCTTAAAATAAAGAGTGTATAAAATGTTTATACTGTTAAGATGCTATATGAACTTAGGGTTGTATCCAAATAGTTGTGCCTTATAGGTATTTAAGCGGGCTGGAAGTTCTTCAGAGAGTCTTTTTGTGAGAGAGTCAGTCCTTTGGTTAGACACATGAAGCAGAGTGAAGGGCCATCTCCCTTCACTTATGTCACACCTAAACCTAGACGAAAACGAGGTGTTACAGATTTTACGGATAGAAGAGCGAGGAAGAGGAGAGAGTCACGTAAGAAGGTAGAATTTCAACTTGACCATGTGAGTGCTCCTGTGAAAACGAGAGGATCAGGTTTGCCTGTAGCTTTAAAGTTCTGTAGCATTCGTAAACTCATTCTAGACTCTATTGTGGAGGAGGAAGAAGAGTTTATAGAGAATACTGTCGTCGACAATCACGAGCAGGGACAGGAGATACTCTTAAGTGGAGTTCAAGGTGAGGCCATGACGGATGAATTAATTTTTAATTGTAGTCAAAGAGTAGAGTCACCGCAGCCGTCTATCGAATTCAATGACTCTTTGACGGGGGAGCAAGATTCTGAATCAGATCGACGTTTCGACTCCGATGAGGTTAGTATTACTATGCCGTCCTGACTGCTGTATATTCTTTATATTAATTCAGTATATTAAGGAGAAGATGATTTACTTTTCAGGCAATCTAACTTAGGCAAAATTCATAATGATCTACATAAACTCACCGAGGTCCCTCAGAATTCACGCATGTAATTTTTAAATATATCAATAGGATGAGGGAAGTCGATGATGCTAGGAGATACTCATGTTCTCAGAGGGGGTGCGACATCGAGGAGTTGCGTGTTATTGCAAGGCGAGCAAGGAGTGAGATTTTCAGAGCAGGGGAAGTGGGCGAGGTAATGGCAGGAAGAGTCGACCAGATGAGGGGCGGCGAAGAGGCGCAAGTCGACCTAGAGGCCGCAGGGGAAGAGCCTGTTGAGATGGACGCGCAAGGAGGTGGAGAGGATCAGCCCGAGCTGGCAGGGGATGCGAGTGAGGACCGGGAGAGGACGGACGGGGACAATGGAGAGGAAGACACCGAAGCTGGTGACCAGGTACTAAGCCATGAGATTGTGAGGAAGTAGAGAGATTCCCTTGTGTTTGAATGATGAGGTCAATGGTTGGGGCTTCCTCGAGTGTACGGAGTTGAGGATTTAGGGTAATGATTTGGTTTCGTACGAACTCTGTTGTACTTTGTGATGTGGGTTGGATTAAATTGAGGGTGATATGGGTTGTGGGTTGTGTGGTTTTTGTGGGGTTGCGGGTGAGGATTAGGGCGTTGCGGGTGAGGATTAGGGCGTTGCGGATTTAAAAGGGTTCGGGTTATTAGGTGTTGGGATTCAATTGTCTGCTGCTGCTAGTCATCAACCTTGCGGGGATGTCTGTAAATCAGCCCAGCTCTCGAAGTTCGATACTGGGCTTTCTGAATCGATTGTGATTCTTGGAGGGTCCGCGAAGATTAGAGTCTGACTCTTGTGATTGGTTAGTTGCCGTCGGTGCGAACTCTCGCGGCTCGGCCCCATCAGGTTGTCATGCTAGGATGCTATGAGTTGGGGTAAGGGAGAGCTGGTTTCTTTTTTTTAATAATTTGCCAAGCCCCACGCCTACTGTCGTCGACGACAGTAGGTTGGGAGCCACCACATGGTTTCGGGGATTGCTCGTGGACTTCTGGGGGATTGCTCGTGGACTTCTGTTGGATTGCTAATGGGTTGCTCTGCTTGCGGGCTCGGCCCCATCAGGTTGTCATGCGAGGATGATATGAGTTGGGGTATGGGAGAGCTTGTTTATTTTTTTTTTATAATTTGCCAAGCCCCACGCCTACTGTCGTCGACGACAGTAGGTTGGGAGCCACCACATGGTTTCGGGGATTGCTCGTGGACTTCTGGGGGATTGCTCGTGGACTTCTGTTGGATTGCTAATGGGTTGCTCTGCTTGCGGGCTCGGCCCCATCAGGTTGTCATGCGAGGATGCTAAGAGTTGGGGTGTGGGAGAGCTTGTTTATTTTTTTTTTATAATTTGCCAAGCCCCACGCCTACTGTCGTCGACGACAGTAGGCCGAGGGCATGGGCATGGATTTCGGGATTTTTTTAATTTCTTTTTTGTATAATGTTTTTGGACATATTGTATTATTTATGTGATTGTAAACTCACACAATAACAAAAAATAATAAACACTTTGGTTGAATTTTACTCATGCCATTTATTGATTTTTAATATAATGAAAATTAAAAAAACCCGAAGCCTACTGTCGTCGACGACAGTAGGCCGAGGGCATGGGCATGGATTTCGGGATTTTTTTAATTTTTTTTTTGTATAATTTTTTTGGACATATTGTATTATTTATGTGATTGTAAACTCACACAATAACAAAAAATAATAAACACTTTGGTTGAATTTTACTCATACCATTTATTGATTTTTAATATAATGAAAATTAAAAAAACCCGAAGCCTACTGTCGTCAACGACAGTAGGCCGAGGGCATAGGTATGAGTTTGGGGATTTTTGCATTGTTTGCTTTTCAATTCGTTTCTTGACATTTTGTGTAACAAAAGTGATTGTAAACTAACAAAACATTAAAAAATCTAAACTTTTTTGATTTTTTTACGCATTTTTTCAGTTAATCATGTAATCTTGTGAAAATTAAGAAAACCCGAAGCCTACTGTCGTCAACGACAGTAAGCCGAGGGCATGCGTATGATTTTGGGGATTCTTGCAATGATTGTTTTTTTTATTTCTTTTTTGACATTTTGGCAGTGTGTAAAGTTTAGTGCTGGATTTTGTATACTTATTTGAATGATACGTATTTAATTTATTGGATTTGTATACGTATTTAAATTTTTAAAGAAACCCCAGACCTACTGTCGTCAACGACAGTAGGCCGGGGCTGGGGTTTCAAGTTTGGGGATTTTTGAATTTTTTTATAATTTCGTTGGTGTTATTTAGTATGGAAAGAATGCATTAAAGCAAAGAGAAAATTAATAGGAATGTGAAGCTTTGGAAGTTGTATACGTATTTGACTGATAATTTTTATTTTTTAAATTTTTTTAAAATACCCAAGCCCTACTGTCGTCGACGACAGTAGGCCGAGGGAGGGGTATGGAGTTTAGGGATTTTGAATGTGTTTTTTATTTTTTTTTTTTGGTATTTTTTTTGGACTTTGAATGTGATAAGAATGCATTAAAGCGAAGAGAAAATTAATAGGAATGTGAAGCTGTGGAAGTTGTATACGTATTTGAATGATAATTTTTAGTAGGCCGGGGTTGTGGGGATCATTTTGGGGATTCTTGCGAATTTGTTAATTTTTTATTTTTTCCTTTATTGTTTGTGTTATGGTATGCAATTATGCTCACAAAGTCTTGATGAAAATCTTATAAGTTTTTAAGAGGTTTTAATGTTTTTTGGGAGCCTTGTCGAGGTTGTGGTTTGATTCTTAGTCGTTGCATTTATTTCTTATAATTATCTATTAGGACTCTGATGGAGATCATCTGGGAAGCGAACGTCAAGACCCGACGCCAGCAGAAACTGAGGTATTTCATTCAATCTACAACTTATATTCTGTTTTTATGTTCATGATTTTCAGTTCTATTCGCCCTCTTCCCTTCTTTGTTTCCTACTCTTTGAGAAATGGAAGTTAATCCTCTCTTCATTTATCCTACTCTAGGTATCATCCGATGCTCCTGAGATTAGCACAGCCTTATTGTACCTGTGATGTAGCCAACCCTGTAGGTGCATAACACAAACAGTACACTCTCCTCAGTACATGCCTACCTCGCCAGTGTACATGCCTACATCCCCGGTGTATGAGCCTACCTCCCCGGGCTACATGCCCACGTCTCCTCCACAGGGCTCTCCGCCGATGTCTCCACCCTCTCCTTCCTCGCCGATTAGAGTCAGGAGGCCAGCCCATGTCGTCTTTGCTCTGCCGGCTATTCTACCGTGCCCTGTCCAACAGACCAGGCGATTTTGGAGGAGGCGCCGTCACTGGAACTGTAGACAGTCTAAGGAGTACTATAGTCGTGCATCACGTAGATAGTTTTATCAATCACAGATGATGATTGAGTTGTTAAAAGAGAGATGACAGTATGAAGATATATTGTTACTTTCTTTTACACACTTGTCTACTTTGCATGACTTCCTTCGATTGTGCTTGTTCTCCTAATTTGCGCACCTTCTGGCAGGTTACGCAAACACAAGATGTGTTGGTGAAACCATCTTGTCCGATAAACTTGAAGACTGCCACAGAAGGGGAATTGGAACATCAAACCAAATACAAGGTGAACACCAACGCCGTCATCAACAAGCTCAGGATCAAGCCATCGCAGAAGTCCCGAATGTCGGTGCCCCTGTGCAGGATGATCCCAATGGCAAAGGTCAGACCAGTGGGCGAAGTGGGTGTGCAGCATTTGGAGCGGGAGTTCGTCAAGGGGTATAGAGATGGCGACCGCGTCATGTACATCTCCATGTACAACAACGAAGAGCAAACAAGAGATGTTACGGATGAGGTCATGGCTAGATGGAGCCCATTATGGAGGGACGCGAATGATGCCTTTGAATTTGAGCTTCAAAGTGACGAGGACTGGTCGCATTTCTCGGGGAAGATGTTTTTTGTCTGGGAAGGTAACCATCGCCTCTCAGCATGGCTTCGGCATATCAACAAGCATCATGCAGAGGACCCGTCATGGCACATATCAGTGAACTGCATAGTACTCGATCCCCGTGGCCATGTTGGCAATCTTCTTCACGCAATGCATGACATCAACTGGTAAGTACTTGTTTCTTTTCTCCTGTTTTTCATTTGTTACTTAATCTCATCTCCTTTATTCATCAGGTTGTTTCTTTTCAGGTCGACTGAGAATGACCACGTCAAGAGTAATCTCCCTGCAAAACTATTTCGAATCCGCTCTTTTGGAATGATGAAGCTTGAGGAATTCAAAGACCTCCTAAGTCCTGAAGAGTATGACGCATGTTTGAAGAACAAGCCACCTAATCCATCGTGGTTTCCCTTGACAACTAAAGTTTTCATCGCATTTCTGTACCGAGTAAGTACTACCTCCTCTCTCTATTTGCTTCTTATTCTTCAATACTCATGGAATTTCCTAAGCCTGAATTATCTATCTACAGCGGGAACTTGCTGCGGCCTCCGATGAAGCAGCAAATGCCTACCGCTTGAAGACACCCGTGGATGAGCAGTCTGCAAGTGCAGTTTGGGATGTCATGAATGAGGCATCAGAGAGAATGGTCGAAGCCATCAAGAAGAAGGACTTTACCAAGTACTTGGCCATTGCAAATCCCAAGAATGGTGACGACTTCCTCAATGAGGTGACTCACTGATCATTGTTCAATTCACTGTTTCGTATGACTTCATTAATTTCTGTATTTATCTTTCTCAAACATTCGTGCTTCTTGCAGATTAATCGCCATTTCAGTCTCAACAATAAGCCTGAGATGTCAGTCGATAAGCTTCAGAAGGTTGTTCCAGCGGCCGTTGAGGCCAAATACAAGGCTCGTTGGTTGAAGTGGTGGAACTCATCCCCTAGTGCTCGAACGTCTTACAGATTTCTGCCATCTGAATTCAAAGACACCGAATTCGACCCATGGTTGAACAAAGCTTCATTCTGGGCTGGGGTAATTTTCATTAAAAATTTCTTTCGAATTCCTTGTTCCTTTATTTTTTTACTGTATTCCTTCTTCGCTGCTACTTATATGAATTTTTAATTACAGTTGGAGGAAGCCGTCATCCACGAAGTCGAGGACATATTCAAGTCTGAGAACCTCGATATCAATTGGATGGCATTTCCTGATGTCCAACAGCCGGGCGATTTTGTCGAAAGCTCACGTATTCTCTTGTGGGAGAAGGCCTTCCCTACGTTCATAGGAAAAAAAGCTGTGAAGCACTTCGACAAGAAGTCCAACTTCGCTAAATTCCCTGGAACCGCTCAAGTTGTCAAGCGGGTTACTTTCCGGTACATTACCTCACTTAATCGCATTTCCATTTCATAGTTCTCATTGTCATTGTTTCTTATACTTACCTCCTTTGTGTCTTCCCATAGATACTTCAAGCGAGAGCTTCTTTTGAAGGGGGCCATCAGCGTTCAGCAACTCCCCATGTACTTCAAGCTTTGGACGCAGACAACCTCGGACGAGTGTATCTATTCTCCCCAGCAGATAAAAAGGTACAAAGCTGCTCACCTGGACGCTGGATGCTGGTATCTTGATTGTATTGGTGGTTTCACTATTGACTCCGAGGCGGAAGTCAAGATGCTGCACGATGGAGGTGCGGTTCTCGTGGAGGACTCCGTGGATGATGCAGAACGTCCTGAAGGAGAGCAGGATCAGTCTTCTGCTCCTCCACCGAAGAGAGGGAGAGGAAGGCGACTGAAATCTCTGGGTTCTCGTTCAGAGGCATCACAGCAAACTGGTGCGGAGTCTTCCGCGCCAACTGAGAAGGCACCAGAGCCCTCTCCGGGTATTGTCGTTACGAACCCTTCTCCAGCTTCTTCGCCGGCTCCTTCATCGATCAGTGCTTCGGAGATCACCAGAGGTCTCCTTCAGCAGAGGAAGGCCAAACTATATCCTCAAACAACTTCTTCAGCTGGAGCTTCGATTTCCACACATGTTTCCGTCTTCAACTCATCTGTGGATTCCTTGTTACGGCGAAATAGAAGACAGGAGAATAAAGGGGGCGACCCGGATTGGATCAAGACTCAAGACTTCATTCGCAAGGTTTGTTCCTATATTTTGACATCTTATGGATTCTGCCACCTCTACTCGCTATGTAGTTACTAACTCTGCTTTCTTGTTTCCTCAAGTTTGGAGCAGGCCGCGAAAACATAGTTGGGGACCGGTGCAAACAAGAGGACCATCTGGGAGTCGACTTGATCATTGCCGACATCCCTGAGAATCTTCCCGTCCCATCCGTTTCCGTTCCCCCCACGAGTATTCCGCCTTGGAACTCTCGCTACAAGGATTATTTGTACGACATCTTCCATTTTGCAGATGATTTCCTGCAGAAAGATGGTGCCATCTGCCTCATCTACAACACTGATCAGAAGCTGGCTAAGGATATCGAGGAAGAAGCTGCTGCTGGTGGATACGTGCTGTTCAAGGACTGGTGGGGTGTCAATGTACTCGGCCTGACTTCTCCTACGAACCCCGAGAACTTGGTACTTTTCCTAAACATGCCCTTCTCTTCGCTTACTGATAACCCTTCCGCTTAATTTTACTCACTAGTTCTGCTTGACTGCAGACTATGCGGTTCTGGATTCGCGTCTACGTTCGTAGTGGCAGTACTTTCTCCTTCCAGACGAAGAAGGAAGACCTGATACATGGGCTCCTCAACATTACCGAGAGTGATGCCATTTTCAACTTCACCGATGTGGATTCGCAGCTCATGAATGGGGAGGTGCCGTGGAGAGGCCCAAGGGAGAAATCCCCTGAGATGATGCAGAACATCATTGAGGAGCTGTCCAAGCCCGGCGACATAGTCGTTGACTGGAATGCTGGGACAGGTATCTCTCTTACATATCTCTGCTTCATTTCTCCTCTCGTTTTTTCCAAAATTTCTCATTTCTTTGTTTCTCTTCGAGTTTCAGGGGCCTCCATCAAGGCCGCCCAGGCTGTTGGTCGTCACATTCTCGCTTTTGAGGAGGACGAAGCCATATTCAACGCCCTTCTCAAACCATCCGCCATGGGCCCTCCTAAACATCCAAGGCCGGCAGCAACAGGCGAAGCGCCTCCAAAGAGAGCAAGACCTGACAAGTGGTGTACGTCTTCTATTCTTCGTTCACATTATCCAAGCATTACTTCTCTTTCCAGCTCTACGTACAAGATCTAACCACAATCGGTTCTCTATTGCAGAGTAGTTTCTGCATCACCGCCACGTGAGCCAAGAGCAGTGTCCACTCCATCGTGGCGTCTTCATTCCAGCCCGATTCAGCCTTTCATACTTCCGGACTACGCAGAGGGCTTAGCACAGGCGTTTCAATCTGGAGCCCTTACATATGTTCCTAGTCGGCCAACTACTTTTGATCCCAGGGCCCTTCTATTCGTCGATGACGAGGCGGTAGAAGGAGATTCAGAGTCATCTAGTTCTGAGAGTGAAAGTACCCACTGTAGCATGTTGTGAGTTTGAAGTAGGCTTCGGTCTATTGTTGTTTTCATTTGATTTGATTTGATTTAATTGGAGTTCATTGGGTAATCCTTCGTCTACTCTACTACCCTAAACCTAAACTTGTTATGATTCTCATATCCAATTTGTCTCCGTGTTTGTAAAGGATGAAATGTCACAACTGTAATGCTCAAAATATAATATGAAGAATGAAATGTTACAAAATAAAGGCTCAAATATAATATTGTGCTGTTATTTATATTTTACTCATTCAAAATCCCACATTTGCATAGCCATGTTACCTATTCTCGAGTTGGTGTACATTTTGGTTTCTGCTACTCCATTATTGTACACGAACTCTGAAATATTCCACGGACTTCTAAGACCATTTCTTGTAGTTGATTTTTCTTTTCTTATTTCTAGAATCATCTATATTATCTAAAACCATCATGCTGGAATACTCGTATCTAGATCCAATGCATGACCAAATCTTAAGGATTGTATTGGAACACCCCACTAGACTTCATAGTACTAATCCTTCGAAGGATATACAGTCCAACTCTTGTCCATATCAAACCAGCAAGTTTCGCCATCCGATATGATCACTTCGGGCAGCTGAACAACTAGATTCTCATCGACGTTCGATAGCAAGGGATACGGGATTAGGGACAACTCCATAATACGGAGAAGCTCATTGGTACAAAGCACTGTCCAACGCCATTCACCTTCACCAACATGGAGGCTTCCGATGTGCCTAAACGGTGGCAGGTCCATGCCTCGTTCCCTGGCGCGCTCCACCTCCAGCAGCCACGGCCGCAGCTCCTCATAACTCGCCGGTGCCTTTGGGGGCAAACCTACAGCCGCTCTCGTCCTCCTGGATCTTGCATTACACACCTTCGACATCGCGCAACACACTGAATTCTTGTAGTCTTAAAACGTTACAGGCAAGCTTGCAGATTGACATCCCCGAACTCCTACGCTACCTTCGCATACAGCACAGCATGCCATGGACTGTGTCACTATCCAAATACGCCATCTAGAGACAAGCTCAAGAAACCAAGAGTGACCTCCTTCTCTGGAACCCAGCTTACCAAGTGTTGTTTGATGATGAAAATCTCCTACTTGTATCACTGAAATGAAGATGCTTTGCTGCCTACGAAGAGAGAGTACTCTTCGATGAAGACAAGGACTCTAACAAGGTATATCTTGGTTTCAGCAGTTAAGATATTATACACGAATTTTGAAATATTCCAGGAAGTTTTCAAACCTTGCCTCCTTTAGGTTCTTTCAAATTTGTTTTTTTCCTTGTGCATTTACATAATCCTATGAAAGAATTATTTGTTTGGTCTAAAACTTAACGCCTGATCATTATATCTTGCCTAAATCCATGAGAAATAGAACAAAATATATGCATGACGTCATCATGACATCAGCCCTAATTTGTATCTTAGAGAACAAACGTAATAAATTCTTACCAGAGATAATCCTAATTTCCACGGTAATATACTATTTTTCTAAAAAAAGTGTCAAAATCAAGCCTTAATTTAGTAATTTTCCACGGTTATAGGGTCTACTTTGCTTTTGAAAATTTTCCTAATTCTCAATTCTGTGCTCTCCATTCTGCGCTCACCGCTCTCCGCTCTACGCTCTCCGCTCACGTACGAACTTTCCCCGGAGCAGCACCTCCTCCACAACCCTTACCAAAGGTTGCATTTACCCCCCCTTCGATGAAATCTATGGCAATGGCAGCCTCAGGGTCCTCACATGTCCCTAGCTCTGAAATCCTCATTATCAATGATTCGTTTCCTGGAATCATGGCGTTCAAGGATAAACACAATCGTTTTCCAGATTCGTGGAACTCCATGCTTGCTTTCATGAGTAGGGTAAGTTCGACTTTTTTCCCTCTAATTATGAGATTGTCATTTGGATCTCAGTTATTAATGGTTTTTCTTAAAAAAAAGTTAAATGAGTTCAGGTTGGAGCGGATCGGGACTTCCATTTCGATGGCAAACTTGTTGTGAAGCCTGCAGTAGACCTCGTCATTGTCGACTTTCCAGATGGATTGCATGTCCCTGGTATCTCCTTAACAGCAAATGAAGTTCCACCTTGGAATGAAACTGTCCAAGACTTCATCCGGTACACTGTGGGTTTCTGTGGGGGTTATCTACATGACGATGGTGCACTGCTTATTTTCTACCCGGATAGTGTCAATGTTGGCAAGGAGATTTCAAAATATTTTAAGAAGAACAGACTTACGTTGAAGAGGGAGTGGACCGTCATCAACTCTCTTCATCTTGCTCACCCACTGGATCCCTCAGAATACGTAAGTCACCTTTTATTTTCTGATAGTTCTTGAATAGGTCTACCTTTAATTTATGAGTTCAAAATCTCTCACGTTACTTATTGACTCACATTGCAGACCCTGAAGTTCAAAGCAATGCTTTGTGTGCGATCATCAGAGGATTCCACCAAACGGAAGCCAACAGAGTTAGTGATCACAACTGATTCTCGGTTTCTGAATGTCAATCTGAGGAAAGATGATGTCCTTCTTAACGTCGTAACAGCTGAGACGGCACTGAAGAGGAAGGCAGATGCAAAGTTCTGGAGAGGGCCGAAAGAGAAATCGGAGGCACTGCTGCAACTCCTTATCAGTGGAGTTTGCCCGCAGAATGGCATCGTCGCAAACCTGACCGCTGGCACAGGTGAATTTTGGAATTGATTGTCCACATTTTTCATTTCCGCATGAAATATTTTCCAGTATCTAATACTCAGTTTGCTTGTCTCCAGGAAATTCTATTAGGGCTGCCAGGTCGGTCAACAAGCACATTGTTGCATTGGAGCTAGAAACGGCACTTTTTGATGAGGTTCTCCAACCTCTCCAGGAAGGTGCAATGAGAGTCATGGAGAAACAGTCTCACAACGACGACGAAGATGAAGACGAAGATGAAGATTTGCCAGATGAAGATGAGGTTAATCTATGTGAGTAAGTCGAATTCAGTAACTAGTAACTTCAGTATTTCATTTCTTGTAATATCCAGTTGAGTAATTTCACTAAATAATTTCTTGTCATTCAGTCTGAAGACGGCGAGTACTTGCTGGACCTATGCTTCACCTTGGAGCTCGCATTTTGAGCTTCCATGTTACGCAGAGGAAGCAGCCTGTCGTTATGCAGAAGAATCTTCAACCAGTTCAAGCGCGTCTTCTAGCCCTCGGAGGAATTATGACCCCAGAGTATCCTATCTCATAGATGATATTGCTGAAGAAAGTGATGACGAGTTCATTCCTTAGAATTATATACTTGTTATTTTTTGAGACTTTGATATGCATATTTCCCTATGTGGTTCTTTCATTTTCTGCAATGATAAGGTGGTTCGGTAATTTTTCTGCTCTGTGAAGTTTGTTCTGCCACTTTTAGCATATCTAGAGTGCATTTGCAAAATAACAATGAAACCGTAAGCAGTGTTTAAGCTTGAATTTGGTTATGTACCTGCAGTCTATAAATAACGATCTCTAGCGCTATGGAACAAGAGCAGCAGAGCGAGACAGATATGAAGTTCACAAAGCAAATTATTTGAAACAAAATCACCCAAAAGTTGAATAAATGGCATCAAGTTACAACCGACTGCATAGAAGACGTGTGAATAAATTAGATGGCTCATCTCCTTTCTCTTTGAGACCACCTACACCAGACATAACTATCCAGTCAATGGCATAACTGAATGGGTGAATCTAGAAAAGCAACATAGAACAAAGAATCTGCTGACGAAGCATCACTATCATCAAAGACAGGCAATGGCGTCCAACTTCCAAGAGTTCACATGAATGCTCAGGACTGCATGGCCATAGCTTCGTCAATTGACAAAATTCTAGGTGTCACTCTTATCCCTCTACCCCCCCGTCACTCCCTGTCCCTCCCCATCCCCCTCTACCTCCCCGTCACTCCCTATCCCCCTTACCCCTCTACCTCCCCGTCACTCCCTGTCCCTCCCCATCCCCCTCTACCTCCCCGTCACTCCCTGTCCCTCCCCATCCCCCTCTACCTCCCCGTCACTCCCTATCCCCCTTACCCCTCTACCTCCCCGTCACTCCCTATCCCCCTTACCCCTCTACCTCCCCGTCACTCCCTATCCCCCTTACCCCTCTACCTCCCCGTCACTCCCTATCCCCCTTACCCCTCTACCTCCCCGTCACTCCCTATCCCCCTTACCCCTCTACCTCCCCGTCACTCCCTGTCCCTCCCCATCCCCCTCTACCTCCCCGTCACTCCCTGTCCCTCCCTATCCCCCTCTACCTCCCCCTCACTCCCTGTCCCTCCTTATCCCCCTCTACCTCCCCGTCACTCCCTGTCCCTCTAAACCTGAAACACAGTATATCCTGTAATTCATACACATCAGCCCAGATTGTCCTGGTTTGATTAATAAGCGTATGGCATTTCTGTAAACATTACAAATCACTTGAATTGATTTCATTTGTCCATCTACATCAGTTGTCACTATGTTCAAAATTTCTGATTCTCAGTACCCACAATGGACCACTATTTTATGATCTGCCATAACATGTCTACCATTAAAGTAGCCGATAGTACTTAGGCGACTAATAACCCTGTAAAGCCTTGTAATGGTCTTCTTAATTCTTCAATCCATTCACTGCTTGACCCTGGATGCTATCCTTAGCAGCCATTACAACTTCCTTGAAGCTAGTGCACTCTGCCTCTTGTCGGCTGTTCAGCTCACCACCAAACTGAGCAACCCAAGGCTCGGCCAGATGGAGTGGAGACATCGCCAGAAGAACGTCCTTGCAAATCACGCATCGGTAATTTTGCAACAGAATCATCTCTGCTGCACATGGAGGGTGCAAGAAACAACCGCAACTAGATAGTATGGCTGCTTTCCAGATGAATCCGAGTCCACAATAAGCACAAGAATCGTTACCTGGTAAACCTAAGGGCGGAATGGATTGAATCAGAGGATATTCAAACACTCTTGGTGTTTTTAGGATTAGCATCTCCTCCCTTGCGACCCTAACAGCTTTCTTACAGAGTTCTAACTCTTCCTTAATTTCCGCCAAGGTTGTAGCTTCATTCCCCATCTGTACTTCCAACTCGACAACAGTCTGCCGGATTTGAGCATCAACATCCCTCATGTAAGCGAGGTCTTTGAACAACTCCTCAGACTCGGCAATGGTCGTTTTGTATAAAACAGTAGCACCCTCCCTACGTACAATCTGCCTGGCCTCTTTCACTTTTGAGGAATATTTATCATTCAAATCCTCTTCAACACTCTCAAGTGATTCACCTCTCATCCTCTCCAGACTAGCATTGTACCTCTGTCGTGTATTGTGAAGGCGATCCTCGGCTGACTGTAATGCCGCCATCTTCAATTGCTCCAGCTCCAATGCTGCCTTGAGCTGACGACCTTGATGACCAGGCTGGGCCACAGCACTACCCGAGTGAGAGAGCTCTTTAATTATTCGGCATAATCCCTCCACTTGACACCTCGTTGCGACTGGGCCCAGCTTCGAAGGATTCCGACACGCAGACTTCAGCCGCATTTGGTGGCGGTCCAGTGCCTCAGCGCACCAATTCTCTTGCTTCCCATACACGAATGATGCAAAACAAGCTCTTAGAAAACGAAGACAGAAATAGTTGTTATGGGGCCGATTACCATACACTTTGAAATATTGTTGTCCGAACATCTTCAGTTGGCGATCGTCTTCACACCTTGAGAACTCGTACCGCCCCTTTGACATTCCTGTCTTCCACACCGCACCAATTTCATCATCTGAGATGAAGCCATAACACTTCGCCACATCCTTCAAGTGCGGACCTTTATCACAGAGCCCTACAACCCTAGTGAAGAAGTCGCTCCCGTACTCAGCATCACGTCCCATGAGCATAGGAGCCGCAACAAGCATCCGCTCACGCAAATCCTCCTCAAAATCAGCAAGATCAATTGGGTCACTGAACTCCTCAGTACTGAATACTTTGTCAACACTGCCTTCTCCATCACTTCTAACTACAGTAGTATCGTCACTAGCGTCTTGGACATCTAATACTTGTTGCACAAAACTGCGCGCTCTAGGTCTATGCTGCTTACTAGTCTTCTTCCTCTTCGACGTCATCTGTTCTCTTACTAACCCCTGAAATGTGTCAACGTTTTGCTACCAACTTCTCCAAACTAAGCAACCTAACATACTCACATTTCACTGCCACTGAAAGGAGATGGTCTGTTCAAAGAAAAACTGCGTAAAAACTTTACTACGTGTGAGTAAACAAAGAGAATAACCAAAAACTACAATGCTGGAATGGATGAACTGAGTTCAGAAAACGTGAGCCAAGGAGTTATGATGGGTACTGAATGATCCAAGCCGCAAACTATATGCCCATATTAATTATTCACATTAGGAATGTGTGAACACATTGATTCATAGGAGGCACCTTCATTACAACTAGAAAACAAAGTCATTAGAATTGGACCACCCGGACCTAAACAGTCATGAGGTACAGATGCATGGTTAAATCAAAGAACAGGATGATTCCCATGCAGTTTGGAGTTAAAGTCACTAATGAATAACAACAATATTCATTGAAATTCCTTTTCTATGTTATTTTCCCCAACCCCAAACAAGTGCCCTACTCTTTCAATAAAACATTCACATTACATACTAAATCTATTTTTCCTTTTCACTATTTAACCAATTCGTTATTTTAAATATTCGTAGAAATTGATTCCTACTCCATCAATCCCCATCCATATTTAATCAGGCCATCTTCTTAAAGACTGCAATAAATACATGGTCAATATTCCAATCATATTTATACAAATTTGGAAATATACAAATGCCACTGTAAGAATATTTAAAATCAGACCTATGCAGAGGAGAGATCCAAATACCTGGTCCTGGCACAGCCTTCTCTCCAGGCAAAAAGCAAAGAGAACTGATCTGATTATCTATTAGCAATGACCTCAACCGATCTAATTCAGAACAACTCAATTCGCCTAGGGATGCTCTCTCTAATCCTATTCGACATATATGTTTTATAAACTAACAACATTTACTATCGTATGCAAAAATGTTGCATCCATATATTCATAGTCATACCACTCTCATCTATGTTTAGGTGAGACCCAAATACCATTGCCTGGAATAAGTTTCTCTCCAGGTTCAAGCCACATAGATTGGTTATTATTGCTACTTAACAATGTCCTCAACTGATCTAACTCACTACAGCTAAGTTTCCCAAGTGACGTTGTTTCTAGTCTGATATTTCCAATTGGATTTGCTAATGACCAAGAATTCTTAAAAATGTTCCAGTTCACATTGAAGCGAACCGCCTGAAATTCATCCCTGGAAGTCAAGTGCCCTCCCGTGTATGAATCATAATCCCACTTGGCAAGTCGAAGGCAAGCGTATTCTGTACTGCTATCAATCTCCCGTCTCCAAAGCTTCGAAACAGCACGAGCATTCTCAACATCTTGAAATGTAATTACTGGTGGAGGAGACCAAGACTGTCCTGTACAAGATCCCACTGACTCCCAAGGGTTAGGTCCATCTGCCATCCTTTGTAGCAAATCTTGAAGAATTGTTTCACAAGCTATGACTTCAAGGGAATTTGCTCATACTCTCTAAACTATGTCTACCATAAGCAACACTCAATTCAATCAATTGCTAATTGAAATAAGTTGAACTCAACCCACCTAGGTTTATATGGTATAATACTTGACTTAAAAAAGTACACTAGATCTTATCCGAAGACAAAGAGACTATCAATAATTTCAGGAATTTCTAGGAGGTATATAATTTTGGACTCATTATAAGCATTATTGTACACCTATTCTGAAATATCCCAAGAAGTTTTCAAAGGTATATTATCTGCTATGCAAATTTCCTTTCACTGTACCAGAAGGGAAGAAGACTTCGACCTCATTTAATTTAAATATTCTCACTTATTAGCTATGAACATGACGTCATCACGACGTCAGCCCTAATTTCCTTTCTCTATATAGATGTCGTTTATAAGTGAATGTGAAATAAAGTAGTTTCAATTAATAATACCACGGAATTAATTATCTTTTTTTATCTGATTTCTAAAAAAAGAACCCTAAATTTAGTACTGCTCCACGGTTATAGGGTGCATTTCTTTTCCCAAAAACTTGGTAAAATGTCAAATCTCTGCTCTCCCATCTCCGCTCGCAGCTCTCCGCTCGCCACTCGCCGCACGCATGCTAACTTTCCCCTATCGAGCGGAATGTCATCAAGCAAATGTGCAGCAGTAGGAGGCGGAGCGGAGTTGTTCGAATCCGTAACGGCAGGGTCAAGATTGGCAGCCTGTGGATCGGAAACTATAGCCATGGCTAATGTTTAAAGAAAGAGCGATGACATGTAAGAGTAACTTAGCAAGCGAGCAGATGGTGTGCAAGTCAAAAATAAATAAAAATCAAGAATCAAGAAAGAGAGGCTAAAAACAAGAATCAAGAAACTGTAAAACACTGAGAAAAATGCTTTTATAGTAAACTAGAAATTGTACGCTGAAATGACTAGCAGAATCACAGTGATAGCGAGAAATGTTGGTGTACTAAGGCCCATAACCTATTGAAATAACGCAAAGCAGATTAGCGGAGACAAGATTACGCAGTACGTAGAGGCAGAGTGATCAGCAACAATGATACAGTAATTGCATTCCAGTGTGTGAATATACACGAGTACAGTATAGATGATGCTTTGTCATCCACATGCAGGTCGACACTAGGGTTTCATCCAGCATTCTGTAACACTTCTCCCCTGTACAGAATCTGCAACTTGGCCTCGGGCGTGTAAGCCTTCAACCCATTGCTTGTGCGACCACACCTGCATTCGTTGTTCAATTGGCAATTGCCAGCACACCTGCATATTAAGATAGTGATAATTAGCATATAAAAAACTTCACCGACAATGATCAGGGATAGAACGGCCAGAACTCTTGACCCTCACCTGCATCCTGCAGAGTGGAGGATGACCGAGGAGGTGGAGACGCCGAGTTGTTCCTCGCATTGCCGCATATGCATGAAGCTATGCCGATGCTGCTCAGGTAGATCGTTCCTGCCCCTGCAGCGATAAGGGTAGAGTGTAGAGAAGCAGCAAGACAGAGTGTAGCCGAACCAAGGGTAGCGACATGAGTCCAGGTCGTTGCGCACCGGCACTCGCCAGCGCTCCATCCCCTGCGCTACGTCCACCACTCGAGCCTCCGTGAGGAGCTTCACTGCCTCCGCCAACCTCTTACATGTTCCCGCAAGCGATGCTAGGTCCTAAGGCGATAGCCACTCCATCGCCAACTCCAAAACCAATTCCACGTCCCCATCCATAGTAACGAACTCTCTTGTGTAACGAGTCGAGGTCGCCTAGACAGTGGCTCTATATCTTACGCTAACCACCTTGGATGGGGCGACGGCGACCACCTTAAATGGGGCGATCACCTGATAATTAGACTACTCTTTCCAACATTTGGGAACCCTACCACACCGACTGTGATTGCTATTTTCATCTGCACATGCAACAAACAAGCACAACTTTCATCTCTCCAGACGTACACGAACACACAACACTAAAAATATATGCACCTGCAGATAATCACTTTTGAAACGGACGAGACTCGATTACACGGGATCAATCCCAAAAAGGGTCAATACCTTCTAATTTCTTCAGTAATTCTTGAAGAGTTGTACTAGAGTCTCTGCACCAAGACGTTACAAAACGTCTACATTCTCGGTAGCATTAGCAAATGACTTCCTTCCTAAGTTCTTTTGCTGTTGCGCTGTATTACACTCGAAAGCAAGTGACGGAGCACAAATCCTCCCTTGTAAGTCGGTCACCTTGAAACTGTTAATGCTGGAATCTCAGTTTCTATATGAACTGCATTTGTTTAAATACTCGATGGTATCAAATTAGTCCGCACTTGGTACTTGGTCTGCATCGTTTGAGAATCAAATTGAGGGATATTGTACCTATAAAATCTAGAATAGTGCTAAGCCATTGTCTGACCAAGCCTTTGGCCTTCTAAATGTTGACCGAATGTAATGCTGCAAGATACCGGAGCATCAAGGTCCACCACGATCAAATTCGGTGTACAACCCGTGAAAGTGCTATAGAGACCAAGTTGGGTACTGAACCCATCCGCACTTGCTATACTAAATCATGGAAACGAGAATGTAATGAGGTTTCGATGTAATGTTGACCGCTTGAAATTCTTAACTGTTATACTTCTGCTTGCATTGCTGCAGCCATGGTATGGTTATGCGGTTGCTGAGTACATCCTGCGGACGATGGATCCTTCAGCTCCGCTTAAGGTACGTATAAGTTATGCGACCAGGATGTGCAGTACTTACTACTCATATTCCTTCCACAACGAGGTTTACCAAAAACGAATATGTAAATGCTCTAAATGGTATAAATGTTCTGCTTAATATTACGCGCATGTGATTTGCGATCATTTAGTATTTAGTCCACTAATTGCCTGATAGTCAGCGATTTTATATTCTATGTGTTTCCCTCTTGTTCTATTGGCTATTCATTTGGGAAATCATGCTTTCTGAAATTGCAATCGATTTAATTTACAGATATACGAAGTTGGAGGAGGGACTGGAACTTGTGCAAACAATATACTCACCTACTTCAAACTCAGGGCACCCAACGTATACAAAACCATGACATACACGTGAGCGACTCCATCTCCAAACTTTGTTTTACATTGCATTCTCATCGGGCATAATTTGTTAATCTTATGCCACTAAGATTTAACTAGTATCCAGGAGACCAGATTTATCGTATGGAGTCTTGATGTAGTGTCGGTACGAATATGAGACCTGTGATATTGGAGAACAACGCTGAAAATAACGTCAGTCTCAATCATGTGGTATGGGACCAACTGAAGCACTTCTTCATCTTCATCTTCATCATGGCAGATCAGTGGAGATAAGTGCTGCATTAGCCAAAAAACAGAAGGCCCGAGTAGAAGCTGTGAAGAGTCACAGAGGCCACTTCATGGTTAATTGCGGTAGTGCCAGTGATCCACGCACCTGGGGTATGTTTCTACCATTTACAATCGTCGTTCAGATTAGGATGGGATAGTATCATAACCGGCCTTGCCTTCTTTCTCGCCTATGTGTCATCATTTCATTGGTTATCAGGAGCACCATTCTCAATTGATAACCGAGCCTCTAGAACCGATTATGAAAAGCTGAAATTGACAAGGGCGCTCGTTGCCATACGTCCGGTAACCATTTCTTGGAGCCGGTCATTGACCGCGACTGTCTGCATTCAAATCAATGGACACCATCCCGATCGCAGCACCACCAAGACGAAAGCAGCTGACAATTCAATACTCAGACCATCATGTAAACAAACAGATTCTCAATTCACACGATCTCATATTAGCATTTGTATGGACACCGTCATTAGAAAGTAATGTGAAATTCCTGTGGTAACTTGCTGATTGTAAACACATTCATGCAACTCATTTCTTCATTTTGCATGACTCAGAAGCGACATCGTTGCCCTGTCTTGACATCCCCATCGTTACATGATGTTAAAAAGCTTTGATTTCTCGGTTGGAAATAGGATAATGTGTGCGCATGCTCTAAGTAAATGTGCGCAGGGCGTGATTCTAGATCGGTAATCGTGCGTGTGCATATGCTCAAATTTCTTCAATATTTCTGATCGAAGGTTGAAGCGTTTCACTTCTCCAGACTCTCTGAAGCTCCAGCCTCCAGCCTCCAAGGCGAAGGCTGAATGTTCTTTGACTGAGTGCGCGCTTACCTTTGCCCACGACACCTCTCCCTCTAGGTAAACTCAATCTTTGAATCTGCAAATTCGGCAAACATTCAGCCTTCGGCGCTCAGATTGACAAGCGCGCACTCACAGATTTTCATGAAATGCTGACTTTGGCAGGCCGCATGCTACACTTTAAAATCAAATGCTGATCGGCCGGCTCGACAGAAGGTGTCGAACATTTATGTCCGGTAACCGTTTCTGTGCAGCCGGTCATCGACCGTGATCCGTCCACATCAGGCTGGGTTCGCTCTACGGGCTCACCCTACCTGATGTGGCCGGTTCACGATCGATAACCAGCTACACAGAAACGGTTACCTAATACATATCTCTCATGATACAGCTCAAGTTCGTCGGCTGTACGGGAGGGCAATTACTAGTGCGTATACTCAAGCTATCATACTGGTTTATATGTGTGAACATGTCAGTGTCACTTCCTTCACGACTGTGCGAGGTTTCTTTCATCTGCTGGTTGAGGACCTTGTATGTTGCTTCTGTGCCTTGATTCCGAATGATCTGGTAGCTTCTTGGAGTATCTGAAAAACTGTGTTGGGAGATTGTGAAGTGCAGGGACGGCGAACGCTGATCCTTGTTATGTTGTGATGTTCGAGGTACATCTCTAACCCATCCAACTTCTTGAATAACTAGAGTAGTATCTCAAAAGCTCGAGACTCGAGTGTGGTGTCTATAACTATAAACGGCGACAACACGAAAGGCTGATTTGTACTTTCCAGTATGTGGCCGTCTGAGAGGCTTTAGCACTAATGACGAAGATTCATTCTTCAGTCGTTACGTAGCTTTTAGGTTTTGCTACTTGTACGGTAGTCTTTGTTTCAGGCTTTGCCTACCCATGAAAGTGAATTTACCATCTGCATTTCTTTAATGAACATGTACCATGCAGGTGCTGGACAATCTTCCTCACGATCTAGTGTACAGGGAGACACCGAAGTCCCCCTGGCTGGAAACCTGGGTTGTTCGGAACCAGACTAGGTCTGCTCGGTCGCTTTGTTTGAGTACAAACAGTGCCTGTGAATCTGTGATTTGATGTGATGGTGTCTGAAAGTTATGCTCTGGGAGTGCCTTACAGTGACGATGGTGGTTTGCAGCGATAGCCTTATTGAGGAGCGGCGATCTCTTCAAGATCCTCTCATCAAGCGATGCCTTGATGTTATAAGTCAAGTTCCTGGAACCTCATCACTCGTGGCATCTGCGAAGTCTACATTATCCAGATTGCTTCACTTCTCTGAGTTATCTTGGATACCCACTGGCTGCCTGGTGCTTACTATTCCCTCATCTTATGCACTGCTTTCTTTCTCTACTCGTTAACTTTTACAACGGCGCCCCGTGTCTTGCTAATAAATTTTCTTGTTCTTAATGGACTTTCGTTAACATCAGTTACGGTTGAGATGTAATCGTGAAATAAGTAAGTGTGAATGTTTAGGGTGTTCAATGCGCAAAACTTGTAGTGTTCATTGGTCTAGATAGTTGCCTGAAACTTACAGCAGAAACATAGGGCTAAATGTTCTTGCTATCATGAACGTCGCAGAAACTATCGCAGAAAAATGTTGCACAGGCGTGCGTTTGTGAAAAATAGTTGAATTAGACGTTCATATGGGGTTTCTTTTCCTTCTGGCTTATCTTTGTTTAGAAACCTGTCTGACTGCAATTTGGTGATCGCTGCCCTTGACTCTACAGCAACTACTAGAAACTCTTCACAGGATGCGCCCCAATATGGCTCTTATTACTTCCGATTTCAGCAGCCTGCCGGATGTTACCATATCTGGAGCGCGTGCACCCATTGTGGCCAGCAAGGTATTCTCTTGCGTTTCATCATTTATTTCCAGCAGTAAGTGAGGATGGCACTGTGCAGAACAGTATGCCAAGTATAGGGTATGTATTCCCGGTGTTGATTTGAAGCTTATCTCTTATGTGAGGGATGTTTGGTCCATCTTTTTGTATCGATCTCTGAAGAAACTCGGGAACATTTTGCTGATCTAGACCGCATTACTTTGTCTTGAAGGAAAATGGCGAAACGAAGGACCATTCCAGTTATTTGGAGGCTATGGTATGCCGTACTCTTCACCCCTGCATGGACATTGTTTATTCCAAAGAATGTGGCCATTTATGTGTGTGTAAATAATACCCCAATTCACTTTCTTCAGACTCCATCACATCAGTTGAAGGCTAATAGGTGTGGAATTTTAGACTATAGAGGTGCTGCTCTTAGTGCCCATGCCAGTGTGATCACATTGATGGGAGTTCTGGCAAGGATGTAACCTTTGCCGACATTGTTTCAGGGGAATGCGGACATATTTTTTCCAACCGATTTTCAGCTCCTGGAACGCTTGGATCACTATGCTGCAACTGGGTCTGCCGAGATTGAAACAAGCGAACGCATTTCAACAGTAGTAAGAAAACAATTCTCATAAAATAGAGATTTAGTTACGATTTGATTACCGTTGGTTTTCATTTTTTAAACATGACATTTCTAAGAGCTCGTGCATGATTTATTATCTGCTCTCGAAGTTTGCCTAAACAAGAGTTCTTCGGATGGTGTCATGGTGATCGTTCTGCAGGTAACGTCTGCTGAGTTCATGGAACAGTGTGCCCAAGTGGACAAGACCAAAACCCTCGATGGGTTCAATCCACTTTTGGAAGATTACAGTAACACTAAGTTTTACATTAGTCTACCAAGCCTCTAAGCTTTTATGCCTATCCTGTACAGTATGACCTGTTCTCCTCAAAGTGGTTGTACAGGTCGTGACTGCATTTTTATTAGCAGTTAAGTTTGAAACGTAGACACACCCATTGTTGGTGATGTTCTAAAATGGACATCTTCTACTAGTGGTATTCATATCAGGTGCATTAGGAAGCGTGTTTAATCAATGACCATATATTTCGTCAGTTTGTTATCTGAGCCATATCTTGTGTGCTTATCGTACTGTTAGTTCTTATCCAATCAGGAAAGTAAATTTTCATCAACATGCACTTTTGAAGCTGTTCAATCTGAATAGACAAGGACTCTCATGTTTTTTCAAAAGAATGTATCAACATTGAATATCTTTCTCCATCTGGTTCTATCTAGTCTTTCTCAATCTGGTTCTATTCAGTCTTTCTCAATCTAGTCATTATGGTATTTATGACTGGGTAGTTGTGGGTCCAAATCACCGATCTCCTACCTCTTGTTTGGCATGGTGAAGATAGGAAACCTACATCCGAACATGTTATAATGTATGATTCCTTTGCATGCCACCTCATTCCATTCTTTGCACACCACCTGAAGATTATAAAAGTCTTTAATCGGCAAAGATTCATAGATCTTCAGAAGTAATTCATTTGGTAAATTGCCCCACAACTTTGGATCCATGTTGGTACGTGATAAAGACTCAATTTGCTTCGAGGCCTTCAAAGACTCTGACCTTTTTGAAATCCCTCTTTCAATCAACATCAACTGTTTTTTCAAAATTTAGAAATATTGATATTGATTAATTGAGTTATATGCCTTATATACTTTTGCACGGGGTTTGAAAGCTAAATAATGAATAAAAGTTATTTGGACAAATTAAAAGCTATATTTTACCCATGGACAATTCATTTGCAATCCTACGAATTGTGTTTATGGTCTTGTTATTTATATATACTGTGTGAAGCCCATGCGCTTTTACATTTTCATTTAGTACTAAAAGCAAATACAATTTAAAAGTAAAAGTATCTTCCATCAGACACTACTTTTTATTTTTCATTGAATAATTAAATTCTTGTTGTTGGATGATATCATTGTACGATGATAACACAAGCATAAATTCAAGACAGACTGAGAGACGGACAAATAGGTGTAGTATTGAATAAATGGGTCAAAATTGGATTAGCAAAAATTCGCCTTTCAATGAAGCCAATGAATTCCTCAAGTGGAATTTTTAAAAGGTAGCCCTAGACCTCATGACTTGTCGGAAGTGAGCTGATAACAAAAACTCCTGCCGCTACCATCAATCGCGATGTGCTCAGATTCACCAAATTGGTTTCTACAAAGAAATTGCATCTAAATAATTCTGATTCATGAATATTTCTAGACACTAATGCACTAACAGAAGATAGCCCTGACTAGAGTACATATACAGTTGTGGGCAATGACTGATATTTCATCGCAGTATCAGTTGAAATGCCTCATTGTTGCATTCATCTTGGAATTCATATCCAAGGGCATTGGCACGATCGATAAACTCCTGTTCGTCTTCCTTCTCTATCTGCAATGCAACAAGTACATTGGCGCCCATCTCACCCTGCAGCAAAGAAAGTAAAAGGAAACAAGTTTTGAGTCAAAAATTTCGATAAGAAATTGTCCTCAATGTACTGATAAGAAACTAGAGGATGCAATGATTGGAGAGGTCCTGTAGCCATTATCAATAATAAAATAAAGGTTCCTTTCTTGTAGACTTCGAGAACTTTCTGTTGAGGAGGAAAACAGCATTCCATCACTCGACACAGTTTCTGATTTAGATGATATCAAGCTACCAACACCTTTCCTGGGCCCCAATGCAAACATAAAAATAAATAAGTACTAAACAGGGTACTTTGAGGTACCTGTGAGCGGTAATGGAACAGCGTGATATTCCAGCTAGGGGAAAAGGCGTCTAGAAACTTCATAAGTGCACCTTGTCGCTCGGGAAATACAAATCGGTAGAGAAGTTCATGCTCGACATGTGTACGTCCGCCCATCTGCACATATCTTCACACGTCATGGATATCCAAGCCAATTTCATGTGCATGCAAGAAGCACCTGAGGACGCACTAAACAGACCTGAAGGGTCACTATAACATTCCCTCAAACAAATCATTTGAGGACAGAACAATCTAAGCCTTAAACTTCAGCATCAAATTCAATTGGGAGGTACCAAATGTCGCAGATGATCTTTAGCAAGATCATTGTTTGTCAAGTCCATAGTGCGCATGCCAGCACCTTCCATACGATCCTTCAAAGCTGAGAGCTCCTCGTCCTTGTGCAGCCCCACGCTACACACGACAGGATTTCAGTCAAAACCGTACCACTTCTGATTTTCAAAGCAGTCCGTTCTGTTTCTCATTAAGGACATGTCATAGTTGGGAACCTTGAATCACAGTGTCACTATACATTGACAAAAACTTCCGGATTGTGTCATTCTTAAATTCTAAATTTGTGTTATTCGATTTGAGGGTCGGGGTTAAGGGTTTAATTTGAGAACTACTTTTCATGTAGATACGAAAACTAATGTTGACCGAATGTAATGCTGCAAGATACCGGAGCATCAAGGTTCACCACGATCAAATTCGGTGTACAACCCGTGAAAGTGCTATAGAGGCCTTGCGTACTGAACCCATCAGCACTTGCTATACTAAATCATGGATTTTTCAAATATAAGAATAGCTACCAGTCTAGAATTGCACTAGCCAAATCATCAGGTCTGCAACTCTTGCCTCACAATGCTAAAAGCAATTACGATACCTTCGCCTTTGTGCATGAAATCTTAAAGCTCACAACAAGACAGAAATGTAAGACGATTGGTAAATCACCACGTACCTGTACAGAACAAGAGCTTCTTGGTCGCTGGTGTAACGATATTTGAACTCTGTAATACTTACAGGTCCAACCTGAAGCCACATCGAGTCATTAAAAATGGATACACGAAATTTGCTTATGGAAAGAGTACGTTAGAATAAATGCACGTTCTTCCTCACATAACTAACGTCAAAATAGTTCGCATGCCAAATGAACTGAAATTTTAAACTGCGTCCTAGCGCTTGTGGACACCAAGGGTATTCAAGGAGTAGGATGTACCATTTGCTGAAACTTCTTGAAAGAACCCGGCTCTTCAGGCATGAATGTTGCGAGGACGGCTTCCTTGCGTGCACCGACGTCAGCCAGCTCTGTGACCACTCGCAGACGATCGAAATTCATATTAGCACCACTTGTGATTGCAACCATTGCCTCGTCCTTGATACCATAATATTGACAATAAGCTTTTGCTCCTGCCAATGACAAAGCTCCAGCTGGCTCCAAGATGCTCCTAGTTTCCTCAAACATATCCTGCATCATGTAACAAAAGTAGATATCATTCACTGCCACTAATGACACTAATGCTAAACAACTCAATATATTGACATGTTTCAACATGAGAAATAGAATACCAACCTTAATGGCAGCACAAATGGAGTCACGGCTAACTAGCACCACTCCATCTATAAGATTCCGGGACAGCCGAAATGTTTCTTCGCCAACCATTTTCACAGCAACTCCGTCGGCAAACCCCCCAACTTGATCCAGAACAATACGTTTACCATGATGGAGTGACAAGGCCATCGCGTTAGCGTCAGCAGGTTCCACGCCGATTATTTTGACCTACAAAACAATATATTTGCACAAAAATGACAACCCTGTAAACGAATTCTTAACAATATCCATAAGTAACTGCAACTGATTCATTTGCAGAATACCCGTAGAAGTAACATCTCTAGATTGCTGTCTCAATTTCCTAAGCTGAATTTGGGTGACTTCACATTCCAATCGTCCACCTTCCTGTAGGAATGGAGTGTTCATGAAATGCAAACACGACGAATTACAAACACCTAAATTGTTTCTTCCAAGCATGCCTGATAATTAAGCTGCACAAAGACATGTGGCAAAAAACTCACCTCGGGACGAACTTGTTTCATATATGCAGCAATGCCTGCAATAAGTCCGCCACCACCAACAGGAACAAAGACCGCATGCAAAGGGCCAGGATGTTGCCTCACGATTTCCATACCAATAGTACCTTGACCTGCTATGACCTCCGGGTCATCGAATGGAGGAACAAATACACGGCCTTCGTCCAGACTGCGCTGCTTGGCATAGGCTTGAGTTTCATCGTATGAATCTCCCACTAGAACAACCGTTGCCCCTAACCGCTTTACCGATTTCCACTGCAATCAAACATTACGTGCGAGAGTCAAACTCGGTTCCTTTCCAGCCTCTCACGTTCTATGCTTCACGGTGCAAACCAAGATGGTTCAAAATAAAACCTCAACGTAAACAGGATATCAGCTCAATTGTATCATAAGAATTTAATCCTGCATGAAGCAAAACACAAGGCGGCAACCTGGTTCCATACAAAAGAAGCAGTCTAGTCTTCATTCCTGGTTCCAAAAGTCTGTCAATCCTACTATGATATGCAAATAACAGAATGCTTGAGACATTACTGCAAAGTGGATTAGAGAACTACTACAAATGCTCTGATAAGCTTCATAAAAAAAAACACACGAAGCTCATATTCTTTGACGCTGACCTTGATCTCTGGAGTGGTGACGGGCATGGCAATGATAGCATCACAGTTTAACTTCCGTGCAGCTAGAGCAACACCTTGAGCATGGTTCCCAGCTGATGAGCAAATCACTCCCTTCTTCAACTGTTCTCTAGGCAGCTTTGCCATCATGTTGTATGCACCACGCAATTTGAATGAAAACACCTGCAACCCAAAACCCTCTCTTGTAAGTTCTGGAAAACTACTCTACTTATATTCATAAATCCCTCCGACGCAATGATCGTTGATCAAATACTGTTCCACTGCTAAAAAAAAGCTCCATAACAAAATTATAGCAGAAGAAAATCGCAAAGCCGCGTCTCGGTATCACTAACTCACAGGCCAGACCATTACCTCAAATTACCTACCTCCAGTTTCCAGACCCCTATGTCCCATTCTATCTGTCAATTCCATAAAAAAATTCAAAGAACAAAAACTAATATATCCTTCTCGTAGATTTTCGTTCAAAGTCCTACATGACATCACACTAAGACTAACGCATTCATATCAGCAACTGTCCCAACATCAAACTTGTAGCTCGTTCGTGACACCTTTAATCAGTGATCGAAACAGAAGAAAGTACACAAGCTCATGAAGGCAGAAAAAACTCAGAATGGATTGCGAACCAACCGGCTGCATGTCTTCGCGCTTGAGCAACATCTTCACGCCCAATCGCTCGCTGAGCTTCTTCGCAGGCTCGAGGGGGCTTTCAATGGCGACGTCATACACCTTAGCGGTCAAAATGCGGGTCAAGTAAGAAATCGCAGTGGGAGCCTGAGCAGCACTCTCCAAATCCTTCGTCCGCTCCGAAATCCCTCCCAATTTCCCCGCCTCATACTGCAACGAGTCAGGCATGACCCGGAGATACTCGGTCACGCTCGGCAGCGGCTCAGGCTTCGGAGGCGGATCCACCACCAGGTCCACATCGGTGGGATCCTCAACAACAGGCGCAGCAATGCCTGACAAAGCAACCACCTGCGGAGGAACCACTCTGGGCGTTGATGCCTTCCCTCCGCTGAACACCCCATCTGCTGCAGCTCGCACACCACCTGCAACCCTCCTCTCCTTCCTCCATCCCCGCACCTCCCTGCAACCCAACCCTCCCAGCTTGCAACCCACTTGCTCACTCCTCAACGCAACATCTGAAACGCATTGCGCAACGAGATGTGAGGAGAGAGTAGCCATGGCAAACCTGCTCAAAACCGCAGCAGATTGAGCAGATTGAGCAGGTTGAGGAAATTGGGCAGGTTGGAATTACAGCAACAACAAGAGCGTCTCCCGAGCTCACTACAGCGCAGAAACAGAAGCCAATACGGGAACGCACAGCAACGAAAAGCCCTAAAACTTGAGAGATTTTTGGGCTCTCAAGGAAGTATGACACAAACCGTTTAGTCCCACAATTTGGGCGGCTACTTTCTATCTATGGGATCCTCTCTTGAGTTTCCATCTCTCGCGTCTCATAAGCCAGGCCTCGGCTCCGCTCAATGTGGGCCTTGAACTCGATATCATTATATCTGTGATTGTGTGTCAATGGACGCATTCTGCGCAGCATCTTCTCGTGTCAGAGTTGGGCACAGGTTTCGAAGAGAATTTGAGGGTTGTGATTTCGTTCTGATGTGAAATTTCCAACCAGTTTTTGTCGTGAAAGGAATTGATCAAGTGGGTGTGGCTCGTGGAGGAGGGTGTGAGCCTTCGATTTTTGGTTGGATGTGGATTTCAGGCGGCTTCAGGTTTGTGTATGATGTGTCGGTGTTGTTCTTGATTGACGACATGGTGGTTCATGATTTTACGCATATTGGTGCAGCTTCGGACATCATGGAGGAACTTGGAAAGGGAGTGTCGAAGCGAGATAACTCTTCATGCACAAAACAGGATATGAGTTCAGTGCGTTCCGAAGTACGTTGTCTAGAGAACAGAGGCAGTAAGGAAAAACTCTTTACAAATGCACCGAATGAGGCCATCAGGAAATGAATGACCTCATGGAAAATGCACATATGCAAGTCTCAGAAACTCTGAAAGAATTAACAACACTCTAGATTCACAAAGTGTAGAGAAAAACGCCAGACATCCCCATGGCCTTCAATCCTCTGCTGCTTCCCTATACCCTAACCGCCCTCAGAAATGGAATTCTTTCGTGAACCTGACTTCGTCCTTCACAATCCGGCGACCTGGTGGAGAGAATTCAGAAACTGTTTAGCTGCAAGGGTTCTAAACTACGGGAGTGAGGAGTAATCTGGGTTTGTGTAAGAATCTGTACAAGACCACTCCGGTGACAATGGGAACTAAAATACGTGTATGTCGAGTGCAAAGCAGAAGAATCTGAAAATTGAGTAGCTGGTTCAGGAGCCACGCTGATGAACTACGAGTTAGCCCTTGATTGACTACACAGACTCATCTCTACAAAACTCTTGGCGGAACAGAGTGTCTCAAAAGAATAACGATCCACAGAAGGAGAGAGAAGGAAACTCCTGCGAGAGAGAAAATTGGGTGAGTAGAGAAGGATGATTTGGAGTTTCAATCCCAGCTGCCTTTGTTGCGGCGTTCGGTTTTCTTAGACCCGGCCTTCTTCTTGTCATTCAAGCGGCGCTCGTTGTCAATCTTGGCGAGTTTCTTAATGCGCTTGAGCTTGTCTTCAGACGGCGGGGGCGGCACGTAGGCCGCGGCGTCGATGAGCTCCTGGAGCTTGCTGAGCGCATCCTCGATGTTGCCCTTCTGGGTCCTGGTTCTGGTGGACGAGATCACGAGCTCGCCGTCGCTGTTGACGCGGTTCTTCTCCGTCACGAGCAGCTTCTCCCGGATGCGCATCGGCAGCCAGTTGGCCTTCATCACATTGAACCGCATGTCCACCTTGGTGTTCACCTTGTTCACGTTCTGCCCACCTGCCCCCCCGCTCCTGGCGAAGCTCACCGTCACGTGGTCCAGCCCCACCTTGGGCACCGGCTTGTCCAGATCCTCGTACTCCGGGAGCGCGTCCAGCGCCTTCTGCTTCTGCGCCAGCCGCGCCGGCATGCGCTCGCTGTGCTCCTCCTCCTTCACGGAGCTCATGCACCGCCACTTGTGCCTCCTCTCTGCCCATCCCAAGGGCGGAATCCCTCTCACTGGAAACACCACAACGCCATTCCGGAGCGTGGAACGCAGATGAGACGACGACGACGACACAGACGCAGCCGCCAACGGTGCCAGGGTCGCCATGGCCGTAGCCATGGCTCTCGTCATCGCCATCGCCATCACCCAACCTCACAAACCTCTGCAAAAACTCCCCAAAAACTCCCCAAAAACTCCCAAAAACCTTCCCTTTCTATCTAAAACCCAAAAGTCGAAAGCAAGTTCACAAGTTTTGAGTCCACCACGTTCATCCGCCACTGTTCATTCATAAGCATTTTTTTTTAGTTACCAACATAGCTGATGGGAGATTCTACAGATAGCTTCAGGAAGAGAAGAGGCACATCTATTTGAAGGAGTTTTATTGCAGAGGAGTTTGTCTACATCGATGGTTCTCACCAAAAAAATCGACCTACAGGGCTTCCTATGCAAGCTCACTGAACTCATTTCAAAATGAAGAAATTCTTCCTGGAACTATTGATACAAGGCTGGAGGGAGCTACCAGAAGCCACTATTAGTGGACTGATCGTAAAAAATGGCTAGTTCTAGTTGATGAAGTTGCGTCGTTGAAGTGCGGCTTCTGTAGGTGAAGAGTGCCTGGAAGCTCAGCTTGAGTCTATGTTACAGGAAGAGCACATTAATGACCAGAATGGCTGAGCTTGCAGGTACTCTAGATGAGAATGGGCGTGGTCAGCTGTGTTGTTGAAAGCATAACAATATGATATGCGGTTCTTCAGAAGCAAAATGCTCATAGGTGTGAATTCTTCAGCTCCAGAGCGCAAGACTTTCGATGGTCGGTTGAGGATCCCACTGGCTGGGGCAGTGCATTCTGTTGATTCAGGAGAGTTAGAATTGAATCCAACACACCTGATAAGTCATGAAGTGATTTACAGATCCACGAAGACACAAGGGACGGCAATCAACCCGCCGATAATGCAATTAAGGCGCCTGCTAGATTTGTTCACTGAGCCTCTACAGCGATCTTGGTCTGAATTCCCAAATTCGTGTCCATCGCCGCATAAGAAGACGGTTCCACTCAATTCAAATCCTAGTTAGACGTCTCTACAGATCCTTGGTGTCGGTGGGCGGATAGGCTCACCTTTTCGAGCTATTGGTTCATGGACGAACTTTGGACTGAGTACTAGCGCAACTTGCTGTGGCGCTTCTCCTAGGTGAACCTTAACATCTTGTTCCGCTTCGCCTTGGGAGTTTCTTTGGGAGAGGCAGTAGTGCTACGAGGCCTCTTCTTACAGTTTGCCGCATTTGGTGTATTCGGAATTTGTCCGGGAGATCCTGCACACGTCCAAGATTCCTGGTAAGTATCACCTGACCTGATGAGCACTGACAAATAAAGCTTTTACATCAGAATTGATCCTACCCGAGAAGTAGTCTAATTCTGTACGATGAAAGAACTGTTTCCATATACCCTTCAATTTCAATAGATCTACGACCGATTTCTCATGTCCTAACTACTCAATACTGTGTTAAATAAGTCAGGAACTAGTTATGCTGAAAATGCCTCCCTAACAGTACAAACAAACCGTGAAGCCTGCGAGTTTACCTTCTGGATCAGGACGTCTAAATTTTCTATTAAGTGTTGGTGATGAAAACATAACCGGACTTGATCCTGTAATAGCTGCAACTGTGTCTTCGTCAAGCGCCCCCTTCTTTCGCTGACAATCTGTAGGGGTCCTAGAGCTTAACCTTGCCTCGGGTTTCAGTCGAGGCAGTGGACTCCAATTTTCATCAAGCAGGAGTGAGTAATCGTCAAAACCTTCACCAGCATTGACCAGACTTCGTGCTTGACACTCCTCAGCACCGGTTTCTTCCATCATATTTGTGGCATGAAAGATTTCGTTCATGATTTGGGTAAACTCAAGGTCCACATAAGGGTCTTCAGCGATCAAACCAGGTGTTTCCAATAGCGGGACTTCATGCTTAGGTGTCAGCCTACGCGGCAATGGAGATGATGGTGGATCTACACGGCATACTTCAGATGTTTGATTAATTCTGAAGGGCGACGTTGAGTGCAAATTGCACCTTCCCGGGCTTGCTAGTCTGTCAGCTATAGGTGTCGATTGTGAGCTCACGACCCTATCCTGCTCCATTTGGGTTCCATTGAGGTCCATGAATGGCATTTCCCACGTCAAAGGTGCATCTGACGGAGAGAGGCAAAGCGTATCTTCATAAAGAGCTCTTTTAGGAGATCTAAATCTATGTTTCTGGGAGTAGACCTCTTCTAAAATCTGTGTTTCAAACAGAAGTTCAGTTTCGCCACCAAGTTCAGAAAAGTTTGTTAATGAAGCCTTGGGTGAAGACCTGGAAGCACGCTCCTGCAAACGAGATGCACTCAAAAATCCATGCCTCTTAGCCAAGTTTGCACTTGAACCGTTAATGCGCTCTGAGTCCACTTCAATACTCTGCTTCTCCGCTAGTGATTGCTGGGCATTTCCATAGCCAGACGCGCAGTTCATTGATATCTCTACTGGTGGCGAACAAGGAATTTTATCGTCATTCCACCTATTATCTAAGCTTGTCAGATCCATGGGCTTAGAATTCTCTATTACATCTAATAGATCCACTTCCACTGGCTCCGGTGCGGCACTTTTAGCCCCAAATAAATCACGTTCTGCGCTTGGAGGGGATAAAGTTTGGGTAGCTGGAACAGAACTTTGAGGCTTTGAGCAGTTCTCTGGGAAATCTGGTTTCCTTGACTTGGAAGTGTGGAGTGACTTTCTCCTGTTTTTCCTAGTAGAGATAGACATGGTGGAGGTCATCAACATACTACTACTGGAGTCATGAACTGCCTGTTGCTGGACGCCCTCCTCAGTAGTGGTAACAAGTACACGATGGGAACTATTTTCCACTGTGGCATCAAAAGTCGATGGACGCGCCTGTTCCATAGGAGCTAGTTCTCCTAATTCTGTACGTCTTGAACTTTCTGCTATTACACCGTCAACAGCAATGAAAACACAGAATTAGATTACGAACTCAGCCTCAGACTTCAGAAGAAAATGTGCCTACTTGCAGAGAAATAAGGTACGGGCAGAGTCATAGCACTATTATTGAATTAGACAGGAGCCTTGTCGACGATCCGACATATTCAGGTCAGGTTGAGAAAAAAATCATAGCCACTCAAAGCTTCTGAAGTTCACAGAGTAATGAACTTCACTAAGGGTATCGTTTCTAAAGAAATGGACCATAAAAGATAGTGCATGAGGAATACCATTCTTTTCAGGGCTGCCTTGATCACCTGATTCTCTTAAAACCCATCCCGTCAAGTCTGTGGAGTCTTTCCGGACGTCCGCTGACGGCTGGCTTCTCCACCCAGGATCTGGCAACCTCTGCTCTTGGGAAGATTGAGATACATACATAGAAGTAGACTCCCCAGCACAATCATTATGGGCGAGAATCTCCGGATCAAGTTGACGATCTGATTTCGCGAGATGGTGCATGGTTTCACCTTCAGCCAAGGCCTTCATCACGTCACGTGATATCCGTGGCAAACCTCTCCCTGGAGGTTTCTTTTGATTGAACAGTGCCAACCGTCGCTTTCTCGTCGTTGGTTGCATATGCTTGGATACTCTTGCCGGCGTCCCAAATCCAAATGCAGATGCTCTGACTTGAGTACAGATAGACTCAACTTCGTCTTCCTCGTATGCAGTTTGGGGGGTTTCGGCCCTCACATTCTGGCGTTCGAACCTGGGAGTCTCAAGGACAACATTATGCTCTTTCGACTTGTATTTTTCCTTCGCGGAGCTGCTGACCTTTGGGGGTTTAGGTGACTGGTGATGAATTTTTACTTTCTTCAGTCTATGAAGAGATTCTTGACCCCCAAAATGCGCAAGTCTGCCAGCCAGTTTCCGTTTCTCACTGGCCCGTGTAAAAGCGTCCATAGGAGCAGATCGCTTTCGTCTTGACTTCGTCCGAGTCCGACCTGGATCCATGCACAACATCAATAATATGACAGAACATGCTACACATTGTAAAACGAGGTTCTCGAACGTCTGAAGTAAAATAAACGTCAGCTGAGTTTCCATCATCACTCAATCACGAAGCTAGGCAGAATCGATTGTCACCATCACTCCAAAAATAAAGTCTACTGCTACAAATTCAAAGTTAGCCCCAAATCTGTTAACATAATACAAGGCAGAAGCTATGGTCTATGTAACCCATACATTATCATTCTAAGCCATTTCGGAATAATGGTTTCACCTATGCAGGTTGCCAGAATGATCAGTGTCTTTTTGAAATCTCAACAGATACCCGAAAAAACTCTTACACAAAGGTTCTTTAGTAGCTAGTACTCATATCTAGCTCACATCAACTGCAGGATGTCTCACCTTTGCTTGGTGTAGGATTTTTATCTTCCGTCGGTTGTCCAACAGCGACAAACGGTCTGGTGGCAGCGTCCGTCGTTATGATATTATCAACGAGCTCTTCTCTCTCTGTTTCCTTTCGGTCATGAGATCCAACCTGCATGAGCCACAGATGTTAAAGACATAATGCTTGTGACTTAAAGGAACAGATACTTGGTAGAAAGCCTGTAGAGAAATTCATTGATCAGCACAATCTTGAACAGAGTAATACTTTGCTGTTCAAATTTCTGTCCAGGTCAAAGAGTGGAGAAAAACTTTTCGGGCTTCAAGACTTACCAAATCTGCTGCTGCATGTGTTGAATCTGGAGCAGCTTGTAACTCAGACATACCCTCAACGTAACCATTAAACTCCATCCTCTCAAAGATGTCGGCTACAGTTTGAGGAAGGTGCTCCTTGTACCTTAGAGAAGAGCAGAAAATTTGTCAGAATATAGGACAGGCCAAATCTCCTATCCAACAAATCTAAATAGGTTACAATGGAAGATGTTAGTCTCCTGAAACCTCCAAACTAACTGTTACCTGTTTTGAATTACTCGAATGCTGTAATCATGCAGGGTCTCGTTACCAAAGACACCTCCTCCCAAGTCAAACTGGATATCATCCAAAAGCCTGCAGATTTCTTTCAAAATTTTGATCTTCTCTTTCTCTAGAGGCCCACCACAGTCCCGCTCAATCAACTCCATTCGGAATAAAATCTGTAATTCATAGGCCCTCAGTTTCTCCTTGCGGATGTGTACAATATCTGAACTGGCAGAATCAAGATCTTTGTATTGTTTGGCAAGTTTCTTTGGCTTCACCAGAAGCTTATCCATCAGCAGCTCAGCAACCATCTCAGATAGATCGGATTCATCGGACTTGGGTTGTGACTCATCTGTTGCCTCATGTTGGTTTCCTGTGCCAATATTGCTTACTACCAAAGCCATCTGACCAGCAGAATCAGCGCCATCTGACGACCCTCCGTAGTCTATACAGTTGCTGTCGGGCATGACACCATTCCCCACCCCAGAAACTGAGCACGGCATTTCCTGCAAAATTCCAGGCTTAACTTCATTACTGTGATCAGCTTTCTGCGCTTTTGACACGTTGCTTGCGCAGCTTGAATCAGAGTTGCATGGTAGCACAGTTTCCCGTCCCTTCATACTCTTCTGAGCACTGCTGTCCGCTTGTGTGTCATCGTCCATGATCGGACATTGCATGCTTTCAGCAGGAGGACAGATTGAGCCCTTAGCTTGTTTCGTCTTCAGTAAAATCTGCTGAGCCCTAGTTGCATTAGATAAGATTCCCTTGACAAACAGTTGCAGATCTCCAGAGTCACCCTGAAGACAGTCTTGCAACATTTGTTCCATAGATGACAAGTAACATTCTGCCTGTTCCTTAGTACTTAGAAGAGCAGAAAATATATCCCTTCTTTTCTGTGGCAGAACAGAAAGGTCTTCCAATCGAATCATCTCGGAATCTCCAAGCTGATTCAATCCAGGATCTAGAACTTGCTCTCCGATGACTGGTTCTGCACTCCCTGTTGAAATGAATACAGCGATTTAAAACCTTCGACAGGCTCCAGAACAAGACACAATGTACTGGAAGATTTAGTAAGCTAGAAAACAACTACGCCCTCCACAGAGAAATTCAGCAGAAACTTCAAATTTCAGGTACTACAGAATGCGATCGAATTCATTTAAAAATCAGATTGAGTCGCCCATCAACCTACTTGACCACACTTGAGTACTTTCCCAATTATACACTGCTTAACTATAACATCATTTACACATTGCGTAACTATAACATAAACTTTACAATTGTGAACCTATAGAAACTAATAACAGCGTTGATTTTTAGTACAAGTAGGACAAGGTGGATCCGACGAGACTTAACGAAGCAAAGATGGATCTCAGCTGTCAAGGGTACCTGGCGTGGCTGGTGAAAAAAGGACTAGTTGTTGCCCTGCCGGAGGCCCGGACTTGGACGCCTGATCGAGCCAGCATTTTATGATCTGGATGGATTTCGATGGCTTCTGCCCTTGTCGGGGTCGCATGTATCTGTTCTCTATTTGAACCTTTCCAGTGCCCACAGTTTTCCTACGTAGGATATGACGCCAATGTTGAACCCAACTGAATGCCTCCCTTTTGTTGTGGCTGATCTCTTCAGGGCCATTAGGCTTCTGTTTGAACCCACCTACCAATTTCTCTCTCTTCACAACGGGGGCGTCTTCTACTGGGATAGTAGAAGCAGTCCGTTTTCTAGGCCTTATCTCCTGCTTGATTCGGCCAGAATCACTGCCTTTGAAGTCTGCATCTTCACTCTTTACAATACTATGCAGCAGCGGTGATGTAGTCAATGATTTCGATCCACTACACTGTACAAGGAGCTGCTTGCTGCAGTCAGAGCTCAAAATTTTGGAAGACTGATCCTTTAGTAACAAAGCGGCGTATTGTATAGTGATAGGCTCAAGTATAGCAGAGTTACACTTCCCGTCTATGTGAAGGTCAACCTCAGCAACACTTCTGTTACGTGCTATAGCGATAAGCAACACCTGCCATGAACGCTCTCCTGGTTCAAAGCTCATAGGTTCTTGTTGCAGCTGCTTAAGTATATCATGCCCAAAAATATCAGAAGCCGCGTCATCCGCAAGAGGATCCAACTTCTGTACTCTTTTTCCAGCTGAAGCCATGTTGCTCTTCGTCTTAACATCTGTTTCATAATCCGCACGATGGTATAAGAGATACCGCAACGAACATTTGTATGGAACATCCTGTTTTTGAAGAAGGGACTTCACCACAATTTTGACGATAGGAGATTGCAATGATGGGCATTTCCCTGAAGCTAATCTCCCTGCTTTAGAGGAAACCGAAGCCATCTTCAACATTGCAGAGACGCTTTCCTTCATCATAGCGCTGTCGGCAACACTTGAGCCGAGTGGGACTACCTGTAACCTGCATATGTCTGGTTGAAGTTGTTTCCCATCCCTGTCGTGGACGGTGATCCGCAGCTTAGCTTGCATTCTAAGAGCATCGGGCTGAACTTGAAGATCAGGGTAAGCAACTGAAGACCAAACCATAGCAGGAGGAAGGCATTCCGAGGCAATGGCAAGCGCATCCATGGTCGTATATTTCCACTTCGCCTGAGCAAAAACTCCGTGTAGCTCCGAACTCTGAAGTTTCGGATCAGTCTCAGTGGGCACAGGCACTCCATTGCCTTGAATTACCACTGAGGTAGACACACAAGGCATATCAATCCAGCAAGCACGAATGCCCTGCACTCTGAAGGGCTCTCGCAATCTCTTCATCTTCGATGAAAAGGCATATAAGAGATCTATATCCTTGGCTGTGTCCAAAGAAGTGGACATGTTCATGAAGCTGGCAAATTGCTGCATATTCTCCGGCAAGTGGGAAAACACCATAACCAGATTTTGCTGGATACTAAAAGAAGTGCCGCCTTGACCTTCGCTCCTTTTCCCCCTGACTTGGTCCTCATCCGAAGAAGACCCATCACTAATGAATACAGAGTTCCACGTGAAATCTGAGAGCAGCTCTTGAAGAGCTCTAACTACAAAATCGGCTTTACTTCGAGTCCCCCGACATGGATCACTACTTCTACTGCCAACTTCAGCGGCTACTATTGAAAGTGTTTGCTGGAAAAGACCAAGGTTTTCCTCCGCAGACTTCAGGCCAGCGATATGTCTCAATCCTCGTGATGATCCTTTCAATAGCTTTAAAATCGAGGAACTTGATGCTAAAGGGGACAAAGAAGAGTCGAAGAGCTTGTAACCCCAGCTGGTGCCGCTCTTGTGCCGACTGTTGTGCTCACTGCACGCGGCTAAGGTCCGTTCGATACAGCTATGGATCAGAGCTGCATATGCCAGTGCATAATTTACATTTCCCTGGAAGATACGAACACACCCTGATTAAACTTCCATTACATACAACAAAGCTAGCTTCTGACTAGGGATCAGGCTCAGGCATTAATCGCGACACTCGTGAAAACCATTTCCTTCACATCATCAGCCTATGATATCAACTGGATTGCACTGTCTGGAATTCTGTTACACCAACGGTGGCATTGCCAAAAGGGAAAACAGAGCACAAAGACCAGGGGGCCTTGCTTCCACCAATGTAACAGTTCTCTGAAAACTCAACAGAAAGGGTAGTTCAGAAGAACATACCTGGGCGAATACTTGCACGTCAACGAGAACCACAAGGCGCTCCAGCCGTTGCCGGCCCAGGGCTAACAATCCCGACTTCATATCTCAATCTTGGTTCCGAAAGACGATAATAGCAAACCCTACAAGTACAAAAATTCAAATTCTCTCTCCTCCAAGTATTCATAATGTCGAGACCTCCACATGAACTCGAATTCCAGCATCTTGAAAAGAAATCCCGTTGAGCAAACAGGCTGGCAGCTGATACATCTTCGCTACCAACGGATCCGAAATCAAGGTCTGCAACCAGGGAAATTAAATACATCGGTCATTTGCTGCAGAATCCCCTCCATTCCAGAGAAACCACAACCGTACCCGCTCAATAGCAAGAATCACTCACAATCCAACTTGACCTAACACATGAATTCACAACCAGTCTCAACTCAACTAATCCAATCAACCAAAACCGAACAGAGAAACTGCCACTAACCCAAGAAAGAAACCAAACAAACGAAACATAATCAAACCAGCAAAGCACCAACACGACGAGAATTCATCCCCGAAAACACACCTCCCACCCTTCACAGACTCAGAGCCGCTCAACACCACCATCAAGTAGAACCCAAACCCCAAAAAAATCACAACATCCCCCAAAAAACAAAACCAACTCAAAAAAACCCAGAAAATCCCAATCAACCCAAGAAAAAGCCCCAAAAATCCGAAAAATTTCCAAAAACTCCAGGAAAAATCCAGAAACAATCCTGACAAAAATCCTCACTCTACACGAAAGAAAAGACGGAACCTGATCATCGACACCACCAGGCACAAGAATGAGCTCCCAAGAGACGACAGGGACGCAGATTGTGAGGGAAAGAGGCTCACCCGGGGCGATAGAGCGTGAACCCACAAGAGAGGGAGCTCCCTGAGCGTGGAAAAGTGTGAGGAGACGCCCGTTGAGTGGATTCAAGTGCGACCGGATCGCCAGAGCAAGTGTGGGACGCGAATGTGGGATCGATTTCGGAGGAAAAATGGAGGGAAACGGAGCTAAACGGGAGAGAGACGAAGGCGGCGTCCGACGGTCAGGGAAATTTTACGAATGAGCCGTATGAGAAGAGTGGGCGGCGACTGGTGGACGGGAGTGAGGCTCCAGCGCGGGAGATTAGTGGCGGCAACTGATGGGCGTTTCGCGCAACGGACATATTTCTTAGGGAGCTCCCGAGCGACCGGAGGTCGCGCGCGTGGACGGCGTCCATGGGTGCGAAAAGTGGCGGGAATTAGAAGATGAATTACCATGGATGCTTTTATCGTAATAACATCATAACTCTGTTCGTTTCATGCTTACCTTCACCGGCAAGTGTTCATTCTTTTTAGGACAGAATATGTGAGATGTAAAGTGGATGATTGAATAGTTCATCTAGAGCGGCTCGAGTGGCACCTTTTAACTCCTGTCTCATTACCGTGAATGCTAACCCCGTGACCGTGAACTTGATCCATGACCGAGAGTATTGAAACCTGTTACCGTGGCTGTGGAAGGTCCTAAGACCGAACTTCATCTTCTTCATTGCAAGGCTGCGATTTTTAGTTTTGGGAGTTCAGAGATCACGTTTTGGGACGAAAATCGCAGCTCACGGAGCTTGCGCATCGTCACAGTTACCACTTGGAGCTTGCTCTATCCGGTTTACATATGCAGGATCTCGCCAAAAATTTAACCAGAACGCGCGGCTACTTTTCGCACTCGTTGTGGCCTTGCCAGGCCTTCACCGCTATTAGGTGCCGGAGCTCGGAGCTTGGAGTTGAATTCTTACCGGGCGGGGTCTCAATTTCGGATCCAGGTAGGAACGATTCGTCTTGTTTTGTTTCTACTTGGCTGCCGTCGTTTTGGTGTTGGATTTTCTAGTTTTTTTGTTAGTTGATTCGTTAGTCGCAGCATTTCGTTTGTTTTGGATGGAATTAGGGTTTTCTTCTTGGAGGTTTAGCTGCGCCTTTGGTTTCTCTACGTTGCGGGGAGGACGGACGGAGGGATGGATGGATGGATTGCGAGACTGTGTATATTCACCTGATCGTTGTTTTTACTTTTGTCAGTGTTTTGTTAGTTTTGAGCTGAATTGGAGTCGGGATTTTTGCTCTAGAGGTGAAGCATTGGTGTTTGAGTGTTTCTAGGTGTGTTTTCTTTCTTGAGGAAATGTTGGTGCGTGCTGTATGTCTTGAGTAGTGTGTCTTGGCGGCTGGGAGAATTGTGTGATGCTGTTTAAATTGGAAGTATTTGAGTGATTGTTAGTGAAATCGGTGGTGGACTGGATCAGTGCTCAGGTTATCCGGAACTCGTTTGGTGAAGTTTGTTGCCCTGTAGTGTAGGTTGACATGTGTTAGTAAGTTGTGTTGGTGTCGATGTGTTAGCCGTGTTCTCTTGCGTGCTTCTACTTCGACTTAAGCAGTGCAATGCTTGTGAATGTTTTTCTACTTCGGTTTTCGTAATCTGTGAGAGGACACTCATTTTCTTTCGGACCAGTGTTTTTAGAATTTCCAAGGTGTGATCTAGGATGGGAGTGACGGTTTTTGATGGAATTAGTGGTCATCAGAAGGATAGTAGACCTATGTGCTATCTTTTCGAATAAGAGATAGTGCTGAAGTGACGAAGTTGTCAAACTGAGTGCAGGGTGGTCCAGAAAAAACAAATACGTTTTTATGTTCTCGCCCTGCTGATTTGAAGAGCTGTAATCTATTTTACGTGAGAAGATCCGTCGTGCAGTGATAGTTTGAGGTGCTGTTTTGTCTGAACAGCAGACCAGTGCACTTCAAGCGGTTTTGGTATTGAAGGATCTTGAATTGTGGTTGCAGGTCTTGTTGCATACGCAGAATGAGGCAGTGATCTGGGATTGGATGACATGGAAGTGCATCGTCTGTTCATGTTGCCGAGTCTAGAAGCTCTGATTGGAAATATACATTGAAGAATTGTTGGCTTTAGATCTGTGGACATAGTGCACCGAGAGGTTAATTTGGTGGTAGATTTATATACATGTAGAAAGAGGCGCGTTATTGACAGCAGTAAACCTAGTAAGGTTTGGAGCCCGTTTTTACGAAGGTATCTGTTCAGTCCTAAGAAACACATGGAGATAAGTTTTGAAATGAATTAATCTAGTTATAAGAGCAATATGAGATTTCAGCTTTTAATGTCCTTCTAATTGGTATTTTGCAGGGAATTAAAGATGTCCCGTCCAATGGCCCTCGGTCTGGTCTTACTAGTTTTGATTTTGACGAGTCAATCGGACTGGAAGCAGGACACGAGGACGGAGTTAGAAGAAAACGCCTCTACCGTAACCAAGCAAGAGGACGCTTTGACCAACCGCGATACCGTGAAGCAAGAAGTACGTTTGTACTCTTAAGCGATCTGAATTGTGAGGAAAGAACATAATGAAAGGAGGACGTGATTTAGACGGCTACGTGGAAAATTCCAGCTTATAGTCAACCTGTTTTGATGCGTCATTCTGTCTAATCATGTATTGGTCGTGCAGATTATCCTGATGCAGGAGAAGGAAATACACCACCTGAAGTTGCACGTGAAGAGCTTGGAAGAGAAGCTGAAACTATGCCAATGCGAGGTTCCAGATAATTCCACTATTAAGGTGCCTGTCTCGGAACAAGCAGATACTCAGCTGAGCAGCAAGGAATTGGTGGACCCTGTTTCAGAGAAAGCCACAAAATTACGAGGAAGTGTCAGGCCCTCCAGAGGTCTTGATCTCTCTGAACGTCCATCTGAGTTACCTGTATTGGATGACGCCTTAGACTTGGCCGATGACGACGAGGAGAAAATTGGGGACAGGTAGAGAAATAGTGTTACCAGATAATTTGAAAAGAATACGTCAATTTGAACAAGTGCCTCTGTAACATACTATGCCAGGTACTATTGCCTCTGGCTGTCAGTGACCTTTTTTGGGGTTCATACCGTAGTTATACACAGAATGCTATTCATTTGAGTTTTTATTTCCTGCAGTCCCTACCTAGACTTCGAGCATACATCCTATTCCCATCTCCTAGGTTTCTTACACAGCTTAGTTGCCTCAGCTCAGGATTGTATTGCAGCTTCTTACAGGTTATGCGACACGCTTGTTTTCCATCTTTGCTTGTAGGTTTTGGCACTCCTGCAAGTGTTAAGAATGTTTCCCTGTGAACGATGTACTTACTGAGAAGTATAGTTGGCTAGAAGATGAATATGAATTTTTAGCCTCCTTCCCTGCTGAAACAGAGTTTGTCCATGCAACATCAAAAATTTCTGTGAGCTTGATTTGCCAACTCATGAGCGGCAATTTGGAAGTGACATCTGTATTCTAGTAATCTACGTTTAGAAGATTTTTGTGGTTAGTTTTGGAAACTTAATTATTAATTTGGGGGCTTGATTTATGTATTACTTATTGTTGACAAGGCTTTATCAAACATGGTGTCGTCTCACTAAATATGATAAAGGTATTTGCATTCTAGACATGTATCCTTGATCCACCTCAATATGCATTTTGTAGATTTACTTTAGTTCTTCATAGTAAACTCAAAGTATGGTGAAGGATAGCTTACAATATTAAAAAATTATAATGGCCTCCAAAGTCATCATACATCAATTCTATAAAGAGCTTATTGAAAATGACAAAAGATTCATTCCACTACCACAATCAACCAAAGAACAAAGTAGAAATGATACATACTAGTCTTCATCAACAAATTGGAAGATTTCATTGCAAATACACCAAACCAAATGTACGTCCAATCATTTTAGCAAATGGACAAAGTACCAACCAATTGAGAGTATGTAGAAAAATTAGACTTTGTCTTTTTGTTTTTTTCTCTATATACACCTGCCTCTGCATAAATATGAGAAGTTGTTAGAACAACAAAATTATGTGCATTGTATATACCTTAATGGTATTCAATTTGTATCACCACTCCTTTACACTATTGTAGAGGGTCTTTGGTGTCATAAGTGGATCATTCCTTGTTCATGGATAACTCTCACACTAAGGTAGAGTCATCTATACCCAACCACCTATCCATAATTGATTAGTAGAATTTTATATTTCCGATTAACCTTTAAATTCATCTACCAAAAGTTTCAAATTAAAAAAATATTTAGAGATCTAGAAGAAAAAAATTGAAAAATCTTAGAACATCTAGAAGAAAATATCAAGCATGATTGGTAAGAAGGGAATTTTATGGGAATATTTTGGTAATAGCACAGTGATCAAGTTTTGGTGTCATGGTGGTTGGTTTTATATTAACCTATATCTTGACTATATGTGAAATTTTCAACTTTTCACTTCAAATAATTTTAATTATTTCAATATTGGGGAATATAATTACAAAACTTTTTGCAATCAATAACAACCATATGTTTGTACACATGAAAAATTCTCTTCAAATTATACACCTTAAATACATATGCTAAACTTCCTTAAGTGATTGGTTTTAGGGTGTCTCACCCTACCAGCTACGACGTCCATGTAGGTCAGAATTAAGGCTCAAAATTTTCCTTCTCATCCTGAAGTGCTTCACATACCAAGGTAGAATGTCCTTAAACCAACCATGACCCCAATACCAATCAGGACTGATTTCTAGATTGCGAATAAACAGATGTACCTCATTTGTACACTTGAGCGTATGATGGTTTTAGGTCTGGGACACTTCTTGCATACAAAATTAATAATAAATTGGTTTTTGCTATTTAATTCCAGAAAAAACTGCCTTCGGCATCATTCTTGTTCTGCCTTCAATGAAGAATTACAGAAAATACATAGCAGTGCCACACCTATACCAAAATCCTTATTTGGTTGGTTCAAGGACATTCTACCTTACTATGATTTGCACTGAGCGGACCTAATTGGTTGCAAATGCACGCATTGTGAATCGAGTTTGGCATAACACGAGAATGTCAAAAACTCTTCCAAGCTTTACTCTTGCTGACAGGCATTTTTGAACATGATTTCAGATTTCAGATTTCAGGTTCAACTGTGTTCGTTCAAACATACTCTCAGAACTTAAATTGTTATAAGTCTGGTTTTGATACACAGGGATTCTCTAGTACGGTACTCTTCAGTCTAGTGAACACAAAAAGAGTGCCAAGCGAACTAAGCTAAACAGATTCTATGAACTTTTGGTACAGATTTTTCTATAGAGCATCCCAGTAGCTGAACAAATTAAGGACAGCTTCAGCGGTGTAAGTCCTGCGGTGAAATATTTAGTACTACTGCTGATCGGGTAACTGACCCCATGTACATTTACAAATAATAAGTATTTTTTATATTTAACCCTATGCACTACAAAAATGGAAACGAGAAAGATTTTGAAAAAGAAAACAGACACACTTCAAGTCTAAATATCCAACGCTTGATAAGATTCGAAATTCTGTAAGGCTTGGAAAAACTCCGCCTAGGATAAGTTGAAAACACCATGTTGGTCGACAGAAAAATGGTTCAGTGCAAGACTAAGATCGATACTCGTACAAATGTACTGCAGAATTTCTCAACGACATGAGTGCATGGCTTATAAGTGACCAATCAATGCCTGAAGAGACGACGTGATGACAGAACAGAGGTGATGGCCAGAAACAAGAAGGCGGCGAAGGCGAGGCCCACTGATGCCGCTGCTTTGTTGCAGAAGTCACCGAGCCCCAGATTTGTGCACGACAGGAGCCCTGTAAATCCAGTGATGTTTTCGTCCTTGTTGCTTACCATCACTCCGTTTGCACCGGCTGCTCCAGCCGATATCAGAAGATAGGCCAACACCTAACGCGTTCAGTCATGTCCAGAATTAATACAGCATTAATAGTCAGATATCATGGCAACCATGAACTCATACGAAGCCAATGAACACTTTTATTTGAACGGTAACAGAGAAACGAAGAAAATGGGAGTAACCGGTACCTGATCACAAGTAAATATAATCCAGAGTATGATCTTGCTGTTCGCCAGGGCGCGAACGCACAGGCTGATGAGCGAGAGAGTCATCACCGCAAGAGAGTACACGGCCACAATGCAACATGCGGAAAACAAATACCTGCACGACCAGGAACGCACCTTTCAGTTACACCATCATATATTTCCTCTCTTAAAAAAACAATGGACAACCTTATATCACAATGACACAATGAAGACATATGCCAGAAAATGCCTGAAGTTGATAAGACCCGTATCACCGGCTTCACTTCAAATCCAATCAAATGGAAACTTTTCACATCCGCATGAAACCAAGAAAAGCGAACCCTAGTATTAAAACTATGAAGACACGAGAGTACTTCGTCGTTAACCAAATCTAGACGAAAGCACACGGACAACGAATCTCAAGTCAATCGAATATCCGAAATCCAAGTAGCGGAGGTGATATCAGAGAAAGGCAGACGTCGGGCTTACTTGAACGCTCTCAAGACCGTAAATTTGACAGTCTGAACCTGCACGCTACCATCCTCGGCCTGTATACCATACCTACCCTTGCTAGATGCCAGAATCGCAACCGCAATCAGGGCGAACAGAAACGTGAGCAAGCGCAGCACGACGGACACAATGATAGTGCCCCTGCCCTTGGACGACTGCCCTTGCTGGTACATCGCCGGCGGAGTAGCCTGTGTCCCGAACGCTGGTGCAGGTTCAGCGTGCTCCATCCGCCCCGTCCCCGGCGCCCGCTTCTCGAAATACTCCGACACGAATGCAGTACCCGCCATCGCAAAACACTAGAGCCGACTCACACTATCACCACTCCCGAAAGAAAAACCCCTGATCTAGAAACACGCTCAGAACGCTTCAAACGTTCCACACCCTGCAGTAACCCACCTAAACCTCCTGTAACCTGAACCTCCCGCTGTATAACCTCCTAGTGATGATACCGACGATGGCACTGGCACAGCGACAAGCACAACTGAACTCCCAAAGAAAGACGCTCCAAAAACAGACCGGCGAGGCTGGCACGACGAGCTGGCTCTAGCTAGTCAGTGAGATCGATGCCTCCCCATTTGTGGAGCTCCGTGCGAATGGGTTCCAGCTTCCAGCGATTGGTACAGCTGCTGCATTGCGGCGAGGGAGACGGAGCCCGGCGACACCATCGGTAGGAGATTCCGGCTCCACTTGCAACGCTGCCGGATCAGTGACTCCGCAGCCACAGCAGTAAATTCCAGTACTACATGCTCCGAAAGTTCAACGTCTGGAAAAAGTAAAAGACGCTCCAGCTTTTCACTTTTTCGGTGGGGAAGTGCTTTTGTTGGTGATTTATTTTAAATTTATTTTAAGGTTCGAAAGGGTTCGGAGTTGGTGCCGAAACAATTATGGACGTGGTTTTCAGAGGGGGGTTGGTTTGCTTTGATTTTGTGGCTGGAGTGTCGTGCTCTTGTGTGTAGATTTTGGTTGAGGATTTGATTTTGAGGATTGCAGTCATCTTAAAAGGTAGGGAGTGTTTTAGAGGGTTCATCTAGTCTTTTGCAGGTTTTCTTTAGCAAGCACATTGTCGATCTGCCTACTTCGGATAGTTTCTCGTAGAGTTGATTGGGGGAGTCAAATTAGTACTTGGAGGAACCCTTGTCAAACAATGTATTAACTTTTTTTTCAAACCCCATTGCGAAAGCCTCTAGTTTGTAGTGCTTTGAGAAGAACTCTATTGTCATCATTTTTTTGGAAATTGTTATGATGTTAGACATTTTCTCTTAGTTCGTAGGAACTTCTTTTTTGATATAGGATAACGGAACTAGTGGTGTGTTTGGTACTTGGACTTCAACTTAGAATTATACACCCTCCAGTCGGACACTCTCAGGTGAAGCATATACAGATCATTATGATTGTGCTAATTTGACTAGAACAAGCTTTTTACAAGCTGAACAAAGTCAGTAAATTCTTCCAAATGGTGATACCTTACCTTCATTAATGGGATTCAAGCATTACACATGTCATTGATTATTGGACTTGGAATGTTTTTAATTGGAGGGTATATGATCAGCAAGGTAGTTAAAAGCTTTGTGATTCATTGGAGGTGTTTAAAGTTTCATCTTTATTGATTTCCTAATTGGCCATCTAGCAAAGTTTACTTCTTCGAATCATCGATAATTTTCAGGAAATAAGCAATATTTGAACCGCATAATTGGCCTCTTAAATCTAAGCTTCGTTGTCTGTACTCCTCGGCTGCCAAAAACTCAAGTTCAGACAGATTCGATATTTGTGCAAGAATTTACAGAACAGACGAAGCGGTTGACGAATCATGAGGCTCACTGGCGGATTTGCAAACAGGGATGTACGATTCGTCAAGACTATCAATGACATCAGCGTCGAAGAATCAAACTAACAAATGTCTTGTGACGCTCTGATAACGAATTCATGATCAAGGGAAGAGGAGCTTTTAATCTTGTTTTCTATGTACACTAACTTCAATTGTACTGTACAGAACGGTGATTATGTTTACTTGTCTATCCAATGTACACAAAGAGATCTCCTTGAGCCTAAGGTGTCACCAATTGCAATACCTAACCGAATTCTGCAGCTTGCTAGACTCCTTCAAGTGGAGGCCAGCCAGTGGGCAACTGAGCTCTCCTTCTCCTCGACTTGCAGCACCGAGCAATGTTGATGGACATGAAGAGCGCAGAGACAGCAATGAAGAGGAAGAAAACTATCTCACAAGCGAGCTCACAGTCACCGTAATCTAAATAAGGAGAGATATATTGGCTACAGATGAAGCTGAAGACGACAGCAGCGAGTGAAAGAATCAAACAGTATGATGCGATCACGATTAATATCCTCGTCCTCTTCACAGACTTCCCCACGTAGTTGTCATCGACTGTCTGCGTGAAGAAGAATCCGAAGGAGAAGGGGAGGGCAGCAAAGGCGCCCAGGATGGTGGAGGCCATGGCCAAGATGAAGGCGATTCGGGTCACCACGAGTACGTCCCCCTGCCTGAACTTGTTATTCTTCCCTGCCGCACGAGCCTCAGCTGCCTCCTTGACAGTTGGGCAACGAACATAAGTTAAAGTTGCAACCAGGACTGCCACGACCAAAATGGCGTTTGCTGCAATGACGTATGTTTCTCGATATTTGTGGAGCCGTGACAAGTGCTCCTTCACGTCCTGGCGCTGCATGAGCTCTCTGCAGATGTCTTTGTTGTTCATCTCGAATGCGTAGTTCAAAGCTGTGTTGTTTTTCTTGTCCCTCTGATTTGCATTTAAGTACCAGCCATTTTCGCTGCACAAAGCTTTCACTGCGTTGAGATTTTCCAGTATTGCAGCTCTGTGCAGGGCAGTGCTCTCCGTGGCGGGGTCGAGAAACTCGTTTGCAATTCGAGGTCTCCATTTCAAGATGTGGGCGATGAGAAGTGCACCGTAGTTTGAGCTGTCCTTGTTCTCGACTGCCCAGTGGAGAAGAGAGGGATATCGTTTCTCGTCCACATGGCTATACAAATCCTCCAACAAGAAGTTGGCGATGGTGTGGTGGGTGGTTATACGAAGAAGCTCTAGGTACATGCTCATTGTCTTGTCTAAGCTGTTGTAGCCCGGAGCAGAGTATTTTGCTTTCCTGAAGCACAATTGGACAATGTCTTGGCGACCACTTCTGATGGCGTGATGCAGCGTTGTGAATCCCTTCTCGTCCTTGCAGTCACCGATGTCAATAAGCTGTTGTAAAATGGCGAAGTGTCCTCTCTCAGCTGCAAAGTGTACTGCCACTCTGCCTTTGTTATCCTGCGTTAGAGCAAGCTCAAATGCGTCCTTGCTCTTGCTCCCAAGCTTATTCAAAACCCTACCGACAACCTCGTGCAGCCCACTCTCCGAAGCGTAGTGCAGACCTGTTCTTCCGGATCCATCTTGTAGTTTCAGAAATTGAGATAAGCTTCTCAGTCTAGTCTCTCCAGCTGAAACTATGAGCTCAACGCTTGCAGCAATATTGACCATTACCCTACTGGTCAATCCTTTGAAGTGCTTGCAAGCAATGTGGAATGCAGTCTGTTTGTCCCCATTGAGCGCACCCAGGTGCACTCGAGGGTCATTTACGAGCATCTCTAGAATGTCTACAAGGTCTTGACACGTACTGACACATGGTTTCGCTGCCAAATGCAATGGAGTGTCCTGTCTTCGGTTTTTGAGGTTGGGATCCAAGTCATTCCGCTTCAGAAGCGCAATAACTGCATCCTTGTTCCTTGACAGCACAGCAGTGTGCAAGAGTGTGTTACCTTCTGTACGCAAATTTATTTGAATCTCAGGCTCTTCGATCAAGGCGCGCAAGACGCCCGCATCCTCGTTCGACTCTATTGCGTGGAGGAGTGCAACATGCCCGTGAGTTCTTATCCTGCTCTTGTTTCGCCCTGTCAAATTTTGAAGAAATTCCCTGACCTGAGACTCGGTGCAAGAGTGAACAAAAGCCTCCAGCATGCAGGATTCCGCCTCCATTGTCAAGTGAAGCGCTATTCACTGCACGTGTTCCTTGTACTGTTAGTGCTTCTCAATATCTAGCAGTCCTACGAAAGTACAAGCTCCAACATCATGTTGATGATCCGTCAAACTGACCCACTCCACCAACTACTCCCGACTACCGCTACAACTGTGACTACTGTCAATCCAGTCAATTTTATAATGACATGGAGACCGAAACAAGACTTCACAAACGTGGATCCTCCATATGTACCAACCTCAGTCAATACTACACCTCGTTTAAGCCTGGACTAGTAGAATAATAAGGTACTGCACCTATGATACCCCCATGTTCTCTGAAACCCCCTTGAAGTCGAGCAACCAAGCATCTCTCATTCTAATGCAATAATCGTGAACATGCACAGAATTTAAGTCTCTCAATCGAACCGAATGATGATGCTCACCAGAGGCAACTTCACATCTGGAACAGAAAAACTTCAGGACTAAGATGTGGAGGAAATGTGGGATAAACACTGAGAATGGGACCAGCCGTAACTTATACATTTTCGAAGCCCAAAGTTTTGAGAAATTTCCGCTACCTCGACATCACTAAATATCAAGAGAAATCTAAAAATATTGTAAAAACCTTGTGTACAGACATATGTACGTAAACGTCACTGTACCCATTTGCTCTTTTCCTTCGAAAAGTTGCAGGCTCTCGCATCAAACTCGTGGTCACATTTCAATCTTTGACTTAGCAAACTGATAGCACAATACAATATAATTATTCAGTCGGCAGCGCGGCGCAGACTTCATATCCACGCTTCGTATCTACGCTAATAAGTTCTTCTATTCTAAGGCAGCATAGATTAAGAGCGTACAGTTCGACGTGGTCAAGAAGGCTGCCAACAAAAAGGTTCAGTGGGTTTTGAGAGGCATGGTGGCTCGGCTATAGTTTATATCTGGAAATTACATTTGTCGTAGCTCAAGTGTTAATTTTCAACCAGCTTGGTGGGAGGAAACTCCCCTAGTTCGGCTGCAGCCTTATTCATTTGTACTATGGTTCTTACTTTTCAGCTGGCGGCTTTAATTGAAAGCTCAATATGAGTGTAAAACAATGCACGCTGTGACATTGATTTCAAAGCTCAAATCCGTCGGAGGATGCATATTTCCACACCTACAGCACTCTTGCAATTATTATGGTTTCGCTGCACTATATTGGGGGATTCCGTACTAAGTACGGGTTAAAGGTTTCTGTGATCACGATTCACGACTCAAGAGCGTCCCCAGGAAGGAAAATCTGAAGTCTGTGCCACTCCGAAGCTTCTCGGAGTGCTTCTAATTTTTCCTGTACCAACTCCCCCAGCTGATACTCAGAATCTAATCAGGAATCGAATGCGTTCATATTCAGTCACACCCTTAAGTCCTTGGCAAATTCGTTCTAACAGTGAAATTCAAATGCTTTCAGAGTCAGATCGACTGTTGAGTGATCTAAGTCGTCAAGACGAAATACCAATTCCTCCGAAGTTGCAACTCACCTGAGCTGCCGAGAGGATTGAAAATTTCAAAAGGTGGATTTCATGTTCGGGAGACGAGCGTCGGCATTCCATTGTTCGGCATAGGAATCAAAACACCTATGCAGAAGCATTGGTCAGCACAAAGGTCTAATGATGATCAACGCGGACATCGAGACAGACGTGGGAAATACAATAGAAAAGAGTACTTGCAACAGCAAAATGGTATTATTGTTCAGCAATGAAATGAATGTACAATATGTGAAAGAGCTCTTACACAATGACTGGCATAATAAGAGCATGTACAAGTATTGTGTTCTTTCGATGGCAAGGTAGCTAATGTGACAAACCAGCAATTTTCTGTTAGCAGCTCATGATAATGAGCTGCTAACCGGATTTTGAGCTAGAGCAAGCCTTCATCCCAAGCAGAGGCGGACTCGTCAGTCCCGCAAGGTCTACAATTGCAGGGTCTAATTTCCCAATCGATTCACTCCGACCTAGTGTACAGTACATGGAAATCGGATGGGCATTTGAGGCAGGTTGCTCGCAGAAACTGTCAACAAGCCACCGGTGAATACGGTACAAGCTGGATTTGCCGGATAATTTCCATGGATTTACCATGATCGATGAGTGGATGAACACCTTGAGCTGTAAACGGGAAGCCAGGGTTCTACTCATGCCGTGCCTTCTTCCCTACACTCTGATCTTCATCATCAGACGAGAACGACACTGGGCGCTTATTTCTGACGGGAGGTGCATCGGCAGTGCTATAAGGGTCATGTGCTTCCTCCGTTTCCTGCAAGAGGCAAAATTTAGTTCACAGATTGGCTTCCACAGGGACACATTACACCGCAAATGAAATACGCAAGACTACAAATCCTCATCATGAAGGTTCCACGCACCAGAATGCACCCTGCGAGTGCCTAAGGAAAGAAAATAAGCAACATCGTAATCATAAAACGTTGTCATCAAAGCACTCGTAATAGATGCTCATCGCTCTTTAAATGATCATGCCTATAAAAAAATGAGTTTAACAAAGGTGAAATAAGGAAACACTAAAAACAGGACAAAGAAGAAAGCCTGTATCCCCACCTTGTCAGATTCACCAGAAATAGCGGTTGTACGTGCATTAAGACCACCAAATTCCATGACTGGGAGTTGCTCTTCGGTTGCAGAGCCTGTCATTAGGGGATCATCAGGACTTAGAGGGCCTCTTCGAAACGTCTGCTCCTCAAAAGCCTCCTCTTCGAGCGCTTCAGCCGAGAGAGTTATCTCAGCTGGCGTTGCTTGCGTTGAGTCGATCTGCGAAACCTTAGCAGCTGGAGCAGGTGCACGCTTTTTGCGAGTTGATTGGCGCACATGGAAGAGTGGTGTGTTATCATCCTCATCATCGTCCTCCTCAGCAGCATCCTCAGACTCACTTGGAGGTGACTCTTCATCGCTGCTTGTTTCGGGATTCTCGAATAGCTTCTTACCTTTCAAATCGCGCTTTTTCCTACCAGGTCTTGGTGGTCTTCCAGACTCTTTTTCTGTTACAATCAATATTGACAATTCTGGATGTAGCAAGCGAAAAAAATGACGCTAAAGAAAAGAGAGACGGACTTAAACAACCAAGATTTCTTTTCTATATTTTGGATAGCTTGGGAATCACAGCTCAGACTGGAAGCACCTTTTCATGGAATATACCCGAGGAGTGTATAATGTCTTACCGATCGGTTCAGCACGCGCGATCTTCTCCCGAAGAGCTTCCACAAATGAAAAATAAGGTTGCCAGCTACTAGGATCTGCGTCGACGTCCATTTCCTCTACTTGCTTTTCCACATTAGTCACACTGCAACGACACAACAACATTCGGCATGGTGAGCTTTTAATTCTTAAGGGCATAAAAGTACGTCATCACCTTCACAACGTGCACTGAATCAAATGAATAGCTACAACCTAATACGTCCATACAGAAGCTCTTCTACCCCAAAACAAACATTTCTGCAATCAGGATATCTGAATGTCTGATTCGTACGATCAAGAGTAATGGCACGATGAACTCACATATCCTTAATATCAGCAGCTGATAGTTTCTGAGCGAACTGCAAAACCCCCACTTCCAAGAAGGAAACTCGCTTTGGTGCATTATTAAGAGCAAAGTCAATGCCACCCTTAACGATACCCAAGATGCTGGGTCGAAATTCCTTCCTTTGAAACCCAAAAAAGGTTCCTGCTAGTCGATCCCCAAGTTCCTTGCAAGCTACGTAAGATTCACTGCGTGTTACATCCTCGTCACTTCCCGCGACATCCTCAATGTGCCTTTCGTACGCCTACCACAATCCCGACTTCACATAATCAGTTTCTTTTAGGTGGAATAGAACCTGATAAATCTAGGTATACAAGATAAAAGTAAAGTTCTGATATGCCTCAAAAAACCCTAGGGTAAATCAGTGCAAAACTGTTTTCTTTCTCAAAAGATCGTAATCTATCTAAGTTTGCTATACATTCCTGAAGGAAGCCATAAGATTGGTTTGGAAAATGAAGAAGCGTATCAACTGTAGAAAATCAAGGCTCTCTTATTGTAAAAACAGCTATTTCTCTCTTCTCTACCAGCAGAGTGACAACCACTGCCTCCTAATGTGGATGTTTTCGACACAATCACATGCTCTTTTTAGTTAAAGGGACACTAATCCTCCTTGACTGAGCAAGAAAACAAGCTCCATTCCGCCGCCCCACATGATTTGGAAAATTCAGCTCCTATGAATGGACACAAAAAAACATTGAGAAGAAAAAGTACCCGCTTCATAGCATCCAGGTAGATATGAGAAAGATCCTCCAGTTTGCTGTACTTTTTAACTTGTGTCAGAAGCTGTTTAACAGTTTCTTCCACAATCTTTCCATGGAGAATGAAGTGCGACAGTAATGCAGGTCCAAGATGGTCCTGAGCCACAAATCATTTAAACAGAAAGCAGGTTGAATATTTGACGAGCTACAAAATTGAAGCTTGCATAAAGCAATAACACAACGAGCTGTTGATTTGTTGGAAGCTTAAATGGAAGAAGTCATTTCCTTCAAATGCAAATGCATACCTTGGGAACCAAATCGTGAGCAATCAGTTTTGCTGCGCAGGACACAACAGCATCTTTTTCATTCATATACTCTACAGCCTGTGGTTCCTCCGGTATTTCTTCTTCACTGCCATCTGCACCATGCACCAGTTACATCTTGCATTAAAACGTGTTATCATTTCAGTTCTAAAAAAACTTGAACAGAGTACAGAGGAAAACAATCACATACTCCTCTAGTTTATTCCTACTGTCATACTGTCGGAAGTAGTTGGATAACCAATTTCGGACTGAACCGGTGCAGAACGAACATTCCAGAAAGAAACAATCCAAGCAACCATCACATTATAAGGAGAAGAAAAGCAGAACTACTCCACCCACCGGGGGCACTCAGACGATATTCACAAAGCTTCCAAAATTGCTCCAGCAGTTGCTTGGAAGGACAGTAGCTCAAAGCCTGCAATTTCGTGCCTTCCAACTTGGCCTGACTGAACAAGCTCCACAAGTCTGATAATATTGCGCACATCTGCGTGACGTCAAAATCATAGTAGTTAAATACCCAAACGATAACTTGAGAATCGCATAGATCTCTCCCAAACCTAAACTTGCAATCAGAAGTCGCACATTTCACATCACTGTACCACTGTTCAATATGTCTTGCAATACATCAGCTTAATCTTTTCCTAGGATTGTAAGAAACTGCTATACTACCAAGTCGTTCAGGAGGCATACAGTGCAAGTCAAGATGTTGCGGGCATCGTCCTGTTGCCAGCTGTCTAAAAGAGAGTTAAGTATACTCTGCAGCTGCTCCATTAATTTGTCTCTTTTCGTAAGCACTTCCTTTACTAAATTATCATCCGGATTGTCTAGATCAATCGACTTCAAACCCCAAGCCAGGTGTAAAAACATGTTCGACAGCACCAAACGTATCACCTGGGAACCAGAAAAGCATTAGTATAAGTAGGTTGCCAACACACCTGTGAAATTCCAACCACATCGCACACGACGATCATGAATAACAAAACGGTCTAACTAAGAACAGATGGTGATTGGAACCAAGTGAGTGTGGAAAGCTGACGTAAAAGTGGGAAGAAAAGAAATCTGAATCACCTCATCCTCCAGGTTGCTATAATCATTAAGGATCCCCTGTAGGTCAGTGAAGAGGTGGTTGTCTGAGATATTGACTGCCAGCTGAAGCTGATAAAGGCGCCTTAGATTTACTGTCAAGGAATAATCGTCTTCTGATTCCTGTGCAACCATAGTAAACGACTTAATAGCGTGAAGACAAAACCTTTAGATACAAGTCGTAAAAGAAATATTCAGCCATCTTTGATTCGTGAACCTCTCTTTGATTCTATGATATCTGCACGCTCACCTTTAGAATTCTACCAACAAGAATGGCCTGCCTTGAGTACACTTACCCCTGCCTGAGTAATTGCTGACCGCAGTTTCACCAAGAGGTCATCAGCTGTCTCCTTGATGACCTGATTGGCTGAGTCTTGCAAATCTCCCTGGCTTTCATTTGTGGCAAATGACAACACTTTTATGCAAGTCTTCAGTATGTTTTCATCTCCATGTTTAAAGAACGCATCCTTGATCAGTTGTAGCACACTTATAAAATTCTGCAGTCCAGGAGAGAAAAGAGTCAAACCTAGGCATTCCAAAATACAACATACACTAACATAAGACTCTCAGCAGATACTACACTCTCATCAACCATTCATCTTATCCAGGCGGATATCATCGCAAATAAGTGCCAACTCAGCAAATGCATATCACTAACATATAGACTGTGCTTGTGCCAGTCAAAAACTTACCTGCTCCTGGCGTTTCAAGGAATACAGTTCAAGCTGCATGTACATCCCAATTTCAATAATTGCAGAAACCTTTGCGTTGTCTGCCAAGTACTTGCGTAGCAGCTTAGCATGTGATTTCACCATAGCTAAGGTCATCTCCCTCTTCCTGTTCTCTTGAGCCTCCTGTCATCCGTACACACGACAACATTAAGCAGCTACACATGAATAACTCTACTCTGTAAGCATAATCATTTGATTAAGAGAGCACCAGGATTTTACACACCAACAGATAGAACACAACCTATTATCAACCAGAAGATATATAAGGGTTACCAACATCCAGCGTTCGTGACATTGGCAACGTACCTTCTGAGCTTTGGGAAGAAAATTTGACTTGCGCTGCTCAGTGGAAGGAACTATCTTCTCACCAACCGCCTTCTTAACAGATGCCAATAGAACTCGCACGAGTATGGTTGTATCCTCTTCATTGAGCTCTTTGCTAGTTGTATCCTCTAGAAGCATTGTGATCATACATTTCCAGTCCTACAAGACACAAATTTGAAAGATTAAAAGACTGTCTGAAGTATAATAAGCATAAGACATTAGCAAACAGAAGGAGTTTTCACCTTCATTGCCGAGCACTTATCCCAAAGTGCATCGATGACGTAATCGCACAAAATCGGATCAGCACAAAACTCTCGTAATATCCTCAAGACCCGCTCAAGCTGTCCGGTTAGGTCTTCATCATCCTCCCCTAGAATTCATTACAGTAAAACAACCAGAATTTAGTACCCCAAATGCATGAATATACAAAACATCAACCACTGTCGAAAGAGTTCCAACAAACACATCCGATAGCGCAATTGATAAAAGCTATCCACATGTGCTCGTACTTTTATTAATCAAACTCTACAATCTCAGGTAGTAGACAACAAGAGATCACTAGCTGGAGACACATGTAGCCCAACAAACCTTCAGACGATTGAGCAATCAAATGATCATAGACCAAGTCCCCCACGGCAAGTCGGATTTGTGGAGCCTCGTCAATGAGCAGATCAAACAGAGAACCCAGCTCGTCGTCGTTCAGCAGCTGATGCCTACACAATCCAAAAAAGGAATCACTGCCCGTCACTCGAGATTCAAAGAGATGATGACAAATGATGTAATGGCTGACCTCATCCCTACCAGAATCTCAAAGGCACTTACTTGAGCAACTGCTTAAGCAAGCCAATAGAATTCACAGCAACAGTCAAATCCACATCATCTGCCATCTCCACCATGCGATTCGAAAAGCGCGCAGAAAACAGTGAGAGTGATGGCACATGATCATCAACTTCATACAACGCTTGAAGTGCACCAATAGAGCTATTTCGGACTTCTGGATTCTGCAATCATTCAGGCGAAATATCATCCCTAAAGTCCAGATCAGAACAACACACGCCTACTCCGAACAACAGAACAAATCCTGTCTAGCTTTGGCATCTTGGTCTGGATTTTCTTGTAAACTACCAATACTTTCACAACGAAGCTAAACAACAAGTAATAGAATTGCACAATATGTCCCTTACACAACAATCATATTAATTCAACAGCTTAGTCATGTACCCCAATGCGGCTTATGTTCCTATTAATCAGTAACACTCACATGACTTAAGCACATGACCAAATAATGAACAATCAGTATCAAAACTACACTGATACTGACGACAACTCAATCACAAAAAGTATTCAGACATTGTAACCTGGAAAAGGGTCAAGAACGCACCTTATCGTTCAGTGTCCAGCCAATATACTTCAAGTACAGATCCTGGAGAAATAGTGACGGGTAAGAAACGATCCAGGACCCCATAGCACTAATGCAGGCCTGTCGGATTTCAGAATCAACATCCCTGTAACGGTGCATGAAAAGCCTGCAGAAGACATGTTTTGATGTCATCTCCGTCGTAAAAATTACAGACAGGTCAAGTAGAATACATTAGGAAGGCAGAATGGCGGAAGTTGTGTATGGTGAACTAGCTCGTTGTTTCACACAAATACGAATGGTCACCATTCAAATAAACGTCAAATCACATTACCGTCTCCATCGAAGTAAAATTTCCAAATCAAAAAGGCAGAGATCAGAACACGTTCATTAGCTAGAGTCTGGCTACTACTGAGTCGAATCTAAAAGCTATCCCAGCATAGAGGTAGAGCAAACGAACCCTGTGAAAATCTTTCGCATCATCTCCTCGACCATAGTTATCTTCTCATGCTTCTCTGACAATTGCTTGTTGAGAGATTCAATACGCGCCCCTTCTTTGCGCTTCTTTTTCTCTGCATTCAGCTGGCGCTGGGCTGTCTCTCGAGACTGCCCTAAGGTTTTTGCGACGGATACAAATGAAGTAACCAGCTGCAAGCCTATCAGAGTAGCAACGTTGCGGAAAATCCTTGGAGGAGTACTGGTAACCACATGAACAAAACGGCGGCAAACAGAAATCAGTACTAGGTCTAAGATCAGATCCACGGACAATTGATCAAGTATTCTCTACAAGTTGAACTTGTTTTAGTATGTCAAAGTTTCAAGACTTTCTAACCAGGTCTTTAGTGATACCAAGGAGCATACAGAACTTACACATATCGCTTGTCCATGGAATGTCAAATAGTGCAACCGAGACCAATCCAGTTCTATCAGTTCCCACAGTAACCAACTCTGTAACAGTTTAAGTGTTTGTACGAAACAATACAGACGTCTATAGCAAGCATACTCTGAAGGCTACATAAGCCACTTACGTATAAGCACGTCCTCATCCCCATTTTTATCTCAACCATGGTGACTCTATAGTCCAAGAAGAACAGCAACGTACCAAGACAGAGCAATGACATAATCCATAACCTTCTCCATCAGCTGCTGATCAAAGAGTGCACCCTCCTGGGATTCGCACACAAGGGTGTCCCAGAAAGAAAGTAGGTTCTCTTTGAACATCCGTCCATCCTTCTTAGCCCCCAGATAGTCCTCCATAAGGCCCTAAACATCGAATCAAGGATATGCACATCTAAGACAATTAACATACGTGCATGCCTACTCTGTTTTCAGGACATAATCAGAGAAGTCAAATTCGACTCGGCAACCTCGTTAACACAGTTTTATAAATAGTGCGCTTCTGACTCTTGAATAACGTCTTGCGAGAAAAGGTTAAGCCTGCAACAAAACTTCTAATCATGAAAGGATACTTGCTTTGCCTTTGATAGCATTTCCTTTACTACGTCATCCACATCGAGCTCCATGTACGACTCCTCATCCAAGTCAAGGGTCACGCCGCATGCCTGCAATAAAATCAACGTGCAAGTTCTTAGAAAAGTGACTGAACACTTCTATTAACTCAACGCTTTTCCTCAGTAGAAAGGCTCTACATTCAATACTTCCAAATCTTCAAACAACTCACAAGCGGATATTCCAACCACAACCAGGATTGCACGATCACAAGTATCAGAACCGGATCCTCTAAGAAAGTGTCTAACCTCAAACATCGTCAAGAGCAACTCGTTCAAGCCGTCGACAGGATTAGCCTCATAGCGTTCGAGCCATTTTAGAGCTGCTTCACCAACAAACTTCGGTTTGTTCTTAATGATTTCTGATCCAAAAAACAACGAAACAACATTAGTGACAATAGAAGAAGCAACTCTCTGTTCCTCAGTACATCAGTATTGTTTCTTCACACCTGCACGAGTTCATTCCCAAGCCACATAGCAAATTAAAACTGAGCCCTATCAGTAGTAGTCAGACTAGCTCTGCATCACCAGTGTTCTAAAGTCATGAGAGTCTAACCAATTAAGCTCGATGTTCCAATGTCAAACTTCGCAGCTGCGTTCTTGGAGGGCCTCTTGGTCTTCGCTGTGCTCTCCTTCTCTCCCTCCCCGCCTCTCCTTGACTGCTTCTGAAAAATAAAAAATGAAAATCAGTCTCTCGTAAAAACCTAGCAATCAAGAGAAACAGAATTTTCAAGAAAGGGACAGGACCTGGCCACGGTATGCACGTTTCTTTGGCCGCTCTTCTTCCAGATCATCCTGATCACTCTCCTCCTCATCACTGGTCTCCATGAGCCTGCAAGTTTGGATCGAATAGATGCTAAAAGTTCAGCTCACGGCAAGTGGATTGGCATTCAGCTCTACAGGCTTCGCATGACACAGTGCCCTCGCACTACCAAAACTGAGCTACTATATATTACTCCCTAACCATGTGCGACTAGGGAGGAATGACAAACCAAACCTGAAGGGCAGCATAAGACCTAAATGCTGATATCCTCCAAAATTGTTGTCAATAAAATAAAATAAAAATCTAAAAAGTCATTCAGGAACTTCTTCCTCACGCTGACAGTAACTCAAAATTCGAGCGATACAGCTGATTCAAACAATTAGCGATTCAGCGAGCATAACAAATACCACAACGCGGCTATCAAGTCAATCAATCCAGTACACTCACTCTTTCATCAACTGCGAATTCAAAACTGCCTGACGCCGATCCCGCTTGTGACTCTCAGTCACCGGAGTCCCTTCCATTTCCGCAACAACCTAAACAGCTTCTCAAAATCACTTCACCTCCGCTTGAATCCCCGGAGCTCTTACAGCATTCGCTCAACCCTTGCAGCACGCCTTCCAAACCTACGCAACCTCCCGTAGACCACCTCCAGCCTCAGAAACAAATTCACCACACCACTAACCTCGAAACACATTCATCACCTCCTCTCATTAACCATCACCTCTCCCTCCTAAAACCAAACCAAAAAGAACAAAACCCCGGCCAAGACAGACACAGAAAAACATTATCTCACTGAACAAACAAGAAAAACATCCACAGCGACGCTAATTGAACTAAAATCACACGGCGCGCATCCAAAACAACGCCTACAAAGCAATGCCATGGCAGTACAAGCTGAGGCGAAGAACGGAACGAACGAATGAGAAACGACGCCGGTGAGAGTCGCCAGGGCTCCAGAAGGTGGCGAAAAATTTGGTGAGAAGCGGGACGCGAAGCGGCAGCAGTTGGCGACCGAGGTGGCGATGGAGGATGACGGAGCGCTAAGGCGACGAGGTCGTTGCAGAGCGAGGCCGGGGCGGGGGAAAGGGCGGGAACGCAACGCAGACGGAGCGAGCAAGCACGAGCTTCCAAAGTCGAGGTCGACAGTGGTCGCTCAGCTTCAGCTACACGACGACCGTTCTGCTCTCCGGATTCTCCCAGGAATTGGCGTGGAGCTTATTCTCTTTGAAACTGTCGTGGTCGGGAGTTCGATGTAGGTGCTTGTTCTGGGTGGAACTGTCGTGGTTTTGTGTTCTTGTTCTGGGAGGAACTGTCGTGGTCGGGAGTTTGATTTCTCCGTGAAACTGTTCTCGGTTCTCCGTGGGCCATTGTTGGTGGGAATTTGAGATTTGTTAAGTTAAATTATTTAGAGACCTTCTAAACATCTTTGTTAAAATTGTATACCATTTAGAAAGGGATTTGAATAGGAGCTGTAGGTGAATGATAATGGTCTTGGAGTTCATGGAGGGAGCCACCTTGTCAATCTTCCTTCATTGTTTTTAGTTATTATGGGCAAATATATGGAAGTAGTCAACTTTCACCAATTTAGTTTATCAGAGATTGGTAGTATTGATAACTATGTTTGAGATTCTTATCAATTTTAATAATCTTTGGTGGAGTAAATTGGTGGAAGTATACATATCATTGCATTAGTCATGTGGATTCTAGATATAGTCTATGTGATGGTTTCTTAAATGTTTATTTTTTTCAACTCCAAAATAGTTAATGGGGTGTATTATATTGTATTGTCATTGTAATACTTTTTATAGCACTCTCTTGTATCATAGACATAGATAAAACTTTTTGCTGAGATAGAGCCTTTTATCAACATGGAATTAAAACAACTTAATCACCTATAGATTTGAGTGTCAGAGGTCAAAAATCACACCAGGATTATTACGCTAAGTATTATTAGCTATAATTAGATCCGGTATTATTTTTTAAACTTTTTTTTGAACTAAATGAACGTAATCCATCGTAAGAACACTTTTACAAGATAGTGTTGTACAAAACTATTTAGAGTTGTCACCCCTACAACACACGATGATGTGAAGCAAAAAAATCAAGCCCACATGACCATTGATGTTGCCATAAAAACCTAATATAGATTTTTTAATCTATCTATAAATAGAAATCTAGATTTTAATATAAGGATCATAAATTGATTACACTTTCATGGATGACTGTGCATGTAGCTTAAGTGTGCTTGACAAGTCACAAAGTCAGTGACTTTGTAATATATACATTTGAAATGTTTGACAAAGTTTTAAACAATTGGGTCTATGAAGTTCTAGGGTCTATGAAGTTCTAAACTTATTAGAAGGCCAGATGACAAGAAGGCTAATTGTATGGTTCAATGCATGTCAACAGAAGTCTTACATTTGCTTGTGATTTCTAATACATCCAACAAGGATGGTAGTTGCATGAATTAATATGCTTATCACATAAGCTTCATGTGTGGTATTCAGGTCCAAATTCAAAGTCTCAAAATTAGGTTTGAGATCTTTTATATGAAAATGTAGTGAGCATTGATGTAGTATATTTGTATGACCTATAAATAAAGGACACTTGGCTAGCCTCAAGATAAGATCATAGAATGATTCTTATTCTTTGTAGATACTATCTTTGTACGTACTAACATGTTGTTTAAGCCTTTCACTTCATATAGATCTGAAGCTAATTATAAGTAATTAATGGTCTTCAGGAGAACATATCATATGATTATAGATTGCTACAAATGTCAAGTTTATGAGTTGTTAATAATTACTTTGGAAGAGAGTGATGCAATGTACAAAATTGATTCTAGGGTGTGATTGTAGAGACAATGTTCATCATTTTTTGTATTCAAACAGTGCTTGGATTTTCTATTGATCCCTTCTTGACTTCAAGTTGACTTCAGTTGATGCTCCACCATGATCATTGTTTTTCATTTGGTGTTGCTTGTATCAGAAATGCACTAAATAAACTATGGCCATGATGATTAGACATTATTCAACAACTAAATGCTACACAAAGAGCCTACAACATCAATCTTAAGAGTATCAATGACTTGATCATGACGACGATGTATAAGAAACTGTTTGACTCTTAGAGAAAGACAAAATGGTTTTGAAGAAGCTTTATGTAGTATGTGTATTCGAGGGTGAGCCATGTACGTAAGAATAGAGTTCCATGATGGATCTAATTTTAGTTGAAAGTAGTTCAAGTTGAGCCTTTGTTGCTTTGGTTTCAAGTGTGAATGTCTAAATTTAAACCAAAGATTTTTTTTAGATTCATTCATCAAATTGCAATGCTTTTGAATATAAACTTAGACTCACCATTCTACTCATTGAATTTGTAGATTCTAAGGATGAAAATTTTCTACTAAAAACCCTTATTGCCATAAACACAACAAATCAAACCTTTTGTTTATAACAACTTCTTTGTTAAATGATAAAAATTATTTAACATATTGCCATTGTAGCTAGAATAAAACCCTACAAAGTGGATGGTTTCATTGATCTTGGTTGATTTTTGTCTAATTCCACCACTAAATCCACTATAACAATGATTAAAATTTACTAAAGATTTGAGTAAGTAATTTATCATCATAAAGAAATAAAAGTACACAAGAAAACAAAATGATTTGGATAACTTTAATTATCATGGCTTCTTAAAAAAATAAAATCTTTTAAGTGCAAAAATATAATTCAATTCATAAGAGATTCTGTGATATTGTTTTAAATACATGTTTCGATGTAAAGTAATTTTTTTAGCAATTCACATCATTGTTCAAATAATTCCTAATGTTTGATGCAGAAAACATTTAAAACAAAGCCTAGGAATAGCAAATCTTCAATCTTTAAACAATATTGACTTGATAAAACCTGCAACAATACTAGAGTTTTTTACAATTGTGAAGTTTTTGTTGTCTAATTTCTTTAATCTTTTATTTTTATATGAGATAATAGCTACAATATTGTATTTTTGACATAAGCTATATAAGAAAGTTTTAAATTAAAATTATAATTGCCCATTTGAATCACATTAATAAAATGTCAAACTTCACTTTAATCTAACTTCAATTTGAAATGGGGGGGCATTACAAATACATTAGCATACTATTGTTTGTTATTTGTTGAAACAAACTTTTGACCTTTGAAGTTGGACTCAAAGTATATACAGACAATTCAATAAACCATTTTCATTTGAAGCTCCAATTGAAATCGCATAGAATTATAACACGAGATAAAATTTCTCTGTTTTTAAATATGTGAATCATACAACATTGACCTATTGTATCAAAAAAAGAAAATCAAATTAACCCTTAAACTGGAGGTATAAGGCTCTACCTTGATAAAATAGGAAAGTCACTCCAAGTAAGCAAAAACTTACCTTTGCTGTGAAAATTCTTGAACTCGAGTAGTATAATGTGACTCATTGCTCAGTTATTCAATACCAAGGAGAGATCATAATAATCAAGCTCTAGACCTCGGAAAGAGCTACCGTAGATTACTAGTAGCTTGGGCACTGTTTTGCCTAATAATTAATTAAAGTGCAAAAAGTGGTTAGGTAGTTCAAAAAATAATATCTCAAAGTTGGGCATTTTTAAATTTCTCAAAGTATTATGGAGCAATAGTATCTCAAAGTCAGACAAACAATATCTCAAAGTTGGATAATAATATCTGAAAGTTGGGCAAACATAGTCAAGAATTTCTAGAAAATTTAGGCAAATTTGAAAATAATTATTTTCTACCTAAGCTACTAGTAACCTACGGTAATGTGAATACAATGTTTATTTGTTATAATGACTAATCCGAAGCGTATCAATTCACTACCTTCCCATCAGCGTTTACAAACGAAGATTTGCTGATGTATCTCGAAGGGAGTGATACTCACAGCAGAGCTGATTAAAGTCCCATCTTTACAAAGGAAAGATTTCTTAATGAGTGCAAAATTCTAGCCTGTACGAACGTTTGGTGAGTCATGAATAAAAGCCCCA